>CM022302.1:133932934-135132934 GCA_011799875.1 Thinopyrum elongatum | reverse complement strand
AGTCGTTAGAAGTCATAGTGGCCTCACATGCCGTGTCAACTACCTTACTCACTAAGTGTTGTGGCTCACTCACTCCCTCTTGGATGCTCTCACTCGTATGGTTGGTGGAGTCACTCAAATGGCTCTCAACCTCACATAGGATGTGTGGCATGCTCTTAAGTGTGGGGCTAGTGGTGGTCACACTCATCTTCTCATAGGAAAAGCTCTCAATGTCACATATGATGGAGTCACTCATCTCACTCATGGGGTGGTGGATCTCCTCACATGGCAATTGGGGCATCTCATCATATGTGGGTGTCGGAGAGATTTAGGTGCAAATGTCTCCATGCTCAACTCCTATCGCCGCCTTGGTTGAAGGGATAGTCCCATGCTCAACCTCCTTATCCATAACGCCTCCAAAGATGAATGCCGTAGAATGTGGCAAATCATCACTCTCCTCCGAGATCAAAGAGAAGGTCTCATGTGCGCTCACGTAGCTTGACTCGGAGTATGAGTCCAATATGGGCGCCGTCTTCATGTTGTTGAAGATGTTCGCGCTCGTCGCCGTGGTCGAAGGGGATTGCCCTAACTCGACCTTTTTGTCCCCGTCTTGTTGTAGGAGGCCCATATGATGTGGCACCTCGTAGCTCGTCTCCATGACTGAAGAGAATTTCCCATGCTCGGCCATTTTGCTTGAGGGGCTGCCGAAGATGGAAGTGTCGCCCTCGCTCGTAGTTAGTCGCCTTGTACTTGATGATGTCGATGTAGGCGAACTCATGGGAAGTAGGCGATGATGCCGTACGTCCAAAGGCGAAGATGCCTTGATAGCACTTGGCGAAGATGCCGAAGTGGTGGTGGTAGCCGTAGCTTCCTCTTGGTGGTGCTTGTCTCGCGGTCTTCTCTTGTGCTCATGAAGTTTGGCCGTAACTTGATGTAGAGCTTGTTGGGACTTGTAGGTAGGTGCATCTCGAGCATCTTCATGTTGATGGTGTCGTTGTCGTACTTGAGCTCGTAGTAGATGTCATTCGTTGTCGTCGTGCACATGTTGCTTGGAGGTGACTTGCCCTTAATGACGATGTGGATCACGAATGTGATGATGGTCGCCATGGAGATGTGGATGGTGATGAATTGCGCTTGCATCGCTTGGGCGCTCAGAAGATGATCGACTTGCTCGCCGCCGCCTTGAAGATGAAGGGGAAGAACGGTTGACCAACAAGGCCCGAATCTCCTCCATCCTTGCATCTTTCTCCTCCTTTTGTGTGGAGAACTTGTGGTCGAGGTAGTCTCGTGTACGTAGCTCAGATTGTTGTATGTCGGTGGCGAGGTTGTCGATGCGCTCTCACAATCTTGATTGTGCACCTTGCATTTGTCGTTGTAGATCGAAGATTGATGATTTGGTGATGTAGTTGTTCGCGTCGTCATTGTTGTCGAATACCGGAGATGAAATGCCTTGCCTATCCATCACAAGACTCGAGCAAATGTGAGTGGGAGAAAGAGAAGAACTAGACCAAATGTACCTTATCCAATGATGAAAATGGATCAATTATCACTCAATAGTGTAGCAAGGAAATAGCACAATTGGTACCGGATCTTGTCAATTCTCACACCTACACAAGTAAAGCTTTGGGTGGAGCTTGGTGAGGATAGTGGCACAAAAATTTGATGCAAAATGTTAGCAAGAGTCAATAATGTTGAAAGAGATTCACAAATTCGCAAGTGAAACAAGTAGACCAATAGCAATATGTGGCACACAAAAACACACACACAGATAGATAGATGGGGTCGTGCAACCAAGGAACGAGCTCAAAATGTGGAATCCATGGAAAATGCTCTTGTTGCACAACTCTAGAGAGACGCTAGCACGATTGCTCAATAGGCAGATACGACACTTGTGCACAACCTATAGGAGACAAAAATGCAACGACTTCTATCCCAAGTATGCTATGTATGTATGGTTCCCGGTGTTCCTCTCAAGATGATCCAAGATGATCTTTTATGCAATGTGGTATGATGCTATGGCTATTGCTTACAAGCTCTTTGCTCTTTCTCTTTTGCTTAAAAGCTTTATTCTTTCTTTTTTCTTTTTTTTTTGATATGGCTACTTTTGCGAAATGCACAAACCAAGATAGCAATTGTGTATATGCAGGAACAATCTTGTGGCACACAAGGTGATATGATGATACCAAGATGATACCAATATGATATGGTATGTATGCAATGGAAGGGCGGATCGATGATCACTAATGTGCACAAGTAACATTGCCGGCAATACTCAAAGGCTAGTCTCGATAGGCAAGTGACGCAAAATGGGCTAGGGGTTATCAATGCAATTGCAAGGGGAATATACAATGGTGTCGTCGAGGTTACTGTCCGTGTCGATGATGAGTGGCAGTGTTCTTGATGTCGAACCGTTCCTAATTAGCCGAAACACATTAGGAAACGGAAAAACCACAACTCAAAATCTCCAAAGGCAAATGTCAAATGATGGTAGCGGGAATGCGGTGGTGGTTGCGAAAGTATTGGTGGAAACCCGGTCAAAATGGGTTAAGGTGGAAGGGTATGATGGGCTATACACGGTGTCGGAGTTGAAAGCACGGTCCCTAAGTAGCCGAAACACCTTAGGAGACACAACTCACAACACAAACAAAATTGGGTTAAGTTGGGGTGGCGGAAGTGTATGGTGGGTAAGCCTATGCGGAAGTTATGGTGGTGGTTGATGAAGAAGCAACCGTCCCTAAGTAGCCAAAACACCTTAGGAGACTCGAATCACAACTCAAACAACCACAAATGCGATGGGGGATAAAATGGGTTAGGTTGCGGAAGTCGGTGGTGGTATAGCGAATGATAAGGTGGAAGCCCTAGGCAAAGATGCCAAAGTTCCAAAAATTTGATGAAGTCAAATGAAGGTGGTAGTATTTTTGTGGAATGGGGGATGTCAATAGCTTCAAAACAAGCTAAAGAACGTCAAAATCAAACTCCGGATGAATTAGTTATGGTCAAAACGGTGAAACACGGGAGGCCGAATTCCCAGGGGCCGGATATCCGGGGGGTGGGGCCGGATTTCCGGGGGTCAGTGTCCAGAACCGTGCAGACTTGATGCTCCAGGAGCCGGATGTCCGGCTTGGGGCCCGGATATCCGGCCAGATGGCCCGGATGTCCGGCCGGTGGCCCGGATGTCCGGCCCGACGATTGCAGATCGGGATTTGGACTTCGAAACTCGATTTGGGGCGGAAATTGATGATTTCGGGGGCAAAATTTGATGGATTTTGTGGATGTAAATGGGGAAAAAGTTGGGGGAAAGCTAGATCCACTTGAAACCAAGCAAATCCATGGATCAAAATCAACAAAACATCATCAAACCAACAAATCACAAAAAAAAATTTGGGGCTATTTTTGCTGGGGATTTTCAAAATTGGGGAAGAACACAACAAAATAAGGCTAGAAAGTGGGGGGTAGGGGCTCCAAATTCATGATCAACCTTGCTCTGATCCAAGATGATGTAGGGTAGAACCCTAGGGCCCGATCTTTCACGATTGGAGGGATCCTATGAAGAACACGAGGGGAAACACTAGGGGAAAACGAGAGAAATCACTCAAACCAACAATATTCAATTACACATGTGCTAGATCCTCGAAACACAAAGAGATACAAGATCCAAACGCAACAAAGGACGATACAAGTGGAGGTAGTTCTTCTCCGTGAGGAGGCCTTGAGGGGTCTTCCCATGAGGGGTCTTGAATCCTCTTTGGGGATCTTCTCCGAAGAGGCCGTGAACTCCAATGGAGAAGTAACCAAGTGGATGAGCAAAGCTCTATCTCTAAATTAAGCTAATCCTTTGCTAACCCTAGAAAGAGGGAGGATGAGGAGTATATATAGTCCAGGTGGGCGAAGGGGTACATGGGCCTCGGCCCTTCACTGTGCGCAGACAGGCGGAGCCGGATGTCCGGGCTAGCGGGCCGGATGTCCGGGCCTTTGTGAGGAGCCGGATGTCCGGGCTGGCGGGGCTGGTCTCGGTACTCTCTGGATAGCCTGCGCCAGATTTTCGGGCAGGTGCCGGATGCCCGGCCCGTCGCGGGGCACCGGATGTCCAGGGGCCGGCCGGATGTCCGGCCGCTGTAGAGTCGCCTGGCGTCCGTCTCTCTCTGGTCTTCTTCTGGTTGGTGGCGCCGGATGTCCGGGCTCCTGCTGGATGTCCGGCCGCTGTAGCTCCGCGGCTACTCCACTTGAGGCACTTCTTGATCCGCTTCCGTCTGGACTTGTCCTATGCTTCGAGCATCTCCATAGTTGTCTCCTCGGTTCCTGAGCACACGCAGTATCTTTGCATTAGGTAGCAACCATGTCTCGCACGAGTGAAAAGGGGAAGCATTTAGGAATGGGTTCACCTTGTGTCCAATGGCGTATGTTTGAGGTTTCATCGTATGTCCACTCGGGGCTAAGGGAGTAGTCATAGTGTACATGGGGATGATCGTAGGATGCTCCGCATCAGCCCATATCTTTGCCGGGGGTGCCCGGAACCCCTTCCGGTGACCCGATATGTACCCGGTACCCTCCGGAACACTTCCGGTGTCTGAATACCATCGTCCTATATCAATCTTTACCTCTCGACCATTTCGAGACTCCTCATCATGTTCGTGATCTCATCCGGGACTCCGAACAACATTCGGTCACCAAATCACATAACTCATATAATACAAAATCATCATCGAACGTTAAGCGTGCGGACCCTACGGGTTCGAGAACTATGTAGAAATGACCGAGACACCTCTCCGGTCAATAACCAATAGCGGAATCTGGATGCTCATATTGGCTCCTACATGTTCTACGAAGATCTTTATCGGTCGAGCCGTTATGACAACATACGTAATTCCCTTTGTCATCGGTATGTTACTTGCCCGAGATTCGATCGTCGGTATCTTCATACCTAGTTCAATCTTGTTACCGGCAAGTCTCTTTACTCATTCCATAATACACCATCCCGCAACTAACTCATTAGTCACTTTGCTTGCAAGGCTTCTTATGATGTGCATTACCGAGAGGGCCCAGAGATACCTCTCCGATACTCGGAGTGACAAATCCTAATCTCGATCTATGCTAACCCAACAAACACCTTCGGAGATACCTGTAGAGCATCTTTATAATCACCCAGTTATGTTGTGACGTTTGATAGCACACAAGGTATTCCTCCGGTATCCGGGAGTTGCATAATCTCATAGTCAAAGGAATATGTATTTGACATGAAGAAAGTAATAGCAATAAAACTGAACGATCATAATGCTAAGCTAACGGATGGGTCTTGTCCATCACATCATTCTCCTAATGATGTGATCTCGTTATCAAATGACAACTCCTGTCCATGGTTAGAAAACCTTAACCATCTTTGATCAACGAGCTAGTCAAGTAGAGGCTCACTAGGGACACAGTGTTTGTCACATGTATTTAGGTTTTCGGTCAATACAATTCTAGCATGAATAATAAACATTTATCATGAATAAGGAAATATAAAATAACAACTTTATTATTGCCTCTAGGGCATATTTCCTTCACGGCGGACGCGAGGGACGAAGCCATCACGGCGGCCGCCGTCGCCGCCGCTGCCGCGCAGCAGGAGGTCACCAACGCCCGCATCGCGGCAGCAATGAGGGAGGCGCTATATATGCTAGGGTTAAATCCTAGCCAGCACGGCCTCGTCAATGCCGCCGTGGCCACGGCCAGCACCGGCTCATTCGCGTTCCCTCGGATGGTGCTACCCGACTCGCCCCGCGCGTCGGCGACGCAGCCGATACCCGGCTTCCACGTCTACCCGCAGGCCTCCCGCCTCTCCGGGGAGTGCTCGCCCGAGGTGAGCATGGAGGCGCCTTCCACGCCCGCATCCGCGCCCATCGACCTCAACGCCACACCGGTGGCCGGTGGCTCGTCATCCGGAGGCGCGAGGAAACGTGCGCGGCACATGCCAGCCGATGTGCTGCCGGGCGCACGCAACCTGTTCGACGGAATGCCGGACACCGGCGATGATGACTACATGCAGAACACCATCTTCGAGGGTCGTGCGCCGGCCGCCGGTGGTGGCTATGATCCCGGCGAGACACAAAGCCAGGACGGACGAGGGCCGTTCACGCCGTCCACCTTTGATCAAGATCAGCTGGCCTTCTTGCATGATCAGGTCGATGATGACCCACAAGTATATGGGATCAATTGTAGACTTTTCGATAATTAAGAGTGTCGAACCCAACGAGGAGCAGAAGGAAAAGACAAGTGGTTTTCAGCAAGGTAATGTCTGCAAGTACTGAAATTGTAAGTAGCACAGTAGTTTGATGGCAAGATAATTTGTAACGAGCAAGTAACAGTAGTAGTAATAAAAGTGCAGCAAGGTAGCCCAATCCTTTTGAGGCAAAGGACAGGCCAAAACAGTCTCTTATAATAAGCAAAGCGTTCTTGAGGGTACACGGGAATTTCATCTAGTCACTTTCATCATGTTGGTTCGATTCGTGTTCGCTACTTTGATAATTTGATATGTGGATGGACCGGTGCTTAGGTGTTGTTCTTACTTGAACAAACCTCCTACTTATGATTAACCCCCTCGCAAGCATCCGCAACTACGAGAAAAGTATTAAGAATAAATTCTAACCATAGCATTAAACTTTTGGATCCAATCGGTCCCTTACGGAATAGCGCATAAACTAGGGTTTAAGCTTCTGTCACTCTCGCAACCCATCATCTAATAACTACTCCACAATGCATTCCCTTAGGCCCAAATATGATGAAGTGTCATGTAGTCGACGTTCACATGACACCACTAAGGGAATCACAACACACATACTTTCAAAATATCGAACACATATCAAGTTCACGTGATTACTTGCAACATGATTTCTCCCGTGACCTCAAGAACAAAAGTAACTACTCAGAAATGATAATCATGCTCAAGATCAGAGGGGTATTAAATAGCATATTGGATCTGAACATATAATCTTCCACCAAATAAACCATATAGTAATCAACTACAAGATGTAATCAACACTACTAGTCACCCACAAGCACCAATCTATAGTTCCGGTACAAAGATTGAACACAAGAGATGAACTAGGGTTTGAGAGTACACTACTAGGAAAAGGCCTACTAGTGGCGCACCTGTTTTGGCCATTAATGGCGCACTACAGGTGCGCCACTATCATCACGCCATTAGTAACTAATACTAATGGCGCACCCCTGGTGCGCCATTAGTATACCAGACAGTAGTGGCGCACCAGGAAGTGCGCCATTAGTATGTCCCCTGGTGCGCCATTAGTATGCCTCCCAGGGGGCCATATTTACCTTGTGCTCTGGGTTACTAATGGCGCACTTCTATGTGGTGCGCCATTACTAAGTCAGATAGTAATGGCGCACCACATAGAAGTGCGCCATTACTAACAAAAAAATTTCAAAATTTTTTTCAAATTTTTTTTTCGTTTTTTTCTTAATCTCGGGTCAATATGCTTAATCTCAAGTCAAATCGCACTAAGTGGTCAAACTTCCCGGAAGGTCACCCATCCTCACACTACTCCAGCCCTAGCATGCTTAACTTCGCAGTTCTATCCAACCCCAGCACCACCTCACTTAACAAGCACTTGTTGATATATCTATGATATCAATCCTATTAAACCTTGTTGATGTCTAGGACTTTGTTCATGTTCATTAGTGTGATGAAATTTTGAAAAAATATTTCAAACTTCCCGGTCATATTACGTATCATATTTTGAAAAAAAATTCCAAAAAAAAAATTCAAAACCAATTTTTTTTTCTGTTACTAGTGGCGCACCTAGCAAATGGTGCGCCACTAGTAAGTTTGAATTTTTTTCCATTTTTTCCCCTCTAGATCTTAAAAGCTCCGTATCTTTCGTTCCGTTAGGTTTTTTGGGATTCTGAAAATGTTTAACGGGGTTTCCCCGTTAAATTCGGATGTAACTTTTCGAGTAGATGATTTTTCATATAAAAAACTTTTTCATCGGAGTTCGTATGCAAAAGTTATGCCCATTTTACAAATTCTTGAGAGATTTTGCAAAAAAGTCGAAAATTCATGTTTGTAAATTTTGCTAACAACTAGACCACATATCACATGGGAATCTTATTTTCTTTTATTTTTTTGACATTTCTATCATTTTCTTTTATTTTTTTTAAACTGAAAAGGCGGTCCACAGGGGGGGTGCATTTGGTGAATAAATTGTAAGACTCAGAAAGTTAGTAATGGCGCACCACGTAACAGGTGCGCCATTAGTAACCCTGGTTACTAATGGCGCACCTGTTACGTGGTGCGCCATTACTAGTTTTGCAAAAAAAATAAAAATAAAATGTTACTAGTGGCGCACCAGTGGATAGTGCGCCATTACTAGTTTGAACTAGTAATGGCGCACTGTACCCAGGTGCGCCATTACTAGTTTTGAAAAAAAAGAAAAAAAAATTGTTAGTAGTGGCGCACGGAGTGTGTGGTGCGCCATTACTAGTTAAAACTAGTAATGGCGCACTGTGCCCTGGTGCGCCATTAATAGTTTTGGAAAAAAAAAATTGCTAGTAATGGCGCATCGTGTGTCTGGTGCGCCATTAGTAATGAGGACACTAATGGCGCACCTGTATCTGGTGCGCCACTGCTATATAGCAGTGGTGCACCACATACATGGTGCGCCATTAATGTCCATATCAGCTATAGCCCTTTTCCTAGTAGTGGGAGATGGTGCTGTTGAAGATGTTGATGGAGATTACCCTCCCCAAGATGGGAGAGTTGTTAGTGATGATGATGACAATGATTTCCCCCTTCGGGAGGGAAGTTCCCCCGGCGGAATCGCTCTGCCGGAGGGCAAAAGTGCTCCTGCCCAAGTTCCGCCTTGAGACGGCGGCGCTCCGTCCCGAATGTCCTCTCCTGATTTTTTTCTAGGTCAAAATGACTTATATACCAGAAGATCGGCACCGGAGGTGGGCCGAGGGGAGCACAACCCACCAGGGCGCGCTTGGGCTCCCTGGCGCGCCCAGGTGGGTTGTGCCCACCTGGTGGGCCCCCTCTGGTACTTATTGGCTCCAATATTCCTCATTTATTCTATAAAAAATCTCCGTAAAGTTTCAGCTCATTTGGAGTTGTGCAGAATAGGTAACCTGACATAGCTTTTTCAGGTCCAGATTTCCAGCTACCGGAATTCTCCCTCTTTGTGTATACCTTGCATATTATGAGAGAGAATGCATTAGAATTACTCCAAAAAGTATTATTATGCATAAAAACATCATAAATAACAGTCGGAAAACATGATGCAAAATGGACGTATCAACTCCCCCAATCTTAGACCTCGCTTGTCCTCAAGCGAAAACCGAAATCGAAAAACATGTCCACATTCTTAGAGAGAGAGGTGTCGATAAAAACAAAATACGGACATAGAAGCATCATGTGCATTATTGTAACAGCAACAAACTTTAACATAAAACTTTTATCATAGAACTTTTATCATAGACTTCTCATGAATAAGTAATAATTCATCACACTATCGAAGTATAAAGCATAAACTCTATTAGAAACCAACAAACTATGTTCTCAGTCAACTTTGCAACTACAATTCATCATCTTTTTAGGAAGGGTCACGTATCGGAGCCTGTAGGCAAGTCCGATTACTCAACCATCATATAGTCTTCTATGATTGCTAACACTCACCGCATACACATGAGCAAAACGTTTCAACCGGACACATAGAAAGATAGGGGCTTTATAGTTTCGCCTCCCAATGTATTCACCTCAAGAGTGATGTCAACAATAATAACTCATGCTACCCATATTCAACTGGACATATGTGCCTAGATCTTTCCTCACCACATGATGCTTGACAAAGGAGAAAAATAAAATGAAAAGAGAGAAGAACTTTGACTCTTGCTTAAAAATAAATACATAAAAGTAAAAGATATGCCCTTCGTAGAGGGAAGCAGAGGTTGACATGCGCTTATTTGTTTGTATGCTCAACCCCTTAGTGCAAGAGAACGTCAAGTTATATTGCCCCTTGCGATGGCAACCTTTATTATGCAGTCTGTCGCTTTTATTTTTTCACATCACAAGTTCGTACAACGCTCAATTTTCTCTTACACTAAATGATCTTACACTTTTAGAAGCAATTTTTATTGCCTTATTGCACCGATGACAACTTACTTGAAGGATCTTACTCAATCCATAGGTAGGTATGGTGGACTCTTGGAAATAAGGTTTGGGTTTAAGGATTTTTGGATGCACAAGTAGTATCTCTACTTAGTGCAGAATTTTTGGCTAGCAAAGATGGGGGGCAAGCACCACATGTTGAAGGATCTATGACAATATAACTTCTATGTGAATATGAACAAACATAAATCATTAAGTTGTCTTCCTTGTCCAACGTCAACAATTTTGGCATATAATATTTTGATGGGGGCTCACAATCACAAAAGATTTCTATGATAGTGTATTTATATGTGAATCTTCTCTTTCCTTATTAATTCTTTCATGAGTTGCATCATTGACTAATGCTATGTTCGTCAATCTCTAATAAAATTTTCTACTTATACTTTTCCTTATGTGGTGTTATCACCTACCATAGGATTAGCATATGATCTTTTCATTTATTTCTTTTCTTTTTATTGCAACAAGAAAGTAAAGAAAGCAAAAACTCAAACTAAACTTTATTTTATATCTCGCACACGATTACAAGGATAGATCACTAAGAAAGCTCTCAAAAAGAAAGGAACGAACTAAACTTTTTTTCATCTAAAGCAAAAGATCGAACTAAGAAAAGTAAAGGCAAAAGGTAGTGGAGGTGATACGATACCGGGGCACCTCCCCCAAGCTTGGCGGAAGCCAAGGGGAGTGCCCATACCCGATACTCAATTTTCTTTTGGTGGTGAAGAAGGAGGTGGTGGCGGTGATGAAGTAGAAGGTTTGTTTGCCTTTTTCACCAACTTATTTCGAAGGTAAAAATTATCTATCCTTAACTCTTCATTCTCCATCTCAAGCTTTATTATCCTCTTGCATAACACCTCCATGCTTTCATGCTTGAAACGAGGAGGGACTGGTTCATCTTCATCTTCTTCATCGGAGAGCCATATATAGGGATAGGTATCCTTGAAGATATTTTTATCTAAAGGCTGATAAGAAACTGGGCACTCCTCCTCAGAATCTTGAGATGACATATTTTCAGATCTGTCAGGAAAACAGCAAGAAAAGAAGAACAGAAGATTTCTCCGTGATACGGTGGTCAATAGGTTCTGGGGGTATATAAAGATTTTTTATCTTGAAAAAAAAGCAAACGGAAGAAAAACAGAGTCCGGAAGGTACCCGAGGTGGGCACAACCCACCTGGGCGCGCCTGGCAAGCCAGGCGTGCCCTGGTGTCTTGTGCCCACCAGGGGTGCCTTCCTGGTTGCTTCTTATTTTTCTAATTTTCTAAATATTCCAAAACTGACAAAAAATAATTTTGCGGATTTTTCGGAGTCCATTTACTTACTGTATCACGTACCTCCTCTTTTTCACGATTCTGGAGTGTTCCAGAAGGACTCTTTTATGTGTTCTTCCGGTGTCATAGTTTGGATAATATTACTTTCAACATTAATGGGTGTACCTGAGATATAATGTTTTATTCGTTGCCCATTAACAACCTTCGGGTTAGTACCTTCGTCATTATATATTTTGATAGCTCCAGACCGATAAATCTCCTCGATAACATAGGGTCCTTCTCATTTGGAGAGGAGTTTTCCTGCAAAGAATCTGAAACGAGAGTTGTACAAAAGAACATATTCTCCAACTTTGAACTCACGCTTTTGGATTCTTTTATCATGCCATCTTTTAACTGTTTCTTTAAACAATTTGGCATTTTCATAAGCTTGGGTTCTCCATTCATCTAATGAGCTAATATCAAATAACCTCTTTTCACCGGCAAGTTTGAAATCATAGTTGAGTTCTTTAATTGCCCAATATGCTTTATGTTCTAACTCAAGAGGCAAATGACAAGCTTTCCCATAAACCATTTTATAAGGAGACATACCCATAGGATTTTTATATGCTGTTCTATAAGCCTAAAGTGCATCATCTAATTTCTTAGACCAATTCTTCCGGGACCTATTGACAGTCTTTTGCAAAATTAATTTTATTTCTCTATTGCTAAGTTCAACTTGACCACTAGACTGAGGATGATAGGGTGATACAATTCTATGGTTAACATCATACTTGGCAAGCATTTTACGGAAAGCACCATGAATAAAGTGTGAACCACCATCAGTCATCAGGTATCTAGGGACTCCAAACCTTGGGAAAATAACTTCCTTAAGCATTTTAATAGAGGTGTTGTGATCAGCACTACTAGTTGGAATAGCTTCTACCCACTTAGTAACATAATCAACAGCAACCAAAATATGTGTATACCCATTAGAGGAAGGAAAAGGTCCCATGTAATCAAAACCCCAAACATCAAATGGTTCAACAGCAAGTGAATAATTCATATGCATTTCTTGACGCTTACCAATATTACCTATTCTTTGGCATTCATCACAAGATGAGACAAACTTACGAGCATCCTTGAAGAGAGTAGGCCAATAAAATCCAGATTGCAATACCTTGTGAGCAGTTCTGTCTCCTGCATGATGTCCTCCATAAGCTTCGGAGTGACATTTCCGTAGGATTTGTCCCTATTCATGCTCAGGTACACAACGTCTAATAATACCATCTACTCCTTCTTTATAAAGATGTGGGTCATCCCAGAAGTAATGTCTTAAATCATAAAAGAATTTTTTTCTTTTGTTGGTAGGTAAAGCTAGGTGGTAAATATTTAGCAACAATGTAATTAGCATAATCAGCATACCAAGCAGTGTTATTAGAAACATTTATTGCAGCTAATTGCTCATCAGGAAAACTATCATCAATAGGTAGTGGGTCATCAAGGACATTTTCAAGCCTAGACAAGTTATGAGCTACGGGGTTCTCAGCTCCCTTTCTATCAATAATATGCAAATCAAATTCTTGTAGCAAGAGAACCCACCTAATGAGTCTAGGTTTAGCATCTTTCTTTTCCATAAGATATTTTATAGCAGCATGGTCGGTGTGAACAGTCACTTTAGAATCAACAATGTAGTATCTAAATTTATCACAAGCAAACACAACTGCTAAGAATTCTTTTTCAGTAGTAGCATAATTTCGTTGGACACTGTCTAGAGTTTTACTAGCATAATGGATAACATTTAGTTTATTATCAACTCTTTGTCCTAGAACAATACCAACAGCATAATCACTAGCATCACACATAATTTCAAAAGGCAGGTTCCAGTCAGGTGGTTGAACAATAGGTGCAGAAATTAAGGCTTTCTTGAGTGTTTCGAAGGCTTCTAAACAATCATCATCAAAAACAAAAGGAGTATCCTTTTGCAAAAGGTTCGTAAGAGGCCTAGAAATTTTAGAAAAGTCTTTGATAAATCTCCTATAGAAACCAGCATAACCTAAGAAACTACGAATACCTTTGATATCTTTAGGACATGGCATTTTCTCAATTGCATCAACCTTAGCTTTGTCCACTTCAATACCTCTTTCAAATATTTTATGGCCCAGAACAATACCTTCATTAACCATAAAGTGGCACTTCTCCCAATTCAAGACAAGATTTGTTTGCTCACATCTCTGCAAAACTCGATCAAGATTGCTTAAACAATCATCAAAAGACTTCCCATACATAGAAAAGTCATCCTTGAAAACCTCAACAATCTTTTCATAAAAGTCAGAGAATATAGCAGTCATACATCTTTGAAAGGTAGCAGGTGCATTGCATAAACCAAAAGGCATATGTCTATAAGCATAAGTTCCAAAGGGACAAGTGAAAGTGGTCTTTTCTTGATCAGGTTGAGAAACAGGTATTTGTGAAAAACCAGAATATCCATCAAGGAAACAAAAATGTGTGTGCTTTGACAATCTTTCTAGCATTTGATCAATAAAGGGTAGAGGGTAATGATCTTTTCTACTTGCTTTGTTTAATTTTCTAAAATCAATTACCATTCTATAGCCTGTAACAATTCTTTGTGGAATAAGTTCATTCTTATCATTTGGAACAACAGTAATACCTCCTTTCTTAGGGTCACAATGAACAGGACTTACCCATCTACTATCAGCTATAGGATAGATTATACCTGCTTCTAGAAGTTTTAATATTTCCGTACTTACCACTTCTTTCATCTTCGGATTTAACCGGCGTTGGTGATCAACAACGGGTTTAGCATCAGGTTCCATATTAATTTTGTGCTGACATAGAGTGGGACTAATGCCCTTAAGATCATCAAGAGTATATCCAATAGCAGCTCGGTGCTTCCTTAGAATTTTCAATAGTCTTTCTTCTTCATGTTCTGAAAGGTTAGCACTAATAATAACAGGATATATCTTTTTCTCATCAAGATAAGCATATTTCAAAGTGTCTGGCAATTATTTTAATTCAAACATAGGATCACCTTTGGGTGGAGGAGGACCTCCTAGAGTTTCAATAAGCAAATTGTGTTTAAGCAGGGGACGTTGTTCAAAGAAAATATCATCTATTTCATTTCTTTCATGCATATGTAAATCATTTTCATGGTCTAGCATATATTATTCTAAAGGATCAGTAGGAGGCACAGCAATAGAAGCAAGACCAATTATTTCATCCTTACTAGGCAATTCTTTTTTATGAGGTTTTCTACTAAACTTGGAAAAGTTAAACTCATGAGACTTATCACCAAAACTGACACCGATAGTTTGTTTCTTACAATCTATTCTAGCATTAACGGTGTTCAAGAAGGGTCTACCAAAGATAATGGGACAAAAATCATCTTGCAGGGAACCAAGAACAAGAAAATTAGTAGGATATTTTATTTTCCCACACAAGACTTCAACATCTCTAACAATCCCGATTGGTGATATGGTATCTCTATTAGCAAGCTTAATAGTAACATCTATGTCTTCTATCTCTGCGGGTGCTATGTCATTCATAATTTCTTGATATAAGGTAAAGGGAATAGCACTCGCGCTAGCACCTATGTCACATAAACCATGATAACAGTGATCTCCTATTTTAACTGAGACAACGGGCATACCAACAACGGGTCTATGATTATCTGTTTTATCAGGTTTGACAATTCTAGTAGCTTCATTACAGAAGTAGATAACATGCCCATCTATATTTTCTTCCAGGAGATCTTTAACCATAGCAACACTAGGTTCTACTTTGATTTGTTCATCAGGTTTAGGTGTTCTAATATAACTCTTGTTGACCACAGTTGAAACTTGAGCATGTTCCTTTATCCTAACAAGGAAAGGTGGTTTCTCAATATAAGCAGTAGGAATAACTGGATCAACATTATAAACAATAGTTTCCTCTTTAGCTGGTACCGGTTCTTTAACTTCCTTTTTAATAGATGGGTGATATTTAAACCACTTCTTCTTAGGGAGATCAACATGAGTAGCAAATGATTCACAGAAGGAGGCTACTATCTCAGAGTCAAGTCCATATTTAGTCCTAAACTTTTCAAAAGTATCGGTATCCATAAAAGATTTAACACAATTATACTTAAGCTTAATACCTGACTCTTTACCTTCGTCGAGTTCCCAATCTTCAGAGTTGCGTTTAATTCTTTCCAAAAGATCCCACCTGAATTCAATGGTCTTCTTCATAAAGGAACCAGTACAAGAAGTATCAAGTATGGATTGATCATCACGAGAAAGCCGAGCATAAAAATTCTAAATAATGATTTCTCTTGAGAGCTCATGATTGGGGCATGAATATAACATTGACTTAAGCCTCCCCCAAGCTAGAGCGATACTTTCTCCTTCACGAGGCCAAAAATTATATATATAATTCCGATCACGATGAACTAGATGCATAGGATAAATTTTTTGGTGAAACTCCAATTTCAATCGATTCCAATTCCAAGATCCAATATCATCGCATAGCCTATACCATGCCAATGCCTTTCCCTTAAAAGATAAAGGGAAAATCTTCTTCTTAACTTCATCTCCGGGTAAACCTGCAAGCTTAAACAATCCACAAATTTCTTCCACATATATCAAGTGCATATCAGGATGTTCGGTTCCATCTCCTACATAAGGATTAGTTAGCAGTTGTTCTATCATACCCGAAGGAATTTCATATTCAATATTTTCAGTAGGTGCAGTAGGTTGAGGGGTAATTAATTGTGGTTCCGGTCGAGGTGAAGATACCCCGAACAAACCCCTCAAAGGATTGTTTTCCATAGTAACAAGTGACAATAAATTTCAGCACGTAGTAATAATTTTTCCTTACCAATTTTCACTTACCAAGAGCGCTTCGCTCCGCGGCAACGGCGCCAGAAAATAGCCTTGATGACCCACAAGTATATGGAATCAATTGTAGCCTTTTCGATAAGTAAGAGTGTCGAACCCAACGAGGACCAGAAGGAAAAGACAAGTGGTTTTCAGCAAGGTAATGTCTGCAAGTACTGAAATTGTAAGTAGCAGAGTAGTTTGATAGCAAGATAATTTGTAACGAGCAAGTAACGGTAGTAGTAGTAAAAGTGCAGCAAGGTAGCCCAATCCTTTTGAGGAAAAGAACAGGCCAAAACAGTCTCTTATAATAAGCAAAGCGTTCTTGAGGGTACACGGGAATTTCATCTAGTCACTTTCATCATGTTGGTTCGATTCGTGTTCGCTACTTTGATAATTTGATATGTGGGTGGACCGGTGCTTAGGTGATGTTCTTACTTGAACAAACCTCCTACTTATGATTAACCCCCTCGCAAGCATCCGCAACTACGAGAAAAGTATTAAGAATAAATTCTAACCATAGCATTAAACTTTTGGATCCAACCGGTCCCTTACGGAATAGCGCATAAACTAGGGTTTAAGCTTCTGTCACTCTCGCAACCCATCATCTAATAACTACTCCACAATGCATTCCCTTAGGCCCAAATATGATGAAGTGTCATGTAGTCGACGTTCACATGACACCACTAAGGGAATCACAACACACATACTATCAAAATATCGAACACATATCAAGTTCACATGATTACTTGCAACATGATTTCTCCCATGACCTCAAGAACAAAAGTAACTACTCAGAAATGATAATCATGCTCAAGATCAGAGGGGTATTAAATAGCATATTGGATCTGAACATATAATCTTCCACCAAATAAACCATATAGTAATCAACTACAAGATGTAATCAACACTACTAGTCACCCACAAGCACCAATCTATAGTTCCGGTACAAAGATTGAACACAAGAGATGAACTAGGGTTTGAGAGGAGATGGTGCTGTTGAAGATGTTGATGGAGATTACCCTTCTCAACATGGGAGAGTTGTTGGTGATGATGATGACAATGATTTTCCCTCCGGGAGGGAAGTTCCCCCGACGGAATCGCTCCGCCGGAGGGCAAAAGTACTCCTGCCCAAGTTCCGCCTCGAGACGGCGGCGCTCCGTCCCGAAAGTCCTCTCCTGATTTTTTCTAGGTCAAAATGACTTATATACCAGAAGATGGGCACCGGAGGTGGGCCGAGGGGAGCACAACCCACCAGGGCGCGCCTGGGCTCCCTGGCGCGCCCAGGTGGGTTGTGCCCACCTGGTGGGCCCCCTCTCGTACTTATTGGCTCCAATATTCCTCATTTATTCTATAAAAAATCTCCGTAAAGTTTCAGCTCATTTGGAGTTGTGCAGAATAGGTAGCCTGACGTAGCTTTTTCAGGTCCAAATTTCCAGCTGCCGGAATTCTCCCTCTTTGTGTATACCTTGCATATTATGAGAGAAAATGCATTAGAATTACTCCAAAAAGCATTATTATGCATAAAAACATCATAAATAATAGTCGGAAAACATGATGCAAAATGGACGTATCAGTCGGCCTGGACATAGACGGCTTCCCACTCGACCACGAGTTTCCGGACGACTACGGGCTAGAGGAGGAGGATGAGTGCGACATCGAAGGAGAGCCTTTGTTCGAGGACGAACTCGCCAACCAAGCCGTCGGGGTGAAGCCGAAGCGCAAGAGCAAGCGGACCAAGGCATACACGGCGGCCGAGGACAAGCTTCTTTGTGAGTGTTGGAGAGACATTGGGCAAGACCCCAAGACGGACGCTGAACAAAAGGCATCAACCTTTTGGATTCGTGTCCACCGTGAGTTCCCTGAGCGCAAGAAGTTTCCGCTGTACCAAATAGTAAGCACGCGCGGGTGGGTGTCCATTTCGAAGCGATGGAGGGTGATTCAACAAGAGTGCAACAAGTTTTGTGCCACTCTTGAGAGCGTCAAGGCCCGCCCCGTGAGCGGCATCGGCATGCAAGACATGGTATGCTAGCAAGCCGCCCTCTTTTGTGTCATTCCATTTATGCTTGCGTGTTCATTTGCATACCATTTGCCAATATGCTTGCATGAAATACATTCGTAAGCATTTCAAGCTTTGGAGGCATTCAAGGTCCAACACAATGGCAAGTGCTTCAACCTCTCCCATTGCTTTAGGGTCATCAAAGACGAGGAGAAGTTCAAGGCGCAATATGCCGCCCTCAAGTCGCGTGGGGGGAAGCAAGCCGTGGAGGAGGTTGGGGACGGCGAGAAGGCACGGCCGCGGGGGAAGACCAACTCCAAGAAGGAGGACAAGCGGGATGCGGCGTCGAACGCCTTGATCACAAGCGTGGAGGGCATGATGAGCAAGAAGGACTCAAGGGAGGAGGAGCGCCGGCGTTACAAAGAAGAGCAAATGAACGCCTTCATGGAGATCCAAAGGAGGAGGCTTGAGATGGAGGCGGAGAAGCAAGCCAAGATGCTTGAGATGGAGGCGGAGAAGCAAGCCAAGATGCTAGAGATCGAGGCCGCCAACGCCAAGACCAAGGCGAAATAAGTGGCTCTCGCGAGCATGTGACCGGGGTGGAGATCATGAAGGTGGATCTCAACACCGTGTCGCCAAGGAAGAGGCCGTGGTTCGAGAAGATGCAGGCCGACATGCTCAAGTTCGACGACGAGTGATCTATGGCGGCGAGCGCCATCCTTTTTTTGTATGCCGGCAGGTGTGCTGGCATGACCACGGGGCCGCGATGGCGTGGTCAAACTCAAGCCCCACCCATTTTTTGTGTGCTGGCATGTGTGCCGGCCGCTGGCGAGTGCGCCAGCATGCCGGCATTGTATACCGGCGCTGGCATGGTGCCGGCATGAGACATGGCCGCTGGTATGATCTATGGCCGCGGCCCTTTTTTAAAAATTGCGTGCGGACATGAAATAGGTCGGCGCGTTGGACGCACTGCCGACCCAAATCTAAAACAGGGCGAACGCCGGGCGGGCGACCGACCCAAACAGACAAAAAGCGAACAAAATCGCCGTTCGTTCGGGTCGGCCCGTTGGAGTTGCTCTAAACTTTGGACAAGAGTGGAGTAGCACTTACTATCTCTCTAGTCTCCACCCGTGCATGTCTCTCGATCTCGCGCGCGCAGGCTCTCTCTCTCTCTCTCTCCCGCAATTGGGGTGCTAATCTAGGCTTTGCATAAATATATGATGTGTTCTTCGTGCAACATGGTGTGTCTTCTTGCGTTTGTGCTTTTCGTGAAAGAAAATAGTGCCGTCTTGCCGAGCTGCTTAGCCCTAGTCAGGTCCCTCTCCATTTTGCATTGCCAGCTCCATTTTTGTGGTAGCCATCGAAGGAGGGAAACAAAAGACGCATGTCAAACAGTTGCGTCTTCCGTGAAAGACCACGAACCCCCAAAAGTTGGCACGTACCATGCTAGCTAGCTGATCGATAGGCCAGCCATGCATCCTGCTGCATGCATGCGGCTGCCAGAGCCTGAACCAACGGCATCTCCTGTGCAGCAGCCCGGCCGTATGTATGCACGTTGTCGCTTGTCTCTCGTCGTTTCCATCCTTTGATTTGTTTCCTGTTGTCGATCACGTATCTGGTAGAATCTGCGTCACTTGGTCTGTAGCCATGCATAAACGGAGGCAAACAAGAGCGTTTGCGTTTGTCAACCGGTTGCCTCTTATGGGAAAAATAGAAAACCTCTGAAAAGTTGACATGCAGCCTGCTCAGGGGTCGCAAGGAGGTTTTCACAAGTCTGCAGCAGCCTTGCAACATCTACTGTGCACCGGCCAGCATCGCATATTTGCCTTTTTGCATGGACTTGCAGTGTACTATCTGCGTGCATGCGTGCATGGTCTACATTCTCTTGCAGTTTACATGATGGCTGTTCTTGTGGGAGTTAAAGGCACGACTACGGAGTTCTTCATTTCCTGGGCATAACCATTTAATAGAGTATGTGATCATTTAATGGAGAACTGTTGTTATATTGCATGCAACAGCGAGCGGTGGAGCATGGGAAGCGCACTGCAGCCTGTCAATTTCCAACCAGTATGGATGTCGTTTAAGATTCCTTAGTGTCAAAGAACGTCCTACGTTATAAAACGGAGGGAGTACAAAATAAACTAGTAGTACTAGTGTTAAGACGGATGTACAAAACTACAAATGTACACTTGTCTTATGTCTAAAACCGTCGTGTTATTACATGTGATAGTATATATGCGTACTACTCCGCCGGCCTTCCACTACAGTAGTACTTCATCCTACACTAGCAATAGCAATGGAGGTTTCGGAGGGGAACGTTTGGTTCCTGGATACATATGTACCCTATATAAAAAAAAAAGCAATTCAACAAAAAGTCAAAAAAAAATTGAAAATATTTTTGAAATAAACTTGACCTTTCATTGTACTAGTGAGAAAAGTTCTACAAAAAGAAAACTCCTCTTCAACTTCTTTTCAAAAAAGACAAATTTTCGATCAAAATTGCATGAATAGTGACCTATAATAGCAAATAAATTTTGTCTTTTTCGCTGTGAAGTCAATGTTGTTTTTTTTTGTGAAAATTTATATACTAGTGCGCAAGTAAGTCAAGTTTAATCTAAAAATACTTTTGAACTATTTTGACTTTTTGTTTAAATATTTAAAAAGAATCCCCATATAGGGTGTATATACATTGGGGAGCCAAAGGGTATTTCCCTGGAGGTTTCTTAATATTGCCACTTTGGTGCCCTACGCCCCTACCCATCCTCTATCCATCTTCATTAATTGTCACCACCTGAACATTCATCCTGGCGGCCCGGCATAAACGAACCCAAATTTTAAAGCTGCATGCGAAGCATCGATCGAAACCTTAAATAAACGGCGACAATAACACCAATGCGGGCCATTCCATTCAAGGACAGCCCGACTGAGAAAACTTAATTTCACATGTGTAAATTAGGTTTTTACACGTGACTTGCATAATACTCCATCCGTACAGAAATATAAGAACGTTTAGATAATTAAAGTAGTGATCTAAACAATCCTATATTTCTTTCTATCTTAAAAAATATTTAGCATACTGTAATAATTTGTTCATCTAGTTACAAAAAGACTGCATTCTCACAGCTAAAAAAAATACTTTCTGGGCATAACCAAGGAATAAGAATTGCCATGCAGTTGAGAGTTAGAGAAACCTTTGAAACATAGTATTTTGACTTCAAAACGTACCTCCTTTTACTCTTGTTATTTTGTGCAACAGTTCCAAGCTACCCCAAACATACACCCATCCATATGTAGAAAAAAAAGTTAGTCCTTAATTTGTAGGAGTGGCCTACAGCGTCACCGTACCGTCGCGCAGCGCACATGGAGCTGCGAAAACCTCAAGACGGTGGAAACCTCAGTGCATCCTTTTTTGTCTGTCTTTCTCCAAGACTCTGCCTTTCCCTCCTTCCCATCTCTCCTGGCTACCTTTCTCCTTGCTAATAGTCGAGATGAGCACGATCGCCATGGCGACGCAGCACATGTCGGGCTCTTGCGCTCCGACGGCCGTGCCGGCTACGAACGAGGTCGAGGAGACGGCGGAGCCGCCGTCCGGGTGGCTGCAGATCGCCGCCACTTCCTCCGCAACCAAGAGAAAGCGCCGGCCAGCCGGGACACCAGGTAATCAATCGACACCGATACATACATTCATAGCTATTATATCGGTGCCAAGATTTATTAGCCTGCGGTGTGTATGTGGAAAAGCAACTCACATCCATGGACCTCGCGGCGCGCAGACCCGGACGCGGAGGTGGTGTCGCTGTCCCCGCGGACGCTGCTGGAGCCGAAGACGTACGTGTGCGAGATCTGCAACCTGGGCTTCCGGCGGGCGACGAACCTACAGATGCACCGGCGGCTGCACGGCGTGCCGTGGGAGCAGCTGCAGACGCGGTGGGCCGGCAAGGCGGCGCCGCCGGCCCGGAAGCGGGTGTTCGTGTGCCCGGAGCCCAGCTGCCCGCACCACCACCCCTCCCGTGCCCTCAGCGGCGCCAGCGCCATCAAGCACCACTTCCGCCGCCAGCACGGCGCCCACCGCCAGTGGTCCTGCTCCCGCTGCTCCAGAGCCTACGCCGTCCACGGAGACTACAAGGCCCACCTCAAGACCTGCGGCGGTAGCCGCACCCGCGCCCGCTTACTCCGCTACCCCTGCCACTGCGGCCGCGTCTTCTTCCGGTACGTAGTTCACCTTGTGATCATTGGTGCCCGGCCCTCGATAACTAACTGATGGCCGCGTCTAAAACTCTGAATGCGGTGCAGGGTGGACACGTTCGCGTATCACCAGCAAACGTGCCGCGCCGTTCCCCCACAGGCGGACGTGCCGTCGGCGCCGGTGTGCGGGGCGTTGTCGGAGCCGCAGCAGCCAGCGACATCACCGTCCTTGTCCAGCTTCGCTGGCCAGTCCAGTGACATCCTCATCGGCGCGGTGATTTGGCCCGGCGCCGCGCCAATGCGGAGCCCGACCGTCCACACGTTCGACGGGTTCTTGCCGCCGCCAGACACCAGTCGCAGCGGGCACGACCTCGAGCAGCAGCTCATGCCGCCATCATGCCACGCACCCCCGCGCTCACCGCCCGCGCCCATCTCGCGGGGAGACGACGGCGCCATCCAGCTGCAGCTTCCCATAGGCCGATGCAGCAGCGACAACCGTCGGGGAGATGAGTTCAGGCCGTCGTCATTCCAGGCGCCACGTGGTCGAGCCCGATGGCGGCGAGCAGTCCACCTCCAGGGAGCAGGAGGAGCTGCGGTCGGTGATGGCGGTGAAGGCGGAGCTGCAGCCACGTGTTCTCCATCGTCACCGACCCCCTCATCCTCGACGGCATACGGCGGCGGCGTCACCAGCCTGCAATGGGCAATGCGTAGCTTGCCATCTTGGGTTGCCTCTTAATTAGTTGCCTTTCTGTTTTTACCGCGCGGTGAGGTGTGGTGCAGTTGATGCGTGTTAGTGTTTAGTCTTCTGATTGAGCTGCATGAAAGCTAAGCAATATGGTAGTCTTCTGATCGAGTAGCTAGTTTGTGACTGATGTACGTGTGCAATATTTTCTTTATGTCCTTTCCTATTGGATTTTCTTCAAGCAATCTCATCTATCTTAGCCGGAGCTGGGGAGAGTTCATGTTGCTACCTGCAAATTGAAGGTCAGGTGTACCAAAACACCGGCTTAGCATGCATACTGGAGGTTGGTTTTAATTAGATAAACCCGCTATGATGAGGAGTAGAGAACACCCCATTTCATAGTACTAATGGTGTTCAGCTATTCATAGCAGAGACATGCCTGAACCCATAGCAAATTCTAGCAAAGTAGCGGAACTAGTGCACCGGAAGCGGCGAGGGACGCGAGCGGAGACCATGCTGGCCGGCACGCGCAGGTGCACGATGCAAACAAAGAGACATGAAACACATTTGCCTACACGCCTTAGGATGCATTTGGTAGGCTGCATACAATCCAACCAGGCCCGGGAGGGATGAAAATGAGCTGTTTGGTTGCGTGCAAGCAGGCCTGGCTCGCATCGGTACGGAACTTAAAGCACTCTAGAGCCTGGCTCGCTGAAAACGCTCGAATTGGGCGTTTCCTGCGAGCCAGGCTGAGTCGGACGCAAAAGAAAGACGCGGCATAGGGCGTGGTAGAGGGGGGGGGGGTCCGAACAGAGATGGCCGGAGGGGGGAATCGACGGAGGCGGGATGGCACGAAATATATCCTCACCATCCATTTTACTCGCTCACCCTTGGCTCTAGGACAAGCCCTCGTCTGTTATTGGCATCGCCGGCGACGACGACTCAGATCTACGGTTGCGATGGCGGCGGCGACGTTGGTGGCTGCAACAGCACTCCCCGACAGCGGTAGTTGCTTCTCCCCTTCTTCTTTGATTCCGTTCGGCCATCCTCGTCTCGGCTATGTCTTCCCCGACCCCGAAGCTGGTCTCCCCCTCCTCTGTTAGGTCATTCGGTAGGAGCGTTTAGGGTCGATTGCGCCATTGATGACCGCATCATGGATGTCGCTTAGGTTGTGGATGAACGGACGAAGCTTCTAGTTCAGGCAGTAGCGCTGATAGCTATGGTTCAGGCATGGATTCTGTTGGTCCACAAGAGAGTTGTTCGTCGGAATGACAAACCTCTCATTCGGTATCGTCCGATGTTAATCTGGGAGCAGGATAGGATAGCGAATCTGAACTACATCTACAACTGCAGCGACACAGAGGCTCTGTGGATGCTTCGAATGAAAAGAGCAACTTTCGCCAGGCTTGTGCAGATGTTCAGGAGCATGGGGCTACTAGAAGATAGCATCCACACCACTGTGAAAGAGCATGTAGCCATGTTCCTTCATGTTGTTGGTCATAACCAGAGGTTCAGGGTTGTACATAACACCTTCAGAAGATCAATGGAGACCATCTCCAGGTACTTCAAGCAACTGCTCTATGTTGTTGGGGAGATCAGAGGAGAGATGATCAGGTCACCAACCGGCCGGACTCCTACCAAGATTCGCACTAGCCCAAGTTGGTATCCATACTTCAGGCTGAGCACTGACAGTATGTAGTTCATGCCTTGATATGCTGTTATTGTTCTGTCGTAGCCATAACAGCATCTTGTGATGCCATTCCAGGATTGTATTGGGGCAATAGATGGTACTCATGTCACTGGCAGAGTGCCGAGGTCACAAGCTGCAGCATATAGAGGGAGGAAGCACTACACAAGCCTGAATGTGCTTGCTGCTATTGACTTCGATCTGAAGTTCACATATGTGCTGGCTGGCTGGGAAGGATCGGCACATGATGCTAAAATTCTCAGTGACAGCATGAGTCGTCATGATGGCATCAACATCTCCGATGGCAAGTTCTACTTAGGAGATGCTAGCTATGCATGTCGGCCATGTGTTCTTCCATCCTTCAGGAAAACCAGGTAACATCTGAATGAGTTCTCTGGTAAGAACTATCTTATGACTCCTCAGGAAATGTTCAATCTCAGACACTCTATCCTTAGAGTAACGGTTGAGTGGGCATTTGAAACTCTGAAGAATATGTTTAAGATCCTGAATCAGAAGCCATTCCACCCTTATCCTACCTAGGTCAAGCTTGTTCTTGCATATTGCATCATTAACAAACTGGATCCTGCAATGGAGAATTGATTAACTTGTGTTGGAGGAGGAAGATTTGACTCCTGATGAGGTGATCAGCTCCGGCCATGGCGTGGAGGCGTTCGACAACGAAGAGTGGAAGAACAAAAAGTTAAAGTGGGCTCAGGCAATATGGGATAATAGAGGTCAGACAAGAATCTGAAGCACAAGAGCAAAAAGAAGAAGCAGCAGCAACAGAAGAAGAAGAAGAAGAAGAAGAGGCAGCAGCAGAAGAGAAGAAGAAGAAGAAGAAGCACAACAGCAACAGAAGAAGAGGAAGAGGAAGAGGATGAACTTCCATCTAGTTAGCATTGTTGAACTTTCCCCTACTGAGTCATATTGGCTCTTAATAACTTGTAATATCATTTGCTAGTAGTTAGGATAAACTGTCGTTTGTTTCCTAACTAGGACAAGACAATGTCAAGTGTGTGTACGATAAGGTCGCCGCTAGTCAGAAGTGGTGGTCACATCTTTAGCGGTTTGCAACCAAACAACGTGTTGCTTGTCTAACAACGACGACGCAGGCAACCAAACAACATGCTAACTAATTGCTCCCCTCATGCATAAAGTCTACTGCACGCAACCAAACTACATGCAGATATTTGTTTTTAGTCTACATTTGTCCAACCAGACTCAACCAAGATAAATATGCAAAATGCCTAAAACAAAGATGTAAGAAAAAAAACCACCGCCACCAAATCAAACACTCGGAACTGGTACAACCCTCGAGCTGCATGCATGCATAGGATGCTATGCTGCTTCCGGAATCTAAAAACCGCAGCACCTGGCAGTGGCAGGGCTCAACACGTAAGACAAACTTTTCATGGAAATAACACAAGCCGACATGACCTACAAACACATTACATGGACAAATACAGGGCTACAGGATAAGGAAGTGATTATACTATACGGAGATACGACGACCAGCATGAAAATGTCGACCCCTAAAAGAAAAAAAAAAGCATACTTATCGTTTTTTCTACCCTACCACCACCAGGCAACTAGAGAGGCGATCTCTTTCGTCCGATCTCCATCGGCCGGGGCGCTGGCCCCCTCTCCCTTCGGTCGCTGCTCCAGCGGCACGAGGGAGGGGGACCCCGTTTCTCCGCTCTGTAGTTAGGTTTTGGATTTGTAGGTTCTGGTGTGTCGTTGAGGTGGTGGGAGCGACACCCCGACGAATAAATCTGCCTCAACTCCACTCCCACACCGGCGGTGCCCTTCATGGCGGCGTCTCGGAGTTGATGGCATCGTGTCTCTGCCGATCCCTCAGATCGGTAGCGTTAGGGTTCATGGATGGTGTTGGCGAGGCGGCGGCGACGACTCCATCAGGTGTGTCTCTCCTTCTGCTCTGTCCCCGTTGCTGTGGCGTTGTCTTCGACGTCATGGTGGAGCAGGTAGGTTTTACCGTTCAGGAGTACGCGCAGGCGGTTGTCTACGCAAGTGACAACTGAAAGATGGAGTATCTTGTGATGGGTCTGTGATCGAAGGCTGACAGTTCTGGTTTCCTCCTCCGACGTCGTCGTCATGCGGGGGTGTCAGTTCTGAAGTTCGATGGCGTGTCCGGGGACATGTTTCCCCGGTCAGATTCTTTCAACGGCTATGGTTTTGCTTCTGGCAAACTACTTTGGAGGTCCGTAAAGCTGCTGATCAGCGATGGAGCCGCATTGAGCTTGGGTGAAGAGGCGATCTGTCTTTTTACCTTTTGGTGCCCGCTTCGGTGGTGTCGAAGGAAAGGGACAGACGCTGTAATTTTGCATAGGATTTTCCTATCTTTTCAGTCATGTATAGTCAGTGCTTACGTGCCTTGTAACTTGATCTTTATTCTATATAAATGAGACACGTATTATCATCCAAAAATAAAAGAAAAAAGCATGAAAATTTCGAAAAAGGACAGAGGACATGCAGCGACAGAGCTGTGCTACGACAATGTCCAAAGTCCGGCAACGAGCAAAGCCTGTCACTCTTGGGAGTAATATGGTAACTAGTCTTTATTGGCGATTTTTTTTTACCATTAAAGCGCTCTTTTTTTTCTTAATTTCTTCCTTCCCGACTAAAAATATTTTTCAGAGTGATATGTGAATGGATAAATTTACAACCATACTAAAATATCAAGAGCTAAAAACATATTTATCGAAAAACATTTCTGTAACACATTCAACAAGAAATTTATGGTGTCTGACAGATTGGAAACAAACACAATGATGACTTACCACCAAACGCCATTTAGGTTGCCCGTAATGGGAGTATCATATGTAGTATCATGCGTGCCAACTAGGCAATTTTGATGAGGTGGCATAGAATTAAATGAAGAAAAAGAGGGTTGAGTATCATATCATGATACTATATCATGTTAAATTCTGTGCTACTATGTGTCATGCATGACAATAAATAAAGTCATCTATGATACCAACATATGATACTTGTAGTATCATATACTATTATCATATGCATGATACTAGTATATGATACTCCCACTACGACCAGCCTTATATTTCCGAACGTGGTTGTCACACCAATGTGTACCCGCAAGATCTCTCCCCCTTCCTCCCACCCTCCCTCCCCTCCCTCGATATCTCTCCCTCCCCCCTCACTTTCTCTCAATCTCTCTTGATCTCGAGTGTGTCTCCTTCTCAAGAAGGCTCTAGCGCTCTAGTAGTCGTCTCGTGAGTTAGTCATCATTGTTGCTCTTTTTGGTGGCGGCGACGATGAGGAGGAACACCACAAGAGGTTGTTGATGTTCTCGATCTTTTCCCCATGGTCATGGTCACCTCTGTATTAGCAAAATGTTCTGGACAATTGTACTCCATTTGGGGAAGTCTATATAAGTAAAAAGTTCTTTTTTATTTTGCCCAATTTGGGGGAGGAGGTGGGAGGGGAGGGCATTGGCCCCCTACCCCCAAATGAAGCTCCAAAAGTTGTTCATGCACCAAATCATAAAGGCAACTTATTGGATCAAACATCTGAGCTATTACCGTAGTGAGATTGAATAAAATAAGTCTAGGTAGTACTACCCAATTTGGTTGATCTAGATGGTAAGTCGTAGAAAGGATGCCAAGTTTCTGTCATATATGCTAACTAGGCGTGCAAAGTGATACATATGATGAGTACGAGAGCAACTCAATAGATTGCGATAATGTGCGATGCTTGCCCAGAGCTGGTATATTTCTTCGCAGCGTGGTAGTGACACTGGCTAGCCTAGTGTTGAATGTTGTTGATTATCAAGTGTTTAAACTGATGCAAACTAGAAGAAAGAGATTTTAGCTTACAAGCACACAATTCATCCAACCCAGGCGCATGTTTTCCAAGTTATGGACAATATGCTTGTCCGCTAGTACATTTTGTCCAATGATTCCAATTGTTAACAGAAAAAACAAGATCCACTCATGCATTACACTTGCTAAGAATGTTGCTAGGAAAATAGATTTGAGGATTTTGCTAATCCAATATGGCAAGTCAACAGCTAAATCTTGTACTAAAAGTTGGTTTACTATATATACCTCCAAGTACTTGACGGTAATGTATTCTTTTAGCAACAAATAGGTACAAATAGACAGTGTATATGCGATTATAGATTAATAATGATTATAAGATATAAGTGCCCTAATATACAAAACTGGTTGAGAAAAGACAATTTGCGAGGGTGGGTAGGGGGCTATAGCCCCCCACCTCCGCCTAATGCTAATTTGGACAGTCATTCATAGTTAATAAAGTTAGTTAAGTACTTGGAAGCGCATGTAGAGTATGTTTTACAAACCAGATCCTAAAAAAAGTATATTTTACAAACCAGATCCGAAAAAGAGTAGGTTTTAGAAATAAAATCATGTTACACACCAGGAGTACTCCGTTTTACCATGATGTTCTTGGAAATTCTACACAAGCAAAAAAGTTATCTTAATTTTTTCTTTTTGAGGGAAATAGCAGGACTCTGCTGTGTATTTTTATGAACTTTTAAATAAGTAATATAGAAGTAATGTCCGAAAGAATGAAAGAATAACTACACAGGCCCTAATTAAGCCAAAAAAAAAAGAACCTAAGAGAAGAAGAAAATAACCAATAGAATACAACATCAAGAGCAGAATCATCTAAAAGCCATATCCAGTCTTGAAAGCCACTGCATCCTTCCTCTTAACTCTGTAAATGACCCATTCTAGTTCCTCTTTGAATTTTCTCCTGAAAGTATATAGGCTTGGGGTGATATGTTAAAGATGAAGTCATTCCTAGTAGTTCAAATAACCCAAGAAACTAAGATGATGATCTCCATAGCAGAAGTCACATTCAGAGGCTGTTTAATATTGACAATTTCCTCTTGTATGCCAAAATGATCGGGGGTCCAATTGGCACATATGTATTGGCAACAGAATTGAGCAAAAGGGCAGTAGAAAAAGAGATGATCTCTTATTTCTAGCTACTCCATGTGGCACATGGCACAAGTATAGTCCTCCATAATGATATTTTTCCTCCGCAAAGGAGCTCTCGTATTCAGTCTGTTATTAACGAGAAGCCAAAAGAAAATTTTATACTTGAGTTGACAACAAATTTTCCAAAGCCATTTTAGAATTGGCAAAATCTCCGAGGCTATGATCAAAGCTTTATATGCCTTGAAAACCTTATAAATGGCAGAACCAGGAGAAAAATGCCATAGGTCATGAGCATCAATTAAATTCAACTCCTGCATAATTTTTTCAAGCTGCTGGTATTCTTAATTTTGCCTGATTGGCGCGCCCTAGCCCATCCTCTATCGTGAGTGTACGTAGTAGGTGTATGTTAGTATCCACTATGTACCGTGTTCGAAATAAATAAATAAATGGCACATCCTCTGTCCTCAATACATTCTCAACTCCTGCATAATTTTTTCCATCCTCTGTCCTCAATACAGTCTCAACTCCTGCATAATTTTTTTCAACTCGTGCATAATTTTTTTCAACTCCTGGTACGTTGGCTACAGAGGATTAGCACTGTAGTAGTACATGAGATTAGGGGAACCGTTATTACTTGGACATGAAATTAAACTAAGTTAACCTACATAGGGAAGCATTAAATGAGTGAGCCGATCGAGCGGCACTTCTAGCCCACCACTGCAATTTCTACGTCGTGTCACTCTTGTCCCAGTGACTACCACTGCATATACTCTTCCACTGTAGCCAACGTACGTGTTGAGACGGGACACGGTGGGGTGACGCTTACAGCCATCTCGTCCACCTTTTCTTGCAAACTGCGACACATGGAGAGAGAGAAGCAGCGAAGGAGAGAGAAGGAGCGAAGGGGCTGTGACGTGAGACCCGTGCTCTCCAATCCGTGACACGACGGAGCGGTCCGCTTCCGTAGCGACACAGGCGAGGCAGAGGCCGGGAATTCGTCGGAAAACGTAGCCATCGCCGTTTGCTCCGTGGAGAGACGAGACGGGTGCTCCGCGGCAGTACGCCAGCCGTGCTTCGCGTTGCAGTGTGCTCACCAATCCAACCCATCCACACCAGAGCTTGAGGTAAAAGCACCCTAGGTACCCCAACTTGCATGGAATATGATGATTTAGTACCAAACTTGCGAAATGGAACTCCATCATATCCCAACTTGTACTCGATGTGACGATTTGGTCCCGGGCCTATCACAGCGCGACAATTGGCAGCCACGTGGCTGGACCGGCCGTGGCCTGCACTTTTGCAAAAAACACCCTACCATCTTGTTTAATTAACCCGCGCTACAAATCTGTCTGAAATCACGCCGTCACCAACTTCCGCCCGCTCGCGGACGCCGACCCCGATGCCGCCGCCGAGCTCCGCTTCCTCGTCGCGCGCTCCAAGGCCGAGGTTGTCGACATGCTGCGCAAGCACACCTACTTCGACGAGCTCGTCCAGAGCAAGCGCGCCTTCGCCGCGTCAACCGCGCTCTCCGCACCCACCACCTCGCGCGCTGGCGGGCACGGCTCGCCCCCCTCCCCGCCGCCGCGCGCGAGCACCTCTTCGACAAGACGGTCACGCCCAGCGACGTGGGCAAGCTGAACAGGCTGGTGATACCGAAGCAGCACGCCGAGAAGCAAGGACCTGCTCCTGAATTTCGAGGACGGCGCCGGCAAGCTGTGGCGGTTCCGCTACTCGTACTGGAACAGCAGCCAGAGCTACGTCCTCACCAAGGGCTGGAGCCGCTTCGTCAAGGGGAAGGGCCTTGGCGCCGGAGACGTCATCCGGTTCTACCCTCCGCCGCCGGCAGCACTGGCGAAGACACCAAGCTCTTCATTGACCGCAAGCCCGGACCGAACACCAACAGCGCCGCCCCCGCGGACCCCGTCGATCAGCCGGCGCCCGTGCAAAAGGCCGTGAGACTCTTCGGCGTCGACCTTCTGACTGTGCCGGTGTCCTTGGCGGCGCCGGAGCAGGGGATGCCGGGGTGCAAGAGGGCCAGAGACTTGGTGATTTCGCCGCCTCCGATAGAGGCGTTCAAGAAGCAATGCATAGAGCTGACGCGAGCGTAGAGTTGGTACTATTAGCCCGATCGATCTCTTCTCTTTAATTCAGGTGGTAGAGCTAGCTTGATTAGTCCCTTGTTGGTATCTATCAACTTTGTTTGTTTATTTGTCATGTTGTTGCATGCTCTGATGTAGTAGATCTTATCCTCCCAAAAGTGTATACTAATTAAGGAAGACGAAGAAGAAGAGAGATAATAACATTTTGAGCATAGCTCATCAGTTTCCTTGTCAAAAATTGAAGCATATCCTATTTGGTACTAGAAGTATCTAGGTATTTAGCATCCATTCTGGCCTAGCTTTATTTTTGCGCCGTTTTATACACTAGTATTTATATGCACACCCTGTGATTGTTGTGTAACTCAACACACCAGGTGCATGCATGAGCTAAGTTTGGAAAGAGAAAGAGAAGCGGTGCAGTGAAGTGCAGAGCTAATGTTGTGGAGCGCGCCCATGGCCGCATGCATGCATTCACACGCTAGAGACACCTGCTGCTGTTGATGATATGATAAACTTATCAGCAACAGAAGAGCTGCCTTTTACAGGGATATATGCTCTCCATCGCCAGTAGAAAAAGATGAAATACTAGTAGATCTGAGGAAAAGAAAAAGAAATGAACTGTCCCTGTAACAAATGCATTCTGTTCATCAGGCCGGATGGATAGCAACACAACAATAGTACAGGTGGTGGCCTGGCCTCGCCTGGTGGGTGGTTGCTAAGCTAATAGTAGCGCACGCAGAACAACCAGTTGAACGCCTACTTGTTGCCTTGTTGGTTGTTTATTCATGCCCATGCAAGCCGTGATTCTTGACATGTGCAACACATTGCCGTCAATTTCGCAGTAGCTTACTGTATGGTTTTGCAAGCTTGTCGCTGCTGTGACCGAGCCCAGCAACAAATAGGTCTCTTCAGGGAGCGAACGGGATTTCAGACAGATTTAATTCACAGTTTTGCTAGAACTCATCTAGATGAGATATAATTTGGTCTCATTCACTTTTTATAGCCATTGAATGTGATACTATAAGATGCGTGTGTGCTGACGTGGGTTGTATCTGTTTTTGTTTTTCAGATGAATGAGACCATATTATATCTCATCTAGATGAGTTCTAGGTACTCCCTTTAATTCAAGTGCCTGTAGCGCGGGTTAATTAGACAAGACGGCATGGTGATTTTTGTAAAAGTGCAGGCGAGGACCGGTCCGGCCATGTGGCTGCCAATTGTCATGCTGTGATAAGCCCAGGACCAAATCGTCACATCTAGTGCAAGTTGGGGTATGTTGAAGTTGCATTTTACAAGTTTGAGACTAGATCATCACATTCGATGCAAGCTGGGGTACTGGGCTGCTTTTACCTCCCAGAGCTTCGATCTGCTCCAGCTCATCGAACCAGTGTCCGACTCAAGCCCATGCGTCACGGCCCCATGGCCGGCCTACCTGAAACCCTAGGCTCGGTAGGAGGCAGCAGGGCAGGCGCTGGGCCAGTGGTCACCGGCGAGGGCAGCAGGTGGCAGAACCGGAGCAGAAAGCAGGCAGAGGGTATACATGTCTTTGCACCGATTAGGCAAACAGTACGCCGCGACCAATGAAGATGCAGATCGGTCCTAGTGGGAAGCCCTGCAGTGCAGCCGATGGAAGGCTGCATGCGACCAAGGCGACGCAGAGGCTTGCGCATGCATGCGAGGGAACGAGAACTAATAAAAAGGAAAGACGCCAGACCGTGCATGCATGGTGCACGACACAACATTAGCAGGCGTACGGTACGGGAGATCATGAGGAGCGCGTCGACGTCGACACGTCAATTTTCTTCTTCTTTCGATTAGTATATATATACTCCTGCGTTCGAATCAAAAGGCCAGAGGCATCATTACGTCCACAGGCTCATGCACCATGCAAGCGACTTGACAATGAACGTACCGGGAAATCGGCATGCAGTTGGCTGAGCACAGCTTGTTACACGAACCTACGGATGGACGGATGGATGACTACTGCAGCAATCTGCGCAGCATGCTCTACGCTACGCATCATGGCGGCATGCTCTACAGCGAACAACAACAAATGACTAGTACTTACTAGATTTTGTGTGTGTTTATAAGTAGCACGTACATTTCCATGCGATCAAGATGTCTAATACTATCCATCTAACTAAAACTGCTGTCCCCGGAAAAAAAAACTAAACCTGTCCCTCTGGCGCCGATAATGACAATGCGACAAATTGGAACAGTCATTTTCTTCCTCAGGTTAGTACTACTGCATGAGGAATTGGAACAGAGACCAACATGCATGCACGCCCAGCTGCAGACTGCTGATGGGACAGAGACGCGAGAGGCAGCTGTTTGGTAACGCGATTTTGCATGCCCCCCATTTAATGGCGACCATAGATAGAGACACAGATTCTACCACTACAATCCAATCAACCCGAGCATAGGCAGTTAGGCACAATAAGACACGAGCTAACAACAGATTACATGGACAACACAGGGCTATAGGCCAGGACACTGATACTGAAGTGATACTATAGCTTGGAAATGATCCGAAGTATAGAGAGAGAGAGAGAGAGAGAGAGAGAGAGAGAGAGAGAGAGAGAGATGCAGTAGTGGTAGACTGGTAGTGGAGCAGTACTGCGGTAATGTCCAAAGTCCGGCAGCCTTCACCTCCCACACTGCCATCGTTGCACCAAATGAGAGAGGGGAGGCATGGCGAGACTCCGGATTTGACCTTGCCACACCACCGGGAACGAGCAAGGCAACAAACGAGCACGCGCAGATCCACGCAGCAGCTTGCACCGTTTGACCTCAAGGCCTGGCTGCTAGGAGTAGCTGGCTAGCCTCCTCGACGACGCCGTGCACGGGCCTCCACGCCGGTCACGGTTGCTGCGGTGCTACGGTGGCCAGCGGCTGCGCTCGCCGACGCACGTGACGAGGGACGGCGGTGGCGAGAGAGAGAGCGCGCATGGTGTACCCGAGGTAGATAGCATAGGTTGCTACTGAGCCGAGAAGATCTTGCGTGCATTTCGCACGTAAAGAAACAAGGCGAGCAGAACGAAAAGCTGGCTATGGCCACTCTGAAGATAATAAGCAGGCGCGTCCAATCCAATCGACCTCGATCCGTCAATCTGTTCACAGTCCATCATTGCGTCTGCGGGCTTCAGCTCGATCGCATCGCATCGCTCGACTGACCGACCTGACATGGAACTGTGAGGCGCATCCTCGAGAACACAAGCACCTGTCAAGTGTGAAGCCAGCTATGAGCGCGCTCGCTCGGTTTGTGTTAGACTGATGGATTCTCAGCTTAATGCCACTGTATAGGGTGCGGATAATTTTGATTATTGGTTGTTGGATGAAGTCAATTCGACGGTGAAAAGTTGGCGGATCCAAGTATAGTTCATCACCGGATATCCTTTCACATACAACATTTTGCCAGTCATATCTTAGACGATTCCATGGCCGAGCTGAAGCACAAAGTTTTATACTACTCAAAGCACTATGTTTATCCTCTGTTCTAGAATCTTTAATATTTTAATTCTGCAAATTCTTTTGCTAGTATTGTTGTTTTATTACTTTTTGATTATCAATGCAAAATATGCACAAACCTCGTCGCTTTATCAAAGAAAAACACACAAAAAACTCATTGCCACAATAGCATATCAATGTGCACATGCCTCCAAAAGAAGTGTCATGCGTCATGCATATATGACTCTAAACTTACATATTATAAAATGAACTATATTTATTTTTCAATGGGATGAACCATGATAATAAATTATACATCTCATGCGTCATGCATATATGACTCTAAATTTACATATTTTTCCTTATAATAATATGATATGTCAATATTATATTAATTTGTACTTTGGTTATGTGTATGTTCTTATCTGCAATGCATATGTACCTTAGAGAGTTAATGTCTACCTATATATGTTGCTAGCCATAATCCTACACCTACGGAACATTCGTTATGGGAGGAACTTACGGGCATACTTGTCACCCCCACCAATCTTTCCCCCTCCTTATTTTCAGGGTGAGCCCTTCCTTGTTCCCAACCACAACATGCCCATGGTGATGTCCATAAGTCTAGTCCGTAAAATGCAGCCATCCTTGCTTGCACCGTAACTTCAATTAAAGCATCGTTTCTCAAGTTTTCGTTTAGCTAATGCATTAGCCGAATCCTCGAAGGTAAATATCTTATCACAGTCATCCGGTGGTAAGAGACCTTGCAGCCGAGGATCTGCACATCTGGAGGCGCCAGTAGTACCAGGGTCCCATCTGAGTTCCAGGGCAGTCACTAGTAGAAAAAGGCTCATTTGTCTCGGTTCTAGAGGCCCATTTGTCCCGGTTCTGGAACCGGGACTAAAGGAGTGGGACTAAAGCCCAACATCTTTAGTCCCGGTTCGCTTACGAACTGGGACAGATGTGGCTCCACGTGGCCACTGCGGCGAGCCCAGGCAGGAGGGCCTTTAGTCCCGGTTGGTAATACCAACCGGGACCAAAGATCATCCACATGTCAACAGCTCAGGAGCTGGGGTTTTTGTTTTTTTAAAGGGGAGGGGGGGAGGGGGTTTGGGGGTTTTGTAGGGTTAATTTAGGGGTTTCATATATTGTGTTAGCTAGCTAATAGCTAGAGAGAAGTGTCCTCTCTTATCTCCGTGCTTGGTCGACGCTACGTACTATACGTATAGAGAGGACTCGACACGCTAGCTAGTAAGCAAATGAAGGAAACCATTAAGTACACAAGATCGTCATGAACATATACAGAGAGAAGTGATCGACCTCCTCCTTCTCCGAGAGATTGGTCGAACAACAAGTTTTCGTATATCTATCCGACGCTACTAGCTACATATATACAATATAAGATCTCTTACAATCCTTAACATCTGATGTCAAGTTCCGCATGGTATTCTCCGGCTGGATTGATGACGTGGTCAAGAAAGAATCCCGCCAATTTCTCTTGAATTGCTTTTATGCGATCTTGTGGTAGGAGTTCATCCCGCATCTGCCAAATCTAATTTGAAGAAGGGGGTCAATACATATATATGAATGAAACTCAACACAAATGATGGTAATAAAATAAAATTGTGAATATTATTGCTTACGCACTTCATATTGTTTTTCAGAGTAGCCCCGCTTAGAGGTCGTCGCGTTGTAGATGTACTCGCAAACGTAGTACCCACAAAAATTATTCCGCCTTCCTGCCACAACCACTTTACAAGAAATAGAGGTCAATCAAACTGATAATCAAGCATTATAAATGGTATTGATGAAACTAGCTAGAATCAATGGGAGATGCGCGGAACTAGCTAGTAGTACTTACTTTCGGGTGTGTAAATCGCAGCTCCCCCGGCAGTCCCGGAGCTTCTGCGGTGAACACTTTCCAAACCCTGCGAGACAAAGAAAATAATTACTTGATATCAGGAAATGAACAAAGTTGCCGATATGGTGCGATAATGATCGATTGAACTTACTTCTGGAGCATTTCAGTCATGGCCGCATACTCCTTGCGATCTTTTCGTCTTGAGTCTAAGACGGTTACTAGTCCCTACTCAAGCTTAATCTCTAGGAGAATAAAGTGGAAGCTGCGCACGCATGCATAACTCATCAATTACATTACTATAACCTCGAGTAATAATGGAAACCGAATATGCAGAAGACAGTAACACTCACTTGAAGTTGTAAGGAAAGAGTATTTTATCTTTGTTTTGATTTTTAAGCAACGATTGTAGCAAGTTGGCCTCGGTTTCTTTCGCATTATATTTAACCATCCATTCATCTATGAGATTTGTGTTAATGTACCCAATATCATAGATTTGTGCATTTCTGCATTCGACGATCTTCAATCTGCATAATATAGTGAGGTTAATTATATATACATGCAATGAAAGAGCTGAGCTATATATAGAGACTTAATTACAGAAGTATAGTACTTACAGACAGTAGCAAGTGATGATTATTTTATCGAGGTCCTTTTGATTGAAAAACTGGAAGAACTCCTCAAATGGAACAGACAACAGATCAATTCCAACGAGGTCGTGCTCCTCTTTAACTCTCAGCGTCAAAATATCCTTCCCAGACTTGCAGGTGTCCATGTACCACTTATGGAATCTTCGCATCATCGTTGTTAGAGGAGGATCACCAGGTCTAACGAGAGGCTTCCCGTACCGGTATTTGTGTTCGTCCACCTCCATTGTATCAAAATGTGCATCGTCGGGCAGGTAATCACCAGGATTGGTACCGGACAGCATCCCCGGCAGATTTGCGACGATATCGCTAGACACCTTGAGCGGGGGGCACGATTGGTTTGCCTGTTCGCCGAGCTGGGGAATTTTGTTCCCACTTCTTCGTTCTTGTAACCTTTTGTCACTTGAAGTAGTTCCCGACCGGCGCGCTACTTCCACTGCCTTTTTAAGAGCGCGGACATGGTTGTCATCTGGCGGAGGCGGTGGTGGTCGCTTCAGGTTCTTGAAAGTGCACTTCAATTTCACCGGATCTATCTTCTCCTCCGGAGTTGGATTTTTCTTTGCAAAAAAGTCCTTCACTTGGGCTTGACAGATCTCCTCGTTTTCCTCCTCGGTCATCTCGTATGGTAACTTCTCTAGAGGCTTGAGAGATGGACCGAATATGTATTGCCTCCCACCTCTGGCTGTACTACTAGACGCCGGAGCAGCCGGAGGGGCTGCGGTTGTCTTCCTTCGTTGCTTACGAGGCGGAGAAGGAGGCGGAGTGCTACGACGCGCCGGAGCAGCCGAAGCGGCAGCGGCTGTCTTCCGCTCTTGCTGACGAGGCAGAGAAGGAGGCGGGCTGCTCGGACGCGCCGGCGCAGGCGGAGAAGGAGGCGGAGTGCCGCCACGCGCCGGAGCAGCTGGAGAAGGAGGCGGACTGCCCTGATCACTCGCCGGAGGAGGAGGAGGTCCAGTGCCCTGACTCGCCGGAGGAGGAGGCGTCCAGTTCGGATGGTTGATGAGCTCCTTCCGCCATAGACATGGAGTCTTCAGAGCAAGACCCAGCTGAGTCTCTCCTTCACCGGTAGGGTGGTCAAGCTCGAGCTCTTCAAATCCCTCTGTTATTTCATCGACCATCACAACAGCATAGCCTTGTGGAATCGGAAGGCAGTGAAAAGTTGCGTCGGGTTGAGGAGGCGCAACAGAGCCGACAGCCGCCTTGACTTTGAGGTGCTGCCATTGCGTCATAAGGTGGCAATCTTGAGCCTCCGTGATAGCATCCATGGGGTAGCTGGGAGCCGTGAAGTGAGGCTGCTGAAGGAGCTCGGTGGAAGCCACGCTGCTTCTCCGCTGAGATGGCGGGGTAGCTTCTGGGGTAGCTCCGGCAGGTCGCTGCCTCTGAACTAGTAGTGCTTGTTCCTCTAGCGCTCGTACCCTTGCATTCAGCTTCTGCAGTTCGGTCTGCTCCACTTTCCTCCTCCTCTCCCGGGTTTTGTAACCGCCTGCGCCGGGAAACGCAACCTTCCACGCAACGGAGCCTGCCGTGCCTCGTGTTCGTCTTGGGTGCTCAGGATTCTCGAGGGCCTGTGTGAGCTCGTTGTTCTCTCTCTCGGGAACGAACGTCCCTTGCTGCGCTGCGGCGATATACTTCTGAAGCTTCTTGACGGGTATTTCAAGTTGCTCCTTCGTCCAACGGCACTTCCCTGTTTCAGGGTCCAAGGTTCCCCCAACCCCGAAGAACCAAGTCCTTGAACGGTCTGGCCAGTTCAATGTCTCTGGTTCGACCCCTTTATCAAGCAGGTCCTTCTCAGCCTTGTCCCACAACGGCCGGGCTTTGAGGTAGCCACCTGACCCCGTGCGATGGTGATACTCCTTCTTTGCAGCATTTTTCTTGTTTGTCGCTGACATCTTCTTACTCTTCTCCGATGTCTTGTGGGCCACAAATGCGGGCCAGTGATCTCTTATCTTCTCAAATCGGCCGGTGAATTCTGGATTCTTCCCTTTGTCGACAAACGTTGATTTCAACTCATTCTTCCACCTCCTGAATAGATCTGCCATCTTCTTAAGAGCATGAGCCTTGACGAATGGCTCTATAACTGGCTTATCCGGATCCTCCTCTGGCGGTAGGGTGAAATTTGCCTTTAGTGCGGTCCAAAGATCATCTTTCTGCCTATCGTTGACAAAAGACACTTGAGGGTCTTCGCTCTTAGGCTTATTCCATTGGTGGATGCTGATCGGGATCATGTCCCTAACAAGAACCCCGCACTGAACAGAAAATGCTTCCTTGGTCCGGCTGGGTTCAATCGGTTGGCCATCGCCCTTCATTGCTGTGATCGTGAACCTTTCATCCTAGCGCAACCTTTTCTTCGGGCCTCGTCTCGTTACCAAAGTTTGGCTCGGTCCGGAGGGCTAGAAAAGAAGAAAGAAGAGAGTTAATATGTGTACATACCAAAACAATTAATGCATCAATTAGCTAGTCAGCACAGGCTTAATTAATATATATACCTCGCCGGACTTTGCAACATCTCCTTCCTCCGTTCGCTCACCGGAGCAGTCATCACGGTCTCCTTCTTCCATCGGCATTCCGTCACCGGAGCCATCATAATCATGTCCTTCCACCTCCATTGTTCGATCACCGGAGCCTGCTTCACCCTCTCCTTCCAGACCATCGGTGTCGTTGAGATACGACAAGATATCACCTCCGCCGAGGATTATGTCCCCCAACAACTGTTCTGCTTCGATGTCTCGGTGCTCCATAGTTTCTGCAAATATTACAACATGGCAATTAATATACAAACATGACAGATGGATATATTAGTGCAAACGTAGACCTAGCTAGCTCGACGCTTCTACGGTTTGGGGTGGCCTCGACAACTCTTCTAGGGTTTGGGGTGGCCTAGGCAACGCTTCTAGGGTTTGAGGTGGCCTCGACAACGCTTCTAGGGTTTGGGCTGGACCGCCTCTCTCATGAATGTCCGACGTCCGGACCGACAAGGGATTTAACAAAATGACGCCATTCTGGATGTGCAGAAAATGGTCCATATTTTTCCTGATCTCATCTACCCTTCTATATGTCACGTTGTCTAGTGTCAAAGAATTCAAGAAAACCATGACTTCATCATTAGCCGGAAATGACAGGCATATAATGGTACGAAGCTCTTCAAAGTTGTTTTGGAACGAAGTTCCCAATAGAATAATTTGCTTTTTGGTACAAAGTTCAGCAAGAGCCTTCCGAATATTGCTATTTGGAAGGCCTTTGCTGAAATTCGTACCAAAAGGCGAATTATTCTATCCGGAACTCCGTTCCAAAACAACTTTGAAGAGCTTCGTAGCATCATACGCCTGTTACTTCCGACTAATGATGAAGCCATCGATTTCTTCAATACTTTGACAGACAACGTGACATATAGAAGAATATATATATAGATGAGATCAGAAAAAAAATTGGATCAACTTGTGCACATCCATAATGGGGGCATTCTTGATAAATCTATATATGTCAAAATTCAAACTTTGACATATGATCAAATGTTGCATATGTCAAAATTCAAACTTTGACATATGATCAAATGTTGCATATGTCAAAATTCAAACTTTGACATATGATCAAACTTTGATATATGTCCACCGTGATATAAAATAATACATAGACTTGTTCGGGCGAGAGGGGGTTGATCGACGTCCCCCCTCATGTCGAAGTTACCGGAGTTATCTTCTAGTGGTTTGGGTGGCCTCGAGAGTTTGTCGAGTAGGGGCGGGAGGGGGTAGGAGATCGACAACGCTTTTTTTTCTAGGGTTTGGGTGGCCTCGAGAGTTGGTCGCCTGGTATATCGAGTGGGGGGTTAACATTTTACCTTAGTAACTTAGAAAAAAAATGTTATCGGGGAGGGGGTATATCGACCCCCCCCCCCCTCATGTCGAAGTTATCGGGGAGGGGCTATATCGATAATGACATATAGCCACATACATATAAAAAAATTCTATGACATCCAATACATACATATGCCACATACATATATATGGCTATGAAAAAAATTCATCATAAAAAAATGTTATCGGGGAGGGGGTATATCGACCCCCCCCCCCCCTATGTCGAAGTTATCGGGGAGGGCTATATCGACAACGACATACTATAGCCACATACATATAAAAAAATCTATGAACTCCATACATACATATATATGGCTATGAAAAAAAATTCATCATATAAAAAAATGTTATCGGGGAGGGGGTATATCGACCCCCCCCTCATGTCGAAGTTATCGGGGAGGGGCTATATCGACAATGACATATACATATAGCCACATACATAAAAAAAAAATCTATGAACATCCATATATACATACATATAGCCACATACATATATATGGCTATGAAAAATGCTATGAAAAAATTTTATGAACATCCATATATACATACATATAGCCACATACATATACATACCCACATACATATATATACATATAAAAAATGCACAGAGACGGGCCGGCGGCGGCTCACAGCGGGGGCGGCGATGGCACGGCGACGACGACGTCGACGGTGGTGGCGGCGATGGCACGGCGACGGCGACGGCAATGGTGGGGGCGGGCCGGGGCAGGGGCGGGGGCAGGGGCGCGGGCTCGAGGAAGACGACGACGACGGCGACGGCGGGGCACGGGCGACGGCGACGACGGCGACGGCGACGACGGGGCGACGGCGGCGACGGCCACGGCGACGACGGGGCGACGACGGCGACGGCGACGGCGAAAGGGCGCGGCGACGGGGCAGGGCGCGGCGACGGCGGCGAGGAGCGGCCTGGCGGCGTCGGGGGAGAATGGGAGCACTTGGGGAAATTTTCCTAAGTGTTGGCTTATATAGCAAAGGCTTTAGTCCCGGTTGGTGGGCATAAATAACCGGGAACCAAATACCACACTTGGTCACGGTGTTGCGTGCCACAACCGGGGACCAACGGGTACCATTGGTCACCGGGGGTGGTGGCACGAACCGGGACCAAAGGGAGGCATTGGTCCCGGTTTGTGCCACGAACCGGTACCAATGCACCCCTTTAGTCCTGGTTTGGTGTCACCAACCGGGACCAAAGGCCTTGTGCTGCCCGCGGCCAAAAGTTTAGTCCCACCTCGCTAGTTGAGAGGGGCGCGAAGTGGTTTATAAACCCCACTGCCGCTGCCCTCTCGAGCTCCTCTCAAATGCAGGCTTACGGGCCTAACCTCACTCTCCTCTGCCTATGGGCCTACTGGGCCTTCTGCGGGCCTGAATCCTGGCCTGTGTTGGGTTTCTAGTCGTATTCAGGCCGTGGTGGCCCAGTAGGTGGCATTTTTTTTCTATTTTTTTCCAGTTTTTCTGTTTTGTTTTTTGTTTTATTTATTTTCTTTTATTTTTTAATTCTTTTTGCTTTTAGGTAATAAATATTATAAACTTTCTGTTAGTGCCATTAGTTTTCCAATTCGAATAGTTTAAATTTGAATTCTTTGAAATATGTGTGAATCACAGATTTTTAGCAAACGATTGGCAGTTGGCTCGGTTTCTTTCGCATTATATTTAACCATCCATTCATCTTGAGATTTGTGTAATGTACCCAATATCATAGATTTGTGCATTTCGCATTCGACGATCTTCATCTGCATAATATAGTGAGGTTAATTATATATACATGCAATGAAAAGATCTGAGCTATATATAGAGACTTAATTACGAAGTATAGTAACTTCAAGTACCAAGTGATGATTTTTTATCGAGGTCCTTTTGATTGAAAAACTGGAAGAACTCCTCAAATGGAACAGACAACAGATTCAATTCCACCGAGGTCGTGCTCCTCTTTAACTCTCAGCGTCAAAATATCCTTCCAGACTGCAGGTGTCCATGTACCACTTATGGAATCTTCGCATCATCGTTGTTAGAGGAGGATCACCAGGTCTAACGAGAGGCTTCCCGTACCGGTATTTTGTGTTCGTCCACCTCCATTGTATCAAAATGTGCATCGTCGGCAGGTATCACCAGGATTGGTACCGACAGCATCCCCGGCAGATTTGCGACGATATCGCAGACACCTTGAGCGGGGGGCACGATTGGTTTGCCTGTTCGCCGGCTGGGGAATTTTGTTCCCCACTTCTTCGTTCTTGTAACCTTTTGTCACTTGAAGTAGTTCCCGACCGGCGCGCTACTTCCACTGCCTTTTTAGAGCGCGGACATGGTTGTCATCTGGCGGAGGCGGTGGTGGTCGCTTCAGTTTCTTGAAAGTGCACTTCAATTTCACCGGATCTATCTTCTCCTCCGGAGTTGATTGATTTTTCTTTGCAAAAAGTCCTTCACTTGGGCTTGACAGATCTCCTCGTTTTCCTCCTCGTTCATCTCGTATGGTAACTTCTCTAGAGGCTTGAGAGATGGACCGATATGTATTGCCCCCACCTCTGGCTGTACTCACTAGACCGAGCAGCCGGAGGGGCTGCGGTTGTCTTCCTTCGTTGCTTACGAGGCGGAGAAGGAGGCGGAGTGCTACGACGCGCCGAGCAGCCGAAGCGGCAGCGGCTGTCTTCCGCTCTTGCTGACGAGGCAGAGAAGGAGGCGGGCTGCTCGACGCGCCGGCGCAGGCGGAGAAAGGAGGCGGAGTGCCGCCACGCGCCGAGCAGTGGAGAAGGAGGCGGACTGCCCTGATCACTCGCCGGAGGAGGAGGAGGTCCAGTGCCCTGACTCGCCGGAGGAGGAGGCGTCCAGTTCGGATGGTTGATGAGCTCCTTCCGCCATAGACATGGAGTCTTCAGAGCAAGACCCAGCTGAGTCTCTCCTTCCACCGGTAGGGTGTCAAGCTCGAGCTCTTCAAATCCCTCTGTTATTTCATCACCATCACAACAGCATAGCCTTGTGGAATCGGAAGGCAGTGAAAAGTTGCGTCGGGTTGAGGAGGCGCAACAGAGCCGACAGCCGCCTTGACTTTGAGGTGCTGCCATTGCGTCTAGGTGGCAATCTTGAGCCTCCGTGATAGCATCCATGGGGTAGCTGGGAGCCGTGAAGTGAGGCTGCTGAAGGAGCTCGGTGGAAGCCACGCTGCTTCTTCTCCGCTGAGATGGCGGGGTAGCTTCTGGGTAGCTCCGGCAGGTCGCTGCCTCTGAACTAGTAGTGCTTGTTCCTCTAGCGCTCGTACCCTCGCATTCAGCTTCTGAGTTCGGTCTGCTCCACTTCCTCCTCCTCCTCTCCCGGGTTTTTGTAACCGCCTGCGCCGAAACGCAACCTTCCACGCAACGGAGCCTGCCGTGCCTCGTGTTCGTCTTGGGTGCTCAGGATTCTCGAGGGCCTGGTGTAGCTCGTTGTTCTCTCTCTCGGAACGACGTCCCTGCTGCGCTGCGGCGATATACTTCTGAAGCTTCTGACGGGTATTCTCAAGTTGCTCCTTCGTCCAACGGCACTTCCCTGTTTCAGGGTCCAAGGTTCCCCAACCCCGAAGAACCAAGTCCTTGAACGGTCTGGCCAGTTCAATGTCTCTGGTTCGACCCCTTTATCAACAGGTCCTTCTCAGCCTTGTCCCACAACGGCCGGGCTTTGAGGTAGCCACCTGACCCCGTGCGATGGTGATACTCCTTCTTTGCAGCATTTTTCTTGTTTGTCGCTGACATCTTCTTACTCTTCTCCGATGTCTTTGTGGCCACAAATGCGGCCAGTGATCTCTTATCTTCTCAAATCGGCCGGTGAATTCTGGATTCTTCCCTTTGTCGACAAACGTTGATTTCAACTCATTCTTCCACCTCCTGAATAGATCTGCCATCTTCTTAAGAGCATGAGCCCTGACGAATGGCTCTATACTGGCTTATCCGGATCCTCCTCTGGCGGTAGGGTGAAATTTGCCTTTATGCGGTCCAAAGATCCATCTTTCTGCCTATCGTTGACAAAAGACACTTGAGGGTCTTCGCTCTTAGGCTTATTCCATTGGTGGATGCTGATCGGGATCATGTCCCTAACGAACCCCGCACTGAAACAGAAAATGCTTCCTTGGTCCGGCTGGTTCAATCGGTTGGCCATCGCCCTTCATTGCTGTGATCGTGAAACCTTTCATCCTAGCGCAACCTTTTCTTCGGGCCTCGTCTCGTTACCAAGTTTTTGGCTCGGTCCGAGGGCTAGAAAAGAAGAAAGAAGAGAGTTAATATGTGTACTACCAAACAATTAATGCATCATTGCTAGTCAGCACAGCTTAATTAATATATATACCTCGCCGGACTTTGCAACATCTCCTTCCTCCCGTTCGCTCACCGGAGCATTCATCATCACGGTCTCCTTCTTCCATCGGCATTCCGTCCCCGGAGCCATCATAATCATGTCCTTCCACCTCCATTGTTCGATCACCGGAGCCTGCTTCACCCTCTCCTTCCAGACCATCGGTGTCGTTGAGATACGACAAGATATCACCTCCGCCGAGTTATGTCCCCCAACAACTGTTCTTGCTTCGATGTCTCGGTGTCTCCATAGTTTCTCCCAATATTACAACATGGCAATTAATATACAAACATGACAGATGGAATATTAGTGCAAACGTAGACCTAGCTAGCTCGACGCTTTACTGGTTTGGGGTGGCCTCGACAACTCTTCTAGGGTTTGGGGTGGCCTAGGCAACGCTTCTAGGGTTTGTGAGGTGGTGCAGGGAGGAAGACCAGTTGACGTTGGAGATGATTGAGAGCTGAAGGGTTTATGTGTTTTTCGGTGTGTTTTGTCCCCCTCTTCCAGGGTCGTCTTCCTCTGTGTTTGGGCTGGCCCGCCTCTCTCATGAATGTCCCGACGTCCGGACCGACATATCGCATCGCTCGACTGACCGACCTGGACTGGAACGTGAGGCGCATCCTCGAGAACACAAGCACCTGTCAAGTGTGAAGCCAGCTATGAGCGCGCTCGCTCGGTTTGTGTTAGACTGATGGATTCTCAGCTTAATGCCACTGTATAGGGTGCGGATAATTTTGATTATTGGTTGTTGGATGAGTCAATTCGACGGTGAAAAGTGGGGCGGATCCAAGTAGTTCATCACACGATATCCTTTCACATACAACATTTTGCCAGTCATATCTTAGACGATTCCATGGCCGAGCTGAAGCACAAAGTTTTATACTACTCAAAGCACTATGTTTATCCTTGTTCTAAATCTTAATATTTTAATTCTGCAAATTCTTTTGCTAGTATTGTTGTTTTATTACTTTTTGATTACAATGCAAATATGCACAAACCTCGTCGCTTATCAAAGAAAACACACAAAAACAATCATTCCCACAATAGCATATCAATGTGCACAGCCTCCAAAAGAATTGTCATGCGTCATGCATATATGACTCTAAACTACATATTATAAAATGAACTATATTTATTTTTCAATGGGATGAACCATGATATAATTATACATCTCCTGCTCATGCATATATGACTCTAATTTCATATTTTTCCTTATATAATATGATATGTCAATATTATTTATTTTGTACTTTGTTATGTGTATGTTCTTATCTGCAATGCATATGTACCTTAGAGATTAATGTCTACCTATATATTGTTGCTAGCCATAACCTACACCTACGGAACATTCGTTATGGGAGGAACTTACGGGCATACTTGTCACCCCCACCAATCTTTCCCCTCCTTATTTCAGGGTGAGCCCTTCCTTGTTCCCAACCACAACATGCCCATGGTGATGTCCATAAGTCTATCCGTAAAATGCAGCCATCCTGGCTTGCACCGTAACTTCAATTAAGCATCGTTTCTCAAGTTTTCGTTTAGCTAATGCATTAGCCGATCCTCGAAGGTAAATATCTTATCACAGTCATCCGGTGGTAAGAGACCTTGCAGCCGAGGATCTGCACATCTGGAGGCGCCATAGTACCAGGGTCCCATCTGAGTTCCAGGGCAGTCACTAGTAGAAAAAGGCTCATTTGTCTCGGTTCTAGAGGCCCATTTGTCCCGGTTCTGGAACCGGGACTAAAGGAGTGGGACTAAAGCCCAACATCTTTAGTCCCGTTCGCTTACGAACTGGGACAATGTGGCTCCACGTGCCACTGCGGCGAGCCCAGGCAGGGAGCCTTTAGTCCCGGTTGGTAATACCAACCGGGACCAAAGATCATCCACATGTCAACAGCTCAGGAGCTGGGGTTTTTGTTTTTTTAAAGGGGAGGGGGGGAGGGGGTTTGGGGGTTTTGTAGGGTTAATTTAGGGGTTTCATATATTGGTGTAGCTAGCTATAGCTAGAGAGAGTGTCCTCTCTTATCTCCGTGCTTGGTCGACGCTACGTACTATACTATAGAGAGGACTCGACACGCTAGCTATTAAGCAAATGAAGGAACCATTAAGTACACAAGATCTCATGACTATACAGAGAGAAGTGATCGCCCTCCTCCTTCTCCGAGAGATTGGTCGAAACAAGTTTTCGTATATCTATCCGACGCTACTAGCTACATATATACAATATAGATCTCTTACAATCCTTAACATCTGATGTCAAGTTCCGCATGGTATTCTCCGGCTGGATTGATGACGTGGTCAAGAAAGAATCCCGCCAATTTCTCTTGAATTGCTTTTATGCGATCTTGTGGTAGGAGTTCATCCCGCATCTGCCAAATCTAATTTGAAGAAGGGGGTCAATACATATATATGAATGAAACTCAACACAAATGATGGTACAATAAAATAAAATTGTGAATATTATTGCTTACGCACTTCATATTGTTTTTCAGAGTAGCCCCGCTTAGAGGTCGTCGCGTTGTAGATGTACTCGCAAACGTAGTACCCACAAATTATTCCGCCTTCCTGCCACAACCACTTTACAAGAAATAGAGGTCAATCAAACTGTAATCAAGCATTAAATGGTATTGATGAACTAGCTAGAATCAATGGGAGATGCGCGGAACTAGCTAGTAGTACTTACTTTCGGTGTGTAAATCGCAGCTCCCCCGGCAGCCCGGAGCTTCTGCGGTGAACACTTTCCAAACCCTGCGAGACAAAGAAAATATTACTTGATATCAGGAAATGAACAAAGTTGCCGATATGGTGCGATATGTCGATTGAACTTACTTCTGGAGCATTTCAGTCATGGCCGCATACTCCTTGCGATCTTTTCGTCTTGAGTCTAAGACGGTTACTAGTCCCTACTCAAGCTTAATCTCTAGGAGAATAAAGTGGAAGCTGCGCACGCATGCATAACCATCAATTACTTACTATAACCTCGAGATATATGGAAACGAATATGCAGAAGACAGTAACACTCACTTGAAGTTGTAAGGAAAGAGTATTTTATCTTTTGTTTGATTTTTAAGCAAACGATTGTGCAAGTTGGCCTCGGTTTCTTTCGCATTATATTAACCATCCATTCATCTATGAGATTTGTGTAAATGTACCCAATATCATAGATTTGTGCATTTCTGCATTCGACGAATCTTCATCTGCATAATATAGTGAGGTTAATTATATATACATGCAATGAAAAGACTGAGCTATATATAGAGACTTAATTACGAGTATAGTACTTCAGACAGTACCAAGTGATGATTTTTTATCGAGGTCCTTTTGATTGAAAAACTGGAAGAACTCCTCAAATGGAACAGACAACAGATCAATTCCACCGAGGTCGTGCTCCTCTTTAACTCTCAGCGTCAAAATATCCTTCCCAGACTGCAGGTGTCCATGTACCACTTATGGAATCTTCGCATCATCGTTTTAGAGGAGGATCACCAGGTCTAACGAGAGGCTTCCCGTACCGGTATTTGTGTCGTCCACCTCCATTGTATCAAAATGTGCATCGTCGGCAGGTAATCACCAGGATTGGTACCGACAAAGCATCCCCGGCAGATTTGCGACGATATCGCAGACACCTTGAGCGGGGGGCACGATTGGTTTGCCTGTTCGCCGGCTGGGGATTTTGTTCCCACTTCTTCGTTCTTGTAACCTTTTGTCACTTGAAGTAGTTCCCGACCGGCGCGCTACTTCCACTGCCTTTTTAGAGCGCGGACATGGTTGTCATCTGGCGGAGGCGGTGGTGGTCGCTTCAGTTCTTGAAAGTGCACTTCATATTTCACGGATCTATCTTCTCCTCCGGAGTTGATTTTTTTCTTTGCAAAAAGTCCTTCACTTGGGCTTGACAGATCTCCTCGTTTTCCTCCTCTGTTCATCTCGTATGGTAACTTCTCTAGAGGCTTGAGAGATGGACCGATATGTATTGCCCCCCACCTCTGGCTGTACTACTAGACGCCGAGCAGCCGGAGGGGCTGCGGTTGTCTTCCTTCGTTGCTTACGAGGCGGAGAAGGAGGCGGAGTGCTACGACGCGCCGAGCAGCCGAAGCGGCAGCGGCTGTCTTCCGCTCTTGCTGACGAGGCAGAGAAGGAGGCGGGCTGCTCGGACGCGCCGGCGCAGGCGGAGAAGGAGGCGGAGTGCCGCCACGCGCGCGAGCCATGGAGAAGGAGGCGGACTGCCCTGATCACTCGCCGGAGGAGGAGGAGGTCCAGTGCCCTGACTCGCCGGAGGGAGGAGCGTCCAGTTCGGATGGTTGATGAGCTCCTTCCGCCATAGACATGGAGTCTTCAGAGCAAGACCCAGCTGAGTCTCTCCTTCACCGGTAGGGTGGTCAAGCTCGAGCTCTTCAAATCCCTCTGTTATTTCATCACCATCACAACAGCATAGCCTTGTGGAATCGGAAGGCAGTGAAAAGTTGCGTCGGGTTGAGGAGGCGCAACAGAGCCGACAGCCGCCTTGACTTTGAGGTGCTGCCATTGCGTCTAAGGTGGCAATCTTGAGCCTCCGTGATAGCATCCATGGGGTAGCTGGGAGCCGTGAAGTGAGGCTGCTGAAGGAGCTCGGTGGAAGCCACGCTGCTTCTCCGCTGAGATGGCGGGGTAGCTTCTGGGGTAGCTCCGGCAGGTCGCTGCCTCTGAACTAGTAGTGCTTGTTCCTCTAGCGCTCGTACCCTGGCATTCAGCTTCTGCAGTTCGGTCTGCTCCACTTCCTCCTCCTCCTCTCCCGGGTTTTGTAACCGCCTGCGCCGGGAAACGCAACTTCCACGCAACGGAGCCTGCCGTGCCTCGTGTTCGTCTTGGGTGCTCAGGATTCTCGAGGGCCTGTGTGAGCTCGTTGTTCTCTCTCTCGGAACGAACGTCCCTGCTGCGCTGCGGGCGTATATCTTCTGAAGCTTCTGACGGGTATTTCAAGTTGCTCCTTCGTCCAACGGCACTTCCCTGTTTCAGGGTCCAAGGTTCCCCAACCCCGAAGAACCAAGTCCTTAACGGTCTGGCCAGTTCAATGTCTCTGGTTCGACCCCTTTATCAACAGGTCCTTCTCAGCCTTGTCCCACAACGGCCGGGCTTTGAGGTAGCCACCTGACCCCGTGCGATGGTGATACTCCTTCTTTGCAGCATTTTTCTTGTTTGTCGCTGACATCTTCTTACTCTTCTCCGATGTCTTTGTGGCCACAAATGCGGGCCAGTGATCTCTTATCTTCTCAAATCGGCCGGTGAATTCTGGATTCTTCCCTTTGTCGACAAACGTTGATTTCAACTCATTCTTCCACCTCCTGAATAGATCTGCCATCTTCTTAAGAGCATGAGCCTTGACGAATGGCTCTATAACTGGCTTATCCGGATCCTCCTCTGGCGGTAGGGTGAAATTTGCCTTTAGTGCGGTCCAAAGATCCATCTTTCTGCCTATCGTTGACAAAAGACACTTGAGGGTCTTCGCTCTTAGGCTTATTCCATTGGTGGATGCTGATCGGGATCTGTCCCTAACAGAACCCCGCACTGAACAGAAAATGCTTCCTTGGTCCGGCTGGTTCAATCGGTTGGCCATCGCCCTTCATTGCTGTGATCGTGAACCTTTCATCCTAGCGCAACCTTTTCTTCGGGCCTCGTCTCGTTACCAAAGTTTGGCTCGGTCCGGAGGGCTAGAAAAGAAGAAAGAAGAGAGTTAATATGTGTACATACCAAACAATTAATGCATCAATTGCTAGTCAGCACAGCTTAATTAATATATATACCTCGCCGGACTTTGCAACATCTCCTTCCTCCGTTCGCTCACCGGAGCATCATCACAGGTCTCCTTCTTCCATCGGCATTCCGTACCGGAGCCATCATAATCATGTCCTTCCACCTCCATTGTTCGATCACCGGAGCCTGCTTCACCCTCTCCTTCCAGACCATCGGTGTCGTTGAGATACGACAAGATATCACCTCCGCCGAGTTATGTCCCCCAACAACTGTTCTGCTTCGATGTCTCGGTGCTCCATAGTTTCTCAATATTACAACATGGCAATTAATATACAAACATGACAGATGGATATATTAGTGCAAACGTAGACCTAGCTAGCTCGACGCTTCTACGTTTGGGGTGGCCTCGACAACTCTTCTAGGGTTTGGGGTGGCCTAGGCAACGCTTCTGGGTTTGAGGTGGCCTCGACAACGCTAGGGTTTGGGCTGGACCCGCCTCTCTCATGAATGTCCGACGTCCGGACCGACAAGGGATTTAACAAAATGACGCCATTCTGGATGTGCAGAAAATGGTCCATATTTTTCCTGATCTCATCTACCCTTCTATATTCCTTTGTCTAGTGTCAAGAATTCAAGAAAACCATGACTTCATCATTAGCCGGAAATGACAGGCATATAATGGTACGAAGCTCTTCAAAGTTGTTTTGGAACGAAGTTCCCAATAGAATAATTTGCTTTTTGGTACAAAGTTCAGCAAGAGCCTTCCGAATATTGCTATTTGGAAGGCCTTTGCTGAAATTCGTACCAAAGGCGAATTTCTATCCGGAACTCCGTTCCAAAACAACTTTGAAGAGCTTCGTAGCATCATACGCCTGTTACTTCCGACTAATGATGAAGCCATCGATTTCTTCAATACTTTGACAGACAACGTGACATATAGAAGAATATATATATAGATGAGATCAGAAAAAAAATTGATCAACTTGTGCACATCCATAATGGGGGCATTCTTGATAAATCTATATATGTCAAATTCAACTTTGACATTGATCAAATGTTGCATATGTCAAATTCAACTTTGACATATGATCAAATGTTGCATATGTCAAATTCAAACTTTGACATATGATCAAACTTTGATATATGTCCACCGTGATATAAAATAATACATAGACTTGTTCGGGCGAGAGGGGGTTGATCGACGTCCCCCCTCATGTCGAAGTTACCGGAGTTATCTTCTAGTGGTTTGGGTGGCCTCGAGAGTTTGTCGAGTAGGGGCGGGAGGGGGTAGGAGATCGACAACGCTTTTTTTTCTAGGGTTTGGGTGGCCTCAGAGTTGGTCGCCTGGTATATCGAGTGGGGGTTAACATTTTACCTTAGTAACTTAGAAAAAAAATGTTATCGGGGAGGGGGTATATCGACCCCCCCCCCCCTCATGTCGAAGTTATCGGGGAGGGGCTATATCGATAATGACATATAGCCACATACATATAAAAATTCTATGAACTCCATACATACATATAGCCACATACATATATATGGCTATGAAAAAAATTCATCATATAAAAAAAGTTTACGGGGAGGGGGTATATACGACCCCCCCCCCCCCTCATGTCGAAGTTATCGGGGAGGGGCTATATCGACAACGACATACATATAGCCACATACATATAAAAAAATCTATGAACTCCATACATACATATATATGGCTATGAAAAAAAATCATCATATAAAAAAAATGTTTACGGGGAGGGGGTATATCGACCCCCCCTCATGTCGAAGTTATCGGGAGGGGCTATATCGACAATACATATACATATAGCCACATACATAAAAAAAAAATCTATGAACACCATATATACATACATATAGCCACATACTATATATGGCTATGAAAAATGCTATGAAAAAAATTTTATGAACTCCATATTACATACATATAGCCACATACATATACATACCCACATACATATATATACATTAAAAAATGCCAGAGACGGCCGGCGGCGGCTCACAGCGGGGGCGGCGTGTGGCACCGACGACGACGTCGACGGTGGTGGCGGCGATGGCACGGCGACAGCGACGGCAATGGTGGGGGCGGGCCGGGGCAGGGGCGGGGGGCAGGGGCGCGGGCTCGAGGAAGACACGACGACGGCGACGGCGGGGCACGGGCGACGCGACACGGCGACGCGCGACCGGGCGACGGCGGCGACGGCCACGCACGACGCGACACGGCGACGCGACCGAAAGCGCGCGACGGGCAGCGCCGGCAGAGCGGCCTGGCGGCTCGGGAGAATGGAGCACTTGGGGAATTTTCCTAAGTGTTGGCTTATATAGCAAAGGCTTTAGTCCCGGTTGGTGGCACCAACCGGGACCAATACCACCCTTTGGTCCCGGTTCGTGCCACCAACCGGGACCAAAGGGTACCCTTTGGTCCCGGTTGTGGCACGAACCGGGACCAAAGGGAGCATTGGTCCCGGTTTGTGCCACGAACCGGTACCAATGCACCCCTTTAGTCCTGGTTTGGTGTCACCAACCGGGACCAAAGGCCTTGTGCTGCCCGCGGCCAAAGTTTAGTCCCACCTCGCTAGTTGAGAGGGGCGCGAAGTGGTTTATAACCCCACTGCCGCTGCCCTCTCTCGAGCTCCTCTCAAATGCAGGCTTACGGGCCTAACCTCACTCCTCTGCCTATGGGCCTACTGGGCCTTCTGCGGGCCTGAATCCTGGCCTGTGTTGGGTTTCTAGTCGTATTCAGGCCGTGGTGGCCCAGTAGGTGGCATTTTTTTTCTATTTTTTTCCAGTTTTTCTGTTTTGTTTTTTGTTTTATTTATTTTCTTTTATTTTTTAATTCTTTTTTGCTTTTAGTAATAAATATTATAACTTTCTGTTAGTGCCATTAGTTTTCCAATTCGAATAGTTTAAATTTGAATTCTTTGAAATAGTGTGAATCACTAGTTTGTGATTAACTTACTATAAAAATAGATTTTTTGAGTGATTCTTTTACTGCTATTTAATTACTGTGTTTTTCATTATATTCAAAAACAGTTTTTTTTATTTTAGTTTCTACAAAAAAAATCTTTTTGCTTTTTGTTATTTTTGAGTGATTCCACAAAAAAATTCTATTTTTTCCAGTTTTTCTGTTTTGTTTTTTGCTTTATTTATTTTCTTTTGTTTTTTGCTTTATTTTTTAATTCTATTGCTTTTAGGTAATAATATTATAAACTATCTGTTAGTGCCATTAGTTTTCCAATTCGAATGTTTAATTTGAGTTCTTTAAAATTTGTGTGAATCACTAGTTTGTGATTAACTTTACTATAAAAGATTTTTGAGTGATTCTTTTTACTGCTATTTAATATTACTGTGTTTTATCATATATTCAAAAACAGTTTTTGTTATTTTAGTTTCTAATAAAAAAAATCTTTATGATAATTCTTTTTGCTATTAAAGTTTCTAACAAAAAAGTTCTTTTTGAAAATTCTTTTTGCTTTTAATGTTTTGAACAGAAAATACTTTGCTAATTTTAGTTGCATAAATTTTAGTTGATTCCTTTTGCTATTAGAGTTTCATTAAAGTTTTCTAGTTCGTTCATTTTTCTATTAGAGTTTCATTAAAGTTTTCTAGTTCATTCTTTTAGTTTATTATTTTTGCTATTAGAGTTTCATAAAAGTTGAGAGGGTTACGGCAAAAATTGGATACACTTCGTGTACAAAATAGACAATCTCTTTCGAAGTATAAGGGTTTCGGACGAAAACTCATCTGTTACAAAGGGATTTCATTTTTTTGAACTTATTTGAACTCCACACTTTTTCTGTGCTCAAAATGAAACATTCAAAGCAACATCATCAATTTTCAACCCTTTCTGAGTTCATCTGTTATTTTTCATGCATTTACTGATTTTTTTTAGCTAAATGACCCTGAAATTGAAAAGCACTTCAAATGAACTCTGAAGAGGTTGAAAATTGGCATGATATCATCATTTCACCCTCATAGCATGTGCTAAAAAGTTGAGAGGGTTACGGCAAAAACTGGATGCGCTTCGTGTACAAAATGGACAATCTCTTTCGAAGTATCAGGGTTTCGGACAAAAACTCATCTGTTACAAAGGGATTTCATTTTTTTGAACTTATTTGAACTCCACACTTTTTCTGTGCTCAAAATGAACAATTCAAAGCAACATCATCAATTTTCAACCCTTTATGACTTCATCTGTCTTCACTTTTTCTTCGCTTGTGTCCTTTGCTTATTGCGCCGTAACCATGGATATTCTTCATCGCTTAACAGGGTGCTTGGGTCAGCCTTGACTTTGAAGGGAGGAATTTCATGAAACTTTTCATAATCTTCAGACATGTCTGTCTTACCCTCCACTCCCACGATGTCTCTTTTCCCTGAAAGAACTATGTGGCGCTTTGGCTCATCGTATGATGTATTCGCTTCCTTATCTTTTCTTTTTCTCGGTTTGGTAGACATGTCCTTCACATAGAAAACCTACGCCACATCATTGGCTAGGACGAATGGTTCGTCTGTGTACCCAAGATTGTTCAGATCCACTGTTGTCATTCCGTAATGTGGCTCTACCTGTACCCCGCCTCCTGACAGATTGACCCATTTGCACTTAAACAAAGGGACCTTAAAATCATGTCCGTAGTCAAGTTCCCATATGTCCACTATGTAACCATAATATGTGTCCTTTCCCCTCTTGGTTGCTGCATCAAAGCGGACACCGCTGTTTTGGTTGGTGCTCTTTTGATCTTGGGCGATCATGTAAAATGTATTCCCATTTATCTCGTATCCTTTGTAAGTCAATACAGTCGAAGATGGTCCCCTGGACAACGAGTACAGCTCATCAGAAACAATGTTGTCACCTCTGAGACGTGTTTCCAACCAACTGCCGAAAGTCCTGATGTGTTCACATGTAATCCAGTCGTCACACTGCTCCGGGTGTTTGGAGCGCAGAATGTTCTTGTGTTCATCGACATACGGGGTCACCAAGGTAGAGTTCTGTAGAACTGTGTAGTGTGCTTGAGACCAAGAATGCCCGTCCCTGCATATTATTGAGTCCCCTCCTAGCGTGCCTTTTCCAGTCAGTCTCCCCTCATACCGCGATTGAGGGAGACCAATCTTCTTAAGGTCAGGAATGAAGTCAACACAAAACCCAATGACATCCTCTGTTTGATGGCCCATGGAGATGCTTCCTTTTGGCCTAGCGCGGTTACGGACATATTTCTTTAGGACTCCCATGAACCTCTCAAAGGGGAACATATTGTGTAGAAATACGGGGCCCAGAACGACAATCTCGTCGACTAGATGAACTAGGACGTGCGTCATGGTATTGAAGAAGGATGGTGGGAACACCAGCTCGAAACTGACAAGACATTGCGCCACATCACTCCTTAGCCTTGGTATGATTTCTGGATTGATCACCTTCTGAGAGATTGCATTGAGGAATGCACATAGCTTCACAATGGCTAATCGAACATTTTCCGGTAGAAGCCCCCTCAATGCAACCGGAAGCAGTTGCGTCATAATCACGTGGCAGTCATGAGACTTTAGGTTCTGGAACTTTTTCTCTACCATATTTATTATTCCCTTTATATTCGACGAGAAGCCAGACGGGACCTTCATACTGAGCAGGCATTCAAAGAAGATTTCCTTCTCTTCTTTGGTAAGAGCGTAGCTGGCAGGACCTTCATACTGCTTTGGAGGCATGCCGTCTTTTTCGTGCCAACGTTGCAGGTCCTCCCGTGCCTCCGGTGTATCTTTTGTCTTTCCATACACGCCCAAGAAGCCTAGCAGGTTCACGCAAAGGTTCTTTGTCACGTGCATCACATCGATTGAAGAGCGGACCTCTAGGTCTTTCCAGTAGGGTAGGTCCCAAAATATAGATTTCTTCTTCCACATGGGAGCGCGTCCCTCAGCGTCATTCAGAACAGATAGTCCGCCGGGACCCTTTCCAAAGATTACGTGTAAATCATTGACCATAGAAAGTACGTGATCACCGGTACGCATGGCGGGCTTCTTCCGGTGATCTGCCTCGCCTTTGAAATGCTTGCCTTTCTTTCGACATTGATGGTTGGTCGGAAGAAATCGACGATGCCCCAGGTACACATTCTTCCTGCATTTGTCCAGGTATATACTTTCGGTGTCAGCTAAACAATGCGTGCATGCGTGGTATCCCTTGTTTGTCTGTCCTGAAAGGTTACTGAGAGCAGGCCAATCATTCATGGTTACAAACAGCAACGCATGCAGGTCAAATTCCTCCTGTCTGTGCTCATCCCACACACGTACACCGTTTCCATTCCACAGCTGTAAAAGTTCTTCAACTAATGGCCTTAGGTACACATCAATGTCGTTGCCGGGTTGCTTAGGGCCTTGGATGAGTACTGGCATCATAATGAACTTCCGCTTCATGCACAGCCAAGGAGGAAGGTTATAGATACATAGAGTCACGGGCCAGGTGCTGTGATTGCTGCTCTGCTCCCCGAAAGGATTAATGCCATCCGCGCTTAAACCAAACCATACGTTCCTTGGGTCACCTGCAAACTCAGTCCGGTACTTTCTCTCGATTTTTCTCCACTGCGACCCGTCAGCGGGTGCTCTCAACTTCCCGTCTTTCTTACGGTCCTCTCTGTGCCATCGCATCAACTTGGCATGCTCTTTGTTTCTGAACAGACGTTTCAACCATGGTATTATAGGAGCATACCACATCACCTTGGCAGGAACCCTCTTCCTGGGGGGCTCGCCGTCAACATCACCAAGGTCATCTCGTCTGATCTTATACCGCAATGCACCGCATACCGGGCATGCATTCAAATCCTCATACGCACGGCGGTACAGGATGCAGTCATTAGGGCATGCATGTATCTTCTGCACCTCCAATCCTAGAGGGCATACGACCTTCTTTGCTGCGTACATACTGTTGGGCAATTCGTTATCCTTTGGAAGCTTCTTCTTCAATATTTTTAGTAGCTTCTCAAATCCTTTGTCAGGCACAGCATTCTCTGCCTTCCACTGCAGCAATTCCAGTATGGTACCGAGCTTTGTGTTGCCATCTTCGCAATTGGGGTACAACCCTTTTTGGTGATCCTCTAACATGCGATCGAATTTCAGCTTCTCCTTTTCACTTTCGCACTGTCTCCTTGCATCAACAATGACCCGACGGAGATCATCATCGGGCACATCGTCTGGTTCCTCTTGATCTTCAGCTTCCCCCGTTGCAGCATCATCGTATTCAGGGGGCACATAGTTGTCATCGTCCTCTTCTTCTTCGCTGTCTTCCATCATAACCCCTATTTCTCCGTGCCTGGTCCAAACATTATAGTGTGGCATGAAACCCTTATAAAGCAGGTGGGTGTGAAGGATTTTCCGGTCAGAGTAAGACTTCGTATTCCCACATATAGGGCATGGACAACACATAAAACCATTCTGCTTGTTTGCCTCAGCCACTTCGAGAAAATTATGCACGCCCTTAATGTACTCGGAGGTGCGTCTGTCACCGTACATCGATTGCCGGTTCATCTGCGTGCATTATATATAATTAAGTGTGTCAAAAACCATTACAAAACATCATGAATAGATAAGTGACCAAATTAATAGAAGTTCATCATCACATTAAAACCAAAGTACATACATAGTTCTCATTGAACAACATATAGCTCTCCAGAGCATCTAATTAAACCATACATTGAAACTATGTAAAACATTTCAATGCAACAACAAATGCGATCATAATCGGAACCAAGGTAACAATTGATCCAACGGCATAATGATACCAAGCCTCGGTATGAATGGCATATTTTCTATACTTTCTAATCTTGAAGCGCATTGCATCCATCTTGATCTTGTGATCATCGACGACATCCGCAACATGCAACTCCAATATCATCTTCTCCTCCTCAATTTTTTTCAATTTTTCCTTCCAGTAATTGTTTTCTTCTTCAACTAAATTTACCTCTCGACAATAGGGTCGGTTGGAATTTCCGGTTCACATACCTCCTAGATAAAAAAATCTATGTCACGTTGGTCGGCATAATTGTCATAAACAATAAATGAACCAAATAGTTATAAAATATAATATATACCACATCCGAATCATAGGCAGGACGAGGGCTGACGGGGGCGGATACCAAAACCATCGCACTATATAATAACAAACAATAATAAAAGTAAGAAAATTAGACAAGTATCTATCTAAATCATACAAGTAAGAATTTTTTTCTTTTAGAAAGAAGATAAGAACAAGAGGCTCACCAAGGTTATGCCGGCGACGAGATCGGCGCGGGAGATCGACGGCAGTGAAGACGGGGACGGGACGTGACGGACCGCTAAACCTAGACAAATCTTGAGGAAAATGGAGCTTGAAGGTCGAGTTTGGAGAGGAGAAAGCTTAAGTAGTGTTGCTCGGGCATTTCATCGAACACGTCATGTGCATAGGAGGTGAGCTAGAGCACCACAAACCCCTCCCCTCGCCGGCCAGAAAAAAACAGAGCAGTGGAGTGCTCTGCTCGCGGACGAGGGGTATATATAGGCACAACATTGGTCCCGGTTCGTGGTTGGAACCGGGACTAAAGGCCACCCTTTGGTCCCGGTTCCAGCCACGAACCGGGACCAATGGATGTGGGCCAGGAGCGAGGCCCATTGGTCCCGGTTTGTGTCTAGAACCGGGACAAAAGGGTCCAGACGAACCGGGACCAATGCCCCACGAGGCCCGGCCGGCCCCCTGGGCGCACGAACAGGGACGTATGCCCCCATGGGTCCCAGTTCATGACTGAACCGGGACTAATGGGCTGGGCAGGCCTGGACCAAAGCCCTGTTTTCTACTAGTGAGTTAAGCCACGAGAAAAGAACACGAGGCTTTGATTCCAATTAAAAAGATCAAGATGGACCTCGAGGGGGGGGGGGGGGGTAATAGGTATAATTACAAATTGTAATTATTACTTAGCGGTTTTAGCCAATTATGTGAAATATGAAAGTGAGCCTAACAATTGCAAAGGTGATTCTAGGCTCGCAATATATTCAACAACAACTAGTAGAGAGGCAAGCAAGCCAAATATGGTATGCGTAAAGACAAGGATACAAATGACCACAAGTAAGGAGTTAGGTTTAGGGATAAGCGAAACTCTAGAGACAAAGATGTATCCGGATGTTCACTCCCTTGGAGGGAAGCTAGTCACCGTTGGAGGGGCGAATGTTACCACAAAGGGACACCGACACCATGAAGGCTCACCTCTATTCTCCCCTTGATATATCACCACCAAGGCGATTCTTAACCACCAGTGGTAGACCTTGAGGCTGTCTCCAGACATTCGCAAACTTTCCGGGGGTAATCACAACAATCAATTCCTCTCGGAAGAAACCTCCAAGAGTAACAAGAATGATAGGAGCTCAAGACTTGCTCAAATCATGAATTCATTTCTTCAAGAGAAGGGGAAGGAGTGGACCTATCACTTGGTGGAAAATCTCTCAAGAACTCACACAAATCACTCCAGGATCTTGGATTTGGTGAAGGAGGTAGTGAGAGGGAGCACTAGATGTTCTAGGGTTCTTTCAAAGTGAGTGGTCAACCCTCTCCCTGAGTGGGAGAGAGGTATATGTAGTGGGCCAAAATGTGGTTCACTTAGAAAACATGATTAGTCCCCTATATGTATAGTGTAGTCAAAATCAAAACATACCAAAAGGCAAGTTTGAAATTTTAAGTTCTACCATCACCACGTGCACAAGAAGCATTCATCTTGTACAAGGGAAACAACTTCACACAGTCCCTCTACCAGAAGGAGCATTGTGCAGATTGAGCTGGGGGAAGGCCATTCTAGTGATAAGATTTTTGGACAAGATGACCCCAAGGAATATCACTATGATTCAGGAACTTATGAATCATTTAAAAAAGTAAAGTATCATTTTAAGCCTAAAGATTTTAAATTTGAGACCTCCCTGCATTTTAGGTCTGCGCATCATGTCCCAAGCATCCAATGGAGAATTCTTCTTATCTAATTCCCGACCTCTCCAAAAACAATGCCTTCCATATTTATAACATTCCATAATAGTTCCTTTGTAAAGCTTAATGCAACTCATTAAAAAAGTAGGAGATGAAAGCACTGCGTTAACCATAAACAACCTGCTATCATAGCTTAAATATTGAGACAAATACTTGACCTTTTGAGGATTCTTTCAATGATAGACATAGAAAATCTCATTCTGGACTTGGTGATGCTAAGTGGAACACCCTAATATGTGAAAGGGAAACACCCAACTTGACAATTCAAAGCCCGAGAGAGGATTTGCATATCAACATCTAAAACATTTATGGGCATCATACTAGACTTTTGGTAATTCACTTTTAGATCAAAGGACACAACAAAAGTGTTAACTAAAGATTTCAAATGAGTTAACTAGATACTGCAGGCCTTGATCACAATCAGAGTATCATCTGCATATTGAACCACAGGGGAATCAAAGCATGATTGACATGTAAGAGGAGCTTGGAGGACGGAGTGCATTGCATTATTGAGAATCGTTTGGAGAAAATCAGCAACCATAAGAAACAACAGAGGAGATAAAGGATCTCCCTGACTCACTCCCCATCTGCACTTAATTAAATTGGGATCCAGAGACATCTTTCAAAAGAACAGATGAGCTAGATAAGGAAAAAAAATACCTTTCAACCAAGAACACCATTTAGTCCCAAAACTCTTTTGTTGTAATATGGCCAGGATCGTCTGATGTCCAAGCTTGTCAAAGGCCTTCTCAAAGTCCAATTTTAGAACCACAAGATAAGCCTTGGACCTATCACTACTGCAGGATGCTGCTAACGCGACACTACAATCGGAGACCCTTCGACGAAACTGTGCGCGATGCATTAATCGCAAACGGTGATGTAAGAAACGCGTCAAAAAAGATGCAAAACGTTTGCGATGGAGGATACATCAAACACGGTTCATATTCTAATTACGTGTGCGATGCGTGGCATACGGTTAATCCATAAGAATTGTCTGCGATGAGACAGAACAACAAAAAATCGCAGCTATATCAAGGTGTGTGCGATACATGGCATACAGTTTGCCCTGATGAACTGTTTGCTATTAGGGAATGCAACAGAAACGGTCAGCCAGATCAGGGTGTGTGCGATATATGACATACGGTTCACTCGGACGAACTATTTTTGATTAGAAAACACAACAGAAACGGTTCAGTTTAAAAAGATGTGTGTGATATGCAGCATACAGTTCACATAGGTGAACTGTTTGCGATGAGCCAAAAGAACACAAACAATTCATGTAAATAAGATGTGTGTGATACGCGATAAACAGCCCACCCGGCTGGAGCTGTTTGCGATGAGAAAATATAACACAGACGGTTACTACAGTCAATTCATGTGTGATTCTGTGTGTACAAAAAACTAGCAGAGCGCACGCGGAGGGACGCGACCCGAGCGAGCCTTGGTGCCTAAACGGCGAGCAGTGCGCGCTGCGGCCGCCTAAACGGCGAGTAAGAACATGCATAATTATTGCATATAGCAGATGAACATAGCCGGGAATAGCCATCCAACAATTTTATTTTCGATGGTTAAATCTAAGTTCAAAGTTTGGTACTACAAAATACGAAGGGGGCCAATAAACCACGACGGAGGTAGTATCTATACGAACACAGACGCCCAGTGCAAAAATAAATGACATTATACACGTGTCCCGAATTCCACGCAAATGCTTCCCGCCTCTTCTCTCATCGGTTTCCCGCCACCAGCAAGTGGCTTGCTCCATATGACCCAGGCGGCAACGCACCGTAGCGACAATGTGCGCAGGTCTAGTTCACACCCATCTACCATTAGTTCTTCCAAGCATGTGAGGCACTGACGAAAGCTTCGATGTCGACCCCTTCCTGCGTTACATCTTCGGCGAGGAGAACGAGCCGGAGCAGGTCGGGGAGCAAGAGCTTCATCGGCCAGTGCAGGCGCCATGGCCCATCGGCAGCGATATCGCCGTGCCAGTCCTTGAGGGTGCAATGGACATATTGCAGAGGAAGTGTGATGAGCAGTTTGCCATCCACTGTGCAAAAGATCCAGAGCTGCTCAGCGGCATGATTAACGACCCACCCGAAGAGCCGCTGTCACCGGTGCTCATTGAGAGCCTGATGCCGCGCAAGGAATGGGCAGAGGACCTATGTGATTCATTTATGAGCCAGCCAGCCTGTGGCTTCATCATTGCCGGCGGCGGCCGTGTCAACCTCGATCCAGACGATGTGGTGGCCAGACTCGAGCGCATCCTTGGTGGAGTTGACATCCCCGATGAAGTAGAACATCGCCAACGTGGTATCTTGAGGATGCAGGTGATGGGCGGAATTTGCTACCAAGGCAGAGACATGGGAATGGAGCGGTTCCGCGGAGATTTCATGCGCGCGATTGCACGCTGTCAAACTCTTTTGGAAGAGGCCCAGCAGCCAGCCTCCCAGTGCCAGCACCTCCATAGGCGGAGACGGGTAACGTGGCCACGGGTCAGAACACTCAGAATGAACGGCCGAAAGGGTGCTATGCTGATTATGGAGTCCAAGAAGACCGTCGTTGGAATGATGCCGGCTCAGACTTTCAGCCTATATTTTATTATAATTGTATGGAAATGTCACATATCGACATTTTAAGTCACTAACATATGTAGCTCGTGTGTGTTTTGGGCGTTGCCGCATGTGGCATTTTAAATTATCCTGAATATATAAGACAATTATTAACCGTTGCAATTGTAAATTTGCCTCAATGGCGAGCAGAACACGCAGGGAAGCCACAGCGGAGCGCGCCGCGGCCGCCTCAATGGCGAGCAAAACGCGTGGACGGACGCGAGCAGAGCGTGCCGCGCCCGCCTGAACGGCGTGTAACCGCACATGCATATTGCAATTCTGGTCAACCTTCTGGCACCGCGTGGGAGACGCGACGGCCCATCCATCGGACACGATGGTGATATCTGGACCATATGTGATAGTGGGCAGATATGTACACGTCCGAGAACGTGGGCCCACGTACACCATCCGGGAACCGTTTCGGGCTTCGAGCCCAGAACCATCAATAAATTTTGAGCTTGTTTCTCGTCACATTTCAGATTACCACGCAATAAGTAATTACAAGTCCGTTCACACCGATCAAACCTAAACGTGTTCCCACTTAACACTGGGCTATAAAAACTATCCACTCGAAAATTACTTCACAATCCCTCTCCTCATCACCCAAAAAACAGGTATTTGCCATGGCTGGTAGGCGGAGTTTCAGGTCGACATATAACCAGGGAGCAAAGACCAAGGCTGCGGAAGCACTAAAGAGGTCCCGCCGCTATGCGGCAGCCGCATCAGCGATGTCCTGGTGCGCCGCGGAGCCCTCGAACGAGCTCTCACCGGCACGCGAGGGCTCTCACAAGCGCACTCGCCGCATCAGCGATCGCGACGAGCTGGCGGTGCTGAAGTCCTTGGCCAGCGACGATGACATTCTCGCTGTCCTAATTAAGCAGCAGGAGCTGGTCGATGGCTTGATGAAGCTGCTCGAGATTAGCGATGCCTCGGTTGAGAAGGCGACCGGCCTCGTCGAGCAACTCATGGGTGACAATGCAAAGCTCCTCAAGGCGCTCGCCGAGACGGAGGAGGAGGCCGCCGGCTGGAAGAAGCTGCATGAGCAGAGTAGTGCCTCGGAATGACGCTGAAAGCGGTCGTCGAGGAACTGATGGGTGATTTGAGGAAGCTCCGGATCGAGCGGGAGCAGGAGGTGGAGGAACCAATGGCTGCTGTCAAGCAAAGTCATGAGGAATTGAAAAAGGAGCTGGAGGATCTCGTCGCCCCGTGATCCATCGAGGAGTAGAGACAGTAGCGACCCAGATCGTTGTCTGCGATTTCCTTCTTCTCTTGCCCCCGTGTCTTCCGGGTGTTGTCGCATGAGGCATTTTAAATTATCCGTAATATGTAAGACAATTATTATCCGCGTCATTATAAATTTGTCGTCGTATTATCCGTTGTCATTTTTTTGTCGTCGTATTATCCGTTACCGCATGTGGCATTTTAAATTATCTGGAATACGAGTTGAAAACACGAACAAAGCAAATGCTAACTTTGAGCGGGGCCATGGGATCACAAGCAAACACCCTCCGTCCAGGTGCTTTAATGAACCGCGTGTTAAACAGCGCCTTGGCCGCCATTAATGGAGAAGTTGTCAGGTCAAAGAGCTCGCTTCCCAGTGAGCATGCGCGGCCTTGGTTGCTCGCACGCGTCCCGTCGAGCCAGCGCGGTGGACAGGTCGCACGCGTCCCGTCGAGCCTGCGCGGCGGACTGCTCGCACGCGTCCCATCGAGCCTGCACGGCGGACTTCTCGCGCTCGTTCCGTCTAATCAAACAGCTGCACGCACGCCACCGAGTATGGTTAAATTTTGGCACAAAATACAAAGATGACCAATGAACGAGAACCAAGGTAGTACTCTCCCATAAGAAAAGAGGTACGCGTGGCCGCACTAAATGGTTACGGGAACACACACGGTTCATATAATACAACCGTTTGCGATATTAACGTGTCAGCTATTTGTTTCAAAAGGAATTCTTTGGCTATTAATGTGTGCGCCTTGTCTCAAACTAGACAATTTTTTTACCACGGCATATATGTGCCATGTCATGAAACCAAACCAAGTTTCATGATTTTTGGGTGAGTTTTGGATTTACTAGGATTTAAAACCGAGATTCTCAATGTTTCAGGACGACGAGCCATTTGTAATTCATTCTCATTCCTTCAATGAGACCTAAGCATGCATCCAATGACACATGTACGATTTTCCACCCATTTTGTTTCACTGAAGCATGTGCTTGTAGTTCAAATTTGAATTATGGACATTAAATGCCTAGAAAACTTAATTAATATATAAAATGACCAAACGAACCCTGAATAGTTTCAAATTTCATCACGACACTCCTGTTATTCTATGTTGCCTGTAGAACACAAAATACAAGGCGAGAAGAGGCAACGATTATCGTTTCGCCCACAAGAGGGGCACATGTTTCCCTACTGGAACCATGAGGGTTGCGAGAAGCTCCGGTTTGTAAGAGGCTTGTAATATAGCTTGGCCCAAATTGGGCAATTTTTTTACCACGACATATATGTGCCATGTCGCGACACCATGCCAAGTTTCATGATTTTCTGGTGAGTTTTGGATTTACGGAGATTTAAAACCGAGATTCACAATGTTTGAGGCCGAGCCAGGACACCGAGACGGTTGAATTCATCCCAATTCCTTCCATGGGACCTAAACATGCACCCAAGGACACATATACGATTTTTATACCCATTTTGGTGCACTGGAGCATGTAATCGTAGTTCAGATTTGAATTATGGACATTAAATGCCTAGAAAACTCAGTTAATGTATAAAAAAGATCAAACAAACCCTGAATAATTTCAAAGTTTAGCGCGAATCTCCCGTTGTTCCATGTTGCTTGTAGATGAAAATACAAGGCGAGAAGAGGGAGCGATTATTGTTTCGCCCACAAGTTGGACACGTTTCCCTATCAAAACCACGAGGGTTCTTGTGAGAGGCTCCAGTTTGTAAGAGGTTTGTAATAAAGCTTGGCCCAAATTTGGAAAAAAAATACCACGACATATATGTGCCATGACGTGACAGCATGCCAACTTTCATGATTTTCTGGTGAGTTTTGGATTTCTGGGGATTTAAAAACCAAGATTCCCAATGTTTGAGGACGAGCCAGGACGCCGATACAGTTGTAATTCATTCTCATTCCTTGCATGGGACCTAAACATGCACCGAAGGACACATGTATGATTTTTCTAGCCATTTTGGTCCACTGGAGCATGTATTTGTAGTTCAGATTTGAATTATGGACATTAAATGCCTAGGAAACTCAATTAATGTATAAAAGGCCAAATGATCCCTGAATAATTTTAAATTTCAGCACGGATATCCTGTCATTCTATGTTACCTATAGAAAAAAATACAAGGCAAAAAGAGGCAGCGATTATCGTTTCGCCCACAAGGGGGACACGTTTCCCTATCGAAACCACGAAGCTTCTTGAGAGAAGCTCCGGTTTGTAAGAGGCTTGTAATAAAACTTGCCCCAAAATGCACAATTTTTTTCCATGACATATATGTGCCATGTCGTGACACCATGCCAAGTTTCACGATTTTCGGGTGACTTTTGGATTTACGGGGATTTAAAAACCGAGATTCTCAAAATGTCCAAGGCCGAGCCAGACACCGAGACGGTTGAATTCATTCCCATTCTTTGCATGGGACCTAAACATGCACCCAAGGACACGTGTATGATTTTTCTAGCCATTTTGGTGCACTAATTTGAATTACGCACACTAAATTAATGCTTATAAAACTTAAATATAATGTATAAAAAAGGCCAAACTAACCCTGAATATTTAAAGCGGTTCTGGTCAACCGTCTGTCACCCATGGGTAAGCATTGTGTGCATGCATCGTGCTAGCTCACGCTTCTTTCTTTACTAAGCTTTCCATATTAATGGTGTTAGATATCCAAACACGCTACCGTTTTCCGCCACTCCTCCCATCGGTTTCCGGCCTCTTCTCTCATCGGTTTCCCGCTACCAGTGTCAGTGCTCATAGAAGGCTAGGCGGCGACACACCAGCCATGTAAATATTGCACACAGTTTCTAAAAGCACAAACGTGTGTGATAGTAGGGAGTAGGTCCCATACGGTGACCAGCGTGAAACACCTTGAAGGCAAGGAGACAAGTCTTATCAGCAAGGGGCGGCTTCCCATCCGCTAATCGAGTCGAATAGAATGCAGAAGTTAAGCGCGCTCGCGCTGGAGGAGTCTAAAGATGGGTGACCCAGTGGGAAGTTGCATATCTCAAGCTTCATTAAAATGCCATGATACGGTCATTATAGACATTCATCATCTAAATGTGTCTGTAGTGACCTATCATGACGATTATATAAACCTCGGGATCCTTGTTTTGGTAATTTGTAGAATATTTTTTTTATTCATTATTTCTTGTTCTAAAAAATCGAAGAATGATCGAGATATGTTGGCCCACACAATGGAAGTTGCATATCTCAAGCTTCATTAAAGCGCCATGATACGATCATTATAGACATTTATCATCTAAATGTGTCTATAGTGACCTGTCATGACGATTATATAAACCTTGGGATCCCTGTTTTGGTAATTTGTAGAATATATTTTTTATTCGTTATTTCTTGTTCTAAATAATCAGAGAATGATCGAGATCTGTAGGCCCACACAATCTATTCCTTTGACCCAACGTACGTGAAGGGTTTGACCATGACGGTTTCCTCTCGCTCTCTGTGCTATGTTAGAGCAAATCAAGTTTGAGCACATGCGTTGGACCACACACCCCTACCCCCCCCCCCCCCCCCCCCACCCGCCTCGAAGTTGCGGAACCGACATCGTACGTCTTTAACCTGGCTGGGGGGTACGATGTTTAGTTTGTAATGTTACTAATGTAGTTGGTGCCCCATCGAAGTTGTGCATTCGGGATTTGAACAAATCACACACCACCCATACATTTTTTCGGGCCGCATGCAGGGTATAGGGTGTGTTCTGATCGAGCACGTCTCCCTTGTGCGGTTTAGGCGACACACATATTGGTAGGCTCCCCGAGGTCTCTATATATATATCATCCTTGACCGATAACGAGGGGGGCCCACACAATCTATCCCTTTCACCCAACATACGAGAAGGGTTGACCATGACGGTTTCCTATTGCTCCGTGTGCCATGTTAGACCAAATCAAGTTTGAACACATGCGTTGGACGACACCCCCCTCCCCCCCCCCCCGCCTCGAAGTTGGGGAACCGACATCGTACGTATTGAACCTGGCTTGGGGTCGGGTACGGTGTTCGGTTTGTAATGTAGTTGGTGCCCCATCCAAGTTGTGCATTGAGGATTTGAACACATCACACACCACCCATAAATATTTATGGGCCGCATGCAGGGTATAGAGGGTCTTCTGATCGACCACGTCTCCCTGTGCGGTTTTTTGTGATGACTTGAACACATCACACACCACCCATACATATTTTCAGGCCGCATGCAGGGTATAGGGGGTCTTCTGATCGACCACGTCTCCCTGTGCGGTTTTTTGTGACGACACACGCATATCTATGGGCTCCCCCGATCTATATATATCATCCCTTTGACCGATAACAAGGGGTACGTGTTGGCCATGAATGGATTCTTGAAAGTGCAATGATTGGCATATAGCTCATAACAACATATAGCTCATTGAACTAATATCCTTTCAAGTTCAATATTTCAGAAAGTTCAATGATTGGCATGGCATGGACTAGAGATGTGGACCCCTCAAAATGCTAAGGACAAAGATTGGCAAAGGCTCAAGACTCTTCATTTTCATTTTAGTGATCCAAGATCACATCGAGTCCATAGGAAAGCCAATACTATTAAAAGGGGATGAGGTGTTGCTTAATGATCTACTTGCTCAAAGTGCTTAGTGATATTGCTCCAAAACCCTCAGCCACTTTCTCATTTCCACATATGTCGAAAACCTAAAGTCAAACTCGGCCCCACCAATTTGATCTATCAGGCGCCACCGAGTTCTCTTGACATAGCCACTGCCAGAAACCCTAGACAATTCGGTCTCACCGATACAGATCTCGGTCTCACCGAGATGGCATTGCAAACTCTCTGTTTCCCTTCGTAACATTTCGGTCTCACCGAAATGAGCGATCGGTCCCACCGAGTTTGCATTGCAAAATCTCTATTTCCCTTCGTAACATTTCGGTCCCACCGAAATGAGCGATCGGTCCCACCCAGTTTGCCTGACCAACTCTCTGTTTGCTCATTGCTGAAATTGGTCTCACCGAGTTCATGCAATCGGTCACACCGAGATGAGGTTTTGCCCTAGCCCTAGCACATCGGTCCCACTGAGTTGTTCTAGTCGGTCCCACCGAGATTCCTAACGTTCACATCTTGAACTGAATCGGTCTCACCGAGTTCTTCTATTTGGTCTGACCGAGTTGGGTCAAATGTGTGTAATGGTTGGATTTTGTGTAGAGGCTATATATACCCCTCCACCCCCTTCTCTATTCAAGAGAGAGCCATCAGAACGTGCCTACACTTCCACTACTCATTTTTTGAAAGAGAACCACCTACTGATGTGTTGAGACCAAGACATTCCAATCCAACCATATGAATCTTGATCTCTAGCCTTCCCCAAGTTGCTTTCCACTCAAATCATCTTTCCACCATAGCCAAATCTGTGAGAGAAAGTTGAGTGTTGGGGAGACTATCATTTGAAGCACAAGAGCAAGGAGTTCATCATCATCACACCATCTATTACCTTTTGGAGAGTGGTGTCTCCTAGATTGGTTAGGTGTCACTTGGGAGCCTCCGACAAGATTGTGGAGTTGAACCAAGGAGTTTGTAAGGGCAAGGACATCGCCTACTTCATGAAGATCTACCCAAGTGAGGCAAGTCCTTCGTGGGCAATGGCCATGGTGGGATAGACAAGGTTACTTCTTCGTGGACCCTTCGTGGGCGGAGCCCTCCGTGGAATCGCACAACCATTACCCTTCGTGGGTTGAAGTCTCCATCAACATGGACTTACAATAGCACCAACTATCGGAACCACGCCAAAAATCTCCGTGTCTACATTGCGTTTGCCTTCTCCAAACCCTTCCCTTTACCTTCATATGCAATGTTTTACTTTCCGCTTCTACACTCTTAGAATTGCATGTGTAGGATGATTGCTTGACTTGTGCTAAGTTAATAAAATCTGCCAAGACTTAAAATTGGGAAAAGGCTAGATTTTTATTTGGTCATGTAGTCTAATCACCCCCCCCCCCCTCTAGACCTACTTTCGATCCTACAATTCCTCCTAGTTCGTGTTAGGGCCGGTCATCGTCACATGCCATTCGAGCAAAGTTTGAGCTCATCGTTCTCAGGATTCCCTCCCACACGCTTGGATTGGTGGGTTGGACCAACACCGTACCCTGCGTATCTCGTCCTTAATTACCTGGCTTTCATGGTGGTTGTCTGTATCGAGAGGAAGGCGCCACATCTATATTGTACATTATTTGATATTGAAAACACATCACCCCTTTCAACGAACATCATTTGGGCCGCATGCAGGTGGTGCTGGTTTTGTGGCCCCTCTCGTGCGATTTTTTATGATGGTCCAATCTATTGGCCCAAGCGGTTTATACACACACACACACACACACACACACACATATATATATATATATATATATATATATATATATATATATATATATATATATATATATATATATATATATATATTCTATCCATTTTTGACCAAGCAATAGATTCACTGGTCCATCTTATGGTAGGTCATGGCGACATGCATGTATGACCAAAGTATCAGTACGTGCATCCGTCCCGCTGACACGGAGTGGGAGGTGGGTCAAGCACCCGAGCTAGGTAGCTACGACATTATGTCATTATATATATATCCAAGGGGGGTTTCCAGTTTGCGAGGCAGGTGCCACCAAAGTTGTGCATTGTGCATTTAAACATCACACCCTATATTCCTACACATATTTGGCCACTTCCAGGTGGTTCTTGACTTCTGGCCCCTCTCATCGATCTTCGACGACGCGCCCAACCGTGGGCCTGGGCGGTCAAAGTTGTGCATTGGAATTTTGAACATCATGCACCACCCTTTTCATTCATATATATTTGGGCCACTAATACGTCTCCAACGTATATGTAATTTTTGATTGTTCCATGCTATTATATTATCTGTTTTGGATGTTTTATATGCATTAATATGCTATTTTATATTATTTTTGGGACTAACCTATTAACCTACAGCCCAGTGTCAGTTTCTATTTTCTTCTTCGTATTTTTGACTTTTACAGAAAAGGAATATCAAACGGAGTCCAGACGGAATAAAACTTTACGATGATTTTTCTTGGACCAGAAGACACCTATGTGACTTGCAGAGAGGGCCAGAAGAGTCCTGAGGAGGCCACAAGCCCTCGGGGCGCGCCCCCTGTCTTGTGGACCCCTCGGGAGTCCCCTAACCCTAGCTCCACCTCTATAAATTCTCAAATATTCTCCAAACATCAGAAGCGTCCACCAAAATACTTTTCCGCCACCGCAAGCCTCTGTTCCCGTGAGATCCCATCTTGGGGCCTTTTTCGGCACCCTACCGGAGTGGGATTCGATCACGGAGGGCCTCTACATCAACCTTGCTGCCCTTCCGATGAAGCGTGAGTAGTTTACCACAGACCTACGGGTCCATAGCTAGTAGCTAGATGGCTTCTTCTCTCTCTTTGATCTTCAATACCATGTTCTCCTCGACGTTTTTGGAGTTCTATCTGATGTAATCTTATTTTGCGGTGTGTTTGTTGAGATCCATTGAATTGTGAAATTATGATCAGATTATCTATGAATATTATTTGAGTCTTCTCTGAACTCTTTTATGCATGATTAAGATATCTTTGTATTTCTCTTCGAACTATCGATTTGGTTTGGCCAACTAGATTGGTTTTTCTTGCAATGGGAGAGGTGCTTAGTTTTGGGTTCAATCTTGCGGTGTCCTCACCCAGTGACAGAAGGGGTAGCGAGGCACGTATTGTATTGTTGCCATCAAGGATAAAAGATGGGGTTTATGTCATATTGCCTGAGTTTATCCCTCTACATCATGTCATCTTACTTAAAGCGTTGCTTTGTTCTTATGAACTTAATACTCTAGATGTAGACAGGAGTCGGTCGATGTGTGGAGTAATAGTAGTAGATGCAGAATCGTTTCGGTCTACTTGTCACGGACGTGATGCCTATATTCATGATCATTGCCTTAGATATCGTCATAACTATGCGCTTTTCTATCAATTGCTTAACAGTAATTTGTTCACCCACCGTATGTTTTCTTTCAAGAGAGAAGCCTCTAGTGAAACCTATGGCCCCCGGGTCTATTTTCCATCATATATTTTCAGATCTATAAACCAAAAAACCCAAAAATACCTTGTTGCAATTTATTTATATTTACTTTAGTTTGCTCTTTTATTTATCTTTTATACCCATCTCTATTAGATCTCACTCTTGTTCGTGACCGTGAAGGGATTGACAACCCCTTTTTTGCGTTGTGTGCAAGTGTTTGTTAGTTTGTGCAGGTGCATAGATTGGAGACTTGCTTGTGCCTCCTACTGGATTGATACCTTGGTTCTTAACTAAGGGAAATACTTATCTCTACTTTGTTGCATCACCCTTTCCTCTTCAAGGTGAAAATCAACGCAAGCTCAAGAAGTAGCAGGAAGAATTTCTGGCGCCATTGCCAGGGAGGTTCTACATCAAGCCTGATGACATACAAGTATACGGGATCAATCATAGTCCTTTCAATAAGTAAGAGTGTCGAACCCAATGAGGAGCAGAAGGAAATGACAAGTAGTTTTCAGCAAGGTATTCTCTGCAAGCACTGAAATTTTAAGTAACGAGTAGTTTGATAGCAAGATAATTTGTAACGAGCAAGTAATGATAATGGTAACAGAAGTGCAGCAAGGTAGCCCAATCCTTTTGAGGCAAAGGATAGGCCAAAACGGTCTCTTATGATAAGCAAAACGTTCTTGAGGGTACACGGGAATTTCATCTAGTTACTTTCATCATGTTGGTTTGATTCGTGTTCGCTACTTTGATTATTTAATATGTGGGTGGACCGGTGCTTAGGTGCTGTTCTTACTTGAACAAACCTCCTACTTATGATTAACCCCCTCGCAAGCATCCACAACTACGAGAAAAGTATTAAGATAAAATCTAACCATAGCATTAAACTTTTGGATCCAAATCAACCCCTTACTAAGTAGCGCATAAACTAGGGTTTAAGCTTCTGTCACTCTCGCAACCCATCATCTAAAAACTACTACACAATGCATTCCCTTAGGCCCTAATAAAGTGAAGTGCCATGTAGTCGATGTTCACATGACACCACTAAGGGAATCACAACATACATACCATCAAATTATCGAACACATATCAAGTTCACATGATTACTTGCAAAAAGATTTCTCCCGTGACCTCAAGAACAAAAGTAACTACTCACAAATGATAATCATGCTCAAGATCAGAGGGGTTTAAAATAGCATAATGGATCTAAACATATAATCTTCCACCAAATAAACCATATAGTAATCAACTACAAGATGTAATCAACACTTCTAGTCACCCACAAGCACCAATCTAAGGTTCCGGTACAAAGATTGAACACAAGATATGAACTATGGTTTGAGAGGAGATGGTGCCGTTGAAGATGTTGATGGAGATTGCCCTCCCCAAGATGGGAGAGTTGTTGGTGATGATGATGACGATGATTTCCCCCTCCGGGAGGGAAGTTCCCCCGGCGGAATCGCTCCGCCGGAGGGCAAAAGTGCTCCTGCCCAAGTTCCGCCACGAGACGGCGGCGCTTCGTCCCGAATGTCCTATCCTTATTTTTTCTAGGTCAAAATGACTTATATACCATAAGAGGGGCATCGGAGGTGGGCCGAGGAGGGCACAACCCACCAGGGCATGCTTGGGGGCCCTGGCGCGCCCAGGTGGGTTGTGCCCACACTACTAGGGAAAAGCCTAGCAGTAGCGTGGGTTTTTGGCCTACCAGTAGCACGGGTGACCACGCTACTGCTATGGCGCTATAGCTAAAGGTTAGCAGTAGTGTTGGTTAACCCGCGTTACTGCTATATGCACTTAGTAGTAGCGCTTCCTCCAGAAGGCGCTACTGGTAATTACTAGTAGCGCATCTCACTGCCCGCGCTACTACTATTATTCCATATTCTGTTTCTTTTTTATTTTATGTCGTATTCATACACCTTTATACAAGTTTTCATACAGTAGCAATTTAGATATTTTTTTTACATTATAATGAGTTATTAAATCACTAGGTGAAAGAACCGCGGATATAATAACTCATCATCATCATATTAATATAAAAACTCTTGCATCATATCATCACCAACAACACTAGCTAATAATCATCATAGTCATTACCACCAACACTATTTAATCATCATAGTCATAGTGTAGCTATCTAATCACCACCAACACTGGCTAATAATAATCATCATAGTCATTACCACCAACACTAGCTATTTAATCATCATAGTCATAGTGTAGCACATCATCATCTTCAAACTCATTCTAGCTAGCTAATCACTCATGCTGCTCTCTCTCAGGTAAAATAGCATAGAACATGTGTGGCACTCCTGCTTCATCATATTGGAGCATGCAGATGAACCTGTCTCCTAATTGTGGGCTGCGCTTCTGATTGCTGCCCCCTAGTACTTCTCTGCGATCCTTCACAATGTTGCTCCAGCCTTTGACTATTAAGACTTGCTCGCTTTTAGAAGTCCTGAATGCACTCATGTGCAATGTAGGATGTCTTGGTCGTAAGCTAACCATTGCCATGCGACCTTTAGGCTCGATCCAATGAGGCACAACTATCATCGGGAGTCCCTGCTGAAGAACATCGTAGTAACATACTTAGCAATGAAGTTTAGCTTAAAAAATAATGTATGCAAAAGATGCACTGAGGACAAATAGTAAAAATCTTACCATCTTTCCTAAATAGATGTGACCGTAGTTCAATACGCACGCTAGTGGTCGCACGTTTTGAGTACTAAGATTTTCAAGTGCAGGAAAATAATTTGTCTTGACAGTATCAAGATCCTCAAGCCATGAAACATAATGACTTATCTCCTCACAGTTTAGTTCAGCCCCGGGACAGTAGTAGGTCATGTCTACCAAGCGCCAGACATGTTTGCTTGAATGGAAATAAGCTGTCAATAGAAATTAGTTGTCAACTATTTTTGAATAAACAATATCCAAGACATAAATATGGTTGAGAAACTCACATAATGGTAGAACTGGAGGCGTCTGCACATCGACCCAGATGTCGATATTACCTTCAATATCATCTTCCGGACGAATATCAAAGGTGATAAGCATATCAGGCTCAAATGCATAAGCCTTGCATAGTGATCTCCAATTTTTGCATTCAAAATAGGTGTAGGTGTCTGCATTGTATAATTTTGTGGCAAAAGTATAACCATGCTCGGTCCTCAAGTGAACTCTCTTTACCTCCATAGTTTCCATAGGACTGAAACCAATCTTATCCAAGACTTAAGTTCTTGCATGGAAGGGGATACGCTAGTAGGATAGTAAAAAATTAAAATTATAAGTTGAAGCAAAAGAAGCAGAAGTCATGCTTAATTACGAAAAAAGACTTATCATTGTGACTTACTGTATCCACTTCGAAGGTCTCATCCAGCTTGATGCTGAAGCGCCTACCACCAACTAAGAAATTTCTGTCGCACAGGCCGCGCTCGTCTTCGTAGTATTCGCACATACCGAAATCCTTTTCGTCGTCAGACATTTCCTATGTTCATAGTTGAAACATTAATCAAAAATCAATCAAAGGCAACTACCAGGAAACTCAACACACAGATCACTATTACTCAATATGCAACGGGTTGACTTTAGGTCTGTCGAGTCTTCCTTCCTAAACTCTCATCTCACGTATATGGTGGGCACTCCCTCTCTGATATTGCGACCGTCGGTGATGGTCGCTACTCCTCCTTTCCCTAGTACATTACAAATATCTAGCACAAGGAAAAGAAGGAGAAGCGACCCCCACGACAACAGTCGGCATTCTTCCTCTCTCAAATATATATATGGTGGACACTCTCCCTCACTGAAAGACACACAAGGAGCTGAAACAGACTTAAAGTCAACACGTTCCATATATTGAGCAATGACATAGAAAAAATGCCCTATGTTTTGCCGAAATATCATTGAATTCCCGTTCTGGCAAATCACAAGCACTCGATATGCCCTACATTGTAGCACAAGTCATGCTAAAATTCATGAAAAATTTCGGCATGACCTTTGCTAAAGACAGGACATATCGAGCGCCTGAAATTTGCCGGGACGGAAACGAATCAACATTCCGGCAAAACATAGGCCACTCGGAATGCATCATCATCATCATCATCATCTATATTCAGAATGCATCATCATCGACATCAATGACATGGTGACTAGCACTAGCATTTTCATCATCGACATTTACAACACATTATCATCTATATCAACAACATGGGGATTTGGCTATTCTCACCGAGAGGTCTTAAGGGGTCGGCGATGGGGATGACTGTGGGGATGAGGCAGGGGCAAATACTTAATTTCTGCATAAACAAACTAGTTCTATTAAGCACTTACTAAATAAACTAGTTCTATTAACTACTTACTAAATAAACTAGTTCTATTAAGCACTTACTATAAATAAACTAGTTCTATTAAGCACTTACTATAAACAGAACTAGTTATATTAAGCACTTACTATAAATAAAATTTCTAATCAAAAGAAATAAAATTTCCTATTCTATTCAAAACACCTAAAATAATCTAAAAAAATTATTCTATTAAAAAACCTACATTCTACAATGTCTACATTCTAAAATCTACATTTAAATTACCTACATTCTACAAGAACAGAGACAAGGGAGGGAGGGAGGGAGGGAGGAGGGGTAGGAAGGAGGGGTAGGAAGGAGGGAAGGAGGAGGGGGAGGAAGGAGGGAGGAGTGGGAAGGAGGGGGAGGGAGGAGGGGGAGGGAGGAGGGGGAGAAGGAGGAGGAGGCAGGAAGGAGGGGGGAGGGAGGAGGAGAGACCTCGGTGGCGGTGACGGCGGGGGGGGGTGGAGAAAGAGGCGGGATGGAGGAGGGAGCTAGGGAGGGAGGGGGCGACGGTGGCGGGATGGAGGAGGGAGCTAGGGAGGGAGGGGGCAACGGCGGCAGCAGCTGGCGGCAATGCGGCGGCGGCGGACGACGGGGTGAAGGAGGGGATGAAGGAGGGAGTGGAGAGGGGAGAGTGAGGGGCGGGCGGCCGGGCGGAGAAGAACCGCGCTGCCTTAGCACTAGCGCTCTTTAGGGAAAAGCGCTACTGCTAAGATCAATAGCAGTAGCGCTCTTAGAAAACAGGCGCAACTACTAAACCCACTCCGGTGGCAACGTCGTGGCATTTGTAGTAGTACCGTTGTTTTTTTCTAACGCGCTACTGCTACGAGGATGGTAGTAGCGCAATTTTTTTAAGCGTGCTACTGATAAGTAGCAGTAGCGCCTAGTTTTGAACCGCGCTGCTGGTAAGGTTCTGTGTATAAGGTTTTCCCTAGTAGTGCCACCTGGTGGGCCCCCTCTTGTAGTTATTTGCTCCAATAATTCTTATATATTCCATAAAAAATCTCCGTGAAGTTTTAACTCATTTGGAGTTGTGCAGAATAGGTGGCCTGGCATAGCTTTTTCAGGTCCAGAATTCCAGCTGCCGGTATTCTCCCTCTTTGTGTGAACCTTGCATATTATAAGAGAAAAGGCATTAGAATTACTCCAAAAAGCATTATTATGCATAAAAACATTATAAATACCAGTAGGTAATCATGATGCAAAATGGACGTATCAAAGCCTACCAAGTACCCATCACAAACTCTCATCTATTGCACTTACATTATTTGCCATTTGCCTCTCATTTTCCTCTCCCCCACTTCTAAAACGTTTTTCAAAAAAACACAAAAATATTTGCCTTTTTATTTGCCCTTCTTTCGTTCATCTTCTCATTTGCTTTTTGTTTGCTTGTGTGCTAGATTGCTTGGTTTGTCATGATGTCACAAGAAAACACCAAGTTGTGTTACTTTTCCAACACCAATAATAATGATTTTATTAGTACTCCGATTGCTCCTGCCACTAGTGCGGAATCTTATGAAATTAATGCCGCTTTGTTGAATCTTGTTATGAAAGAACAATTTTCCGGTAGTCCTAATGAAGATGTCGCATCCCATCTAAATACTTTCGTTGAGTTGTGTGATATTGAAAAGAAAAAAGATATGGATAATGATATTGTTAAATTGAAGCTATTTCCGTTTTCACAATGAGATCATGCTAAAACTTGGTTTTCATCTTTGCCTAAAAATAGTATTGATTCATGGAATAAGTGTAAAGATGCTTTTATTTTCAAGTATTTTCCTCCTGCTAAAATCATCTCTCTTAGGAACGATATAATGAATTTTAAGCAACTTGATCATGAACATGTTGCACAATCTTGAGAGAGGATGAAATTGATGATAAGAAGTTGCCATACTCATGGTTTAAGTTTATGGATGATCATACAAAAATTTTATGCCGGATTGAATTTTGCATCTAGAAATCTTTTAGATTCCGCCACGGGAGGCACTTTTATGGAAACTACACTAGGATAAGCTACTAAACTCCTAGATAATATTATGGCAAATTACTCTCAATGGCATACCGAAAGATCTTCCACTAGTAAAAAAGTGCATGCGATTGAAGAAATTAATACTTTGAGTGGAAAGATGGATGAACTTATGAAATTGTTTGCTAGTAAGAGTGCTCCTATTGATCCTAATGATATGCTTTTGTCCACTTTGATTGAGAATAATAATGAATCTATGGATGAGAATTTTGTTGGTAGGAACAATTTTGGTAATAACTCATATAGAGGCAATTTGAACCCTAGGCCTTTTCCTAGTAATTTCTCTAATAATTATGGTAATTCCTACAATAATTCTTATGGAAATTATAATAAAATGCCCTTTGATCTTGACAATGATATTAAAGATTTCATTAATTCTCAAAAGAATTTCAATGCTATGGTAGAAGAAAAATTGCTTAATATTGATGATTTGGCTAGGAACGTTGATAGAATTTCTCATGAGATTGATTATTTAAAGATTAGATATATGCCACCTAAGATTGATATTAATGAGTCTCTGAAAACTATTAAAATTTCTATGGATTAATGCAAAGAGAGAACCGCTAGGATGCGTGCTAAGAGAGATTGGTTTGTAAAAGCATGTTTTTCTAGTTTTTGTGAAAATAATGATGAAGATCTTAAAGTGATTGGTGTGACTCCTATTGAATCTTTTTTTGCTAAAATAAATCTTGATAAAGATGGGACTGGAGATGCCTCAACTTTAGCTAGAAGGCGTCCCAATAATTTGGAGGGTGAAGATCTTAATGAAAAAATTGATAAAAGTGGGATCGGAGAGGTCAAAAATTGATCCAGCCGAGGTGACAGAGTGAAGGAAATATGCCCTAGAGGCAATAATAAAGTTATTATTTTATATTTCCTTATTCATGATAAAGGTTTATTATTCATTCTGGAATTGTATTGATCAGAAACTTAAATACATGTGTGAATACATAAACAAATACCATGTCCCTAGTAAGCGTCTACTAGACTAGCTCGTTGATCAAAGATGGTTAAGGTTTCCTAACCATAGACATGTGTTGTCATTTGATAACGGGATCACATCATTAGGAGAATGATGTGATGGACAAGACCCATCTGTTAGCTTAGCATATTGATCGTTCAGTTTATTGCTATTGCTTTCTTGATGACAAATACATATTCCTTCGACTATGAGATTATGCAACTCTCGGATACCGGAGGAATACCTTGTGTCCTATTGATACGTCTCCAACGTATCTATAATTTTTTATTGTTCCATGCTATTATATTATCTATTTTGGATGTTTTGTATGCATTATTATGCTATTTTATATTATTTTTGGGACTAACCTATTAATCTAGAGCCCAGTGCCAGTTTATGTTTTTTTCCTTGTTTTTGAGTTTCGCTGAAAAGGAATATAAAACGGAGTCCAAACGGAATAAAACTTTACGATGATTTTTCTTGGACCAGAGGACTTGGAGTCCAAGCCAGAAGACCTACATGCCCTATTATGTGCCTGTAGATTTCATTGTTCTTGATATAGATTGCAATCTTACATGTCCTATTATTCTTGGTAGACCTTTCCTTAGAACGATTGGTGCAATTATTGATATGAAGGAAGGAAACATTAGATTTCAATTTCCGTTAAGGAAGGGCATGGAACACTTTCCTAGAAAGAAAATTAAGTTGCCATATGAATCTATTATAAAAGCTACTTATGGATTGCATACCAAAGATGACAATACCTAGATCTATGCTTTTATGCCTAGCTAGGGGCGTTAAACAATAGCGCTTGTTGGGAGGCAACCCAATTTTATTTTTGTGTTTTTTGTTTTTCTACTGTTCTTGAATAAAATACACATTATTACCTCTGTAGTAATTGTGTTTTGGTGTTTTAATTAGTGTTTGTGCCAAGTAAGACCTTTGGGATGGCTTACGGTGATAGTTGATTTGATATTGCTGAAAAACAGAAACTTTTGTGTCCAGTAACAGAATTGTTTAAATTCACTGGAGCATGGAAAAACTCTGAATTTTTTACACAAGATTTATATACAAATTTACTCCGTTTTACAAATTTTTCAGAATGTTTGGAGTTACAGAAGTATTAGAACAATTCAGATCTTCATAGACTGTTCTGTTTTTGATAGATTCTGTTTTCTATGTGTTGTTTGCTTATTTTGATGAATCTATGGGTAGTATCGGGGGGTACGAACCATGGAGAAGTAGGAATACAGTAGATATTACACCAATATAAATAAATAATGAGTTCACAACATTACAAAAAAGTGGTGATTTATTTTCTTATACTAACGGATCTTATGAGTTTTCTGTTGAGTTTTGTGTTGTGAAGTTTTCAAGTTTTGGGTAAAGATTTGATGGACTATGGAATAAGGAGTGGCAAGAGCCTAATCTTGGGGATGCACAAGGCACCCCAAGGTAATATTCAAGGACAACAAAGAGCCTAAGCTTGGGGATGCTCTGTAGGCATCCCCTCTTTCGTCTTCGTCTATCGGTAAATTTACTTGAGGCTATATTTTTATTCACCACATGATATGTGTTTTGCTTGGAGCGTCTTGTATGATATGAGTCTTTGATTTTTAGTTTGCCACAATTATCCTTGCTGTACACACCTTTTGATAGGGACATGCATGAATCGTGATTTATTAGAATACTCTTTGCGCTTCGCTTATATCATTTGAGCTAGGCAATTTTGCTCTAGTGCTTCACTTATATCTTTTTAGAGCACGGCGGTGGCTTTATTTTATAGAAATTATTGAACTCTCTTGCTTCAATTATATTATTTTGAGAGTCTCTCTAAACAGCATAGTAATTTGCTTAGGTTATGAATTTAGTCCTAATATGATGGGCATCCAAGAGGGATATAAGAAAAACTTTCATATAGAGCATTGAATACTATGAGAAGTTTGATTCCTTGCATTTGTTTTGAGATATGAAGATGGTGATATTAGAGTCATGCTAGTGAGTAATTGTGGATTGGTAAGAATACTTGTGTTAAAGTGTGTGATTCCCGTAGCATGCACGTATGGTGAACCGTTATGTAACAAAGTTGGAGCATGATGTATTTACTGATTGTCTTCCTTATGAGTAGCGGTCGGGGACGAGCGATGGTCTTTTCCTACCAATCTATCCCTCTAGGAGCATGCATGTAGTACTTTGTTTCCATAGCTAATAGACTTTTGCAATAAGTATGTGAGTTGTTTATGACTAATGTTGAGTCCATGGATTATACTCACTCTCACCCTTCCACCATTGCTAGCCTCTCTAGTACCGCGCAACTTTCGCCGGTGCATTAAACCCACCATATACCCTTCCTCAAAACAGCCACCATACCTACCTATTATGGCATTTCCATAGCCATTCCGAGATATATTGCCATGCAACTTCCACCGTTTCGTTTTATTATGACATGCACCATCATTGTCATATTGCTTTGCATGATCATGTAGTTGGCATAATATTTGTGTCTTGGACTCCGGTCATATATTTTTATACATGTCACTCTTGATCATTGCACATCCCGGTACACCGCCAGAGGCATTCATATAGAGTCATATTTTGTTCTAAGTATCGAGTTGTAATTCTTGAGTTGTTAGTAAATAAAAGTGTGATGATCATCATTATTAGAGCATTGTCCCATGTGAGGAAAGGATGATGGAAGCTCTGATTCCCTCACAAGTTGGGATGAGTCTCCGGACTCTATAAAAAATAAAAGAGGCCAAAGAAGCCCAAATAAAAAAAGAGAGGCCAAAGAAGCCCAAAAAAGAGAAAAAAAACAAGAGAAAATAGAGAAGGGACAATGTTACTATCCTTTTTCCACACTTGTGCTTTGAAATAGCACCATGTTCTTCATGATAGAGAGTCTCCTATTTTGTCACTTTCATATACTAGTGGTAATTTTTCATTATAGAACTTGGCTTGTATATTCCAATGATGGGCTTCCTCAAATTGCCCTAGGTCTTCGGGAGCAAGCAAGTTGGATGCACACCCACTTAGTTTCTTTTTGAGCTTTCATACACTTATAGCTCTAGTGCATCCGTTGCATGGCAATCCCTACTCACTTGCATCGATATCAATTGATGGGCATCTCCATAGCCCATTAATTTGCCTAGTTGATGTGAGACTTTCTCCTTATTTTTGTCTTCTCCACAGTCACCATATTCTATTCCACCAATAGTGCTATATCCATGCCTCACGCTCGTGTATTGCGTGAAAGTTAAAAAAGTTTGAGAACACTAAATGTATGAAACAATTGCTTGGCTTGTCATCGGGGTTGTGCATGATGAAATACTTTGTGTGATGAAGATAGACCATAGCCAGACTATATGATTTTGTAGGGATAACTTTATTTGGCCATGTTATTTTGAGAAGACATGATTGCTTTATTAGTATATGCTTGAAGTATTATTGTTTTTATGTCAATATTAAACTTTTGTTTTGAATCTTATGGATCTGAACATTCTTGCCACATTAAAGAAGATTGCATTGATAAATATGTTAGGTAGCATTCCACATCAAAAATTGTGTTTTTATCATTTACCTAGTCGAGGACGAGCAGGAATTAAGGTTGGGGATGCTTGATACATCTCCAACGCATCTATAATTTTTGATTATTCCATGCTATTATATTATCTGTTTTGGATGTTTTATATGCATTAATATGCTATTTTATATTATTTTTGGGAGTAACCTATTAACCTACAGCCCAGTGCCAGTTTCTGTTTTTTCCTTGTTTTTGACTTTTATAGAAAAGGAATATCAAACGGAGTCCAAACGGAATAAAACTTTACGATGATTTTTCTTGGACCAAAAGACACCTACGTGAATTGGAGAGAGGGCCAGAAGAGTCCTGAGGAGGCCACAAGCCCTCAGGGCGCGCCCCTGGCTTGTGGGCTCCTCGGGAGTCCCCTAACCCTAGTTCCACCTCTATAAATTCACAAATATTCCCCAAACATCAGAAGCGTCCACCAAAATATGTTTCCGCTGCCGCAAGCCTCTGTTCCCATGAGATACAATCTTGGGGCCTTTTCCGGCACCTTGCCGGAGGGGGGTTCGATCACGGAGGGCCTCTACATCAACCTTGCTGCCCTTCCGATGAAGCGTGAGTAGTTTACCACAGACCTACGGGTCCATAGCTAGTAGCTCGATGGCTTCTTCTCTCTCTTTGATCTTCAATACCATGTTCTCCTCGATGTTCTTGGAATTCTATCCGATGTAATCTTATTTTGCGGTATGTTTGTTGAGATCCGATGAATTGTGGATTTATGATCAGATTATCTTTGAATATTATTTGAGTCTTCTCTGAACTCTTTTATGCATGATTAAGAGACCTTTGTATTTCTCTTCGAACTATCGGTTTGGTTTGGCCAACTAGATTGGTTTTTCTTGCAATGGGAGAGGTGCTTAGTTTTGGGTTCAATCTTGCGGTGTCCTCACCCAGTGACAGAAGGGGTAGCGAGCCACGTATTGTATTGTTGCCATCAAGGATAAAAAGATGGGGTTTATGTCATATTGCTTGAGTTTATCCCTCTACATCATGTCATCTTACTTAAAGCGTTGCTTTGTTCTTATGAACTTAATACTCTAGATGCAGGCAGGAGTCGGTCGATGTGTGGAGTAATAGTAGTAGATGCAGAATCATTTTGGTCTAGTTGTCACAGACGTGATGCCTATATTCATGATCATTGCCTTAGATATCGTCATAAATATGCGCTTTTCTATCAATTTCTCAACAGTAATTTGTTCACCCACCATATGTTTTCTTTCAAGAGAGAAGCCTCTAGTGAAACCTATGACCCCCGGGTCTATTTTCCATCATATATTTTCAGATATATAAACCAAAAAACCCAAAAATACCTTGCTGTAATTTATTTATATTTACTTTAGTTTGCTCTTTTATTTATCTTTTATACCCATCTCTATTAGATCTCACTCTTGTTCGTGACCGTGAAGGGATTGACAACCCCTTTTTCGCGTTTTGTGCAATTGTTTGTTAGTTTATGCAGGTGCATAGATTGGAGACTTGCTTGTGCCTCCTACTTGATTGATACCTTGGTTCTTAACTGAGGGAAATACTTATCTCTACTTTGATGCATCACCCTTTCCTCTTCGAGGGAAAAATCAACGCAAGCTCAAGAAGTAGCAGCTACATGCTGGTGTGGCTGTCTTCTGACCCTCTCTCATGTTTTTTTATGCAAAGACTCGGATGACGCTCAACGGACATGGATGTATTGGCTTAATCGTGTGCGATGCAAGTGCGCTGTGAAATCACCACGACTGCGCATGCGCGAGCAAGGGTGTAGGTAGTGGATTAATCGTGTGCGATGCTAGTGCGCTGTGAAATCATCACGACTGCGCAAGCGCGAGCAAGGGTGTAGGTAGTGGCTTAACCGTGTGCGATGCAAGTGCGCTGTGAATCACCACGACTGCGCAAGCGCGAGCAAGGGGGGAGGTAGTGGCTTAACCGTGTACGATGCAAGTGCGCTGCGAAATCACCAGGACTACACAAGCGCGGGCAAGGGTGGTACTGACTTAACCGTGTGCGATGCAAGTTCGCTGTGAATCACCACGACTGTGCAAGCACGAGCAAGGGTGGTACTGGCTTAACCGTGTGCGATGGTAGTGCGCTGTAAAATCACCACCTGCGCAAGCTAAAGGCGGGTAGTTTATTTAGGATGAATTCCACGTCTGCGTCTGAAGATTAGGACGAACCGTGTGCGATAGACCAGCTAGCTAGAAATCTAAAAACAAACTACCCGCCTTGAGCGATGCAAAAATCGGCGGTTTCGCCGCTTTTCCATATTATCATACACGCATATTCTTATTGGACCGTGTGCGATCTTGGGTGCTCCCGCCCTGCATCAATTCCTTTACCGAAATTTTAGTAGCTGTGGTATTTCAACCGTCGCCCCCACTCCTCCACTACCGACCTTATAGTAAAATTCCAGTAGCCGAGGCATTTGAACCGTCACCCTCCCTCGTTCACTACCATATCCACTCACCATTATTAAAAATTTCAGTAGCCGTGGCGTATCCTCAAACACCACCCCGCCCCCACCCCTCCACAGTCCCCCCGCCCCCTCCCCCCTCGAACCCTAGCTCGCTGCCTCCGCTGCCGCCAACCCCTGCCGGTCTGCCTGTGCCTCCTAGTTTAGATAATAAAGTTCAGGTTACCCAGCGATTCCCATACCATCGCCCCCCTTGAGTTTTTAGATGAGGCCTGCGGTGTCCCTCCCCGCGACATCCACATCCCTTGCTCTAGCGAGTCACAGCCTAAGCCCGACCACGTATCCTGGGGAGCCCAACGAGCGTTCGACCAAAAAGAGGTTTATCATGGCCTCTCCGACGGACGTTGGCGAGGTGGCCGTCGTTCGTCCTGACCTGTCGATCCCGGAGCAACACCTCACCGCGGAAGCCGGCGAGGACGTTGACTATGTTGCCATGCCGAAGGCTTCACGCCAGCGGGCTAGCGTATTACTGTATCTTGGGAAAGCTGGCTACGACATCAAGCTCGTCGACAGCGACGGCTTCACTCGGGCCATGTCACAGGTTAAGTGGTCCATCTCCAACCCCTCTGGTTCAACCGCCGTTGATCTTTTCAACGGCCCTGCCACTGATCTCCTCCACCACGCGGTCAAGGATTTGCGATCCTTGTACGCCATTGAGTCCATTTTGTCATTTCTGAAGGACACATTCTACGGCGGCGGCTTGGGATCCTCAATTGCCAAGTCAGATCTCATCGACCACGGCCATGAGGAGGGCACCCACAAAGGTTCTTCCAAGGTGAAACAGCCCATCTGCGACATCAGAGAGCGCACCATGGGTCTGTGCTCTTTCAACTGGAAGGATCCCGTCCATGACATGTGAGGCAACATCCTATCAGCAAATCTTACCTTTTCTAGCTAGCCGACCCATACCCTTTATTGTAGTAGCTTTTGCCATGCAGTGTTTTAACTGTGTCATGTTTAATTATTTCAGTTATGCAAAAATGTAATGTTCAATAGGGCTATGTGATGTTTAAGTATGAATTGTCCACTTCAGTTTCATGAATGGCTATATTTGGTTGTTTATAGTGAGTAGATGCCTTGTTTATTTGTATTTGGTTGTTAGGTTGGTTGCAGTGAGCATTTGTCCAGTTATCAAGTAGATGCCTTGTTTATCTGTATTTGGTTGTTAGGTTGGTTGTAGTGAGCATTTGTCCAGTTTTCAAGAAGATGCCTTGTTTATCTGTATTTACTTGTTAGGTTGGTTGTAGTGAGCATTTGCCTAGTTTTCAAGTAGATGCCTTGTTTATCTGTATTTACTTGTTAGGTTGGTTGCAATGAGCATTTGTCCAATTTTCAAGCATACGCCCTGTTTATCTGTATTTGCTTGTTAGGTTGGTTGCAGTGAGACTCTGTCCAGTTTTCAATGGCTATATTTGGTTGTTATACTGATAATTTATGCCTTGTTTATTTTAGTCATTCGCAATGTGATGTTCATTTTGTGCAAGTCAAAACTGTGCCGCTCGATTTCATTAATACCAGTTTGAACGGCTATATTTGGTTCCAGTTATGCCTGGTGTAGTTAACACATGTCCTTTATTTAAGTTTTGCACATTCATCCAATGTGATGTTTAAGCATGAGCTACGTTCTATTCATTTTCAACAATACCAGTTTGAATTGCAATATTTGGTGGCTGTTAAGCCTGTTGTAGGTAATATTGCCTTCCATTTTATATCCGCTTTAATAGCATGCTGAAACCAACACATTCAAGCCATCATTTGGAGGTGATGTTGTTTACCTTGGCTATATTTGTTTGATGTTAAGGTTGTTGTACTTATCATGCCTTTCACTACTTATGCAGGACAACAACGGGAGTGGCCAGCATTTTCCACTGAGATTAGTTTCATCCCTCGGCTTGTACTCCCCCCATCGTTCCATAATGTAGTGCATATAGATCCAGGCCTGGACACTTTTTAGCCTCTAATATTGACTTGTTGCTTGTAGGTACATATGCCCTTGGCAAAGATCCACGCATCGACCCTTTTTGCGTATGGGGCAATGAGATATTCATGAACAAGCATCAAGTGAGAAAACTGATAAGGATTATTAGCAAAAAGATATGAACGGTGGCAAGCAAATTATTTGTTTACGCTCTATCCAACATAACAGTGAGCTGTAGGATGGTAACTACAAACTCTGCAGCCTTGTCTTTTTACTGCCCATAATGAGTTGTTAGACAACAATGTCTGAATCTTTTTTGTTTGCAGTGGTTTCCAAAGCAGTTTACTCAAGATTACCTCGCAAAGTATATGGTTGGTGGACAAGCAATGAAGGTTAAAGTATTTCATCCAGACTACAATGAGCATCGAGAAGTCCTAATAAAGACGGGGAAGGATGGGCGGGCAGCCATCACAAGGGGTTGGCCTAGAGTCGTGCGTGCATTACACATGGAGGAGGGCACAATATGGGCATTCCGCTTCACCTTCTTTAGCAACCAGAATGGCTTTCGCCTATCTCTTTACAGTCTTTAGTGCAACTGTGGTTCATCATTCTTTACTTGGTGCTTCTGTATTTCTTCAGTATATGTACCTGTGCATCGAATTATGCATTCGTGCTTGAACCTATATTGGTAATAAACATGGTTCGACATGAAATAAGTGATTGCTGATACGTCTCCAACGTATCTATAATTTATGAAGTATTCATGCCATGTTTACAATAATTTTATATGATTTTGGTATGATTTGATTAGAACTAACCCGGACTGACGCTGTTTTCAGCAGAACTACCGTGGTGTCTTTTTTTTTGTACAGAAATAAAAGTTCTCGGAACGAGCTGAAAATTTACGGAGAATATTTTTGGAAAATATAAAAAATACTGGAACGAAAAGATATCAGAGAGGAGTCCCGAGGCAACCACAAGGGTGGGGGGCGCCCCCCTACCTTGTCGTCGCCTCATGGGCCCCCTTGACTTGTCCCCGACGCCAACACCTCCTATAAATCTCAAAAACCTCAGAAATAAACCTAGATCGGGAGTTTCGCCGCCGCAAGCCTCTGTAGCCACGAAAAACCAATCGGGAGCCCGTTCCGGCACCCTGCCGGAGGGGGAAACCATCACTGGTGGCCATCTTCATCATCCCGGCGCTCTCCATGACGAGGAGGGAGTAGTTCACCCTCGGGGCTGAGGGTATGTACCAGTAGCTATGTGTTTGATCTCTCTCTCTTGTGTTCTTGATTTGGCATGATCTTGATGTACCGCGAGCTTTGTTATTATAGTTGGATCATATGGTGTTTCTCCCCCTCTACCTTCTTGTGATGAATTGAGTCTTGCTCTTTGAGGTTTCATTATGTTGGATTGAGTATTGGATTTGAGAACACTTGATGTATGTCTTGCGATGGGATATCTGTGGTGACAATGGGATGTTCTATTGATTCACTTGATGTATGTTTTGGCACTCAACTCACGGATTCCCGAGGTGACATTGGGGTAATCTATGCATAAGGGTTGATGCACGTTTTCGTCCTATGTTCTCCGATAGAAACTTTGGAGTGATTCTTTGTTGCACGTTGAGGGATTGTTATGTGATCCAATTATGTTATCATTGTTGAGAGAACTTGCACTAGTGAAAGTATGAACCCTAGGCCTTGTTTCTAAGCATTGCAATACGGTTTTTGCTCACTTTTGTTACTAGTTACCTTGCTGTTTTTATATTTTCAGATTACAAAAACCTATATCTACCATCCATATTACACTTGTATCACCATCTCTTCGCCGAACTAGTGCACCTATACAATTTACCATTGTATTGGGTGTGTTGGGGACACAAGAGACTCTTTGTTATTTGGTTGCAGGGTTGTTTGAGAGAGACCATCTTCATCGTACGCCTCCCACGGATTGATAAACCTTAGGTCCTCCACTTGAGGGAAATTTGCTACTGTCCTACAAAACTCTGCACTTGGAGGCCCAACAACGTCTACAAGAAGAAAGGTTGCGTAGTAGACATCAATTGCCTACTTTCAAATTCAAAATCTGTGATTTTTAAATGCAAGGATTAAATTAGGGATTACATTGCACACGGTTTGTGAAAGCAAAACGTCTGCGATAAACATGGAGATCAGACACATTTCTCGGATCCACTGCGTGTGCGATTAATCTCTACTACACACACGATCAGCCAACAAAAAACATGTGAGATTAACAACAGCATCACACACAGTTCCTTCTTATTAAATGTTTGCGAAAGTCACCTTCTTACACATGCTTGGCAATTATGGATTGTTTATGATGTCGTGCGCATCGCAAACATTTGCTCATAGAAGAACACATGCGGTAGGTCTTCATCCGGCGCAGGTACGACAGATGAATCATGTGGGATATATTCAAGCTTCGCATACAGTTTTATAGGGACAACTGTATGCACTCTTACATCGAATCGCATACAGTCGAGGAAAAGTAAATGTGTGTGATTGTCTGCTTATCGTACACGTTCTATAATCGTGACCTGTTTGTGATGGGTCGTGCATCGTAAACGTAGCACCACAAAATACCGACTGCGATGGCAATGGGAGCACAAACGAGTAGCAAGGATGGAGCGTTTGGGGTATTCGAGATATCAGAAACAATTTTATAGGGACAACTGTATGCTGACGGAAATATGCCCTAGAGGCAATAATAAAATGGTTATTATTATAATTCCTTAATCATGATAAAGGTTTATTATTCATGCTAGAATTGTATTGACCAGAAACTTAAATACATGTGTGGATACATAAACAAGTGTCGTGTCCCTAGTGAGTCTCTACTAGACTAGCTCATTGATCAAAAGATGGTTAAGGTTTCCTAACCATAGACATGAGTTGTCATTTGATAACGGGATCACATCATTAGGAGAATGATGTGATGGACAAGACCCATCCGTTGGCTTAGCATATGATCGTTCAGTTTATTGCTACTGCTTTCTTAATGTCAAATACATGTTCCTTCGACCATGAGATCATGCAACTCCCAGATACCGGAGGAATGCCTTCTGTGCTATCAAATTTCACAACGTAAATGGGTGATTATAAAGATGCTCTACAGGTATCTCCGAAGGTGTCTGTTGAGTTGGCATGGATCGAGATTGGGATTTGTCACTCCGTGTATCGGAGAGGTATCTCTGGGCCCTCTCGGTAATACACATCACAAGAAGCTTGCAAGCAAAGTGACTAAGGAGTTAGTTATGAGATGATGTATTACGGAACGAGTAAAGAGACTTGCCGGTAACGAGATTGAACTAGGTATGAAGATACCGACGATCAAATCTCGGGAAAGTAACATACCGATAGACAAAGGGAATTACGTATGTTATCATAAGGTTCGACCGATAAAGATCTTCGTAGAATATGTAGGAACCAATATGGGCATCCAGGTTCCGTTATTGGTTATTGACCGGAGAGGTGTCTCGGTCATGTCTACATATTTCTCGAACCCGTAGGGTCCGCATGCTTAACGTTCGCTGTCGATATAGTGTTATATTAGTTATGTGAGTTGGTGACCGAATGTTATTCGGAGTCCTTGATGAGATCACGAACATGACGAGGAGCTCCGGAATGGTCCGGAGGTAAAGATTGATATATAGGACGATGCTATTTGGTCACCGGTCGGGATGTACCAGGTATTCATCGGAGTGCCAGAAGGGGTTCCGGGAGGCCACCGGTAAGTGGTGGGCCTTATGGGCCAAAAGGGGGGAAGCACACCAGCCCACAAGTGGCTGGTGCGCCCCTCCACCCTTGCCCCCGCACCAAAGAGAAAGGGAAAAGAAGGGGGAGGCCCCCTAAGGCAGCCAGCCCCCCTTTCCTTTCCCCCCATGTTCAAAATAAGGAAGGGGTGGGCGCGGCCAGGGCAGGCGCCCTAGGGCTGCCGCCGGCCACTTGGGGTTCCCTAGGGGCTGCCTTCTCTCCCCCCTCCACCTATATATATGAGGGAGGGGGCGCCACACAAGACCATGACATGCTCTTAGCCGTGTGCGGCGCCCCTCTCCACAGTTTCGTCCCTCGGTCATATTTTCGTAGTGCTTAGGCGAAGCCCTGCGGAGATAGCATCACCACCACCGTCACCACGCCATCATGCTGCCGGAACTCATCCACTACTTCGCCGTCTTGCTGGATCAAGAAGGCGAGGACGTCACCGAGCTGAACGTGTGCTGAACGCAGAGGTGTCGTACATTCGGTACTCGATCGGTTGGATCGTGAAGAAGTTCGACTACATCAACCGTGTTACTAAACGCTTCTGCTTACGATCTACGAGGGTACATAGACACAGTCTCCCCTCTCATTGCTATGCATCTCCATGGATAGATCTTGCGTGTGCGGAGATTTTTTTTTGTTTTCCATGCAACGTTTCCCAACAGTGGTATCAGAGCGTGAGTCATATAGTAGATATGATCAACATAGAGATGTTCACCATTGATGACTACCCCATCTCACGTGATGATCGGACATGGGTTAGTTCATTTGGATCATGTATCACTTAGATAACTTGAGGGATGTTAATTTAAGTGAGAGTTCATTAGTAATTTGATTAATTGAACTTAATTTATCATGAACTTAGTCTTAATAGTTTTTGCATATCTATGTTGTAGATCAATAGCTCGCGATATAGCTCCCCTATTTTGATATGTTCCTAGAGAAAACTAAGTTGAAAGATGATGGTAGCAATAATGCGGAATGGGTCCGTGATCTGAGGATTATCTTCATTGCTGCACAGAAGAATTATGTCCTTGATGCACCGCTAGGTGACAGACCTGTTGAAGGAGCTTATGCAGACGTTATGAATGTTTGGCAAGCTCGATATGATGACTACTGGATAGTTTAGTGCGCCATGCTTTACGGCTTAGAATCGGGGCTCCAAAGTCGTTTTTAACGCCATGGAACATGTAAGATGTTCCAAGAGCTGAAATTGGTATTTCAGGCTCATGCCCGTGTTGAGAGGTATGAGACCTCTGACAAATACTTTGCCTACAAGATGGAGGAGAATAGCTCAGCCAGTGTGCATGTGCTCAGAATGTTTGGGTACCACAATCACTTGAATCAAGTGGGAGTTAATCTTCCAGATAAGATAGTGATTGACAGAGTTCTCCAATCACTATCACCAAGCTACTAGAGCTTCGTGATGAACTATATGCAAGGGATGAGGAAAACAATTCCCGAGCTCTTCGCGATGCTGAAATCAGCAAAGGTAGAAATCAAAAAAGAGCATCAACTGTTGATGGTTAAACAAGACCACTAGTTTCAAGAAAAAGGGCAAGGGAAAGAAAGGGAACTTCAAGAAGAATGGCAAGCAAGTTGCCACTCCCATGAAGAAGCCCAAAGCTGGACCTAAGCCTGAAACTAAGTGCTTCTACTGCAAAGGAAATGGTCACTAGAAGCGGAACTGCCCTAAATACTTGGCGGATAAGAAGGATGGCAATGTGAACAAAGGTATATTTGATATACATGTTATTGATGTGTGCCTTACTAGTATTCATAGTAGCCCCTGGGTATTTGATACCGGTTCAGTTGCTAAGATTAGTAACTCGAAACAGGAGTTACAGAATAGACGGAGACTAGTTAAGGGCAAGGTGACGATGTGTGTTGGAAGTGTTTCCAAGATTGATATGATCATCATCGCATACTCCCTCTACCTTCGGGATTAGTGTTGAGCCTAAATAAATGTTATTTGGTGTTTGCGTTGAGCATGAACATGATTAGATCGTGTTTATTGCAATACGATTATTCATTTAAGTCAAAGAATAATTGTTGTTCTGTTTACATGAATAAAACCTTCTATGGTCATACACCCAATGTGAATGGTTTATTGAATCTCGATCGTAGTGATACACATATTCATAATATTGATGCCAAAAGATGCAAAGTTGATAATGATAGTGCAACATACTTGTGGCACTGCCGTTTAGGTCATATTGGTGTAAAGCGCATGAAGAAACTCCATGCGAATGGACTTTTCGAATCACTTGATTATGAATCATTTGATACTTGCGAACCATGCCTCATGGGTAAGATGACTAAAACTCCGTTCTCCAGCACAATGGAGCGAGCTAATGACTTATTGGAAATAATACATACTGATGCATGCAGTCCAATGAGTGTTGAAGCACGCGGCGGGTATCATTATTTTCTAACCTTAACAGGTGATTTGAGTATGTATGGGTATATCTACTTAATGAAACACAAGTCTGAAACATTTGAAAAGTTCAAAGAATTTCAGAGTGAAGTAGAGAATCATCGTAACAAGAAAATAAAGTTTCTACAATCTGATCACGGAGGCGAATATTTGAGTTACGAGTTTGGCCTTCATTTAAAACAATGTGGAATTGTTTCACAACTCATGCCACCTGGAACACCACAGCGTAATGGTGTGTCCGAACGTCGTAACCGTACTTTATTAGATATGGTGCGTTCTATGATGTCTCTTACCGGTTTACCACTATCGTTTTGGGGTAATGCATTAGAGACAGCTGCATTCACGTTAGATAGGGCACCGTCTAAATCCGTTGAGATGACACCGTATGAACTGTGGTTTGGCAAGAAACCTAAGCTGTCGTTTCTTAAAAGTTTGGGGATGCGACGCTTATGTCAAAAAGGCTTCAGCCTGATAAGCTCGAACCCAAAGTGGAGAAGTGCGTCTTCATAGGATACCCGAAAGAAACTATTGGGTATACCTTCTACCACAGATCCGAAGGCAAATCTTTATTGCTAAGAATGGGTCCTTTGTAGAGAAGGAGTTTCTCTCGAAAGAAGTGAGTGGGAGGAAAGTAGAACTTGGTGAGGTAATTGTACCTTCTCTTGAATTGGAAAGTAGTACATCAGAGAAAGCTATTCCCGTGATGCCTACACCAACCAGAGAGGAAGCAAATGATGATGATCATGAAACTTCAGATCAAGTTACTACTGAACCTCGTAGGTCGACCAGAACACGTTCCACACCAGAGTGGTACGGCAATCCTATCCTGGAAGTCATGTTGTTGGACAATAGCGAACCTACGAGCCATGAAGAAACTATGATGAGCCCAGATTCCAAAAAATGGCTTGACGCCATGAAATCTGAGATAGGATCCATGTATGAGAACAAAGGGTGGACTTTGGTGGATTTGCCCGATGATCGGCAAGCCATACAGAATAAATGAATCTTTTAGAGGAAGACGGACGCTGACGGTAATATCACTGTCTACAAAGCTCGACTTGTTGCAAAAGGTTTTCGACAAGTTCAAGGGGTTGACTACGATGAGACTTTCTCACCCGTAGCCATGCTTAAGTCCGTCCGAATCATATTAGCAATTGCCGCATTTTATGATTATGAAATCTGGCAAATGGATGTCAAAAACCTTGCATTCCTTAACGTGTTTCTTGAGGAAGAGTTGTATATGATGCAACCGGAAGTTTTTTTTCGATCCTAAAGGTGCTAACAAAGTGTGCAAGCTCCAGCGATCCATCTATGGACTGGTGCAAGTATCTCAGAGTTGGAATATACGCTTTGAGTAGGTGATCAAAGCATATGGTTTTATGCAGACTTATGGTGAAGCCTGTATTTACAAGAAAGTGAGTGGGAGCTCTGTAGCATTTCTGATATTATATGTGGATGACATATTGCTGATTGGAAATGATATAGAATTTCTGGATAGCATGAAAGGATACTTGAATAAGAATTTTTCAATGAAAGACCTCGGTGAAGCTACTTAGATATTGAGCATCAAGATCTATAGGGATAGATCGAGACGCTTAATAGGACTTTCATAAAGCACATACCTTGGAAAAGTTTTGAAGAAGTTCAAAATGGATCAGTCAAAGAAAGGGTTTGCCTGTGTTGCAAGGTGTGAAGTTGAGTAAGACTCAAAGCCCAACCACGGCAGAAGATAGAGAGAGAATGAAAGTCATTCCCTATGCCTCAGCCATAGGTTCTATAAAGTATGCCATGGTGTGTACCAGACCTATTGTGTACCTTGGCATGAGTTTGGCAAGGGGGTACAATAGTGATCCAGGAGTAGATCACTGGACAGCAGTCAAAATTATCCTTAGTTACCTAAGAGGACTAAGGAAATATTTCTCGGTTATGGAGGTGACAAAGAGTTCGTCGTAAAGGGTTGCGTCGATGCAAGCTTTGACACCGATTCGGATGACTCTGAGTCTCAATGTGGATACGTATTGAAAGTGGGAGCAATTAGCTAGAGTAGCTCCATGCAGAGCATTGTAGACATAGAAACTTGCAAAATACATATGGATATGAATGTGACAGACCCATTGACTAAACTTCTCTCACAAGCAAAACATGATCACACCTTAGTACTCTTTGGGTGTTAATCACATGGCAATGTGAACTAGATTATTGACTCTAGTAAACTCTTTGGGTGTTGGTCACATGGCGATGTGAACTATGGGTGTTAATCACATGGCGATGTGAACTAGATTATTGACTCTAGTAAACTCTTTGGGTGTTGATCACATGGCGATGTGAACTATGGGTGTTAATCACATGGCGATGTGAACTAGATTATTGACTCTAGTGCAAGTGGGAGACTGATGGAAATATGCCCTAGAGGCAGTAATAAAATGGTTATTATTATAATTCCTTAATCATGATAAAGGTTTATTATTCATGCCAGAATTTTATTGACCGAAAACTTAAATACATGTGTCGATACATAAACAAATACCGTGTCCCTAGTGAGCCTCTACTAGACTAGCTCATTGATCAAAAGATGGTTAAGGTTTCCTAACCATAGACATGAGTTGTCATTTGATAACGGGATCACATCATTTGGAGAATGATGTGATAGACAAGACCCATCCGTTAGCTTAGCATATGATCGTTCGGTTTATTGCTACTGCTTTCTTAATGTCAAATACATGTTCCTTCGACCATGAGATCATGCAACTCTCGGATACCGGAGGAATGGCTTGTGTGCTATCAAACATCACAACATAACTGGGTGATTATAAAGATGCTCTACAGGTATCTTCGAAGGTGTCTGTTGAGTTGGCATGGATCGAGATTGGGATTTGTCACTCCGTGTATCGGAGAGGTATCTCTGGGCCCTCTCGGTAATACACATCACAAGAAGCTTGCAAGCAAAGTGACTAAGGAGTTAGTTACGAGATGATGTATTACGGAAGGAGTAAAGAGACTTACTGGTAACGAGATTGAAGTAGGTATGAAGATACCGACGATCGAATCTCGGGCAAGTAACATACCGATAGACAAAGGGAATTACGTATGTTGTCATAAGGTTCGACCGATAAAAATCTTCGTAGAATATGTAGGAACCAATATGGGCATCCAGGTTCCGCTATTGGTTATTGACCAAAGAGGTGTCTCGGTCATGTCTACATAGTTCTCGAACCCGTAGGGTCCGCACGCGTAACGTTCTTTATCGATATAGTGTTATATGAGTTATGTGAGTTGGTGACCAAATATTGTTCGGAGTCCCGGATGAGATCACGGACATGACGAGGAGCTCCGAAGGTAAAGATTGATATATAGGAAGTGTAGGGTAACGCAGCAGAAAACAAAAAAATTCTGACCTACGCACCAGCCCAGGACCACTATGGAGACTGCATACAAGGTTTGATCATTTTCGTTACCGACTCGAAGCGCAGCGGAAGTAGAGTCGATGACGATCGGCGATGCAGATCCCCGCAGCTAGGATTTACAACCTCCCAACCGCGAGGATGTATACCCTCGTCTTCCCTTCGGACAGCCCTCCGGGAGGCTGTCGAACAGTCCCCCAGACGATGTCGCGGACAGCCCTTCGGGAGGACCTTCGAAACTCAAACGGTCACTCGGACAGCCCTTCGGGAGGACTCACAGAACTCGGACCATCACTTGGACAGCCCTTCGGGAGGCACTCTCGAACAGCCCCTCGGGCACTAAGATCGAAACTACGACCTCTCTACAGAGTTGCACACATACGGTGTCATCTATCCGGCAGGGCTTCGCCGTCCAGAACTAGTTCCCACCGGAACCCAGACAGCCTTTCGGCTCTACGAAACTCTTTTCGTGGGAGGGAGAGAGAAGCCAGATCATTGCATGGCACTTGAATGTGAGAAGGGATGAAGGATTGAGCAGCCCCCTCTCCTCCTTATATAGGAAAACCAAGGGGTAGGATGGGCATTCAAGAAATACCAAAATACCCATGAAGGAAACTCTTTCCAAGGGCATAATAGAGAAACCAAAGGACATGTGGAGCTCCAAGGAGGAGCTCCACATGTGGCCGGCCACCCCCTAGGGGTCCCCCCCCCAAGGGGGCTCTCATCCATCCACATCACCTTCTAGAAGCCTTTAGCAAAAAGCCCTAAAAGGTGGCTTTCCAAAAAATTCCAAAAAACACTTTCACTATTCACGACGACATTTTTCAGCGTCCGTTCGAACTGAAAATATTTATGTGGGCTTAGAACATTTTCAGTACCCACTAAAATAATTTTCAACGTGTTTTGGAACAATTCCAGTTTAGTGATTTCATCTGCGAAAAGCATCTGAAGCGGTTCCGGCAGCCCCGGAACATTTCCGGTTTTTTCTTCCAGAAAATTCCCAGAAATTTCCAGAATGATTCTGGCATCCTCCAAGAATTATCAGGCATGTGCCGAAACCATTTTGACTTAATGGTATCCCCTGAAACAACTTTTCAGTTTCACCGGAACTCATCCGGTGACCTCTCTCTGCGGAACTTTTCCGCTGTCCGAAACTTTTCGGTGTCCGAAACTTTTTCGGTGATTTTCTCTCAGACTCCCTGTCTAGTATTCAGCAGATAGATGACCCTTAAGCGTGTGACCCTATAGGTTCGGTGAAGTATAGACATGACCTGGAACCCCTTCCGATCGATGATCAACATCGGAGCCATGGACACCCATATTGACCCCTATACCCACACGAATGAATATTCGAGTGAACCTCCAGTTGCCGTGTGCTATTCCTATTGCTTCGCGATATGTTACAAATACCCGAGGTGAGACATGTTGGCATTCCCGTGGATCAACAACTTGTCCACTATGCTAGTTACCTCGTTACCGGTATTGTTCTCTTTTCTCGTTACTGTGTTCCGGCATCCCTGTGATCAAATCACCCTGTGTCTGGCCAGACGATGATGGATACCGTAACACCGAGAGGGCCCAGAGATATCTCTCCATCGTCGGAGGAGCAAATCCCAATCTTGAGCTATCAAGTTACTTGACATACTTTCCCATGAACCCATAAGCCGCCGTAATAGCCATCCAGTTACGGATGACGTTTAACAAACCCCAAAGTTCATGAATCAAGCATGAAGAAACTCGATACTCTCATGGTCTGAGGAATTATGCAAACGTTAACCATCTCTGTGTTATTAACCATTAACTTGTGACGAAAGAATCTCATAGCATAACATCAATTTGGGTCGATTCAACACAAATGTTCTACTAACAATTGTGCCCTCAAAATTGCCGGCATAGTCATGCCCATGATCAGGAAAACAGGATCATCATGCAATACTTGAGCCAGTCATAGAGGCTTGACTAGGAATACATTTTACCGTTTATTATCCCACACGTGCACATGAGTTTCCCTCCAAGCCTCGTTTTATTTGTAGACTCGAGAATCATTGCAGTTATAGCATGGAACATAAACCTAATTATGAACAGGGAGATAATCAATAACATTTATTATTGCCTCTAGGGCATATCTCCTACAGGAAGGACGATGCTATTTGGTCACCGGAAAGGTTTTGGGATGTACCGGGTATTCATCGAAGTGCCGGAAGGGGTTCCGGGAGGCCACCAGTAAGTGGCACACCAGCCCACAAGGGGCTGGTGCGCCCCTCCACACTTGCCCACGCACCAAAGAGGGAGGGAAAGGAAGGGGGAAGCGCCCTAAGGCAGCCAGCCCCCCTTTCCTTTCCCCACCATGTTCAAAATAAGGAAGGGGGCGCAGCCAGGGCAGGCACCCTAGGCCTGCCGTCGGCCACTTCGGGCGCCCTAGGGGCTGCCTTCTCTCCCCCCTCCACCTATATATATGAGGGAGGGGGCGCCACACAAGACCACGACAAGCTCTTAGCCGTGTGCGGCGCCGCTCTCCACAGTTTCGTCCCTCGGTCATATTTTCGTAGTGCTTAGGCGAAGCCCGGCGAAGATAGCATCACCACCACTGTCACCACGCCGTCGTGCTGCTGGAATTCATCCACTACTTCGCCGTCTTGCTGGATCAAGAAGGCGAGGACGTCACCGAGCTGAACGTGCGCTGAACGCGGAGGTGCCGTACTTTCGGTACTCGATCGGTTGGATCGCAAAGAAGTTCGACTACATTAACCGCGTTACTAAACGCTTCCGCTTACGGTCTACGAGGGTACGTAGACACACTCTCCCCTCTCGTTGCTATGCATCTCCATGGATAGATCTTGCGTGTGCGTAGAATAATTTTTGTTTTCCATGCAATGTTTCCCAACATATGCATCATGGCTCCCTATCCCCGACGGTTTCTGGGTCGTGTGGGAAGGATCCCTCTATCGCCCACACTCGCCTCGCGAAGGTTTAAAATGCCGTCGCGGAAAGGGGTTAAAAACCGTTTGTATAGCAGCTCGTTGTACCAGTGTATACCAATTAATGCAGGTATTCATAAGCCCAAACAACACAACCTTGAATGGTTCTAGACTTCAGGAATCCACATTAATTAGTATGAAACCCATTCAAGAATAATCGCACCTCCCAGCCCAACTGAAACTCCATGGTATCTCGCCAACGGAATCGATCCCACTCTTCCCACCCCTCCCCGCTCAAAAACGAGTTATTTGAATGTATGTTTGGTTTGAATTTGTTTAAATTGGTTGTGTATTTTTGCTTAGAGTCATGTATATGACATTCGATTTTGACTCTGTTAGTGTAGGTGAGCTCGATTAGCACTATAACCTCAATGTGCTCAATGGTACAGGAGTTCTTGGATTGTTTGTTCTCCTATGATGATTCAGATACTGAAGCCCTCCAAGATGATGACGATGAAGAAATTATATGGTTGTGCAATGGGAGATGGAGGGCGGAAAAAAGAGGAGGCGAGCAGGGACACAACACGACCGTTTGTGACTTCACCTAAATAGATTTGCCAACCAAAATTTGCCCATGTTAGAACATATTTTTGCCATTATGTCTGTGCACTATGTATCACTTTCTGCGATTCATGGTTTGCTACACAGGCGTTAAATTTGTTCAAATTTATTTATTCATGGCAGTTTGGCTTATTTGTTGCATTCGGACCCTATTTGTTTAAAAAAAAACTAAAGTAGGAAATTGAATTTATTGATTTGGAATGTTGAATTGTGCGGTGTTGAAACATGACATCGTTGATTTATACTGATGCAAAATTGCAGTTAAAATGGAGTCTATATGTAAAATGGTAGAAGAGCCAAAATTATAAAAGTTGCAATTTCTGATGATCCAAGGTCGCGTGTTTATGTTGCAGTCTTTCAAAAATTCTGAAGGACACTGAAAACAAGTTTTAGAAAACAGCGGATTCAGATCAAGTTGCTGTACTTTGGCCGATGGACCTTACTCGGAAGCTCCAAGTATGATCAAAGTCATGCATGCTCCTGCTACCTGCGCTTGTGTAACATGGGAAGACACAAACCTCTGCACATGTGATTTTTCAAGAGAAACAAGAACCATTTCTTGTATTTTACTACGGTAAATTGAAAACCATTGGTCATAAAGAATTCTTTGAGGCTTCTTTGTAGTCCACCTTTCCTTTCCGGAGCATATAAGAGCAACTCCAATGGCGCGACCCATTTCGTCCGCCCATGTTTGTTTGGGTCTGCTTGGACAAAAACGATGGCCCAACGCAGAGACCCATTTCTATTTTACATCCGCTTTGTGTCCGCGCGGACCCATTTCCGGCTCAAATCTGGGTCAGATTTGGGTGCGAAGCGGACACAAAGCGGGTGTTTTCTGCGTCCTCTTCGTCCGCCTCTTCCACTGCCCCGTGCTCTCTGGCCCACCTGGCATTCACCCACCCATCCTTTCTGTCTGTCTCACACTGGCCCACTGCTCGCCCACCCACCGAGCCGCTCTGCCTAATGCCAATCGCGGCACCGCCGCACGCCCGAGACGTGCACGAGCACGCCGCCTCGCCGGAGTTGTGCACCACCGCGCCCACCGCGCCGCCTCGCCGGAGCCCTGCACCACCGCACGCCGGAGCAGCTAGGCCGACGGAGCGTTGCAGCGGTTGGGGGTGGTCGCGCGTCTACACCTCCGCCGTGCAGCTGCTGGTCGGCGGCGGCGGCCCAGTCGTGGATGGCGGGGCAGCGCGCGAGCGCCTCCGCCGCCGCTGGGGGTGCAGCAGCAGCTAGGCATTTCGGCCTGCTCGCTGGTGCCGTCGAGGCCGAGCTGGTGCTGCTCCAGGCCGCTCTAGCACTGCTGGTGTAGTCCAAGGTCAGGGGAAGGGCGGCGAGCACAGCGGCCACCACACGGCCACCGGCTGGCTAGCTAGCACATACATGCAGCTGTGCGCGGCGTGGATAGCAGCTAGTAGCTAGCTAGCACATACACAGCGGCGCGCAGCTTGCTAGCGCGTAGGCAAGGGCGAGCTTCCGACTAGCATCCGACCAGCATCCGACCAGGAGCTGCACCAACTCACCGGTGCACAACACGGAAGCTCGCGGCCGCCGTGGAGGGCTGCGTTCGCCATGTCGGACGGCTACAAGTGCGGCTCAACTCCAAGGCGCGGTGGGAGCCCGCGCACGGCAAGTTCGCCTTCCGCCACCCCTATGCCCAGTAAACCAAGCTCGGCGCCGCCATGCGCCACTACGCGTACTACGTGGAGACCCTTAACAGCTGCGTCGGCGCCGCTCGCGCCCGGCATTGCCTCGCCCCGCCCGGCCGCGCCCTGCTGCGCCCCACCGCATCCGGCCCCGTCGCGCCCGAACTCGCCACGCCTCGCCCGGCCCGGTCGTGCCCTGCTTCGCCCTATCGCGTCAGGCCCCGCCGCGTCCGCCATGCCCGGCCACGCCTCGCCTCGCCCGGCCGGGCCGCGCCCTGCTGCGCCCCGCCACGCCTGGCCTCGCCTCGCCCGGGACGGCCGCGCCCCCGCCGTGCTCGCCATTCCTTCCCCGCCGGCCTCGCCTCACACCCGCGCCAGGCCGGTGTTGCTGCAGCTCTCACCTCGCCTCCCCGTGCACTTCGCTGCCTGCTACATGTTTGAGGAAATGTCAGGGTAGACATGTTAAAAATGAGTCTGGCCCCGTTGGGCGCACGGGCCGACCCAATTGAAAAAGCGGATACGGACGGCCGGGGCTTGCCTGCTCCGCGGCTGTGCTCCCATCCGTGCTCCGCGATAATCCTACGGCCCTCAGCGCTACCCACGTCTCTCCCAAATCAATAATAAATACGCAGCAAATAAACCAGCCGCACCGTCTTATCCCCTTTCCGCAAGCCTGCTCTTCCATGGAGAAAAGAAACGGCCTTCGGCCACCAGCTGAGGCCGCCATCTTCCCCAGCCGGCCTGCTGCCTTGCACACTGCAGCTTGTCCGGTGGCGGCGCGATGTCCTCGTTGCCGGCTCGAGCACTAGGGAGACTACTGCTCCGCGTAGGCATGCGTCATGAATCGGTGGGCATTCTGGTTATACGACATGAATGCCATTAGACATGACTGCATTCCTGCATACATATGAAGCAGAGGAACGAGCGATTCAGATTCCGACACATATATTTATAAATTGTACAACATTGACTGATGAGATGGGATGAGATGCCTATGAGATATGTGGCATAAAAACAGAATTAGCATGTCGTTGCCATGAGTTGTTCGTCATGATATTGACTAACTGACTGAGCACTGACGTTGTACTAATAAATCAAGCACTGCCCAAGTAAGCATGGTAGCTGCTGGTGATTTGGTTCTTGGTTGTGCGAGCTGCAATAACAATCGGCTGGGTGTTCGATCAGAACGACAAATCTCTGAGAACGATAACATCAGTTTCGAAGATATCAGCTGAAGCACATGAAGGTTAGCGTGCGTCGCGCTGCTGTATCTCTATGCTGGTCGGGCAGCTCGCGCCGGACGAGAAAAAGCGTCATGTGCTAGATGGGATTAAGGGCAAATTTGACAATTTTGACCTGAGGACAAAATCATTTCATCAAATGAACTGCTTCTAAAAAAATTTCACTCAGCTGACATTTTTTAGTGGCGCCTGACACGGAGACGCCACACCCTACGGTGCAGCGCCTAGCACGCAGGCGTTGCACTTCTGTCCAGCGTGGCAGCCCCGGGGCCCGCACCCAGCAGTGCAGCGCCTCAGAGCTAGGCGCCACACATGTAATGTGCAGCGCCTAGCCCGTAGGCGTTGCACTGTCTGTTACTAGTTGGCTCGCTGGCCCCCCTCCCCCACTCCCCCCACACACACCCCAACCCCCAAACCATCCCCCTTTCTCCCCCTCTCAAATCCTTCTCCAAATCTTTCAAATTTGAAAATTTTATCCGTGGATTTCGAACTCAATCCCTCCCTCAAGGTAATCTTCTCCGATCCCCTTGTTTTGATCCAATAAATGTTAACAAATTGCTCATTTGTTGCTAGTTTGGGGAAACCCTAGTTTTTTATGGATCTAGAGATTTGTATGGAGATATGAGATGTTTGTTTGCCAATTTCCTATGATTAGGGTTGTTAGTATGTTAGGGTTATTCTTATGGGTGTTCTTATGTTGGTGCTCGGGTTAGGCTTGTTAGTATGTTAGGGTTAGGGTTATGGTGTTGTTATGTTGGGGCAAGGGTTAGGGTTAGGGTTGTTGTTTCATATCTATGTTAGGGTTTGTATTCCGTGTTAATCCTTGGATTAGTACTCATGGAAGAAATGTTACGTTATGTTGTTTGAATGCTTGTAGGGATGGGAAGAACATGTGTGTTTGTTCATCATGGGGACAAAGACGCCTTCTTGAAAGGCAATATTGAACTGGACCTGGATGAGCTTGACATGGTGTTTGATAATAGTCCTAACTATGCGGAGTTCTTGGAACAAGTGAGGAAATATTTGAATTGGATGGACCCTAGTGATATCGTTGAGTTGGAGGGAAGGCATAATGTTGGTTTTGGAATGCACATCCATTGGAAGACAATGCATGTGAACTCGGAGCAACGTTGGGTTGCATACAAGGAGACGGTGGCCGAATCACTAGACAAGGCTCTTGAGTTATTTGCAACGAAGAAGGTTGATTCAAGTTTGCATTTGGACTTGAACCGGAACCCCTCCCCTTTGGTTGCTAGTAGCCTCCCACCCTTGAACCGAGATGAAATTGTTGAACCTCTTTTGACCCAACAAGTGAGACCAACATTGAGCCCGTTTCCAAACAACCAAAATGAAGCTTTGCAAGAGGAGAATGATGAGTATGCGGACGATGACAATGAAGTTGATCTCCATGACAACAATGTGGGTGATCTCGACAAATATCATGTGCAAGAGACAATGGACCATTCCATCCCTTATTCCCGTGGCTATGCATCGGATTCGGATGACGAAGGTCCCGATGAACAACTTGATGAGGAGGGGTTCACGGTGATGGAGGCCGAAGCTTTCGAGAAGGTATTCGGGCGGGATCATCGGACTACATTGTTCAAGGATGTTAGTCTCGTGGATGAAGCTGTGGTAGATGGCGGCTAAGGTATATCTCTTGGGGTTAGGCCAAGATCTCACCATGATTTGGAAGATGGCAAGAACGGGATTGCTCGCGGGTCTAAGTTTGAAACCTTCTTGGAATTGAAGATGTGGCTCGACAACTACTCGGTTACGCATTATCGTCCACACAAGGTGGTGAACTCGGACGTCAATGTGCGCTACACAGTTGCATGTGAAGATGAAAAATGTCCGTGGATTGTGCGTGCAAGACCATGGAAAGGAGGTCCCACTTGGCACGTTGTGAGTTGTGTACCAACTCACATGTGCCGAGGCAAAAGGGTGGATGGCAAGGTTGTGTCCCAAGACCACAGACAACTCATGTTCGAGTTCATCGCTTACAGGCTCTCCAACTCAATATCCACACTTCCAACAATGAGCATCCAACATGTCATGGACCTTGTGAAAGCCATCTTTCATTACAAGGTGAAATACGGTAAGGCATGGAAGGCGAAGCAAGCCGCATTTAAGATGTTGTATGGTAATTTGGAGGAAGCATACAACCGAATCCCTAGGTTGTTGTTAGCCATGGCCGCCACAAACCCGGGCATGGTTCATGTGGTCGAGCCTCATGGGGAAAAAACAACGGTTCATGACGGAAGGAAAGTCCGAGTATTTGGCCGTGCATTTTGGGCGTTCGAGCAATGCGTGAGGGCTTTCGAACACTGTAGGCCGGTCATCGATGGCACGTTCTTGACCGGACAATACAAGGGCACCTTGTTGGTTGCGATAGCAAGTGACGCCAATAACCGGGTGTTGCCATTGGCTTTTGCTTTGGTTGAGGTGGAGAACAATGACAACTGGGAGTGGTTTTTGCGTCTTTTGAGGACGAAGGTGTTACCCGCTCAAAGGGAAATATGTGTCATATCGGATCGGCATCAAGGAATTCTTAACGCGGTGGAGATTGACATTCCCGGGCATGCTCCGTTGCACCATCGATGGTGCATGAGGCACTTTTGTTCGAACTTCTATAGGGCAAGTGGCCTTAAGGAGTTGGCCGATGATCTTCAAGATTGTAGTCTCGCTTTCTCCGACAAGCGGTTCGCCACTTTGTACAACAATTTGCTCGCACACAAAAAACTTGATCCCGGGGGTCAAGACTTTCTCAATAGGCACATTCAATACCGGAACAACTGGGCACGTGCTTTTGATGAAGATGGCCGGAGATACGGTCAAATGACAAGCAATATGGCCGAATGCTTCAATAAGGTGCTCAAAGGTGCACATGCATTACCCGTGACGGCAATAGTGTTGGGGAACGTAGTAATAATTCAAAAATTTCCTACGTGTCACCAAGATCAATCTAGGAGATGCTAGCAAAAAGTGAGAGGGAGTGCATCTTCATACCCTTGAAGATCGCTAAGCGGAAGCGTTACAAGAACGCGGTTGATGGAGTCGTACTCGCGGCGATTCAAATCGCGGAAGATCCGATTCAAGCGCCGAACGGACGACGCATCCGCGTTCAACACACATACAGCCCGGGGACGTCTCCTCCTTCTTGATCCAGCAAGGAGAGAGGAGAAGTTGAGGGAGAGCTCTGGCAGCACGACGACATGGTGGTGGAGCTTGCGGTTCTCCGGCAGGGCTTCACCAAGCACTACGGAAGAGGAGGAGGAGTTGGGGGGGGGGGGGGAAGGGCTACGCCAGGGGAAGGGTTGCAGCTCCCATGCACCTCCCCACTATATATAGGGGTGGAGGGGGCTGGTTTCTTGCCCTCCAAATCCATTGGGGCGTTGGCAAAGGTGGGAGGAACGAAATCCCATCATTTCCCTTCCCCACCGATTGTTATCTCCCCTTTTTAGGGATCTTGACCTTATCCCTTCGGGATATGATCTTATTCCTTCTAAGGGGGGATCTTGGTGCGCCTTGACCAGGGGTGTGGGGCCTTGCCCCCACTACCCACGTTCATGTGGGTCCCCCCATGCAGGTGGGCCCCACTCCAGAACCTTCTAGAACCTTCCCGGTACAATACCAAAAAATCCCGAACATTTTCGGGTGGCCAAAATAGGAATTCCCATATATAAATCTGTACCTCCGGACCATTCCGGAACTCCTCGTGACGTCCGGGATCTCATCCAAGACTCCGAACAACTTTCGGTAACCACATACAATTCCCATTACAACTCTAGCGTCACGGAACCTTAAGTGTGTAGACCCTACGGGTTCGGGAACCATGCAGACATGACCGAGACACCTCTCCGGCCAATAACCAATAGCGGGATCTGGATACCCATATTGGCTCCCACATGTTCCACGATGATCTCATCAGATGAACCACGATGTCGGGGATTCAATCAATCCCGTATACAATTCCCTTTGTCCATCGGTATGTTACTTGCCCGAGATTCGATTGTCGGTATCCCTATACCTTGTTCAATCTCATTACCGGCAAGTCTCTTTACTCGTTCCGTAACGCATGATCCCATGGCTAACTCCTTAGTCACATTGAGCTCATTATGATGATGCATTACCGAGTGGGCCCAGAGATACCTCTCCGTCATACGGAGTGACAAATCCCAGTCTTGATTCGTGCAAACCCAACAGACACTTTCGGAGATACCTGTAGTGCACCTTTATGGTCACCCAGTTACGTTGTGACGTTTGATACACCCAAAGCATTCCTACGGTATCCGGGAGTTGCACAATCTCATGGTCTAAGGAAATGATACTTGACATTAGAAAAGCTCTAGCAAACGAACTACACGATCTTGTGCTATGCTTAGGATTGGGTCTTGTCCATCACATTATTCTCCTAATGATGTGATCCCGTTATCAACGACATCCAATGTCCATGGTCAGGAAACCACAACCATCTATTGATCAATGAGCTAGTCAACTAGAGGCTCGCTAGGGACATGCTGTGGTCTATGTATTCACACATGTATTCCGGTTTCCGGTTAATACAATTATAGCATGAACAACAGACAATTATCATGAACAAGGAAATATAATAATAACCATTTTATTATTGCCTCTAGGGCATATTTCCAACAGTCTCCCACTTGCACTAGAGTCAATAATCTAGTTACATTGTGATGAATCGAACACCCATAGAGTTTTGGTGCTGATCATGTTTTGCTCGTGGAAGAGGTTTAGTCAACGGATCTGCGACATTCAGATCTGTATGTACTTTACAAATATCTATGTCTCCATCTTGAATATATTCACGAATGGAGTTGAAGCGGCGCTTGATGTGCTTGGTCTTCCTGTGAAACCTGGGCTCCTTGGCAATGGCAATAGCTCCAGTGTTGTCACAGAAGAGAGTCATCGGGCCCGACGCATTGGGAATCACTCCTAGGTCGGTGATAAACTCCTTCATCCAGACTCCTTCCTGAGCTGCTTCCGAAGCAGCTATGTACTCCGCTTCACACGTAGATCCCGCCACGACGCTTTGCTTGCAACTGCACCAGCTGACTGCCCCACCATTCAAAATGTACACGTATCCGGTTTGTGACTTGGAGTCATCTAGATCTGTGTCAAAGCTAGCATCGACGTAACCCTTTATGACGAGCTCTTCGGCACCTCCATAAACGAGAAACATATCCTTAGTCCTTTTCAGGTACTTCAGGATATTCTTGACCGCTGTCCAGTGTTCCATTCCGGGATCACTTTGGTACCTCCCTACCAAACTTATGGCAAGGTTCACATCAGGTCTGGTACACAGCATGGCATACATAATAGAGCCTATGGCTGAGGCATAGGGGATGACACTCATCTTTTCTCTTTCTTCTACCGAGGTCGGGCGTTGAGCTGCGCTCAATCTCACACCTTGCAATACAGGCAAGAACCCCTTCTTGGACTGATCCATATTGAACTTCTTCAATATCTTATCAAGGTATGTGCTTTGTGAAAGACCAATGAGGCATCTCGATCTATCTCTATAGATCTTGATGCCTAATATGTAAGCAGCTTCTCCAAGGTCCTTCATTGAAAAACACTTATTCAAGTAGGCCTTTATGCTTTCCAAAAGTTCTATATCATTTCCCATCAATAGTATGTCATCCACATATAATATGAGAAATGCTACAGAGCTCCCACTCACTTTCTTGTAAATACAGGCTTCTTCATAAGTCTGTATAAACCCAAACGCTTTGATCATTTCATCAAAGCGAATGTTCCAACTCCGAGATGCTTGCACCAGCCCATAGATGGAGCGCTGGAGCTTGCATACTTTGTCAGCATTCTTAGGATCGACAAAACCTTCCGGCTGCATCATATACAATTCTTCCTTAAGGAAACCGTTAAGGAATGCCGTTTTGACGTCCATTTGCCAGATCTCATAATCATAGAATGCGGCAATTGCTAACATGATTCGGACGGACTTCAGCTTCGCTACGGGTGAGAAGGTCTCATCGTAGTCAACCCCTTGAACTTGTCGATAACCCTTAGCGACATGCCGAGCCTTATAGACGGTCACATTACCATCCGCGTCAGTCTTCTTCTTAAAGATCCACTTATTCTCTATGGCTTGCCTATCATCGGGCAAGTCCGTCAAAGTCCATACTTTGTTTTCATACATGGATCCTATCTCGGATTTCATGGCTTTAAGCCATTTGTTGGAATCCGGGCCCGCCATCGCTTCTTCATAGTTTGAAGGTTCACCGTTGTCTAACAACATGATTTCTAGGACAGGGTTGCCGTACCACTCTGGTGCGGAACGTGTCCTCGTGGACCTACGAAGTTCAGTAGCAACTTGACCCGAAGTTTCATGATCATCATCATTAACTTCCTCTCTAGTCGGTGCAGGCACCACAGAAACATCTTCCTGAGCTGTGCTACTCTCCGGTTCAAGAGGGGGTACCTCATCAAGTTCTACTTTCCTCCCACTTACTTCTTTCGAGAGAAACTCTTTCTCCAGAAAGGATCCATTCTTGGCAACAAAGATCTTGCCTTCGGATCTGAGGTAGAAGGTATACCCAATAGTTTCCTTAGGGTATCCTATGAAGACGCATTTTTCCGATTTGGGTTCGAGCTTTTCAGGTTGAAGTTTCTTGACATAAGCATCGCATCCCCTAACTTTCAGAAACAACATCTTAGGTTTCTTCCCAAACCATAATTCATACGGTGTCGTCTCAACGGATTTAGACGGTGCCCTATTTAAAGTGAATGCGGCAGTCTCTAAAGCATAACCCCAAAATGATAGCGGTAGATCGGTAAGAGACATCATACATCGCACCATATCCAATAGAGTGCGATTACGATGTTCGGAGACACCATTACGCTGAGGTGTTCCATGCGGCGTGAGTTGTGAAACAATTCCACATTTCCTTAAGTGCGTGCCAAACTCGTGACTCAAGTATTCTCCTCCACGATCTGATCGTAAGAACTTTATTTTCCTGTCACGTTGATTCTCTACCTCGCTCTGAAATTCCTTGAACTTTTCAAAGGTCTCAGACTTGTGTTTCATTAAGTAGACATACCCATATCTACTTAAGTCATCAGTGAGGGTGAGAACATAACGATAGCCACCGCGAGCCTCAACGCTCATTGGACCACATACATCAGTATGTATTATTTCCAACAAGTTGGTTGCTCGCTCCATTGTTCCGGAGAACGGAGTCTTGGTCATTTTACCCATGAGGCATGGTTCGCACGTGTCAAATGATTCATAATCAAGAGACTCCAAAAGTCCATCTGCATGGAGTTTCTTCATGCGTTTGACACCAATGTGACCAAGGCGGCAGTGCCACAAGTATGTGGGACTATCATTATCAACCTTACATCTTTTGGCATTCACACTATGAATATGTGTAACATCACGTTCGAGATTCAATAAAAATAAACCATTGACCAGCGGGGCATGACCATAAAACATATCTCTCATATAAATAGAACAACCATTATTCTCGGATTTAAATGAGTAGCCATCTCGCATTAAACGAGATCCGGATACAATGTTCATGCTCAAAGCTGGCACTAAATAACAATTATTGAGGTTTAGAACTAATCCCAAAGGTAAATGTAGAGGTAGCGTGCCGACGGTGATCACATCGACCTTGGAACCATTCCTGACGCGCATCGTCACCTCGTCCTTCGCCAGTCTCCGCTTATTCCGCAGCTCCTGTTTTGAGTTACAAATGTGAGCAACCGCACCGGTATCAAATACCCAGGAGCTACTATGAGCGCTGGTAAGGTACACATCAATAACATGTATATCATATATACCTTTGGCGTTGCCGTCCTTCTTATCCGCTAAGTACTTGGGACAGTTCCGCTTCCATTGACCATTTCCCTTGCAATAAAAGCACTCAGTCTCAGGCTTGGGTCCATTCTTTGGCTTCTTCCTAGCAACTGACTTACCGGGCACGGCAACTCCCTTGCCGTCCTTCTTGAAGTTCTTCTTACCATTGCCTTTCTTGAAACTAGTGGTCTTATTCACCATCAACACTTGATGTTCCTTTTTGATCTCCACCTCCGCTGATTTCAGCATTGAATATAACTCAGGAATGGACTTCTCCATCCCTTGAATATTGTAGTTCATCACAAAGCTCTTGTAGCTAGGTGGAAGCGACTGGAGGATCCTGTCAACGACCGAGTCATCTGGAAGATTAACTCCCAGTTGAGACAAGCGTTTGTGCAACCCAGACATTTTGAGTATATGCTCGCTGACAGAGCTGTTTTCCTCCATCTTACAACTATAGAACTTGTCGGAGACTTCATATCTCTTGACCCAGGCATGAGCTTGGAAAGCCATTTTCAGCTCTTGGAACATTTCATATGCTCCGTGTTGCTCAAAACGCTTTTGGAGCCCCGGTTCTAAGCTGTAAAGCATGCTGCACTGAACCAGGGAGTAATCATCACTACGCGACTGCCAGGCGTTCATAACGTCTTGAGTTGCTGGGAAAATAGGTGCGTCACCTAGCGGTGCTTCAAGGACATATGCTTTCTTGGCAGCTATGAGGATGATCCTGAAGTTACGGACCTAGTCCGTATAGTTGCTATCATCGTCTTTCAGCTTGGTTTTATCTAGGAATGTGTTGAAGTTGAGGGCAACATTAGCGTGGGCCATTGGATCTACAAGATAGGTTGTAAAGACAATTTTAGACTAAGTTCATGATAATTAAGTTCATCTGATCAAATTATTTAATGAACTCCCACTCAGATAGACATCCCTCTAGTCATCTAAGTGATACATGATCCAAATCGACTAGGCCGTGTCCGATCATCACGTGAGACGGACTAGTCATCAACGGTGAACATCTCCATGTTGATTGCATCTACTATACGACTCATGTTCGACCTTTCGGTCTCTCATGTTCCGAGGCCATGTCTGTACATGCTAGGCTCGTCAAGTCAACCTAAGTGTTTCGCATGTGTAAATCTGGCTTACACCCATTGTATGCGAACGTTAGAATCTATCACACCCGATCATCACGTGGTGCTTCGAAACAACGAACCTTCGCAACGGTGCACACTTAGGGGGAACACATTTCTTGAAATTTTAGTGAGGGATCATCTTATTTATGCTACCGTCGTTCTAAGCAAATAAGAAGTAAACATGATAAACATCACATGCAAATCATAAAGTGACATGATATGGCCAATATCATCTTGCGCTTTTGATCTCCATCTTCGAGGCGCGGCATGATCACCATCGTCACCGGCATGACACCATGATCTCCATAACTGTGTCTTCATGAAGTTGTCTCACCAACTATTACTTCTACTACTATGGCTAACGGTTAGCAATAAAGTAAAGTAATTACATGGCGTTTTCATTGACACGCAAGTCATACAACAAATTAAGACAACTCCTATGGCTCCTGCCGGTTGTCATACTCATCGGCATGCAAGTCGTGATTCCTATTACAAGAACATGATCAATCTCATACATCACATATATAATTCATCACATCCTTTTGGCCATATCACATCACATAGCATACCCTACAAAAACAAGTTAGACGTCCTCTAATTGTTGTAGCATGTTTTATGTGGCTGCTATGGGTTTCTAGCAAGAACGTTTCTTACCTACGCAAAAGCCACAACGGTGATATGCCAATTGCTATTTACCCTTCATAAGGACCCTCTTCATCGAATCCGATCCGACTAAAGTGGGAGAGACAGACACCCGCTAGCCACCTTATACAACAAGTGCATGTCAGTCGGTGGAACCTGTCTCACGTAAGCGTACGTGTAAGGTCGGTCCGGGCCGCTTCATCCCACAATGTCGCCGAATCAAGATAGGACTAGTAACAGTAAGCAAATTGAACAAATCATCGCCCACAACTACTTGTGTTCTACTCGTGCATAGAATCTACGCATAAACCAGGCTCTGATAGCACTGTTGGGGAACGTAGTAATAATTCAAAAATTTCCTACGTGTCACCAAGATCAATCTAGGAGATGCTAGCAACAAGTGAGAGGGAGTGCATCTTCATACCCTTGAAGATCGCTAAGCGGAAGCGTTACAAGAACGCGGTTGATGGAGTCGTACTTGCGGCGATTCAAATCGCGGAAGATCCGATTCAAGCGCCGAACGGACGGCGCCTCCGCGTTCAACACACATACAGCCCGGGGACGTCTCCTCCTTCTTGATCCAGCAAGGGGAGAGGAGAAGTTGAGGGAGAGCTCCGGCAGCACGACGGCGTGGTGGTGGAGCTTGCGGTTCTCCGGCAGGGCTTCGCCAAGCACTACGGAGGAGGAGGAGGAGTTGAGGGGGGGGGGGAAGGGCTGCGCCAGGCGAAGGGTTGCAGCTCCCTTGCACCTCCCCACTATATATAGGGGTGGAGGGGGCTGGTTTCTTGCCCTCCAAGTCCATTGGGGCGTTGGCAAAGGTGGGAGGAAAGAAATCCCATCCTTTCCCTTCCCCACCGATTGTTATCCCCCCTTTTTAGGGATCTTGATCTTATCCCTTCGGGATATGATCTTATTCCTTCTAAGAGGGGATCTTGGTGCGCCTTGACCAGGGGTGTGGGGCCTTGCCCCCACTACCCACGTTCATGTGGGTCCGCCCATGCAGGTGGGCCCCACTCCGGAACCTTCTAGAACCTTTCCGGTACAATACCGAAAAATCCCAAACATTTTCCGGTGGCCAAAATAGGACTTCCCATATATAAATCTTTACCTCCGGACCATTCCAAAACTCCTCGTGACGTCCGGGATCTCATCCGAGACTCCGAACAACTTTCGGTAACCACATACAATTCCCATTACAACTCTAGCGTCACGGAACCTTAAGTGTGTAGACCCTATGGGTTCGGGAACCATGCAGACATGACCGAGACACCTCTCCGGCCAATAACCAATAGTGGGATCTGGATACCCATATTGGCTCCCACATGTTCCACGATGATCTCATCGGATGAACCACGATGTCGGGGATTCAATCAATCCCGTATACAGTTGCCTTTGTCCATCGGTATGTTACTTGCCCGAGATTCGATCGTCGGTATCCCTATACCTTGTTCAATCTCGTTACCGGCAAGTCTCTTTACTCATTCCGTAACACATGATCTCGTGGCTAACTCCTTAGTCACATTGAGCTCATTATGATGATGCATTACCGAGTGGGCCCAGAGATACCTCTCCGTCATACGGAGTGACAAATCCCAGTCTCGATTCGTGCCAACCCAACAGACACTTTCAAAGATATCTGTAGTGCACCTTTATGGTCACCCAGTTACGTTGTGACGTTTGATACACCCAAAGCATTCCTACGATACCCGGGAGTTGCACAATCTCATGGTCTAAGGAAATGATACTTGACATTAGAAAAGCTCTAGCAAACGAGCTACACGATCTTGTGCTATGCTTAGGATTGGGTCTTGTCCATCACATCATTCTCCTAATGATGTGATCCCGTTATCAACGACATCCAATGTCCATGGTCAGGAAACCACAACCATCTATTGATCAACGAGCTAGTCAACTAGAGGCTCGCTAGGGACATGCTGTGGTCTATGTATTCACACATGTATTACGGTTTCCGGTTAATACAATTTTAGCATGAACAAGGAAATATAATAATAACCATTTTATTATTGCCTCTGGGGCATATTTCCAACAAATAGTTCAATACACATTTGACAAGATGAATGCGTACTTTCTAAAGTACTCAATGGAAATGGATGCACAGATAGTGGGTGAGAACAAGCGCAAGTACAAGTACAAGTTCCCACCCAAGGTTGATGAATGGTTGAAATTTCAATCACGGAAGGCGGACTTACAAGAAGCTATACTATATGACAACGAAGATTGGAAGTACGAAGTGAAAGAGCTAGGAGGAACCATAAACGATGGCCGCCAACATGGAGGTCGGGCTTTCAAGGTCTCGTTAACACGGTGTGATTGCTCTTGCGGGAGGCCATTGTTGCTTCATCTCCCATGCTCACACTTGTATACCGCCGGCCGCGTTAGGAATGTGGACGTCAATCACCCCCTCACCGTGAGGGAGTCGGAGTTCTCAATCATGACGGTCAAGAAAACATGGGCTCCCCGCTTTCACCCATACTTTGACCAATCACAATGGCCGGAGTACCATGGACTTCAACTATGGCCGGATCCGGAGTTGAAGGTTGTTAAACGGGGTAGACATAAGACAAAGCGTCTTAGAGGCGACATGGACGGATGGGGCCATGGTGGCCGCCGCGAATCGGGCAACGACCAATTCCAAGAGCCTCGTGAGAGCTCCCGTTGTGGGGAATGCAAAGGTCATGGCCACAACAAAAGAAAATGTACGAAACCAAGAAAGAGATCAAAGAAAAATGATGCAAGCACAAGCCAACAAGGAGCTACACAAGGTAGCCAACCAAGTGGTAGCCAACAAGTTAGAAGGCAACCAAGTGGTAGCCAACAAGTGCCAAGGCAACCAAGTGGTAGCCAACCAAGTGGTAGCCAACAAGTGCCAAGGCATCCAAGTGGTAGCCAAGCAAGTGGTAGCCAACCAAGTGGTAGCCAAAGAGGATCTAGGCAACAAACAGGGAGGTAACTAGGACTTACAAGAGGCCGTGGTGGTGGTAGAGCTCGTGGTGGTGGTCTAGGCCATGGTGGTGGTAGAGCTCGTGGTGGTGGTGGTGGTCTTGGCCGTGGTGGTGGTCTTGGCCTTGGTGGTGGACTTGGCCGTGGTGGTGGTCTTGGGCTCGGTGATGGTCTTGGCCTTGGTGGTGGACTTGGCCGTGGTGGTGGTCTTGGGCAAGGTCGTTATAGAGGAATGTTTGGATACCTCGATGGACCATTTTGTTGCTCACTAACTATAATGTTTCAATTTCCTTTTTTTTCATATGTTCTTGTTGTCCTTATTCACTAATATGTTGCAATGTACATGTTCTTCAATTTGTTCTTATTGTCATTACTAACTATTATGTTTCACTCATTGTAGGTATGGCGGCTTCTCAACCCAACAAACCAACAATGAAGGGAGTGGAGGAGAAGGATGGCGAAGGTGAGATGGCGGGATGGTGGGAGAAGGCTGCGAAGAAGCTAAGAGAGGAGGATGCAGCCGCACTAGAGAAAAAGAAGCAAGATGAGCTTGAAGAGAAGAGGAAGGAACAAGAGAGAGGAGATTTTGAGTGTCGCGCTAGGGAGCGAGCGTTGAAGAGGAAATGTGAGGAGGCACAGAAAAAGCGTCTCCAGGATTTTGAAGAAAGAACCTTGAAACTTTGGGCATTCGAAGCTGAAAAGAAAGAGAGGGAGAACAAGATATTCATGGAGAGGGTGGTGAAGGAGGCTCACCACATAAGGAAAAGGGAGGAGGAAGAAGAAGAAGAAGAAGAGAGGAAGAAGAAGAAGGGAAAGGGGCCTTGCTCTACGCAATAGAGCTATGTCATCTTCAAGTTGCTTGTGGACTATGACCGTGTTATCCTCTAAACTATGCTCTTCGATTTGGTTGTGAACTACTATGTGTCATGAACTACTATGTATTTTGGACTCCTCTTCGATTTGGTTGTGAACTACTATGTGTCGTGAACTACTATATATTTGAAGTACTATGTGTCATGAACTTCTATGTATTTTGGACTCCTCGATTTGGTTGTATGAACTACTCCTCTATTTGAAGTAATATGTGTTATGAACTACTCTATTTGAAGTAATATTTGTCCACATGTGCAACGCCTAAGTGCCAAGCACTACTCTGCCAAAAAATTCGCAAAGTCCAAGTGTGGCGCCTATCACGGAGGCGTTGCACGGTATAGTGTGGCGCCTCAGAGCTAGGCACCACACTGATTTATATCTGGCTGTAGCTTTCTGTTGCTCTCGGGACATTTGTCCAGACCTGCAACGCCTCAGAGCTAGGCGTTGCACTGCAAGGTGTGGCGCCTAGCTCAAAGGCGTTGCAGGTCTGGACAAATGTCTAGAGAGCAATAGAAAGTTACAGCCAGATACAGCCCAGTGTGGCGCCTAGCTTCGAGGCGTTGCACAATACAGTGTGGCGCCTTCGGGCTAGGCGCCGCACCAACACTTAGAAATTTTTTGGTCCTCAAACTGAGTGAAAAGTTTCTGTTGCTCTCTGGACAGCTGTACCCAGATGTGCAACGCCTCAGATCTAGGCGCCACACCATGCAGTGCAACGCCTAGCCCTGAGGCGTTGCACGTCTGGGTAGAGCTGTCCAGAGAGCAGCATAAGCTTTTCATCCAGTTTGAGGGCCAAAAAATCTCCAAGTGTTGGTGCGGCGCCTAGCCCGGAGGCGCCACACTGTATTGTGCAACGCAACGCCTCAGATCTAGGCGTTGCACAATACAGTGTGGCGCCTCCGGGCTAGGCGCCGCACCAACACTTGGAGATTTTTTGCCCCTCAAACTGCGTGAAAAGCTTCTGCTGCTCTCTGGACAGCTCTACCCAGACGTGCAACGCCTCAGAGCTAGGCGCCACACCATGCAATGCAATGCCTAGCTCGGAGGCATTGCACGTCTGGGTAGAGCTGTCCAGAGAGCAACAGAAGCTTTTCACCCAGTTTGAGGGCCAAAAAATCACCAAGTGTTGGTGCGGCGCGCTAGTCGCTAGCGTGCCGCACCAACACTTAGTGATTTTTTGGCCCTCAAACTGAGTAATTTTAGGCACATTTTCAATAGTTACACAGAAAAAACAGTAATGATCATCAACATGACATTTTCAACACCTCTTCAACTTCAACGAAGACAACATTACTAAGAGTGACCTTCACTTCAAGTTCAACATTACTAAGAGATACAATCACTTCAAGTTCAACATGACTAAGAGCTACCATCACTTCAAGTTCAACGACATAACAAGTTTGACATAAGAAAATGCCCACTAGGCGAGTTACATAACAAATAGAGGACGACGACTAGTTCCTTCCGCGCTTATTGGCTCTTCCCCCCCTCTTGCTGGATATCTTCTTCGCCTTCCTAGCACGAGCAACCGGCTCCGGCTCCGGCTCCGGTTCCTCCACCTCATCCACATAGTCATCCGAAGCCGCCATCCATGAGGTGCCGACCGTCCTCTTGCCTCTTTCGGTGAAGTCTTCGGGTGTGTATTTTTTGATTCCCCTCCTAGGCTTTAACATGTATGCTGACCGAACTTGATAGGTCCCCAAGGTCATGTCATCAGCAACCTATTACAAAAACAAACGATATGGAAAAAACCGTGTGTGATGATAAAGTTAGCAATGCATCAATAATTGAATATATGTTATTGGCATACCTCTTGGGTGACCACACCCACATCCTCATCCACCAAAGGAGCACCATGGCCAGAAGTGGGATCTGATGGTGTCACCGACCTAGACCGCTGAGGTGATACATATTCGGGGTCACGACAATCGACAAGGTTCGATAACCGCCTTAACCTTTGGCCCTGGCGCTGCAACATGTACAAGTGAATGAGATATCGAACGTAGCAAGACATGTTACATGGACAATTGAAGGAGATGTGAACCTTAATGAATGCTCGAAGTGCACCTTCCCCATCGCTTTTCCCAACCGGGGTTGTCTCCAGAATAGTCTCGGTCTCATTAGCTGCTTTTTTTATCTGGGTACGCTATGAACAGAAACGACATTAACGTGTTAGGCAAGCAAAGATGTGAATAGTGTGAATGGGAAAGCAAAGAGGGAAATACCACAAAGTTCATCATTGGAGCTGAAGGGACTCGGGTGCCTTCCCTGACTAATTTGTTGTACTTGTGCTGGGTTAGCTCATCGAAGGCGGTGGGATCTTGCAAAATCTACTCATTATACGCCGGCTTTCATATCTCCACACGGGTACTTGCAAGAAACCATGTGAGGTAGTTGTTGAACGCGATTGGGCAGTGCTCATGAAGCTGGGATCGTTTTCCAGCCTTAGCTTGCTCCACACTAAGCGCGAACTGTATGATATACTTCCTGTGATGCTTGTCCCAGTCCTTGATCTTCCGCTGCTTTCTACTATCCAAGCTGCAAGTTAGAAAACAGAATATTAGCACCATCGAAACCGCCGAGAAGCTGCTAAGTGCTCAAGGTTAATTCTATCTTACGCGTGTAGCAACTTGTCCGTGTCCTCCCACACCGGCGGGTGTGGCTGGAACAAACCAAACTGGCGGTACACCCGATGTGGCATGTGAAGCTCAACCGCCCAGTTGCATATGAGTGGGCACCGCATATGCCAAAGATCCCTATCCCTAAGGCACATCGGATTCAGCGCGAACTCTCTAGGGTTACCAAAACTACCCCCTTTTCCATACGGCTCCCATTCCACCTGCAACATAGCATAGAATGCAAAATTGATTTCGAGTTATGATAAAAGCATGAGAATCACTTATGCAATGTCAAGTCACCTGCTCAGCCGTAATCGTGTCCATCTCGCTCGTGTACAACTTGTACATGACCGAGGGATCATCCGTCATCTCATTTAACACATCCCACTTGTAAGCCCAAATGGGCAACCGTAGTGGGTCGTCTTTGTCGTCCCAATCCTCGTACTTCACGGTCTTCGGTCGTCCAACCGGCAATCGCTTCCAGCTCCATACAGAAAGTACAAGCATACAACCACCAATACCTCCGTCCTTTGAGATCCTACAACAGGCGTCATCCAACTGCACATAGAAGAAAACACAGTTCAATTAACAGGAAGATCGTATTGATAATGTACCAATGAAGTGAAAATAAACAACTGCCTACCTGTCTATATAAGTAAGCCAGTGTCGCCGAACCCCAACTCCATTTGCTATCGAAGACGGTCAACGCCTTCAGCCACATCCATGGAGCATTCTTGCCTGTGCCATCAGCAAACATAGTCCTGGATATAACGTACCACATGTAGACACGAGCATATGTCTTGACCTCATCCTCATTAGCTTCCTCGGGGCAAGAACCAAAGTTCCATGCAATCCAGGTGAAAGGAGCACCGGCTGCGACTCTTTCCTTCTTCTTGTCTTCTGCTTCTGGTTCCCGAGGCTCCGGAGGAACCATACCGATAAGGGCATGCATCTGCTCGCGCCACCCATCAGAATCGGTGCTCATACAAAGAGGATTCCCCTCGATAGGAAGACCGGTGATCATAGCAATATCCTGGAGCGTCACGGTCATCTCCCCGGTCCGAAGATGGAAACTGTGTGTCTCCGGCCTCCAACGATCAACAAGCGCGGTGATTGCTGCAGCATTGAGGGGTGGCGTCGACCGGCTGACCAACTGAATGAAAGGGAGGAGTCCTGTCTCCCTTACGTACGGTGTGTACCGCTCATCATAGTGCATCCCCCCAAGGGTAACCCCGTGAGACCGAATCTTCAGAGGTGCAAGATCCTACAAACAAGCAAATCAGAAAAATTACATATGGGGCATTTGTGTTTGAAATAAACACAAAATTCAAAATACCAACAACTTTGCTTATTACCTGCTGCTCCACCGACATAAAGTACGACCGGTGTTGAGTGTCCCAGTGATCATCGAGAAGCCAAACCATCCTACAAAATTTCAAACAATAAACATACGTTAGCTTACTCCCTATGCTTTATTTAATATGCGAGCATTATTTCATACGTATTCAACAATCGGTAAACACTAAAAGGAAAGTTGAATACTAATCTAAGATATACAATGAAAGGACGTCAACAATCATCACAAATACCCATCACAATGATTACAAATCATCTACTAATCCTAATCACACAAATCTATATCAATATTACAAATCTACACAAGGGTACCACCAAAACTTGAACAATCTAGGTTCCACAATGACTAAAAATCCTAAATCACACCACACTATTTCAATTTATCATATAAAAATCAAATCCAAGCAAATCAAGGGTTCCACCAAAACTTGGCTAAATGAGACAAATGTGAACGAATTTACGGAGGAAAAGAAAGGGATCGGAGGAGAGTACCTTGTAGGATGGAATGGTGAAGAATTCCACGGACCAAATCATCAGATCTGAAGATTTTTGGACGGGATTGAGAGGGGGAGAGGAGTCAGCCGCCGCCGGGATGCTTCTGTAACTGCTAGGGCTAGCGCGCGGCGGCTGCATCTAAGTCACAGTGCAACGCCTACGGGCTAGGCGCTGCACATTACATATGTGGCGCCTAGCTCTGAGGCGCTGCGCTGCTGGGTGCAGGCTCCGGGGCTGACACGCTGGACAGAAGTGCAACGCCTGCGTGCTAGGCGCTGCACCGTAGGGTGTGGCGCCTCCGTGTCAGACGCCACTAAAAAAGATCAGTTGAGTAAAAAGAATTTAGGAGCAGTTTATTTTGTGAAATAATTTCATCCCCAGGTCAAAATTATCAAAATTGCCAGGATTAAGGGCGAACGAGGCCATGACGGCCGCAGACTCCGAGAGCTGCAGCATGGCAACGGCGAGCATGCAGTCTCCTTCCTGTACGGCACCGTATCGATTGGACAACGGCCGGCCGGCTCCGTTGTCTCCTTTCTTCTGCATGCAAGAGCCAAGAGCGGGCTTGAGGGAAAGGGGATAAGATGGAGCGGCTGGTTTATTTGTTGGTTTTTTCTCTACTAATTAGCGAGACGTGGGTAGCGCTGAGGGCCGTAGGATCAGTCCAGAGCACGGATGGGAGCACAACTGTGGAGCAGGCAAGCCCCGTCCCGTCTGGACGGACGACCCAAACGAATAAAATGCGAACAAAATCGATTTTCGTTTGGATCAGCCCGTTAGAGTTGCTCTAATATTCCAGAGAAAAACATGCACGGCCAAGTGTTGTTGAGGGAGCTCCGTTTTCACGGAAGAGCAGCGTACTTTTGCTTGCCCCATTTAATGGCGACCATGGAATCACATGGACAGAGCGACAGAGATTCTTCTGGTACAAACGGATAAACATGCATGCATCATGGCATTATGCATGCCATGCTAGTACTGGCTGTCCGAAAGCACCACAGACTAGCTTCTAGTTCTGTGAAAATGGACGAAACTGGATTTTTTTTGAAACTTTAACACAAAATAGCCTAAATCTGAAAATATTTCACAAACTGGCCCCTTTTCGCATGACGCCCGGGACTAGGGCGTCATGCTAGAGAGCACGACGCTCCGGGCTAGGGCGTCATGGTAGCGACCTGTAGCATGGCGCCCCCGGCTAGGGCGTCATGCCAAATAGCATGGCGCCCTAGCCCCGGGCGTCATGCAAAGGGGCCAGTTTCGAAAATATTTTCAGATTAGAGCCATTTTGTGTTGAAGTTTTGAAAAAAGGTCAGTTTCGTCCATTTTCACTCTAGTTCCAATTGTAGAGCAGTGCTTGCAGTCCGAAAGCACCACACACACACAGCTTGCAGCACGAAAGGTGCAATGCGTGGGCCAATGGGGACTCGGCGACCAGACACCAGACAGTCTTTTGCTTTGAGAGAGCAGAACAAGACGCATGCCACGGACAACATTACACAGCCAGCACAGGATACAGGCTGATGCTACACGACACACACAGGAGAAATTTCATGGAGATTTCTAAGGGCATGGCCAATGGTCCAGCTTGGACAGATGCCCGATGCATGCTGCGGTGGAGGAAAATGGTAGAAAAGACTATAGCTTGCAGAGGCTTGGTGTAGCTTGCAGAGGAGCTAGCTTCTTCAGCCAAAAAGTGTGGTCCTCCATGAGAGAAAGGTAAGGGAGAGAGTGTGCTGTGAGGAAAAATCGATCTACATGCAAATAAAGTTGATGAAGGGAGAGTCATGGTGGGACCCGGTAAAGTATATGAGACCATCCCATGCGTTGGGTAATTTTTGTAATGCATGTAGCTTCAGATATTCTTTATCCTGTTGGCAGATGGGGCAGTAGCATGGTACTACCTCCATTGTACATGCCCTAAGTGGAGACTAGAGACAAAGAGACACGCAGTGGTAGAGCAGTGCCATTCTTGCTCAAGTCCAGAGTCCAACAGCCTTCCCTCCATCCCCCAAGCGCCGTTGCACCAAAGGAGAAAGGGGAGGCATGGCCGGACTCCGGTTTGACCGTGCGACGCTGCTGCTAGCTACCACGACCAACAACATACGCCTCACATGCATCTTGTGGCGCTGCTGGGCTTCGCGACCCAGCGCTGGCGGCGCCCACGGACCACGGGCTTGCTTGCCAGCCGCTGCGCCCGTGGCGTGGCCGGTGGAGTGGCGGGGGGAGTGACTCGGGTGCCGACGCGCGTGGCCTCGCCGGCGACGGACGGGTCGGCGGCGCCGTCGCGCGGCGGCGAGAAGACGGCGGGGAGCCAGTCGTCGGTGGCGCACGGGAAGGTGGAGTTGCTGAAGTGCTTCACCAGCGCCCTCTTGCCCTGCAAAACCAACACCATCGATCGACACACGAGCGTGCGTAAGACTCCGTTGTTTGCGCCTCTATACATCAATCAGCACGTACGCCTAGCGCATGCATGCATGGCCGGGATCATTGCGCGTTTGACGCGATCGAACGATGGCAAGCGAGACGTGCGGTACCTGGATACGCGCGGCGCAGATGTCGACGACCTTGTTGGTGCCGAACACCGTCCACCGGGCGCCGTGCAGGGCGGAATGGAGCCCCCGCGCCGCCTGGGCCGACGTGAGGTTCACGAACGCGTACCCCAGGTTGCTGCACAGACTAGTTTGAGGCAACCAACAACAAACGATTTTGTTTCATCAGCATTTCTTCGTGCAATTTTTTCCATCAGGATTTTTTCAGTAGATCCACTCCAACAGATAAGCAGTAGTAAGATTTAAGAAAATGTGCTAGCACAGTAGCACTAACAAAATACACGTCTACTCTGTTAAGTACGGGTTCTTTCCGCCAGAAAAAAGAGCTTAGTACAGATACTTCTTTTCCAGCTTAGTTTGTCTTTTTGTATCCAGACCTAGGAGGCAAGGACCAACTCTTTTTTTTTTTTCGAATGTTGGTAGTTGATCTACCAAATTCATTGATCAGAAGAAAGAAGGTTGGTCCAGTTTATGAGGGAAACCGGACCCAAAAACCATACAAACGGCGCCTTTCGGCAAACAACACACACATCCCCACGAGCCATGGGTCCCTTTGACCGGATCCACCTCCAGGACGATGCCCCCAAAAGAGAACGCGACGCCGAATAGCGCCGCCATCGTCCGATCTAAACTAGATCAAGGGTTTCCCCCGGAGCACGTCGGGAAAGGCAAGGTGAGAGCAGCTACATCGATGCCTCCAACAAGGGAACGACACCTGAAAGCGCCGCCATCAACGACTCCGGCCGCAACCGGAGTACGACTTTCGCCGGCAGTCTCACCTGCATAGCCCGAATCCAGGATCCGATCAACCTACACACCTAACCACTATACCTGCCTCCACGGCCAACCTCACCTCCCCGGCGAGCTCGACGTGCTTCCAACCTTGCATCCGCATCCCCAATGGACAGAGGATGCAACCCCTAGCGGCGCCATTCGTCTCCCATCGGAAGGATGCAACCAAGCACAACGCCATTCGTCTCCCCGAGGATGCAACGCCTGCCGGCCATTCATCTCCCGACGAAGGATGCAACAACCGCAGCGAGGCCATTCCTCTCCTTCCAGCCACCGCCATCTCGTCCTCACACCCGAAGCAGCATCGAGCTCACCGAACCACCAAACAGGAGGATGCAACACCAGGCGACGTGCCATTCATCTCCCACCGCTTCGCCCGCACGGCCAGCAGAAACCCAGATCGAGCCCTGCTGCCTGCGGAACTCACGCCTCCAGCAGAACCGGCGCCTCCATGGTCACCTCCTCGAGTAGATCAGCTCCTGGCACGCAAAGGGGGAAGACAAACCGGCCGCCCGCCCGCTGGGCTGCCGTGCGGAGAACCACCGGCCGCCGAAGACAATCGGCTGCCACCCAGCAGATCCGCGCTGGGGGCGCCACCGGCGCGCCTCCCACGCCCCGCGCGCCGCAGATCCGCACTGGGAGCAGCGCCTGGCACCCTGCCCACGCGCCGCCACGGATCTGATGGCGACCACCACGTCGCGCCCGACAGCCGCTCACCGCGTCCATCCGCACGCCTCCTCGCGCGTCTGCCATGCTTCCTCACGCGCCCGCCATGCCCAAGCCTCCAGCCACGCGCCGCCTCGGGCCACTCCGTCGCGCACGCGCGCCCCCCGCGCCCCCATGGCAGCCATCTCGCCAAGCTCGCAGACGAGGGAGATGAAAGGGCCTCGCCGCCACCTTCACCGGAGCCGGCGCGGGCTTTGCCGGCCGCTCCTCCGGCGGCGGCGAGCTATGGGGAGGGTGGAAAAGGGGGGTGGCGGCGCCGATCTAGGTTTCCCCCGTGTCGCCAGGGACCAACTTGGCTCCGATCCATTTCATCAAATGTGAACCTTTTCATTAGTACTTTTCAAAGTGTTGTTTCGTACACAACGAGAAATAATGCAGGAAACGACATCATGCTAAGAAAACTAAGCTACTACTAGTATATTTGTTGAAAAGACAAAGGAGCAGTATCTGCTAGCTTATCCATTAACATGGACATGTTTTATTCTTCTTGTTAGCTTTGTCACTTAGTTCATTGCCTTTGTCCGATGGAAGACGACAGGGGAAGAACATAAAAGGAGGTTTAACTTAACTTGGCTCCGATCCATTTGTTACAATGATAACTTTTTCGTTGCGCAGTTTTTTTATAAAGAAAACTTTTCGTTCCAACTTTTCACAGTGCTTTGAGTACTAGTGTACTACTACTCCTACTGCACATATCAAAAAAGAAAAAAGGAAAAAGAGTACTAGTACTCCTCAAAAAAGAAAGAAACGCAAGCGGTAATTTCATGTTCATGTTCTTGTGTGGGGGTGTTGCGGCATTTCATCACCTGAAATCCATCGGCAGATAGAGGAAGTCGTAGGCGGCGGGCACATCGCCGCGCTTCTCCTCCCTGTTCGCGCGGGCGCAGTGGTCGTCCAGCAGCTGCATCATCTCAGCCGGCCTGCTCACGAAAAAACGAGAAGATTCACAAGCTCAAACGCACGAAATAGACGGCCATGCAGCGAGGATCTAACTGGAAGAAGGAGATGGTCGTGCTGTGCATGGCGGTGGTCGCCAGATATCCTCACACTTACTTGAGCCTGTTGGGGATGTTCCGGATCATGACGGTGGTAACCTGCGGATTGCGCCACTCCGGCACGGGCATCGGCGTCGGCGGCCTCGTCGTGAACGCCGGCGAGGGCGACCTCGCCGCCGGCTTGCAGGCGAGCTCAGCTGGCCCCGCCTTCGCCTGCCGGCGCCAGAGCTCCCTGCTCCTTCTCCTCCCCGTCTTGTGCTGCTGCGCCTGCATCCGACGCGGCCCGGCCTTCCGTCCGCGAGGCTTCACGGATCGGGCCGCTCCCGCGATGGCCGCCGCCTGCGCCTGCTTCTTCTCGTCGTCCACGTCGACGGCCCAAAACATGAGCCTGTGCGGAGGGAGGCCGTGCGGCCGCGCCGAAACTTTCGAAGCCTTGCGGCTCGAGGGCACCGGCGCTGTGGGCGGCGGCGGCGAGGGGGCATCCTTGCCGGGGAAAGTCTCCACCGCTGCCTGCTTTGGTGGCGCCGAGGGGACAACCTTGTCGAGGCGGCACTGCGGCGCGGTTGGCCGCAGCAGCGAGGGGGGAACCTTGCCGAGGCGGCGCTGCGGCGCGGTTGAACGCAGCAGCGAGGGGGGAACCTTGCCGAGGCGGCACTGCGGCGCGGTTGAACGCAGCAGCGAGGGGGGAGCGAAGTGGAAATGAGCCCGCAATGCCGGCTGCAGTGGGTGAGGAAAACCATAAATTGGCCCGGGAGCGGGAACGAATAGCGGGGGCGGGGACGGGTGGCTGGCGAAGACCGGGAAAGTCATCGGGCAGGCCGCGGCGTGGTACTGGGGGCCGCCCATAGCCGCCTTGTGATGAGGAAGCGGGGTTGGAATGAGCTGGAGGTTGCCGTGGTAGAAGTACCGCGGCGCGTCCGGGCTTAGTTTGGTGACGGCCATGGCCGGGGAAGAGGCGTGGGTGGAAGCGGCGAGGTAGCAAGAACGCTCTCCGGCGAGAGCGAGTGACACAGGCAGCTTTGTCTGGCCGGGGACAAGGGCTGGCTGGGTTTATAGCCAGTGGGAAGTACTGGCGGTAGGGCACCTCCTTTTTTTTTTGCTGGGGGTAGGACACCTCCTTTTTGGTGCAGAGTGGGTCACTGAAACCGGGCCCTACTTACGGATACGTATGCTCACGCTCTTGCGCGACCAAAAACCCAGGTCGAATTTGAGCGCGGGCGTCCGAAATGTTTCGGCCGCTTGATCGGGGGAACAGGATTTACACTTTTGGTTTTCGAGCAAGGTACAAAATGATTACAGAAACGGACCGGGCACTGTTGATTGGTCATTTGGTATATCTGATACCTTGTTAATCACAAGTATATCCATCAGAATTTCCATCACTTCGGGCTTTTTTTCTCTCTCTCGCTTAGGCATTGCTTTGGTCTGTATGACTTTGCTAGAGGGAGACCGTGAGATCTCACGTTAGGTGAGATCAATGAGATCGAATTTTTTGAAAAAAATCTACATGTTCAAACATTCTACAGAAAATTGTAGACACACTTCAATGGTTGATGTTCAACCTCAAAAAATTGCAGCTCCTAATTCGATCTACATAAATAGAAAAAAAAAATTAGACGTGAATAGTGTCAAAGTACTACCCAAAGCTGCCACTATTCACATTTGAATTTGTCTTTTTCAATCTGCAAATGTACATCGAGTTTTGAGCTGATTTTTTTGGAGTTGTAGACATACCCCACATGGATGTGGTTAAATAATTTCAGATTATATTCTCAAATAAAAAATAGATTTTTTTCCAAATGCCTAAATATGAATTTTTGGGATGAGATCTCATACAAGTCTGCGGTGTGCTTTTTTATGTGTGTGTTGGTTTTGGTTGTGTGCTTCTTAGTTTTGTATCCGCTTGATGTTTCATATTGAGTGAATACAATTCACCCTTCATTGAAAAAAAAGAATGATCAAATTGACCAGCTGAAATAGAGCAATTTAAGTAGACCTGCTTGATTGTCAAAATTATTACGGAGACAATCCCATAAATAATAGGCGTGATGTGAGCATTCCGGTTTCTCGTTTTGAACATGTAAAGTCTAACGGTTCTGCACCTTCACGAGATCGATCGATGGAAATCTGATGATGTCTTTCACAAGTGCCGCCTAGAAGCCGAAACCACCGCATTCTTTGCATCCCGGAAGGTCGTAGGCGACAACAATTGGCGTGTCATCATGACCGTCAGATGCGACGTGATCACGTCGTTCGAGCTATCGCTGCCACAAGGGGGCTCGAATGTGACCGTGTACCCTTACACTAGGCCCGGTTCACTGTCGGAGAGGGTCTTCCGCGTCAAGGACCATCGAGTCTGTGCAACGAATGAAAATGTCGGCGTGTAGTTCGCGACTGGCTCCAAAAGATGGACCCCTCATCTATCACATATCAACGACATAGGGTGGGAGACGATCATCCCTGACGGTGTTGTGAGGAAGATAGTCCATGAGGTGAATCACCGGCGTTTGCATCAGCGTGGAGGGTGTGACTTCAACTTCAACACGAAGGTGGATCGCCTTCATGTCTTTAGCCTGTCGGCGCTACCTTGGTCTTACAAGGAGAAGCTTCTTGACGAGACGAGTGTTGTGAAGTGTCGAGCATGTCTCACGCATGTCATCAAACATCTATATAATGATGGCTTTCGTCGGCCTGTTGATACACATCGGTCCCAAAATCAATAATTTGATTGTATCCTCCCAATACCATGACCAAAACCCTCCTACGTTGGCCCCGACCGCGTCCTTGGTCCACCCTTTATGGACCCCCGAGGCCATCCACCCAAGTCCGTGTCATCCGAGAAGATCGGACGACGAGAAGTGCCCCATGGGAGGCGCCCACCATAGATCAGCCGACACGGAGAGCCCCGGGGAGGCGTCTACATCACGCCACTATGCAATGGACGATGAGAAGGCCCTCCTTGCCCGCGGAGGCTCCCAAGAGGCGGGTACTCCAACATCCTTTAATCTCCGACATGGCTCATGATACGTCTCTGATGTATCTTTTTTTATTTATTGTTTCATGCTATTATCATACCACTTTTACATATTTTTGGCAGCAACTATATTATTCTTATTTGGATATTAACCTAGTGTCAATGGCAAGTTTCTATTTTCTATTGTTTGGGGGCTTTAGGTGAATAATTCAAGGAGCCGGAATGTCCTAATTTTTTTGGGATTTTTTCTAGAATATATCTAAATTTTTGGCAGAAGAATCAACACAAGGCAATGTTCGTAGGTTCCACATGGACGGGCCGCGCGGCCTGGGGCCCACCCATGCCATCAATAAAAAAACACTTCCGTGACGATATTTTTTGTCACAATAGGTCATGTTTTCTGTCATCCATGTACATCCATGACGATTTTATGACAGAATCAAGATAGTCATACATGTGTTGTCGTAGAAGTGTTCCATGACAATACTCAAATTATCATCACGGAAGTGTCCACTTCCATGACGATAAATGGCGCGTCATGGAAGTGCTTTCGTCAAGGGTAACCAACACGTGACATCCATCGTAACGGGTCGCCGTTAAGCTACCGGGTCCGGTTTTGGATCCTATAACCCGTTAACAGCCAAGACCAATGGCAATTTTCCACGTGTAAAATTCTCATTGACCGTAGGGAGCACGTGTCAGCTCCGCGGTGGGATAGATATCAACTGCCCAATGGACAGGAGACGCCTATGATACGTTGACACGTGGGAAGGCCCGACATCGGCCCATTTTGGTTAAAAAGGCCGGCTCAGTCAAAATTAGCGGGCTGGCCTATTAACGGCCTGCTGCAGACGACCCATTCGCAGTTAAGGCCCGTTGGAATAGTGTCAAATCGGCCTGTCAACGGCCCATTCTAGATTTCTCATCATTACGGCCCATGGTCACTTCTGGCCCGTTGACAGTCCGCTAAGTATTTGGGCCGAATAACGGCCCGGTGTGTTTCCGGCCTGCTAAAGGTCCTGCTACATTTGGTCCCATTTATTGCCCAATGAAACTTTCGGCCCATAAAATACTGTGAAGGAATTGGGCCATATTCGGCCAGGTCTGACATTCGGCCTGTCAACGGCCCACTGTAGATTTGGGCCACTTCCAGCCTGTTGTGTTTTTCAGCGTGTTAATGTCGGACGAAATTCATGGGCCATATGTGGCCCAACGTCACATCGGGCCTATTAACGGTCCATATACTCGCTGATACAAATCAAGCCCGCCCGCACTTCTGGCCTGGTAAAGGCTCGTGTAGTAGGTCGGCACAATTATGGCCCGTCTGACTTTCGGCCTGTGAACGATCTGCATTGTAAATGGGCCACCACGAGCTGAGATACATTTCGGCCTACTAATGATGAGTGGGTTATTTGGCACTTTCAGGCCCAGTCATCTTTCGGCCTCATAAAAGCCCTGGGTATATTCTTGTTGGGAAACATTGCATGGAAAACAAAAAAAATTCTACGCACACGCAAGATCTATCCATGGAGATGCATAGCAACGAAGGGGAGAGTATGTCTACGTACCCTCTTAGACCGTAAGCGGAAGCGTTTAGTAACGCGGTTGATGTAGTCAAACTTCTTCGCGGTTCAACCGATCAAGTACCGAACGTACATCACCTCCGCGTTCAGCACACGTTCAGCTCGGTGACGTCCTCGCCTTCTTGATCCAGCAAGACGGCGAAGTAGTGGATGAGTTCCGGCAGCACGACGGTGTGGTGACGGTGGTGGTGATGCTATCTCCGCAGGGCTTCGCCTAAGCACTATGAAAATATCACCAAGGGATGAAATTGTGGAGGGGGGCGCCGCACACGGCTAAGAGATTGTCTTGTCTTATGTGTGGCGCCCCCTCCCACATATATATAGGTGGGGGGGGGAGGGAGGAGCAGCCAAGGAGGCACCCCAAGTGGGGCCGAATCCCACTTGGGGTCCTGCCCCTAGTCGCGCCCCCCTTGCCTTTCTAGGCGCGCGGGAAAAGGCAGGGGAGGGTGGCGCCCCCCCTTCCTTTCTCCCATGTGGAGGGGAAGGCAGGAGGGGTTAGCCCTCCCCCTTTCCTTCCCTAGGGCTGACGGCCAGAGAGAGGGGCGCGCCAACCCCCTTGTGGGCTGGTGTGTCTCTCCCCTTGGCCCATTAGGCCCATAGACCTCCCGGGGTTGTCCGGAACCCCTTCTGGTGACCCGATTACTGCCCGGTGCACTCCGAAACTCTTCCGGTGTCCGAATATCATCGTCCTATATATCAATATTTACCTCCGGACCATTCCGGAGCTCCTCGTCATGTCCGTGATCTCATCCAGGACTCCAAACAACATTTGGTCACCAAATCATGTAACTCATATAACACTATATCGTCAACGAACGTTAAGCGTGCGGATCCTACGGGTTCGAGAACTATGTAGACATGACCGAGACACCTCTCCGGTCAATAACCAATAGCGGAAGCTGGATGCCCATATTGGTTCCTACATATTCTATGAAGATCTTTATCGGTCGAACCTTATGACAACATACGTAATTCCCTTTGTCCATCGGTATGTTACTTGCCCGCGATTCGATCGTCGGTATCTTCATACCTAGTTCAATCTCGTTACCGGCAAGTCTCTTTACTCGTTTCGTAATACATCATCTCATAACTAACTCATTAGTCATTTGCTTGCAAGGCTTATTATGATGTGTATTACCGAGAGGGCCCAGAGATACCTCTCCGATACTCGGAGTGACAAATCCCAATCTCGATCCATGCCAACTCAAAAAACACCTTCGGAGATACCTGTAAAGCATCTTTATCATCACCCAGTTACATTGTGACGTTTGATAGCACACAAGGTATTCCTCCGGTATCCGGAAGTTGCATGATCTCATGGTCGAAGGAACATGTATTTGACATTCAAGAAAGCAGTAGCAATAAACTGAACGATCATATGCTAAGCTAATGGATGGGTCTTGTCCATCACATTATTCTCCTAATGATGTGATCCCGTTATCAAATGACAACACATGTCTATGGTTAGGAAACCTTAATCATCTTTGATCAACGAGCTAGTCTAGTAGTGGCTTACTAGGCACACGGTATTTGTTTATGTATTCACACATGTACACTACTAGGGATAACCCTAGCAGTAGCGCTGGATTTATAGCTATCAGTAGCGCTGGTACAAGCGCTACCATTAAGGCGCTACAACTAATTGGTAGCAGTAGCGCTGGTTTTCCAGCGCTACTGATATACCTAATTAGCAGTAGCGCTCCATTGAAAACAGCGCTACTGATAATAGTAAGTAGCAGTAGCGTTTCTTATGAAAAGCGCTACTGCTAAATTTTCTTGTATTGTTGAAAATGCAGCTTATTGTCGCTGTATTTGTATAGGTTTTATATACAGTACTTTCATCATATGATTCTATGACCATGATTAGTTATTATATATATCAGTGGGTGAAATGAACGTGGATTAGATTCAAGTGGAGGCAACATGTGGTGCACATCGAGTAATACTTTCGATGTGCACCACATGTTGCCTCCACTTGAATCTAATCCATGTTCATTTCACCCACTGATATATATAATAACTCATCATGCTCATATAACAACTTAGCATCATGCATCATCATAATAATAAATAACTCATCATTGTTATCATAATAACAAGTCATACTCATCATCATCATACAACTTCTACTCGTTATCATAATAACAAGTCATACTCATCATCATCTTAGTCATCCAACCAACCCTATTTAATTGTTCTTAGCACATGGTCATGAGTATTAGCTAGGACCTACTACCCTCTCTAAGGTAAAATAGCATAAAACAAGAGTGGCCCTGACGCTCCATTATGGAGAATGGAGATTATCCTGTCTCCAATTCTTGCGCTTCGCACAATGTTGCTTCCAAGTAGCTCCCTATGATTGTCCATATATTTTTCCATTCTTTGATTGTCATGTCTTCATCGGTTTAAGAAATCCGGTATGAACAGCGGTGAAGCCTAGGATGACCTGGCCGTAAGCTAATAACATCAAGCCGACCTTTCAGAAACATTAGATCAGACACACAATCCTTCGGGATTTTCTGTTGAAAAACATAATAATAACATCATAGTTAGAAATGTAGTTTAGCTTTAGAAGAATATATGCAAAAGATGCATGGATGTCGTAATAGTAAAAAAATCTTACCATGCCATCTCCATGGATGTTACCGTAGTTCAACACGTGCACTAGTGGCATGTATTGACCATAATGTGCAGGAGTTTCATAATTGATATTGTAATTCTCAACATCAATTATAAATGAGATAAGATGATCTTTCTCCTCATAAGTTAATTCAGCACCATCAGTGTAGTAGGTTCTGTCTACCATCTTCCGTACATTTTTTGAAGAATGAAAATAAGCTGTCAATGGAAATAAGCTATCAACTATTTTGAAATAAGATGTCAACTATTTTGAAATAAACAATATAAATTACTTAATAAATATGTTTGAGAAACTCACATAGAGGTAGAAGTGGAAGCGTATCAACAAGGACCGAAATGCCATCGTCATGATCACCAAGATCGAAGGTGACATACATACCCTCCTGAAAATCATGCGCCTTGCATAGTGCTTCCCAATTCGAGCAACCAAAATGGGATACGCTCTCCGAATTGTATAGCTTTACAGCAAAATCATAACCATGATGGGTCTTGAGATGAACTATCTTTGTCTCCATATTTTCATGATCTTCGAAATTCAGATGCTCCAAGACATAGCGTCTTGCATGGCATGGGATAAGCTAGTCGAATTGTAAAAGACGAAAATTACACGTTGAAGAAGCATAATTCATGCTTAATTACGAAAAAAGACTTGTCATTGCGTACCGTTTCAACATCGAAGGTCTCATCGAGCTTAACACTGAAGCGCCGACTGTCTACCAGGTGAGGCCTGTCGCACAGACCCCTGTCGTCACCGCAGTAGTCGCACTCCGGAATCCTATCATCGTCGTCAGACATTTCCTATGTTCACAATTCAAATATTAAACTTGTAAAATTCAATATATGTACTACAAAAACTAAATTAGATCATTATTATTCATCACGGGTTGACTGTCGGTCTGTCGAGTCTTTTCTTGAAAACTCTCATCTCATCTCATGTGGTGTATATGGTGGACACTCCCTCACTGATTTTTCGACCGTCGGTGATGGTCGTTACTCCTCCTCCCCCTAGTGTATAACAAAGGTCTAGCACAAGGAGAAGAAGGAGAAACGACCCCCATGACAACAGTCGGGGTTCTTCTTCTCTCATATATGGTGCAGACTTTCTCCCTCACTCATTTTTTGACTGTCATGTATGGAGCCTCAACAGACTTAAAGTCAACCCGAAATGTCGTTTAATTATCTTTCTAGAAAATCCGGGCGACTCGATATTTCCTACATATTCTAGCACAAGTCATGCCAAAATTCACGGAATAATCCGGCATGACCTTTGCTAGAAAGGACATATCGAGCGCCTGAAATTTGCCGGAATGGAAATTAATTGACACTCCAGCAAAACATAGGCCACTTGGAGGTGTTTGGCTGGTCATCACATTGTCACAGCTACTCATCTACTACTCTAATACATCTATCAAAACATCTACATTATCATCGACATGGGGATTTGGCTGGTCTCACCTCGAGGTCGGAGGGAGTCGGTGACGGGGACGACGGCGGCCGGGATGATGCAGGGGCTCCTTGATTTCTACAAAAACAAAATATAAACAAAAACATTATTAGGACTTAGTGAAACCATATGTCTAAAACAGAAACAAAATTTGTAAAACCTAGTTCTAACCCTAATAATTTGTAAAACCTTGTTCTAACCCTAAAAATTGAAAAGACCTATACATTTACTAAAAATACCCTAGTTCTAGCCCTAACATCTATCCATCCATCCATCTATCTATATATCCATCAATATATCCATCCATCCATTTGTCTATCTATACAATATATCAAAAATACCATAGTTCTAACCATCTATCTATTCCTCTATCTATCTATCTATCCATTCATCTATCTATCCATCTATTTATGCATGCAATGCAGGAGGGATCGGAGGGAGGGAGAGGGCTGGGAGGGAGAGAGGGAGGGAGGGAGAGGGAGAAGGGCGAGGGACGATGGAGGGAGAGGCAGGGTCGGAGGGATGGAGGGAGGGAGAAGGGAGGGATGGAAGGAGAAGGGAGGGAGGCGGCATACCGGGCAAAGGCGGCAGTGGGTGGCAGCGGACGATGAGAGTGTGTGGGAAAGGGAGTGTTCGGGCCGGCGCACGGGGGGAGGATAAGGTATCAATAACAGTAGCGCTGGCTGCCAGCCCAGCGCTACTGCTAAGTCCCTAGTAGTAGTGCTGGTTCCAACCAACCGCTACTACTACGTGTAGCCCCTGCCAGTGGCCATGGGACTACTTAGCAGTAGCGCTACCTGGTGGCCCAGCGCTACTGCTACTTTCGTACCTGTAGCGCTTTCTGTCAACCAGCGCTACTACTAAGTGTCAGTAGCGCTGACCTCATAACCAGCGCTACTACTGATGTCCTACCTATAAGCATTTCCCTAGTAGTGGTATTTAAGTTTCTGATCAATACAATTCTAGCATGAATAATAAACCTTTATCATGAATAAGGAAATATAAAATAACAACTTTATTATTGCCTCTAGGGCATATTTCCTTCAGTCTCCCACTTGCACTAGAGTCAATAATCTAGATTACATTGTAATGAATCTAACACCCATGGAGTCTTGGTGCTGATCATGTTTTGCTCGCGGAAGGGGCTTAGTCAACGGGTCTGCTACATTTAGATCCGTATGTATTTTGCAAATCTCTATGTCTCCATCCTTGACCTTTTCACGAATGGAGTTGAAGCGTCTCTTGATGTGTTTGGTTCTCTTGTGAAACCTGGATTCCTTCGCCAAGGCAATTGCTCCAGTGTTGTCACAAAAGATTTTCATTGGACCCAATGCACTGGGTATTACACCTAGATCGGATATGAACTCCTTCATCCAGACTCCTTCATGTGCTGCTTCCGAAGCAGCTATGTACTCCGCTTCACACGTAGATCCCGCCATGACGCTCTGCTTGGAAATGCACCAACTGACAGCTCCACCATTCAATATAAATACATATCCGGTTTGTGACTTAGAGTCATCTGGATCAGTGTCGAAGCTAGCATCGACGTAACCATTTATGATGAGCTCTTCGTCACCTCCATAAACGAGAAACATATCCTTGGTCCTTTTCAGGTACTTCAGGATGTTCTTGACCGCTGTCCAGTGATCCACTCCTTGATTACTTTGGTACCTCCCTGCCAAACTTATGGCAAGGCACACATCAGGTCTGGTACACAGCATAGCATACATGATAGAACCTATGGCTGAGGCATAGGGAATGGCTTTCATTTTCTCTCTATCTTTTGCAGTGGTCGGGCTTTGAGTCTGACTCAATTTCACACCTTGTATCACAGGCAAGAACCCTTTCTTTGACTGATCCATTTTGAACTTCTTCAAAACTTTGTCAAGGTATGTGCTTTGTGAAAGTCCTATCAAGCGTCTTGATCTATCCCTGTAGACCTTGATGCCCAATATATAAGCAGCTTCACTGAGGTCTTTCATTGAAAAATTCTTATTGAAGTATCCTTTTATGCTATCCAAAAATTCTATATCATTTCCAATCAACAATATGTCATCCACATATAATATCAGAAATGCTACAGAGCTCCCACTCACTTTCTTGTAAATACAGGCTTCACCGTAAGTCTGTATAAAACCATATGCTTTAGTCACCTCATCAAAGTGTATATTCCAACTCCGAGATGCTTGCACCAGTCCATAGATTGATCGCTGGAGCTTGCACACTTTGTTAGCACCTTTAGGATCGACAAAACCTTCTGGTTGCATCATATACAACTCTTCTTTAAGAAATCCATTAAGGAATGCAGTTTTGACGTCCATTTGCTAGATTTCATAATCATAAAATGCGGCAATTGCTAACATGATTCGGACAGAGTTAAGCATCGCTACGGGTGAGAAAGTCTCATCGTAGTCAACTCCTTGAACTTGTTGAAAACCTTTCGCAACAAGTCGAGCTTTGTAGACAGTAACATTACCATCAGCGTCAGTCTTCTTCTTGAAGATCCATTTATTTTCTATGTCTTGCCGATCATCGGGCAAGTCCACCAAAGTCCATACTTTGTTCTCATACATGGATCCTATCTCAGATTTCATGGCCTCAAGCCATTTATCGGAATCTGGGCTCATCATAGCTTCTTCATAGTTCGTAGGATCGCCATGGTCTAGTAACATGACTTCCAGGACAGGATTACCGTACCACTCTGGTGCGGAACGTGCTCTGTTTGACCTACGAGGTCCAGTAGTAACTTGATCTGAAGTTTCATGATTATCATCATTTGCTTCCTCTCTAGTTGGTGTAGGCATCAAGGGAACAATTTTCTCTGATGTGCTACTTTCCAATTCGAGAGTAGGTACAATTACCTCATCAAGTTCTACTTTCCTCCCACTCACTTCTTTCGAGAGAAACTCCTTCTCTAGAAAGGATCCATTCTTGGCAACAAAGATCTTGCCTTTGGATCTGTGGTAGAAGGTGTACCCAATTGTTTCCTTAGGGTATCCTATGAAGACGCACTTCTCCGATTTGGGTTCGAGCTTATCAGGTTGTAGCCTTTTGACATAAGTGTCGCAACCCCAAACTTTAAGAAACGACAGCTTAGGTTTCTTGCCAAACCACAGTTCATATGGTGTCGTCTCAACGGATTTAGATGGTGCCCTATTTAACATGAATGTGGTTGTCTCTAATGCATAACCCCAAAACGATAGTGGTAAATCGGTAAGAGACATCATAGATCTCACCATATCTAATAAAGTACGGTTACGACATTCGGACACACCATTACGCTGTGGTGTTCCAGGTGGCGTGAGTTGTGAAACAATTCCACATTGTTTTAAATGAAGGCCAAACTCGTAACTCAAATATTCGCCTCCATGATCAGATCGTAGAAACTTTATTTTCTTGTTACGATGATTCTCCACTTCACTCTGAAATTCTTTGAACTTTTCAAATATTTCAGACTTGTGTTTCATCTAGTACATATACCCATACCTACTCAAATCATCTGTGAAGGTCAGAAAATAATGATACCCGCCGCGTGCTTCAACACTCATCGGACCGCATACATCGGTATGTATTATTTCCAATAAGTCATTAGCTCGCTCCATTGTTCCGGAGAACGGAGTTTTAGTCATCTTTCCCATGAGGCATGGTTCGCAAGTATCAAATGATTCATAATCAAGTGATTCCAAAAGTCCATCCGTATGGAGTTTCTTCATGCGCTTTACACCAATATGACCTAAACGGGAGTGCCACAAGTATGTTGCACTATCATTATCAACTTTGCATCTTTTGGCATCAATATTATGAATATGTGTATCACTACGATCGAGATTCAACAAGAATAGACCATTCATCAAGGGTGCATGACCATAAAAGATATTACTCATATAAATAGAACAACCATTATTCTCCGATTTAAATGAATAGCCGTCTCGCAATAAACAAGATCCAGATATAATGTTCATGCTCAGCGCGGGCACCAAATAACAATTATTGAGGTCTAAAACTAATCCCGAAGGTAGATGTAGAGGTAGCGTGCCGACGGCGATCACATCGACCTTGGAACCATTCCCGACGCGCATCGTCACCTCATCCTTAGCCAATCTTCGTTTATTTCGCAGCTCCTGTTTTGAGTTACAAATATGAGCAACCGAACCAGTATCAAATACCCAGGCGCTACTACGAGCATTAGTAAGGTACACATCAATAACATGTATATCAAATATACCTTTGTTCACTTTGCCATCCTTCTTATCCGCCAAGTATTTGGGGCAGTTCCGTTTCCAGTGACCATTCCCTTTGCAGTAGAAGCACTCAGCTTCAGGCTTGGGTCCAGCTTTGGGCTTCTTCCTGGGAGTGGCAACTTGCTTGCCATTCTTCTTGAAGTTCCCTTTCTTTCCCTTGCCCTTTTTCTTGAAACTAGTGGTCTTGTTAACCATCAACACTTGGTGCTCCTTCTTGATTTCTACCTCCGCGGCCTTAAGCATTGCGAAGAGCTCAGGAATCGTTTTAGTCATCCCTTGCATATAATAGTTCATCATGAAGCCTTTGTAGCTTGGTGGTAGTGATTGAAGAACTCTGTCAATAACACTATCAACTGGAAGATCAACTCCCAGCTGAGTCAAGTGGTTATGATACCCAGACATTTTGAGTATGTGTTCACTGACAGAACTGTTCTCCTCCATCTTACAGCTATAGAACTTGTTGGAGACTTCATATCTCTCAACCCGGGCATCCCCAAGCTTAGGGTCTTGTCACTCCTTATTCTCCTCATATCGATATCTCACCCAAAACTTGAAAACTTCAATCACACAAAACTTAACGGAACTTCGTGAGATGGGTTAGTATGATAAAGACAAATCATTCACTTTGGTACTGTTAAAGACAAGATTCATAATTGTTCTCACACAATTCCTACTGTACTCTACAATTTTCACAATTTATATTAAGTAATATAAGCCATAGAAACCATAAAACAAGCAAACTATGCATTGAAAACAGAATCTATCAAAAACAGAACAGTATGTAAAGATCTGAATTAAGGTCATACTTTTGTCACTCAAAAAATACTGAAAATTTAGGAAAACGTAAGAAATTTGTATACCCATCACCTGTAAAAAATTCAGAATTTTTCGAAGCTCCAGTGAATTTAAATAATTCTGTTATTTGGCGCAAAAGTTTCTATTTTTGCACAGAATCAAGTCAACTATGATCCACACTATCCCAAAGGCTTTGCTTGGTACTTTATTGAAACAAAAGCTATAAAACATGATTACTACAGTAGCCTAATCATGTGAACACACAAAAACAGTACGTAAAAGTGTTGGGTTGTCTCCCAACAAGCGCTTTTCTTTAATGCCTTTTTAGCTAGGCATGATGATTTTAATGATGCTCACATAAAAGTAAAGAATTGAAACATAAAGGGAGCATCATGAAGCATATGACTAGCACATTTAAGTATAACCCACTTCCTATGCATAGGGATTTTGTGAGCAAACAACTTATGGGAACAAGAATCAACTAGCATGGGAAGGCAAAACAAGCAAAACTTCAAGATTTTCAACACATAGAGAGGAAACTTGATATTATTGCAATATGTAAAAGCATATGTTCCTCTCTCATAATAATTTTTAGTAGCATCATGAATGAATTCAACAATAGAGCTATCACATAAAGCATTATTTTCATGATCCACAAGCATAGAATTTTTATTACTCCCCGCATAAGCAAATTTCTTCTCTTCGATAATAGTGGTGGGAGCAAACTCAACAAAATAACTCTCATGTGATTGAAAATTAAAATCATGATGACAAGTTTCATGGTTATCATTATTCAATATATCATACATGTCATCACTATAATCATCATAGATAGTAACTTTTTTATCACAGTCAATTGAAACCTCTTCCAAAATAGTGGATTCATCACTAAATAAAGTCATGACCTCTCCAAATCCACGTTCATCAATATAATCATCATAAATAGGAGGCATGCTATCATCATAATAATTTTTCTCATCAAAATTTGGGGGACAAAAAATATCATCTTCATCAAATATAACACCCCCAAGCTTATGGCTTTGCATATCATTAGCATCATGGATATTCAAAGAATTCATACCAACAACATTGCAATCATGCTCATCATTGAAAGATTTTTTGACAAACATTTTATAGAATTCTTCCTCTATCAATTGAGCACAATTTTCCTTTCCATCATTTTCACAAAAGACATTATAAAGATGAACAATATGAGACCGCCTCAATTCCATTTTTTTAGTTTTCTTTTTATAAACCAAACTAGTGATAAAACAAGAAACTAAAAGATTCAATTGCAAGATCTAAAGATATACCTTCAAGCACTCACCTCCCCGGCAACGGCGCCAGAAAAGAGCTTGATGTCTACTACACAACTTGTTCTTGTAGACTCGTGTTGGGCCTCCAAGTGCAGAGTTTTGTAGGACAGTAGCAATTTTCCCTCAAGTGGATGACCTAAGGTTTATCAATCCGTGGGAGGTGTAGGATGAAGATGGTCTCTCTGAAACAACCCTGCAACCAAATAACAAAAAGTCTCTTGTGTCCCCAACACACCAAATACAATGGTAATTTGTATAGGTGCACTAGTTCGGCGAAGAGATGGTAATAAAAGCGTAGTAATGATAGTGGATATTGATTTTTGTAATAGGAACAATAAAAAACAGCAAGGTAACAATTGATAAAACGGAGCACAAACGGTATTGCAATGCTTGAAAATGAGGCCTAGGGTCTGTACTTTTGCTAGTGCAATCTCTCAACAATGCTAATCTAATTGGATCATATAACCATCCCTCACGTGCGATGAAGAATCACTCCAAAGTTCTTATCTAGCGGAGAACATAAGAAAAAAATGTTTGTAGGGTACAAAACCACCTCAAAGCTATTCTTTCCGATCAATCTATCCTAGAGTTCGTACTGAAATAACACCAAGCTATTCTTTCTGATCGATCTAACCAAGAGTTCGTACTATAATAACACCATATGATACACATCAACCAACTCTAATGTCACCTAGATACTCCAATGTCACCGCGAGTATCCGTGAGTTGATTATACGATATGCATCAAACAATTTAAGATTCATAATACTCAATCCAACACAAAGAACCTCAAAGAGTGCCCCAAGATTTCTACCGGAGAAACAAAGACGAGAACATGCATCAACCCCTATGCATAGATTACCCCAATGTCACCTCAGAAATCCGCGAGTTGAGTGCCAAAACATATATCAAGTGAATCAATATAATACCCCATTGTCACCATGGGTATTCATATGCAAGACATATATCAAGTGCTCTCAAATCCATAAAAGTATTCAATCCGATAAAATGAAATCTCAAAGGGAAAACTCAATTCATCACAACAAGATAGAGAGGGAGAAACACCATATGATCCAACTATATTAACAAAGCCAGCGATACATCAAGATCATGCCATCTCAAGAACACGAGAGAGAGAGATTAAACACATAGCTACTGGTATATACCCTCAGCCCCGAGGGTGGACTACTCCCTCCTCATCATGGTGGCCATAGGGATGATGAAGATGGCCACCGGTGATGATTCCCCCCTCCGACAGAGTGCCATAACGGGGTCTAGATTGGTTTTTCGTGGCTACAGAGGCTTGCGGCGGTGGAACTTCTGATCTAGGGTTATTTCTGGGGGTTTCTGTATTTATAGGAATGTTTGGCGTTGGTTTCACGCTAAGATGGGCCTCGAGGTGAGCACAACCCACCGGGGCGCACCCCGGTGTCTTGTGCCCTACTCCTTCACCTTCTGGTCCTTCCACGAAGCTTCGGGGGTCTCTTTTTTCCCAAAAAAAATCGTCAAAAAGTTTCAGCTTATTTGGAGAACTTTCATTTCTGCACAAAAAACAACACCATGGTAGTTTTGCTGAAAACAGCGTCAGTCCGGGTTAGTTCCATGCAAATCATACCAAAACCATATAAAATTGTTGTAAACATGGCATGAATACTTCATAAATTATAGATACGTTGGAGACGTATCAGTAGTCATCAGATCGAGCCTGCCAGACGTTCATAACATCTGCAGTAGCTCCTGCAGCAGGTCTGTCACCTAGCGATGCATCAAGGACATAATTCTTCTATGCAGCAATGAGGATAATCCTCAAGTTACGGACCCAGTCCACGTAGTTGCTACCGTCATCTTTCAACTTAGCTTTCTCTAGGAACACATTAAAATTCAGGGGAACGGTAGCTCGGGCCATTGATCTACAACATAGATATGCAAAACTATTAAGACTAAGTTCATGATAAATTAAGTTCAATTAATCAAATTACTAATGAACTCCCAATTAAATAAACATCCCTCAAGTTATCTAAGTGATACATGATCCAAATCAACTAACCCATGTCCGATCATCACGTGAGATGGGGTAGTCATCAATGGTGAACATCTCTATGTTTATCATATCTACTATATGACTCACGTTCGACCTTTCAGTCTCTAGTGTTCCGAGACCATGTCTGTACATGCTAGGCTTGTCAAGTTTAACCCAAGTATTCTGCATGTGCTAAACTGTCTTACACCCGTTGTATGTGAACGTAGAGTCTATCACACCCGATCATCACGAGGTGCTTCGAAACGACGAACTTTGGCAACAGTGCATACTCGGGGAGAACACTTTTATCTTGAAATTTAGAGAAGGGATCATCTTATAATGCTACCGCCGTTCTAAGCAAAATAAGATGCATAAAGGATAAACATCACATGCAATCAAAATATGTGACATGATATGGCCATCATCATCTTGTGCTTTTGATCTCCATCTCCAAAGCATTGTCATGATCTCCATCGTCACCGGCTCGACATCGTTGCATCGGGGTCGTCTCGCCAACTATTGCTTCTACAACTATTGTTAATGCATAGCGATAAAGTAAAGCAATTACATGGCGCTTGCATTTCATACAATAATTAAGAGACAACCCTAAGGCTCCTGCTGGTTGTCGATATTACAAAACATGATCATCTCATACATTAACATATATCACATCATATGTTGACCATATCACATCACAACATGCCCTGCAAAAACAAGTTAAATGTCCTCTACTTTGTTGTTGCAAGTTTTACGTGGCTGCTACGGGCTTCTAGCAAGAACCGTTCTTAACTACGCAAATAACCACAACGGTGATTTATCAAGTTTGCTGTTTTAACCTTCTTCAAGGACCGGTCATAGTCAAATTTGATTCAACTAAAGTAGGAGAAACAGACACCCGCCAGCCACCTTTATGCAAAACTAGTTGCATGTCAGTCGGTGGAACCGGTCTCATGTGCGTGGACATGTAAGGTTGGTCCGGGCCGCTTCATCCCACAATACCGCCGAATCAAAATAAGACATTGGTGGTAAGCAGTATGACTATCACCGCCCACAACTCTTTCTGTTCTACTCGTGTAAATCATCTACGCATAGACCTGGCTCGGATGCCACTATTGGGAAACATTGCATGGAAAACAAAAAAAATTCAACGCACACGCAAGATCTATCCATGGAGATGCATAGCAACGAAGGGGAGATTCTGTCTATGTACCCTCGTAGACCATAAGCGGAAGTGTTTAGTAACGCGGTTGATGTAGTCGAACTTCTTCGTGATCCAACCGATCAAGTACCGAACGTACGTCACCTCCGCGTTCAGCACACGTTCAACTCGGTGACGTCCTCACCTTCTTGATCCAGCAAGACGGCGAAGTAGTGCATGAGTTGGCAGCACGAAGGCGTGGTGACGGTGGTGGTGATGCTATCTCCGCAGGGCTTCGCCTAAGCACTACGAAAATATGACCGAGGGACGAAACTGTGGAGGGGGACGCCGCACACGGCTCAGAGATTGTCGTGTCTTATGTGTGGTGCCCCCTCCCACATATATATAGGTGGGGGGGAGGGAGGAGTAGTCAAGGAGGCGCCCCAAGTGGGGCCGAATCCCACTTGGGGTCCTGCCCCTAGCCGCGCCCCCCCCCTTGCCTTTCTAGGCGCGCGGGAAAAGGCATGGGAGGGTGGCACCCCCCCTTTCCTTTCTCCCATGTGGAGGGGAAGGCAGGAGGGGCTAGCCCTCCCCCTTTCCTTCCCTAGGGCAGGCGGCCAGGGAGAGGGGCGCGCCAACGCCCTTGTGGGCTGGTGTGTCTCTCCCCTTGGCCCATTAGGCCCATAGACCTCCCGGGGTTGTCCGGAACCCCTTCCGGTGAACCGATTACTACCCGGTGCACTCCGAAACTCTTCCGGTGTCCGAATATCATCGTCCTATATATCAATCTTTACCTCCGGACCATTCCGGAGCTCCTCGTCATGTCCGTGATCTCATCCAGGACTCCGAACAACATTCGGTCACCAAATCATATAACTCATATAACACTATATCATCAACGAACGTTAAGCGTGCGGACCCTACGGGTTCGAGAACTATGTAGACATGACCGAGACACCTCTCCGGTCAATAACCAATAGCGGAACCTGGATGGCCATATTGGTTCCTACATATTCTATGAAGATCTTTATCGGTCGAACCTTATGACACATACGTAATTCCCTTTGTCCATCGGTATGTTACTTGCCCGAGATTCGATCGTCGGTATCTTCATACCTAGTTCAATATCATTACCGGCAAGTCTCTTTACTCGTTTCGTAATATATCATCTCATAACTAACTCATTAGTCATTTGCTTGCAAGGCTTATTATGATGTGTATTACCGAGAAGGCCCATAGATACCTCTCCGATACTCGGAGTGACAAATCCCAATCTCGATCCATGCCAACTCAAAAAACACCTTCGGAGATACCTGTAGAGCATCTTTATGATCACCCAGTTATGTTGTGATGTTTGATAGCACACAAGGTATTCCTCCGGTATCCGTGAGTGGCATGATCTCATGGTTGAAGGAACATGTATTTGACATTCAAGAAAGTAGTAGCAATAAACTGAACGATCATATGCTAAGCTAACGGATGGGTCTTGTCCATCACATCATTCTCCTAATGATGTGATCCCATTATCAAATGACAACACATTTCTATGGTTAGGAAACCTTAACCATCTTTGATCAACGAGCTAGTCTAGTAGAGGCTTACTAGGGACATGGTATTTGTTTATGTATTCACACATGTATTTAAGTTTCCGATCAATACAATTCTAGCATGATTAATAAACCTTTATCATGAATAAGGAAATATAAAATAACAACTTTATTATTGCCTCTAGGGCATATTTCCTTCAATTCTGGCCCAATTAAGGCCCAATCTGACTTTCAACCTATTAAAGGCCCTTGTTCTTTATTGGACATATTAGGCCCACAAGATATTTACACATGCTAACGGCCTGTTGTTACTAAGGGCCCAAATTATGTTTGGCCCATTAACGGCCCACTACGGCCACAGGCCTATCAAAAATAAGAAAGCCTACGCTTATTTAGGCCCAGATATTTTCTGTGGGCTACATGCAGATTACGGCCGATAATCGTTGTTAATCCAATTGGAATTTTGGGCCGGAGGAATTATGGCCCGATGGGCTCCTATGATGCTTACGGCCGAAAGGAGATCGATGATGCCGAATACATTACTAAGGTAAACCTACACTATACAAAAATAGCTTCATAATTTCTATGGCCTTTGGCATCACGATAAATGCTGTATCACAACAAAATAAATTACAACCATACAACAAAAGGCCCGTTGGCATAAAAGTTTACAGACCGTGCAAATAAATGTACATCATATGTATAGAAGCACAAATCATTTGACCTGAGTGCTAATGTTTCAGGCTGTAGAATCTGATGGAGCAGAATGACCTTCCCCTTTTTTCTGCCATTGCTCTTGAACAATGAAGCAAATGTCTGATAGTCTGGTTTCAAAACCATTCATATCTTGATGACATTTGTCATACACTATTCTTGTTTAAAAAAGACCTCCGTTAGGGATTGGACTTGTGTCTGGAGCATAGATATATCACTATGTCTTGCCGGAAGATTTTGTTCAGTAGGCGATTTGGACGAGGTTACCTTGACAACCAACCCAGAACTACTCAGGAAGGTGCTTTTTGCACTGTTAGTGGAGAGATACTAACGCACTGCAGCAAGAGGTGACATTGTGCATGTGGTAGCCTCGTCACCTTCAGGTGGTTGTGGTTGTTCAATCATTTGTTTGATAGCTTGCTGAAAGTTTGAATTTGTAGATTAGTGTACCAGATAAGTTACTAATAAGACACAAACAAACAAATAGCTTTCACGTTTATACATAACTTATTTTGATGAACTAATGTAATACATTAGCATGTATTGTAGTGCTAACTACATAATAAAATCACTTTCGGAACATATGTCCATGTAGCATGTCTCTTGTATTGTCTATTTCCTCACATTTATTGATATCTAAGGATAAAGAGACATGGTTTAAAGTAGGATGAACATAGTATGACATCATTCATATCACGGGCAAACAAATATCAAACAAACAAGCTATTGTAGCATTGTGTGGGCACGTGAACATCACAACTAGATTACAGATCAAGACCAAAAGAATATTCTTCCTCTCTTTTAAACCATGTAAGCTGAAATGATACGTTAAGACAACTGTGTATAAAAGTGAACAGAGTAGCTGACATTGGCTGCAAACCAAGCAGTTAAATGAACACATCACAGTAACAAGCAGTTGAAAGGCATGAGGAGTAAGGACTTACAACAATGGCTTGAACTGGTGTGCTCATGCCCTTCATCTTGTTGGTGTGACAATCCTTGAAGGTTTGCACTACATTTGGTTAAGGTTCTTTTTGATCCGCATGGGCTTTCCTCTGTATTTGGAACAAGTCAATATAAATACGATAAGATGGCATAGCAAAAAGAAGGAAATAGCAGCTATTTACAAGAGCCTCGCAGCATGCAATATAGCTACATGATCCTGTTGTCTGTTGGAATTTCACTTTAGAATGGTTGGTCATGTTCTTCAAATAGTTAGCCTAGAAGAAGATAGACTTGTAAGGCACATACGTAAATAGGAGTTCAATATGTGATCTGATCACATACATATACCCTACCTAATACTTTGGATTAGACCAGTGTTTAATAATGGTTGTCCAGTCTTCATCCGTAATATATTCCACTGGAGATGTTTGGGTGATTTCATTGTTAGCCTTGCCTTCAAAGTGAGTTTTTCTAAGGTGATACTGATACTGTCGCAGAGCAGACTGAAAAACATGAGTGCATGCATGTTTAGTTGCATCATCTTTTGGATCCAACTTGAACCTCATCTATTGAAAAAATAATGGGAGTCTCATTAGGAGGAAGCTAGAAAGTATGGGACAGAGTAAGACAATATTACAAATTGCGATGAATAACATTACTTACGGATAAATGGTCAAGGATGGTGTTAAACTGGGTATCGTCTTTCTCATTCCTCTACTGGATCCACGTTGGGAGAATACGTGCGTGACACCTAACGGCAACGGTTGCCTCTGATACTGACTTGGCTGACTCTGTAGCATCATGTGGCCTTTTTAAACCTGCCTCAAAATGGATCTCCATTCTTCCTCCTTTAGATTTTGTTAATCTGTCAAGCATTATCCCTGATGTCTGTTTCCTCATGCGCCATGGTGCTAGTTCAACAACGAATATGGAAAGTGTTAGTGCACATCAAACTGTGAGAGTACATATAAAGGAGCATGCAACTGCAACTTGACTCGGTCAGGTACCGTCTTGGTGTTGATGCTCATGAGGTTCATCTGATCTTGCCAAGTCCTGTAGTGTCAGCAATGCTTCGGAAGTAGTGTTAGGTGTGAAGGCGGCTTGGGAACATGCCACTTGCGGAGCATTCGAACGAGTAACTCGTTTGAGATGCCTGTACAATTGAAGGAGGTGCTGCAGCTGGTGGAGCAGGGGATACTGTGTTTGTAGATTTAGCTGATGGACTTGTACCTTCTACTGCACTATAAGTACTAGCAGAATCTTGAGGGAAGCTCCTTTTCTGTTGCAAACGAAGAGTAACACCATCCCCTACTATATTCTTTTCCTTACTCTTTTTTGACTTTGCCATGTCAAGCCATACCCACAACACAAAACAATAAAATTCTGTGACGCCCCCGATTCAATCATACACTAATCATACACGCAAATGTGTATGATCAAGATTAGGGACTCACGGGTAGATATCACAACACAACTCTAGACACAAATAAAATAATACAAGCTTCATATTACAAGCCAGGGGCCTCGAGGGCTCGAATACAGAAGCTCGAAACACAAGCAAGTCAGTGGAAGCAACAATATCTAAGTACAGACATAAGTTAAACAAGACTGCCTTAAGAAGGCAAGCACAAACACGATACAGATCGAAAAGTCAAGGCCTCCTGCCTAGGACCTCCTAACTACTCCTGGTCGTTGGCGGTCTCCACATAGTAGTCACCCTCTGGGTAGTAGTAGTCGTCGGTGGCGGCATCTGGCTCCTGGGATCCGTCATCTGGTCGCAACAACCGGAAAGAAGAAAGAAGTGCGAAAAGGGGTAACAAAGCAACCGTGAGTACTCATCCAAAGTACTCGCAAGCATCAGATCTATACTAAGTATGCATTGGTATCAAAGGAAGGGATGTATCTGTGGACTAAACTGCAGAATGCCAGAGGAGAAGGGAAAGCCTAGCCTATCGAAGACTAGCATCTTCAAGCATTTTGCAGCATTCAGAAGAGTATAGAATAGCATATTATAATTAGCAAGTATGTTGTAACATTAACGCCCAGAGATCCTTCCTCGACTCCCTGCGAGAAAGCAATCCCGGAGCCAACATATCCATCTCATGTCTCAAGTATCCAGTTCTAGTTGTAATAGATCGGGATACAACTCCGAGCATCCGTTACCGTGGACACGACTGTTTGAATAGATAACTTCCCTGCAGGGGTGCACCACATTACCCAACACGCTTGATTACTCTGGCCGGGCACACTTTCCTGGGTCATCCCCGGCCTCGGAAGATCAACACGTCGTAGTCCTACCTAGGCTCCGCAGAGAGGTCCTCGCCGGTCTACATCCTAAGCACTACGGGGTCTTGGGCCCATCGCCCTTTGCACTACGGGTCGTTGCGAGCAGGGCGGGTCTAGGCACCACCTCTGTCATGGATGGCGCCGGCCCAACCGTGCAGCAATGCTGAACTCGATGTCTGACAGAGCTTTCGAAAGAATCGTACGACGTCGAGTGCCCATAAATGTTCCCGCGTGGCGGTTAGTGCGTATAGGCCAGTGGCCAACTCAGAACAAATACCCAAATCCTTAGTGTATTGGGAGCTCGCAGAGACTCACGATCATGTTACCCCGTCGCCCCGTCTCGAGGAAATACGGCACGGGCCAGGCCCAACCCTCTCTCTCTAGGGCGGTCTACCTGCCCGACCATGCCTCGTAATTATCTCACGGGTACCCTCCAGGTCAACCCGACTATCCAGAGACTGTCGGGAACTCAGGTCCACATCTACCGGGCTGGTACCGCCTATCCCTTCAGTCCCACAGTAACAGTGCACGGGGGCTACAGGTAAAGGTAATTGTGTGTCTGTATCATCAAGGGGGAAATCCGAGGAATCACCCTCGATGGATTCCCACTCGATGTAACCAACAAGGTGAACTTGGAGGAATCACCCTCGGTAGGTTCACGCTTGAAATGTTGCACGACAGAGTTGTATCGGGAGTGGTGAAGGAGGAATCACCCTCGATAGACCACGACCGATTAGCTACACTACAGAGTTATCATTAGGAGTGCGTTATGAGGTATCACCCTCGGCACTCGATAGTGGCTCTGCAGAGTCGCACAACTAGGGGGGTGAGGTGATGTGTTGGGCTTTGGACATCGATCACGCTGATCGAGTCATCGGAGACAAAGCAGGGGCAACTGGGTCAAAGTGAGGGGTCATTGATGGATCACAAACCAACCTATACTAAGCATATAGGATAAGCAGGTAGGGTACAAGAGAAGGTTACAAAAGCAGGCTATGCATCAGAATAGGAGCAATCAATAACAGTAGCAAAATCTAATGCAAGCATGAGAGAGAATGGAATGGTCGATATCGGAATGATCAAGGGGGGTTTGCTTGCATTGAAGCTCTGCTGAAAAGGAAGAAGGGTCATCGGTGACGTAGTCGATCACAGGGGCAGCATCAGTCTCGGGGGCTACCGGAGAGAAGAGGGGGAAGAAACAGTAAATACAAAGCACATAGATGCCTCACTAAGCATGAAATGACGATAAGCGGTGCTAGGGGTGTTCTAACGCAGTGCTACATGATATAGGAGCAGGGGGAAAACATCCGAGAATGTTTTCCCAAAGTTTGGCATTTTCGGACAGATGAAATGAAGGGGGACGGTTCCATGTTCTCTATGCTAGGGACGTGTGGCGGACGAACGGAGGGCGTATTCGGATCCGTCATGTTTTCTGAGCAACTTTTATGTATAAAGTGTTTTCATCTAAGTTACAGGTTATTTTATATGATTTTTTCCAAGATTTAAACATTTTTTGCATTAAACAGATTTAAATTAAATCAAATATGGGTTTACTGCATCAACATGTGGTCAGGGTGATGTCAGCAATCAACCAGTCAGTTGACTGGTCAAACTGACATGCGGGACCCACCTGTCATAGACAGTTGGTTTAAACAGAGTTAAAACTAATCTAAATTTAGTTAATTACCTACTGGGCCTATTGGGGAACGTAGTAGTAAATCAAAAAAAATTCTACGCATCACCAAGATCAATCTATGGAGAGACTAGCAACGAGAGAGAGAGGAGTGCATCTTCATACCCTTGAAGATCGCGATGCGGAAGCGTTGCAAGAACGCGGTTGGAGGAGTAGTACACGCAGCGATTCAGATCGCGGTCGATTCCGATCTAAGCACCGAACAACGGTGCCTCCGCGTTCAACACACGTGCAGCCCGGTGACGTCTCCCGCGCCTTGATCCAGCAAGGAGGAGTGTAAGTGCATCTAGTGCCCCTTAGTGATTTTGGTGTATTGAAGACTTATAGGTTAAGAGACTAATGCGTTTGTGAGTGTACACAGGTCTATAAGTCTATGAGGAGTTTGTTATTTACGATGATTGTCGACCCCTAAAAATGAATGTCTTCAACTGAAGACTTTGAAAGTGAAGAAATTGGTGTGACCCTGAAGACTTGATATTCATGCGAGGATTACGAAGCGTGAAGACTTTTGTTTTCGTAGTTTCATTTTCTTCTTCTTGAGTCATAGGAAACACCGTACTGTTAAAGGGGGTCGAGGTAAAACTAAGGAAAAGTTTCCAAGCGATGCTCAACTCAAAATCCTACACCTACCCAATCCTTTCGAGTGAAGCCATTGGAAATCTCATACAGTTTAGTCAAGTTCTTCAGTGACAGAGACGAAGTTCTTCTGTTCTCTGAGGAATTTGTTCTGACTGAGGAGTTAGGAATTCGCCAGTGCGGATTGCCTACAAGTGAGGAACATGATAGCCCTAAGGAATTTGATACTCAAATATCCGACCGTTGCTGTGCTGTGCGCCAGCTGTCCAAATATCCTACCCACCTAACGGTCATATCATTGAAGGGAATTTATGTCTTATCATGTCGGGTTGCTCCCTAGGCTATAAATAGCCGCCCCCCTTCAACCACTAGCTGGTTGGCTGCTCTGAGAGATAGATTGACACTTGTCATTTAGAGCATCCCATCCTCCGAGGAATTTGAGCGAAAATCATCAAGTGAGGAAAAACCCAAAAACCCAAACACCTACGAACCCAAAGTGATTGAGCATCACTGAAGAGATTGTTCCTGTGTGGAACCGACGCTTGTTACCTTTGAGGACTATGCATCCACCAGACGGTTAGGCGTCATGGTCTAGAGCATCCAAGAAGAAATTGTGGATTGCCGAGTGACCGAGTATGTGAAGGTTTGGAAGTCACCTGAAGACTTACCACAAGTGATTGGGCGAGGTCTGTGTGACCTTAGCTCAAGGAGAATACGGTGAGGACTGTGTGTCCTTAGGTTTAAATACCTAGCTGCTCTAACCAGACATACAACTGTCACAGCAGTTGGAACTGGTCTACCAAATCATTGTCTTCACCGAGCTACTGGTTCTATTTCCTCAACCCTTTCATTTCCTCGCATACTTGCTATGTATTTGATCATTACTGTTTGAAGACTTTGACTGAAGACTTTCTCAATTTCCTCAGTTCAATTTCTTCAGTCAGTTTGTCTTCAGCCTGCTTATCCTGTGTTTACGCTACTCGTACTCTGTGCTTGTTTTCATTTCATCATGATGACTGTGCTACTGCACTGTTATGCTTGCATCTGAGTACTTATTCCGCTGCTAAGTAGTTCGTCACTTAGGAATTTCCTCACCTTGAAATTCCTCAGTGACGAATTTGTAAAAATCGCCTATTCACCCCCCCTCTAGTCGTCATAACGCACTTTCAATTGGTATCAGAGCGAGGTACTCCCTTGTTCTGTGTGATTTTGGTTTGACCACATGGAGTTTTAGTTATGTTGACTGCAGGCATGATCAAGGTCTCGGCTGGGTGTCCTACCTTCGATGGGACGGACTACCCCTACTAGAAGAACAAGATGCGCATGCATCTTGAGGCAATTGACAACGATCTCTGGTACGTTGTGGAAAATGGTGTTCCCTCTGTCACTCCTTCCGTAAACACTGCTGATGTGAAGAGATTCAAGCAACTCGACTCTCAAGCGAAGAATATCATATGTGGCCATCTGAGCAAAGGGCAGTATGGCAGAGTGAGTGCTTTGGAGACAGCTAAGCTTATCTGGGATAGGCTGTCCAAGGTCAACGAAGGAGTCTCAACTCAACGTGACTCTCGAGTTGACGTTCTTCGCAATCTCTTCAACCGCTTCAAAAGACTCGACAACGAAAACGTTCAGCAAACCTTTGATCGTCTCACTGACATTTCAAACGAGCTTCAAGCACTGGGTGCCACTGACATCACCGACCATGAGGTGGTGAAGAAATTGCTGAGGTCACTCGATTCTTCATTCGATACACTGGCACTGATGATTCAAGAACGTGGAGACTACAAGTCACTTGATCCTGCTGACATTCTTGAGAGGCTGAACACTCATGAATTCCAACTAGCTAAGAAGAGAGATCTCTACGGACCGAGCTATGGTAGATCTCGTGCACTAAAGGTCAAGGCAGTCTCTGAATTTGAAGATGAAGATTCTGGTAGCAGCCTTGGTGATCCTGAAGAACTGAGTTAGGAGCTAGCAATGCTCGTGAGGAAATTCCAGAAGTTCTCTAGACGTGGCCGATTTGGAAAATCCTCAAGAGGTGATGACATGAAATCAGATTCCTCATCCCGTGACTACAAGAAGAGAACTTGCCATAAATGCAAGAAACCTGGTCACTACATTACTGATTGTCCTCAGTGGGAGAAGGAATCAAAGAAGAAGAAATACAAGGATGACAGTTCTGATGACTCAAAGAAGAAAAAGAAATCTTCAAAGTCCTCATCGTCAAAATCTTCAAAGTCTTCATCTCACAAGAAGAGCAGTTCCAAAAAGGCTCGGGCATTCATTGGCAAGGAAATGGACTCTGAAGCTGAATCTGAGGAACATGAGGAAGAGGAGGCATCTGAGGAGTCAGACTCTGGTGTGGCGAGCCTAGCACTCGCTACTGCTTACATTAGCAAGTCCATCTTCAACACTGAGGAAAATGGCTTCCCTAACACTGCTGATGACGGCAACGATGACTATGCTCCCACCTATTGCTTCATGGCAAAAGGTGCCAAGGTACTCAAATATCCCTCATCTGAATCAAGTAAGGATGAATCTGATGATAACCTCAAACCCAGCTATTCCAAACTTGCTAATATTGCTGTTAAACAACAAAAGGCTTTGGAAAAGGTTCAAAATATGCTAGACAAAAGCGATGATCTGTTAGGTGAGGAAATGGATCGAACTCAAACACTGACTGATAATCTTCAGCAACTACAGTCTAAGTTTGACAACCTTCAAGGTCGTCATGAAACTCTCCTAGCCGATCATGAGAAGCTTTCTTATGAATTTCTTCAAAGAAAGCAAGATCTTGAGAAGCTAAGGGTGAGTCATGAAGATCTTCAGAAGGAAAATGATTCTTTGCTTGCTCAACAGATCAGTTCCGCTGAGGAAGAATTTATTCCACCATGCTTGAAATGCATTGAACGTGAAACTGCTAATTCTTCACCTGAATGTTCAAATGCTTCTATTGCTGCAAATTCTTCAACTATCTTCGTGGTCACAAATTCCTCATCTGAGGATACCACTAGTATCACTGACGAAAATGTAGGGTTGAAGGAATTGTCTGTGACAGGCATGTACAAAAGCCTCAAAGGGCATCAGACTCTTTGTGATGTGCTCAAAAAGCAGATCTTGAACAGGAACCCTAGGAAAGAGGGGATTGCCTTTGAGAGGAAACTCAATGCTGATGGAACCTACTGGAAACCTGAGCAGTATCCCAAAACCTCATAGGTTGCTGCGAAGGGACCTCCCGTAGATCCATCCACTTTATCTGGCTTTACTTGTGAATCCTCATATTCATCTGATGAGTCATTTGACTCCAACTATAAACTGTTCAAAAATCAGAATGGTGAAGTATTTGCTAGATATGTTGGATCTAACTGCAGGAATGGTCCCCCTATGAAGAAAATCTGGGTTCCCAAAAGGTGCCTTGAAAGTCTTCAGGTGAATGTCCTCATGACACCACCTGTGAAGAATAAGAATCCCAGATCAAATTCTTCATATGGACCAAAGTCTTCATATGGATCCAAGTCCTCTTATGGATCAAATTCCTCACATGGATCCAAGTCCTCTTATGGATCAAATTCCTCACATGGATCCAAGTCCTCACATGATCATCACCATGCTAACACTTCTGTTTCACAGGGAAAATCTAAGAGTTCTGATTATGTGCATTATTCTTCAAATCATTATATTCATAAGTCCTCGAAGAATTTCTCTGCTTACTCATATGTCTATGCTAATCCCTCTCCTGTGAAACGAAGCACTCTGGCTTCATTGCCACCTTTCTCTTATGGAGCTCGTAGAATGATGAACTCTTTGCCACCCCTCCAGATGTGGGTGGTGAAGAAAAAGAACTAATCTCTTATGCAGGGTCAGGTCTCCAGACGAACTAAATCGTCTAAAGAATTTACTGGAGACCTGAAATGCTTGAAAGGACGCAAGCTAATCATGAAGAAATGATTTATTCATTTCTCACGTCCTCACATTGCTATATATATACATATGTTGCTTTAATTGATGAAATATGTCTGATGAATTTGATGTCATATTCTTCACTCTGAAGTATATGAGTTCGTAAGATGCACTAATTCATCTGCAGGATGATTTACCCAAAGCTACTGAGTGGGTCCTCGATAGTGGATGTACAAATCACATGACCGGTGACAAGACCTTACTGATGAACACTCCTTTATCTCCATCACACTTGAAGCATATCACCTACGCTGACAAAGGCAAAAGCAAGGTATTGTGTCTAGGTAGGGTTGCAATCTCAAAGGATCGACACATGGATAAAGTCATGCTTGTCGAGTCCCTCGGATTCAACCTCATGTCTGTCTCAATGCTTTGTGATCTTGATATGGTTGTTGTCTTTGGCAAATATCGTTGCTTAGTGCTCATGGAATCTGATAATTCCAAAGTCTTCGAAGGCTTTAGGAGAAGAGACTTGTATATTGTTGATTTCTCTGCAGGACCACAGCCTGCCACTTGTCTACTTGCTAAAGCTTCAGAAGGCTGGCTATGGCATCGACGACTGGGTCATGCTGGCATGAGGAACTTACACACGCTCATGAAGAAAAAGCACGTCATTGGCATCGAGGGTGTCAAATTCCTCAAAGATCATCTTTGTGGGGCTTGTGAGGCTGGAAAGATGACCAGAGCCAAGCACCCCTCAAAGACTATCATGACTACTTCTCGTCCTTTTGAATTGCTTCATATGGATCTCTTTGGCCCCACTCATTATGCCACACTAACAAATGCAGCATCTCTATATGGCTTTGTCATTGTTGATGACTATTCTCGTTACACATGGGTGCATGTCATTACTTACAAAACTGAAGTGCAGGAAGTCTTCAGACGATTTTCCTCAAGGGCTTCGACGAATTTCGGTGTGAAGATCAAGCATATACATAGTGACAATGGGACAGAGTTCAAGAATACTGGTCTTGATGACTATCTCGATGAACTTGGTATTACTCATGAGCTATCTGCCCCATACACTCCTCAGCAGAATGGCGTTGTGGAGCGCAAGAACAGGACTCTTGTTGAGATGGCTCGCACCATGCTTGATGAATACAAGACACCTCGTCACTTCTGGCCTGAGGCAATTGATACTGCATGCCACATCATCAACAGGGTATATCTTCACAAATTCTTCAAGAAGACCTCATATGAACTCCTCACTGACAAGAAACCCAATGTGAGTTATTTCAAAGTCTTCGGTGCTAAATGCTGGATTAGAGATCCTCATCATAATTCTAAATTTGCACCGAAAGCACATGAAGGTTTTATGCTTGGTTACGGAAAGGACTCGCACACCTACAGGGTCTTCAACACCTATCACAACAAGGTTGTTGACACTGTAGATGTGCGGTTCGATGAGACTAACGGCTCGCAAAGAGAGCACCTACCTCCTGTGCTAGATGAAAAGACGCCTGAGGAAACCATCAAGTTCAAAGCTACTGAGGATGTCATTCCTACTGAAGAATCTGCTGAAGAAATCATTCCAGAACATGAAGAACAGCATGCTGGCGCATCTGAAGAAAATGGCTCTGAAGAAAATGCTGAGCCAAATCAAAGTCGTCAACCTGCTCATCCTCGCGTTGCAAATGAAGTACAGATTGAGAGAATCATCCACGACATCAACGCACCAGGTCCTCTGACTCGCTCAAAAGCTTCACATTTGTCTAACTTTTGTGGGCATTTTGCTTTCGTCTCTATCACAGAGCCCACCAAAGTTGATGAGGCATTTCTGGAGCCTGAATGGATTCAAGCAATGCAAGAGGAATTACATCAATTCAAGCTGAACAATGTATGGGAGCTTGTCAAGCGACCGGACCCATGCAAGCACAATATCATCGGTACCAAATGGATCAACCGCAACAAGCAAGATGAAAATGGCCTAGTGGTGAGGAACAAGGCTCGTCTTGTGGCTCAAGGCTACACACAGGTTGAAGAAATTGATTTCGATGAAACTTTTGCACCTGTTGCTAGACTTGAGGCTATTCACATATTGCTTGCTTATGCTAACCATCATAATATCATCTTATATCAAATGGATGTGAAAAGTGCATTCCTCAATGGTAAGCTTGAGGAAGAAGTATATGTTGCTCAACCCCCAGGTTTTGAAGATCCTAAGCATCCTGACAAAGTCTTCAGACTCAATAAGGCCCTCTATGGCCTCAAGCAGGCCCCTCGGGCGTGGTATGATACTTTGAAGGAATTCCTCATGAAGAAAGGCTTCAAACCCGGTTCACTCGACCTAACTCTTTTCACCAAAACCTATGATGATGAATTATTCATGTGCCAAATATATGTTGATGATATTATCTTTGGCTGTACTAACCAACATTACAGTGACGAATTTGCTTACATGATGAGTGAGGAATATCAAATGTCCATGATGGGAGAATTGAAATTCTTCTTAGGTCTTCAAATTCGTCAACAACGCAATGGCATCTTCATTTCTCAAGAGAAATACCTCAAGGACGTTCTGAGGAAATTCGGTATGCAAGAATGCAGAGGCGTCAAAATCCCTATGCCCACAAATGGCCATCTATGCACTGATGAAAATGGAATAGACTTCGATCAAAAGGTATACCGCTCCATGATTGGCTCTTTATTGTACCTATGTGCATCTAGGCCGGATATTATGCTTAGTGTTTGCATGTGTGCCCATTTTCAAGCTACACCGAAGGAATCACACCATAAGGCCGTGAAACATATTCTTCGATATCTAGCTCACACTCCAACACTTGGATTATGGTATCCCAAGGGCTCGGCTTTTGATCTCATTGGATATTCTGACTCTGACTATGCTGGTGATCATGTGGACCGCAAGTCAACATCAGGCACTTGCCATTTCCTCGGACGATCCTTAGTATGTTGGTCCTCGAAGAAGCAGAACTGCGTATCACTCTCTACTGCTGAAGCTGAGTATATTGCTGCTGGTTCTTGCTGTGCTCAATTGCTATGGATGAAGCAAACCCTCAAGGACTACGGCATCAATGTGAAGAATGTGCCACTCTACTGCGACAACGAGAGTGCCATCAAAATTGCTCATAACCCAGTTCAGCACTCGAAGACAAAGCACATCGAGATTCGTCATCATTTTCTTCGAGATCATGTGTTGAAGGGTGACATCTCTATTGATCCCGTGAAGTCTGAAGAACAACTAGCGGATATCTTCACAAAGCCCTTGGATGAGAAGAGATTTAGCAAATTGTGGTGTGAGCTAAATATCTTAGAATCTTCGAATGTTCTTTGAAAAGGACACACATCCTAACACTTATGCAAATTGATGACTTAGATGTGCAACACACGAAGCAACGTTTTTCTTCAATCAATGAAGACAAACCCACTAAGTGTGAAGAAATTAATGAAGAATTTGATTCTCAAAACCCTACGACAATTGTACGTGGTGTCTGAAATCATCATTCTTATACGGTGGGTTACACCACCACAAAAGTTGAAAATCTTCAAAAATTGAGTTTTTCTTCATTTTGCAAATTCTTCAAATTTTCAAATTCTTCAACTTTGCAAAGTCTTCACTCTTCCCGTCTGTGTTCTTTATTGACTATATATATATTTGAGTTTTTCAGTCCTCTACAGCATTCACTTATTGCTAATTCTTCAAGTTGTTTTTTCTTCTAAGTGAATGTGATCGGACCCTTTCCCCCTCTATGCTAATCTCAACCTAGTCTGTTCACAAATTCTTCATGTGTGTTCTATTTGAAACCCGTTCAAAGTCTTCACTGTGTCCTTGACAGCTGAAGAATTTGCGAACGAAACCTTAAAATATTCTTATCTGAATTTTCGGCTTTTGCCGCTCAAACCATTCCATATCCCTCGATAAGATTTATCTATTCACCCACAATCAAACACGATCTCCACTTCACAGTACACGGGTGACACATGTCGTTAGGATAAGAAGGGTCAGGGGCACGTTCGTCCATTTTCTTCGGACGAGCGGTTTTTCACCTCGGCTATAAATACCCCTCGCCCTCCTCAGATCTCATTTACCCCGCTCGATCTTACTCCCTCGCTCGAGCTCTCAGACCTAGCGCCGCCGCTACATTCCATCGTCGCCGGTGAGGAAGAGCTTCACTGCCTCGACCTCATCGCCGTCGTACTCACGCCGGCCGCGGAAATCTTCACTCCGCCGCCGCCGTAGCTGTTTTCCATCGCCAAGTTAGGGCATGGAAGATCTGAACGGACGAACATCTCCACTGCTACTCTCAGTTCGTCGTGTTCTTCGACAAGGGTAAATAAAATTTATTTTTACTGCCCTTGTTGATTCTGATGATTTCCACAAAATCTTCAAAAGGTGTTTATTCTTCAACTTTCATGTTCTTAAACACCAACTTGCTTCTGTCCTTGATCAGTTTCTCTAAGCAACGTTTTTCTTCAAGATTCCTCAATTGTGTGGATTTTCAATCTACACAACTCTGGAACCTAAGTCAAAAATGCTTAGTGAAATTCCTCAAGACACCCCTGGTCAAATTCCTCAAACTTGATACCTTTGAAAAACTTTTGAGAACGCATATGACCTCTCCAAAACTCTTCACACCTATATTCTGTTCACAGGTACACATGTCCGCTGCTGAATCTCTAGGTTCTCATCAACTTAACTCATTTGTAGCGTTCCTTGAAGAAAAATTGCATACCTCATTAGAAAATTCGATTGTTCAAAATCCTCAAGTGAAGAAAATGGCTGATGGTAAAAGACCTCAGAAGGGAGGAAAGAGGCCAGAAACAAATACTGCTTTTGAGATCCCTGATGACATCTATGATGAATATTGTACTCCTGATGAAGCAACTCATGGCAAGGAGAGCAAAAATCAGCGCAAAGTGCGCATTCAGAAGATTGAGAGGAGATGGGCAAGAGAATGGAGGGAATATCGCTATGTCACTCCCAAGTACATGAAGAAATTCGCTGTTAACCCTCCATGTCCAAGACCTCCATTGGCTCCTGGCCAAGAAGCTGATCCCACTAGTGTCAGAAGAGGTGAGGAATTTCCTCAGGAGTGGGCTAAGCGTCAAGCCAAGCTGGCCAAAGTGGCTAAAGAGGCAGTGAAGAAATTCAATGAAGATTCTGTTGCTGCCGCTGCTGAGGCCTCTGCTATCAAGCCTAAGAAGGCTATGCTGAAGAAATCAGCTGTCAAGACAAGTTCCTCAGCTGCAATGCCCTCACGGCCAAGCTCTTCAATGCCCTCACGGCCAAGCTCTTCAAAGCCCTCACGGCCTGTTCCTCAAGCAAATTCCTCAAAAGCAGCTCCAACTCCCTCAGTTGCAAAATCCTCAGCTGCTCCTGCAAAGTCCTCAGAACCTGTGCATCTTGCCACATGCCAAAGGACTACTGGAATCTCAATTGCTTCAGGAGTCTCTGCAAGTTCTTCAGCTCCACCTCAGTCTTCAACAACTCTGACCTTGCTGAAGAAAAAGGCCACTGCTGGACGAGGCACAAGGCCAAGTCCTCACAAGAAGCAAGTCGCCTTTCAGGTTCCGTCAAGCGAAGACGAAGCTGATGATGAAGAATTAGCTGAGATCATCAGAGATCGACAACAAAGGGCCTCTTGGGCCAAAGGCAGTGCTGTGCCCCTCATGCTGGATCCAAGGAAGATCCTTGATTTCATCGATCTATGGCACAAGGATCCAAATACACCTTTGCCTGAATTAAACCTCACTCCTGGTCAAAGTCACATGTTGACGGCCTTCATAAATGAAGAGAAATGGAAATTTGAAAAGGCCAGGCAGGTGAAGAAGGCTCAGTACAAGAAGGAGCGTTTTCTGAAGAACAATGTTGTGAAAATGTCTCCTGAAGAACTTGTGTCTATGCAGGCTGAGATCAAAGCACTCAGTGATGAATTTCATGCATTCCGTGCAGATTGGCTAGGTGCCAAAGTCAGATTCGTCAGAATGGTAAAAGGATTTACTCCAAGTGTTGCAGCTTCATCGTAACCCAAATTTCCTCAGACTGGAACATCTGTTCAGTCTGCTGAAGAAAATGAAAGTGCCAGAGCTGATGAAGAAATTCCTGTCTCTGAAGAAAATGCCAGGGCAACCTCCAATATTGCGCCTGAAGAGCAATCCAGGCCAGTTGAAGCATCTGCTACTGTGCCTGAGGAATCTGAACAAGCCAGGGCAACTGCATCAGTTGTGCCTGAAGAAATTCAACCAATTTCCTCTGCTCCTCCTGCACCGATGACAAGCATCAACCTTCCTTCTGCAACAGAAGCGAAGAAAACCAAGGCTGCGGAGCGAGCAGCTGTGAAGAAAAGGAAAGCATCTGCATCTTCAGAGTCTTCAGCTCCCAAGAAATTGAAGACTTTGACGAGTTCATCTGAAAACCCTATTGATGCTATTCCAATATCAAGCATGCCATCAAAGGAGATCATTCCCATTGGTGATGAATATGAAATTCCAAGTAAATCTGATGAAGAAGATCCTTCTGCTGCTTCGACAGAGCAGATGGATGAAGAAATTGAAGTGGATACTTTCCCTTCAACCCCACTGGTATCATCGCCCATGCCTCAGTTCACAGCTGAAGAGGCAGGCGTAGAAGAAACTGAAGAAGATGAGGATGTGGATATTGGGTCTACAACACCTATTCTGAATGATGAATTTTGGGAAAGTCATCACCCCAATTCACCTCTGACGACCCCGCTACATCATGTTCCTCAGTCCCCTGTGCCAACTGAAGAAATTCATACGGTCTCTGATGAACGTCAAGCTTCACTTCATTCTATTTCTGAAGAAGTTCCAGTCACTAGCGCTGATGTACATATGTCTAAAGAAATGGAGGCCAAGGCTGCTGCTGAAATTCCTCAGCCTGTGGCTTCAGTGGCTATACCTCAAGAGGCTATGAAGACTTCAACTGTTAATCTTCAGCCCAAGCCACAGAACCCTCACTCCAAGAAGCAGAAATTTAATGCTGAGGATTTCTTCAATGAGCACATATTCTTCACTGAATACAATCCCTATGACTCTGCTCGACTTCGTCGCAAGCGCTTCTGGACTGCAAGCCAGATGAACTTCTATTCCTCATTGTTGTTTGATAAGGATAAGATCTTTGAACATGAGCAAATTCCTCATGTAGATATGGAATCGCTGCCCTGCTTCACCCCAGTCCTCAGTGTTCTTCATGACGCTGGGTTACTCAATTTCTGCACCGACATCTGCGATTGGAATGAAGAACTCATTCTTCAATTCTTTGCCACGCTGCACATTACTGGAAATGTTGATGATGTCAACTCATGGGTATTGGACTGGATGACCGATAATACTCATTTCAAAGCACCGGCCTCTGAATTGCTTCATGCCGTCCCAGTCAGTCCTCCCACTGAAGGTGCAAGGCTTCTCTATGTTGAACCTGAACTGTCTTATCATCTGATGCAAGTGCTGATGAAGCCTTTGAAGCCAGGCCAAGCTCCAAGGACCAAATTCCTCGTCAAGGAATTGCTCTATGTGCCAAGGACAGTTTATCGCATATTGACCAAAACCCTCAGTCCAATCAAGGGCCACAACTCTGCTGATGAAGAAGTTGTTGGCATCATGAAGAATCTACTGTTCAATATCATTCATGGTATACCTATCAACTACCACGATTTCTTCATGAGGACTTTGGCCAATGCTGCTCTGTCACCTTTTGAGTTGAAGCCTTATGCTCCCTGGATCATGAAGTTCATCGGATCAAGATCTTCAATTCATTATAAGGCTGATCTTCAAAATCATCTCAGCTATTTGCCCCCTATTGAAGTCCTCAAACGGACTATTTCCTCTACTGACGAGAAGGGCAAGGCTGCTGTTATTGATGAAGGTACTCGTCCATTGGATGGACAGTTTCGCAAAGCTACTTCCTATTCCACCAATGATGACTCTGCAACTCAAGATTCTGCCGCCAAAGCTTCAGAACATAATCCTCAAACCACAGCTCCGCGTGTGATGACTGATCGTGAACTTCTCCTTAGTCTTCATCAGAAAGTTGATCGAAATCATAAGTGGGTCAAGCGTCAGTTTGGTGCAATTCTTCAGAACATGACAGTCACTCAAAATACTGTGAAGAAGAATCACTACTACTTGCATGAAGTCTTTGACCGCACTTGGGCGATTCTGTCTAATCTTCATAGTGCTGAAGAACTCAAGGAGATGGGCTTCCAACAGAACTTTGACTGGTCTCAGCCACCTTCGAAGAAATTCAAGAAAGTCAAAGTTCCTCAGCTTGTTGCCAGTTCATATTCTTCATCGCGTGAGACGGATGAAGGTGAAGACGTGAACGACACTGCGGCAGGCCCTACCTCAACGGACGACCCCAACAATGCTGGCGCTCCTCCATCGACATCATGATGATATTCTTCAGGGGCGTTAGTCCTCATTTTTCATCCCTTTTGGTCATTCGATGACAAAGGGGGAGAAATTTGAGTTAGTCTTCAAGCGGGTCTTATATATGGGCTATATTTCTGTTAAGTTACAACTCTTGCTTTTCTGAGGTGTTTGCTCTGATGAGTTGTAAACTTAAGTCCTATGGTGGTCTGATACTTTTGCTCTTTTTTTCTGCATGCTAGTTCCTCAATACCATAATGCACGCATGCTGAATTTCGTCAGACACCATATTTCATCATGCATTTCAAATTCTTCATATCATATGTTAAATGCGTGTATGAATTTCAAGATATAGGAGGAGATCTCCATGATATTACTCAACAATGTGCATTTGCTATTTCAAAGCAAATTCCTCAAATATGCACATCTTCAGGGGGAGTTCTTCTATATCTTGCAAACAAATTCCTCATTATCAGTATTTACACTTCATATGTTTATCCCCGCTGAAAACTTAACCTATTGTCATCAATCACCAAAAAGGGGGAGATTGTAAGTGCATCTAGTGCCCCTTAGTGATTTTGGTGTATTGAAGACTTATAGGTTAAGAGACTAATGCGTTTGTGAGTGTACACAGGTCTATAAGTCTATGAGGAGTTTGTTATTTACGATGATTGTCGACCCCTAAAAATGAATGTCTTCAACTGAAGACTTTGGTTTTCTTGAAGACTTTGAAAGTGAAGAAATTGGTGTGACCCTGAAGACTTGATATTCATGCGAGGATTATGAAACGTGAAGACTTTTGTTTTCGTAGTTTCATTTTCTTCTTCTTGAGTCATAGGAAACACCGTACTGTTAAAGGGGGTCGAGGTAAAACTAAGGAAAAGTTTCCAAGTGATGCTCAACTCAAAATCCTACACCTACCCAATCCTTTCGAGTGAAGCCATTGGAAATCTCATACAGTTTAGTCAAGTTCTTCAGTGACAGAGACGAAGTTCTTCTGTTCTCTGAGGAATTTGTTCTGACTGAGGAGTTAGGAATTCGCCAGTGCGGATTGCCTACAAGTGAGGAACATGATAGCCTTGAGGAATTTGATACTCAAATATCCAACCATTGCTGTGCTGCGCGCCAACTGTCCAAATATCTTACCCACCTAACGGTCATATCATTGAAGGGCATTTATGTCTTATCATGTCGGGTTGCTCCCTAGGCTATAAATAGCCGCCCCCTTCAACCACTAGCTGGTTGGCTGCTCCGAGAGATAGATTGACACTTGTCATTTAGAGCATCCCATCCTCCGAGGACTTTGAGCGAAAATCATCAAGTGAGGAAAAACCCAAAAACCCAAACACCTACAAACCCAAAGTGATTGAGCATCACTGAAGAGATTGTTCCTGTGTGGAACCGACGCTTGTTACCTTTGAGGACTATGCATCCACCAGACGGTTAGGTGTCATGGTCTAGAGCATCCAAGAAGAAATTGTGGATTGCCGAGTGACCGAGTATGTGAAGGTTTGGAAGTCACCTCAAGACTTACCACGAGTGGTTGGGCGACGTCTGTGTGACCTTAGCTCAAGGAGAATACGGTGAGGAGTGTGTGTCCGGGACTGTGTGTCCTCAGGTTTAAATACCTAGCCGCTCTAACTAGACGTACAACTGTCACAGCAGTTGGAACTGGTCTACCAAATCATTGTCTTCACCGAGCTACTGGTTCTATTTCCTCAACCCTTTCATTTCCTCGCATACTTGCTATGTATTTGATCATTACTGTTTGAAGACTTTGACTGAAGACTTTCTCAATTTCCTCAGTTCAATTTCTTCAGTCAGTTTGTCTTCAGCCTGCTTATCCTATGTTTACGCTACTCGTACTCTGTGCTTGTTTTCATTTCATCATGATGACTGTGCTACTGCTCTGTTATGCTTGCATCTGAGTACTTATTCCGCTGCTAAGTAGTTCGTCACTTAGGAATTTCCTCACCTTGAAATTCCTCAGTGACAAATTTGTAAAAATCGCCTATTCACCCCCCTCTAGTCGTCATAACGCACTTTCAAGGAGGGAGAGGTTGGGGAAGACGGCTCCAGCAGCACGACGGTGTGGTGGTGGAACTTGCAGTTCTCCGGCAGGGCTTCGCCAAGCTCAAACGGAGGAGGAGGAGGTGTTGGAGAGGGGGAGGGCTGCGCCAGGGGAGAGTTTGTGGCCTCCCTCCCACCCCTCCACTATTTATAGGCTGGGGGGGAGAGGGGGCCGGCCCCCTAGATCCCATCTAGGGTTGGGGGCGGCGGCCAAGGGGGGGAGGAGTGCCTCCCAAGTCAAGTGGAGGCCCTCCCCCTTTAGGGTTTCCCCTCTCCCATGCGCATGGGCCTTAGGGGGGCTGGTTCCCCTATCACATTAAGGCTAGGGCGCTCCCTTACAGCCCATGCTGCTGTATTGGACATAGTGGAACACTTTCCGGACTTCCGGACCCCTCCGGAATCCTCCGGAACCTTTCGAAAACTTCCCGGTACAATACCGAAAAAACCCGAACTTTTTCCGGAACCCCAATAACAACTTCCCATATATAAATCTTTACCTCCGGACCATTTCGGAACTCCTCGTGACGTCCGGGATCTCATCCGGGACTCCGAACAACATTCGGTATTCACATACTATTTCCCATAACAACCCTAGAGTCACCGAACCTTAAGTGTGTAGGCCCTACGGGTTCGGGAACCATGCAGACATGACCAAGACATCTCTCCGGCCAATAACCAACAGCGGGATCTGGATACCCATGTTGGCTCCCACATGTTCCACAATGATTTCATCGGATGAACCACGATGTCGAGGATTCAATCAATCCCGTATACAATTCCCTTTGTCTACCGGTATGATACTTGCCCGAGATTCGATCATCGGTATCCCTATACCTTGTTCAATCTCGTTACCGACAAGTCTCTTTACTCATTCCGTAACGCATGATCCCGTGGCTAACTCTTTAGTCACATTGAGCTCATTATGATGATGCATTACCGAGTGGGCCCAGAGATACCTCTCCGTCATACGGAGTGACAAATCCCAGTCTCGATTCGTGCCAACCCAACAGACACTTTCGGAGATACCTGTAGTGCACCTTTATGGTCACCCAGTTACGTTGTGACATTTGATACACCCAAAGCATTCCTACGGTATCCGGGAGTTGCACAATCTCATGGTCTAAGGAAATCATACTTGACATTAGAAAAGCTTTAGCAGACGAACTACACGATCTAGTGCTATGCTTAGGATTGGGTCTTGTCCATCACATCATTATCCTAATGATGTGATCCCGTTATCAACGACATCCAATGTCCATGGTCAGGAAACCGTAACCATCCATTGATCAACGAGCTAGTCAACTAGAGGCTCACTAGGGACATGTTGTGGTCTATGTATTCACACATGCATTACGATTTCCGGATAACACAATTATAGCATGAACAATAGACAATTATCATGAACAAGGAAATATAATAATAACCACTTTATTATTGCCTCTAGGGCATATTTCCAACAGTCTCCCACTTGCACTAGAGTCAATAATCTAGTTACATTGTGATGAATCAAACACCCATAGAGTTCTCGTGTTGATCATGTTTTGCTCGTGGAAGAGGTTTAGTCAACGGATCTGCGACATTCAGATCCGTATGCACTTTACAAATATCTATGTCTCCATATTGAACATGTTCACGAATGGAGTTGAAGTGACGCTTGATATGCCTGGTCTTCTTGTGAAACCTGGGCTCCTTGGCAAGGGCAATAGCTCCAGTGTTGTCACAGAAGAGAGTCATTGGGCCCGACGCATTGGGAATAATTCCTAGGTCGGTGATGAACTCCTTCATCCAGACTGCTTCCTGTGCTGCCTCCGAGGCTGCTATGTACTCCGCTTCACATGTAGATCCCGCCACGACGCTTTGCTTGCAACTGCACCAGCTGACTGCCCCACCATTCAAAAAATACACGTATCTGGTTTGTGATTTAGAGTCATCCAGATCTGTGTCAAAGCTAGCGTCGACGTAACCCTTTACGACGAGCTCTTCGTCACCTCCATAAACGAGAAACATATCCTTAGTCCTTTTCAGGTACTTCAGGATGTTCTTGACCGCTGTCCAGTGTTCCATGCCGGGATTACTTTGGTACCTTCCTACCAAACTTACGGCGAGGTTCACATCAGGTCTGGTACACAGCATGGCATACATAATAGACCCTATGGCTGAGGCATAGGGGATGACGCTCATCTTTTCTCTATCTTCTGCCGAGGTCGGGCATTGAGCCGTGCTCAATCTCACACCTTGTAATACAGGCAAGAACCCCTTCTTGGACTGATCCATATTGAACTTCTTCAATATCTTGTCAAGGTATGTGCTTTGCGAAAGACCAATGAGGCGTCTCGATCTATCTCTATAGATCTTGATGCCTAATATGTAAGCAGCTTCTCCAAGGTCCTTCATTGAAAAACACTTGTTCAAGTAGGCCTTTATGCTTTCCAAGAATTCTATATCATTTCCTATTAATAGTATGTCATCTACATATAATATGAGAAATGCTACAGAGCTCCCATTCACTTTCTTGTAAACACAGGCTTCTCCATAAGTCTGTGTAAACCCAAACGCTTTGATCATCTCATCAAAGCGAATGTTCCAACTCCGAGATGCTTGCACCAGCCCATAGATTGAGCGCTGGACCTTGCATACCTTGTCAGCATTATTAGGATCGACAAAACCTTCCGGCTGCATCATATACAACTCTTCCTTAAGGAAACCATTAAGGAATGCCGTTTTTGACGTCCATTTGCCATATCTCATAATCATAGTATGCGGCAATTGCTAACATGATTCTGACAGACTTCAGCTTTGCTACGGGTGAGAAGGTCTCATCGTAGTCAACCCCTTGAACTTGTCGATAACCCTTAGCGACAAGTCGAACCTTATAGATGGTCACATTTCCATCCGTGTCTGTCTTCTTCTTAAAGATCCATTTGTTCTCTATGGCTTGCCGATCATCGGGCAAGTCCGTCAAAGTCCATACTTCGTTTTCATACATGGATCCTATCTCGGATTTCATGGCTTCTAGCCATTTGTTGGAATCCGGGCCCGCCATCGCTTCTTCATAGTTCGAAGGTTCACCGTTGTCTAACAACATGACTTCCAAGACAGGGTTGCCGTACCACTCTGGTGCGGAATGTGTCCTCGTGGACCTACGAAGTTCAGTAGCAACTTGATCCAAAGTTTCATTATCATCATCATTAACTTCCTCTCTAGTCGGTGCAGGCACCACAGAAACATCTTCCTGAGCTGCGCTACTCTCCGGTTCAAGAGGGGTTACCTCATCAAGTTCTACTTTCCTCCCACTTACTTCTTTCGAGAGAAACTCTTTCTCCAGAAAGGATCCATTCTTGGCAACAAAGATCTTGCCTTCGGATCTAAGGTAGAAGGTATACCCAATAGTTTCTTTAGGGTATCCTATGAAGAGGCATTTTTCCGATTTGGTTTCGAGCTTTTCAGGTTGAAGTTTCTTGACATAAGCATCGCATCCCCAAACTTTCAGAAACGACAACTTAGGTTTCTTCCCAAACCATAATTCATACGGTGTCGTCTCAACGGATTTCGACGGGGCCCTATTTAAAGTGAATGCGGCAGTCTCTAAAGCATAACCCCAAAATGATAGCGGTAGATCGGTAAGAGACATCATAGATCGCACCATATCTAATAGAGTGCGATTACGATGTTCAGACACAACATTACGCTGAGGTGTTCCAGGCGGCGTGAGTTGTGAAAAAATTCCAAATTCCCTTAAGTGCGTGCCAAATTCGTGACTCAAATATTCCCCTCCATGATCTGATCATAAGAACTTTATTTTCCTGTCACGTTGATTCTCTACCTCACTCTGAAATTCCTTGAACTTTTCGAAGGTCTCAGACTTGTGTTCATTAAGTAGACATACCCATATCTACTTAAGTCATCAGTGAGGGTGAGAACATAACGATAACCACCGTGAGCCTCAACGCTCATTGGACCGCACACATCAGTATGTATGATTTCCAATAAGTTGGTTGCTCGCTCCATTGTCCCGGAGAACGGAGTCTTGGTCATTTTGCCCATGAGGCATGGTTCGCACGTGTCAAATGATTCATAATCAAGAGACTCCCAAAGTCCATCTGCATGGAGTTTCTTCATGCGTTTGACACCAATGTGACCAAGGCGGCAATGCCACAAGTATGTGGGACTATCATTATCAACCTTACATCTTTTGGCATTCACACTATGAATATGTGTAACATCACGTTCGAGATTCAATAAGAATAAACCATTGACCAGCGGGGCATGACCATAAAACATATCTCTCATATAAATAGAACAACCATTATTCTCGGATTTAAATGAGTAGCCATCTCGCATCAAACGAGATCCTGATACAATGTTCATGCTCAAAGCTGGTACTAAATAACAATTATTGAGGTTTAAAACTAATCCCATAGGCAGATGTAGAGGTAGCGTGCCGACGGCGATCACATCGACCTTGGACCATTCCCGACGCGCATCGTTACCTCGTCCTTCGCCAGTTTCCGCTTATTCCGCAGCTCCTGTTTTGAGTTACAAATATGAGCAACCGCACCGGTATCAAATACCCAGGAGCTACTACGAGCGCTGGTAAGGTACACATCAATAACATGTATATCACATATACCTTTGGTATTGCCGGCCTTCTTATCCGCTAAGTACTTGGGGCAGTTCCGCTTCCAGTGACCGTTTCCCTTGCAATAAAAGCATTCAGTCTCAGGCTTGGGTCCATTCTTTGGCTTCTTCCCGGTAGCTTGCTTACCTGGCGCGGCAACTCCCTTGCCGTCCTTCTTGAAGTTCTTTTTACCCCTGCCTTTCTTGAACTTAGTGGTTTTATTCACCATCAACACTTGATGTTCCTTTTTGATCTCCACCTCCACTGATTTCAGCATTGAATATATCTCAGGAATGGTTTTCTCCATCCCTTGCATATTGAAGTTCATCACAAAGCTCTTGTAGCTAGGTGGAAGTGACTAAAGGATTCTGTCAACGACCGCGTCATCCGGGAGATTAACTCCCAGCTGAGACAAGCGGTTGTGCAACCCAGACATTTTGAGTATATGCTCGCTGACAGAACTATTCTCCTCCATCTTACAACTGTAGAACTTGTCGGAGACTTCATATCTCTCGACCCGGGCATGAGCTTGGAAAACCATTTTCAGCTCTTGGAACATCTCATATGCTCCGTGTTGCTCAAAACGCTTTTGGAGCCCCGGTTCTAAGCTGTAAAGCATGCCGCACTGAACCAGGGAGTAATCATCACTACGCGACTGTCAGGCGTTCATAATGTCTTGAGTTGCTGGGAAAACAGGTGCGTCACCTAGCGGTGCTTCAAGGACATATGCTTTCTTGGCAGCTATGAGGATAATCCTCAGGTTACGGACCCAGTCCGTGTAGTTGCTACCATCGTCTTTCAACTTGGTTTTCTCTAGGAACGCGTTGAAGTTGAGGGCAACATTAGCGTGGGCCATTTGATCTACAAGACATATTGTAAAGATTTTAGACTAAGTTCATGATAATTAAGTTCATCTAATCAAATTATTCAATGAACTCCCACTCAGACAGACATCCCTCTAGTCATCTAAGTGTTACATGATCCGAATCGACTAGGCCGTGTCCGATCATCACGTGAGACGGACTAGTCATCAACGGTGAACATCTCTATGTTGATCGTATCTTCTATACGACTCATGTTCGACCTTTCGGTCTTCCGTGTTCCGAGGCCATGTCTGTACATGCTAGGCTCATCAAGTCAACCTAAGTGTTTTGCATGTGTAAATCTGGCTTACACCCGTTGTATTCGAACGTTAGAATCTATCACACCCGATCATCACGTGGTGCTTCGAAACAACGAACCTTCGCAACGGTGCATAGTTAGGGGGAACACTTTCTTGAAATTTTAGCGAGGGATCATCTTATTTATGCTACCGTCGTTCTAAGCAAATAAGATGTAAACATGATAAACATCACATGCAATCAAATAGTGACATGATATGGCCAATATCATTTTGCTCCTTTTGATCTCCATCTTCGGGGCACCATGATCATCATCGTCACCGGCATGACACCATGATCTCCATCATCATGATCTCCATCATCGTGTCTTCATGAAGTTGCCTCGCCAACTATTACTTCTACTACTATGGCTAACGGTTAGCAATAAAGTAAAGTAATTACATGGCATTTTTCATTGACACGCAGGTCATACAATAAATTAAGACAACTCCTATGGCTCCTGCTGGTTGTCATACTCATCGACATGCAAGTCGTGATTCCTATTACAAGAACATGATCAATCTCGTACATCACATATATCATTCATCACATCCTTTTGGCCATATCACATCACACGGCATATGCTGCAAGAACAAGTTAGACGTCCTCTAATTATTGTTGCAATTTTTTTTACGTGGCTGCTATAGGTTTCTAGCAAGAACGTTTCTTACCTACGCCATAACCACAACGTGATATGCCAATTTCTATTTACCCTTCATAAGGACCCTTTTCATCGAATCCGATCCGACTAAAGTGGGAGAGACAGACACCCGCTAGCCACCTTATGCAACTAGTGCATGTCAGTCGGTGGAACCTGTCTCACGTAAGCGTACGTGTAAGGTTGGTCCGGGCCGCTTCATCCCACGATGCCGCCGAATCAAGATAAGACTAGTAACGGCAAGAAAATTGACAAAATCGACGCCCACAACAACTTGTGTTCTACTCATGTAAGAAACTACGCATAGACCTGGCTCTGATACCACTGTTGGGGAACGTAGTAGTAAATCAAAAAAAATTCTACGCATCACCAAGATCAATCTATGGAGAGACTAGCAACGAGAGAGAGAGAGGAGTGCATCTTCATACCCTTGAAGATCGCGATGCGGAATTGTTGCAAGAACGCGGTTGGAGGAGTCGTACACGCAGCGATTCAGATCGCGGTCGATTCCGATCTAAGCACCGAACAACGGTGCCTCCGCGTTCAACACACGTGCAGCCCAGTGACGTCTCCTGCGCCTTGATCCAGCAAGGAGGAGGGAGAGGTTGGGGAAGTCAGCTCCAGCAGCACGATGGCGTGGTGGTGGAACTTGCAGTTCTCCGGCAGGGCTTCGCCAAGCTCAAACGGAGGAGGAAGAGGTGTTGGAGAGGGGGAGGGCTGCGCCAGGGGAGAGGTTGTGGCCTCCCTCCCACCCCTCCACTATTTATAGGCTGGGAGGGGGGAGAGGGGGCCGGCCCCCTAGATCCCATCTAGGGTTGGGGGCGGCGGCCAAGGGGGGGAGGAGTGCCTCCCAAGTCAAGTGGAGGCCCTCCCCCTTTAGGGTTTCCCCTCTCCCATGCGCATGGGCCTTAGGGGGGCTGGTTCCCCTAGCCCATTAAGGCTAGGGCGCCCCCTTACAGCCCATGCTGCTGTATTGGACGTGATGGAACACTTTCCGGACTTCCGTACCCCTCCGGAATCCTCCGGAACCTTTCGAAAGCTTCCCGGTACAATACCGAAAAAACCCGAACTTTTTCCGGAACCCCATTAACAACTTCCCATATATAAATCTTTACCCATGTTGGCTCCCACATGTTCCACGATGATTTCATCGGATGAAACACGATGTCGAGGATTCAATCAATCCCGTATACAATTCCCTTTGTCTACCGGTATGATACTTGCCCGAGATTCGATCGTCGGTATCCCTATACCTTGTTCAATCTCGTTACCGGCAAGTTTCTTTACTCGTTTCGTAACGCATGATCCCGTGGCTAACTCTTTAGTCACATTGAGCTCATTATGATGATGCATTACCGAGTGGGCCCAGAGATACCTCTCCGTCATACGGAGTGACAAATCCCAGTCTCGATTCGTGCCAACCCAACAGACACTTTCGAAGATACCTGTAGTGCACCTTTATGGTCACCCAGTTACGTTGTGATGTTTGATACACCCAAAGCATTCCTACGGTATCCGGGAGTTGCACAATCTCATGGTCTAAGGAAATGATACTTGACATTAGAAAAGCTTTAGCAGACGAAGTACATGATCTAGTGCTATGCTTAGGATTGGGTCTTGTCCATCACATCATTATCCTAATGATGTGATCCCGTTATCAACGACATCCAATGTCCATGGTCAGGAAACCATAACCATCCATTGATCAACGAGCTAGTCAGCTAGAGGCTCACTAGGGACATGTTGTGGTCTATGTATTCACACATGCATTACGATTTCCGGATAACACAATTATAGCATGAAGAATAGACAATTATCATGAATAAGGAAATATAATAATAACCACTTTATTATTGCCTCTAGGGCATATTTCCAACAGGGCCCACATGTCAGTGTGTGATTAGGTTAAACTAATTAACCTAATTAATTTAATTAAGTTTTACTTAGATTTAGGGGATGGGTCCCATCTGTCAGCTGCATGGGGCCGGTCCTGTCAGCAGGGCTGACCGGGTCAACTGGCCAGCCGGGCCCCTGGGGCCCACGGGTTAGTGACCCAGGGGGGTGGCCCCAGGCCGGCCACATCGATGGGCGGCGGTGGCGCGGCTCGACCATGGTCGGAAAACGGCCACCGGGGGCCGTTTGGACCGCCGTGAGCACCTACATGTGCGGGGGGCGGCGCGCTTCGAACAGGGGCATCAGCGGGTGCGGGGGCTGGCTGGAGTGGCGCCGGCATCGAGCATGGGTGGCGGTGGCGTTTGGGTCCTCGTCGGAACCGCGCTACGAGGCGCCAGAGGGTGCGTGCGGTGGTGCGTTTGGACGCGGGAGTCATGCTGCGATGAGTGGTGGTGGTGGTGACGGCCGCCAGGGGGCACTGTGGCGACGGCGGCGAGCTCACGAGCCGCGGCCTGCATCGGGACTCATCGGGGGCAGCGCTAGGGGGCACGGGAGGGGGCGTGGCTGTGTGCGCTGTGCTCCTAGGAGCACCAGGAGCATGATGGTGGCCTCGGGCGCAGGCAGCGGCAGTAGTGGCCACGACAGCGACGGAGCGGGGCGGCAGCGAGCTGCTCGGGCAGGGGCGGTAGCGGCGAGGTCAGGGCAGGGGAAGCGGGCGCGAGGTAGGCTCGATGGGAGGCGAGCTGGCGCGTGATGCAGCGGCGGGTGGCGGCTACGGCAGTAGCCGGGCGGGCGGCGCTACGCGCGGTGGCGGCGAGGTGCGGTCGTGATCGGGAACATGGCTACGGGCCGTCTTTGGGTGCTCTAAGTAGCTAGGCGGGGTCTACGCGTTGCGGCGAGCACAACGATGGCACGCACGGGACTAAAATGTCACCGTGGCCACGCCGGAGAGGAGCTCGAGCGGTGCTGAGCTTGAGCTCACATGGCAGTGATGGCTGGCGGCCGAACCAGACTACAAAGAGAGAGGGGAGAGGGTGAGAAGCTCACCGCGAACACAGAGAAGGCCCGGGTAGGCCGGCGGTGGTCGAAGGGCAACGGATCAACGCGGTGGCCCCCGGTGCCCAGGAGGAAAGTGAGGATGGGGTGGTGTCGCGGGGTCGTCCGGCGCCTTGTGGCTTGATGGGGAGGGGTAACCGATGGAGGCGAAGCGAGTGGGCATGTCAGAGGGGAGTGGTGGCGGTGCTTGCCGCGGTGGTGCACGCCGGCGACCACAGGAGCGGTCGGGGCGCGCTGGGGAGAAGGGGGACCTGGGCGAGAGGAAGGAGGAGAGGGAGGCAGAGGGCAAGGTGAGTGGGGGAGTGGGTGAGGCGGAGGGGGGGGGGAGCCCGAGGCGTCGGGGCTTATCGCCTCGCCGGCGACGGCGAGTGGGTTCGGTGGGGCTACGTCCCTGTTCCGACCCCGGTCGGGGGAACAGCGGGGAAGGGATGACCCGTGGGGGTCTTGAGTGGGCCGGCCTGCCCTGGTGGGCCGAGGCCCAGGGGGCAGGGGATTTTACAATTTTTTATCTTTTGCTTTTTTCATTTTCTTTTTACAATTTCTTTTTTCATTTAGTTTTTTTGTTTTATAAAATATAAAACTAGCTCCTAAATTATCACTATAAGTTAGGCCACTGCCACAAATAATTTGGCACCTTAATAAAATAGATTTATATTTGTTTATTATCTAAAAGCATTTAATAATTGTTTTTAGCCCCTATTTTATTTAGTTTAGGGCATTGAAACACTTTATAAAAAAATTTGGTTCACCACCATAATTAGTTATGGAATATTTGCCACACTTTGAACATTTTTGTTTGCATGTTTGAGAAATTTGAATTTTGGACTTTAATTTGAATTTGAATTTGAATTATGCCTTGGATCAAATGAGGATTAGCAACAGTAAGAGTGATGACCTGGCATCATTAGCAGGGGATTACTGTAGCTTAATTATCCGGGCGTTACAAATTCGCTCTTCAGAACTCATTGATGCATGATACAGACGAGCAATACTTTGATGTAAGACAACTATATGAGGAGGATGGAATATGTACGAAAAACAGGACAGCATGACATATTCACACCTACGATGTGTAAACTAAGCAGAAGGATTTTCAAGAAATTAGAAGCAATGCAAGCTAGACAACATATGAAAGATGCAACCAATATCACTCTGCCAAGTTAAAAGTGTCTTGTCATAAGTGGCATTTCGAAAAATTAGAAGCAGTAGAACCTAGAAATCAATGCAAGATGCAACCAATATCACACTGCCAAGTTAAAAGCATCCAATCATAAGTGATTGATGCGGGATACAAAACAGCAGTAGTTTGATGTAAGAACATGGTATGATAGATAGATGCAATGTATTCTAGAAACAGAAAGGCATGTCATATGCACATGTATAACGTACAAACTCAGCAGGTGCAATTTAATCAAATTAGAAGAAATACAAGCTAGACGCCATATGCAACATGAAACCAATTATCACACTGTCAACTTAGAGCAAGCACCTGCGATGGTGGAGTAGGGGAGATGAACTCATCATATTGACTTGGGACTTCAACTGCAGTAGCAGTAGTAGTGCCAAATCTAGAGAGCCTCCATTTGCGTTGGTTCGGAGGACCACCAACATACCCTGACTTACTCTTTTCCTTCCTCTTTTTTTATATTGCCTTCTGAAGTCAAAACCACAAGAAAAGGAATAAAATTAGCTCTACATAACTGGTTGATGCATGATACAGATGAACACTACTTCGATGTAAGGCAAGAGCATGATAGAAGGATGGAATATATACAAAACAAAGGACAGCATTGCATATTCACACCTATGATAGGAGGGCGGAATATGTATGAAAATAGTAAGCAGAAGGCATTTCAACAAAATTAGAAGAAATGAAAGCTAGGCACCATATGAACATAAAACCAATATCACTCTACCAGGTAAAAAGTGTCTCGTCATAAGTGCCATTTCAACAAATTAGAAGAAGTACAAGCTAGAAGACATTGCAAGATGTAGCCTATATCACACTCCCAAGTTAAATGTGTCTGATGGTAAGTGATTGTTGCAGGATACACCATAGTACTTTGATGTAAGAACATGGTGCGATAGACATATTTATTATGTTCTAGAAACAGGAACACGTGTCATATTGTCGTGGTAAAACACGGCCACCTATAAGGCCATCGGCCTCTTGTGGTTCGGCAAGGGGGGAGGGCGCGTTTCACAAAGAGCGGAGACCATAGAGCAGCACGACAGCGTAGACACGGGCAGTTTTTACCCAGGTTCGGGCTGCCGCGAGGCGTAAAACCCTACTCCTGCTTTTGGTGGATTGATGTGTGGATGGTGTGGAGGCACAATGCTCTTGCCCGGCAAGGTTGCCTCGGGACGAGAGCCGCTATGCGCGAATGAGTTTACAGGGGCCCGAATCCTTTCTAAGGTAGCCATGGCCCTCCTTTTATAGGTTAAGGGGTTACCACAAAGGCAAAACAGTCATTACCCCATGATTAGATAGCCACAGTGCTATCATACCTAACTCTGCAGACAGGACCAGGCGCATTAAATGCACCGCTTAATGTAACATCGTGGCGTGGCCCGACAAGCATTGCCGCGCCATGTAGCCACCTTCTCGCCTGTCTGCATGACACGTCCCTGGACGGGTGTCATTTCGAGGTGATTTCCTCCAGAAATGGCTGCCACGTGATAGGTAACAGCCACTTAATCACTTAGGGGCTCGCCACCGCACTGATTGATGACTTGCGTTGCTATGAGGTGGAGCGGTGGAGCCTTGGCGGGATAAACTGGCTTCGACGTCCCCAGCAAGCCTGCCGGGGGAGCCTTGGGACTTGTCTTTGGAGTAACCTCGACCCCGCCAGGCTCGCCTGCCCGGCAAGGGAGGTTTTTCCTTAGTGACATCTTGCTCCTTTGGTTGGTCTTGGCCTTCTTGATCCGCCCTTTGATTTCTCAAAGAGCTTATCTCTTCTGCTTGGCCTTGTCTTGGATGGTGTAAACTTGTCCCTGAGCCTGTGTACAGTCTGGGCAACATACACTGGGGTTTGTTGCACCAACAAGAGCCCCTAGGCCTGGCCTGTACGTGCTGCCGAGCGTCGTCGGGATAGGCCCTATCCAGTACACAGGCAAGAGGATGACGGTAGCTCATCCTTTGAGATCTTCTTTGCTTCTTCATTAACCTGCGCTTGAGTCAGTTTTCGGTTTTCCCGCGCGTCGTGCAAGATGATGTGGGGGAGTTAATGAGCCACGATCCATGGGCTGCCCACGTCCCACGTTCACGGGGCGGTAACCGCCATTCCACTAGTTTTCCCGCCCCTGGTGCATCCGCCACGTGTGTTGCATGCATTGCGCAGGGTTGGTGGCAGATGTGGAGGGCGCGGGAATGAGCGCCATGGCAGAAAGCCAGGCATTGCGGATTGGCGCACGGGGTCGGCTTTGATTCCTAGAGCCGTTGATGGCGTGGGGGAGCCGGTATTGGAGGAGCGGGGCGGCTACTTCCAGGGTAAAGAGCCAGCCCCCTGCCCTGTTCGCCTATAAAAAAGGAACGCGGGTCAGGGCGCTTCTTCACACATCTCGCTCTTTCCTTTCCCTCAACAGTTTCCGTTCGCCATGGTGAGGGGCTGGGGGCATGGCGGTGATCCAGTGGTGGTGACGAGAGCTTCTACTCAACAGCACCTCCCTCCTCCCACCGAAGGCGCGGGGGCGGAGCTCGCCGCGAGAGGAGGTGGGACAGGGCGAGGTCGGGGCCGTTGTGGTGCTCGGGGTCGAGGAGGACGGGGGAGCGCTCTGGTCGCCCCTCCGCCGGCCGCTCAACCTCCAATGGAGGGCCACATTGGAGACCAGCCGTTGGAGTTCATCATCAGACTGCACAGGTCCCCACGAGGCCGCCTTCGTCTCCCCACTCCATTTGCGAGGGCGATGGAGCTCGAACAGTCGCACGCGTTGAAGTTGCACATGAGGGGTTGCTGTAATGGCAGCATGCGGGTGGATGTGGATTTCTCTGCCCCTCGTGTGATGCTCTTTCGACGCAGCTGGAAGACTTTTGCTCGCGCCCACAGCTTGTCGGAGGGGCACGTCCTCCATTTTAAATTAATGGGGGCCGATCTGCTCTCCGTCAAGGTCTTAGGGTGCTCGGGTGCTCGCTTAGGGTGTTGCGTGGAGAGCTCGACCAATGATGAAAGCTCCTCCTCAAGCGATAGCGATGAGGAGGACAGTGATGGCGATGACGACGGAGCCGGTGGGGAGGACGACGGCTCCGACTCCGGCTGAACACCAGCTGCACCGTCACCGTCAGTTGGCGGCACCGTCATCTGCACCTGCATCCCCTCTCTGGCAAGGCGATTTGCCAGGGAGTTGGATATGGGGGCATGGACGGTGTCTCCAGCTCCTCCAGCGGTCTTACAGCTGGGCCCCGGCAGGCTTCCTCGTGGGCTTCGGCTTCGTTCGCCCTACCGCGTCCTGCTGGCCCTGGTGGCGGTGGCTAGGGGGATCCCTCCGCCGGTCTCTTCACCATCACCTTCACCCGCGCCCTCTCGATCTTGTCAGGCTGCTCCTGGCTGGGCCTGCCAGGGTCAGGCTGGGCTTCTGCCCAGGCACTCCTTTTGCCCTCTTCGCTTCCCGTGGAAATTCCTAGGAGGAGAGGCACAAGAAAGGGATTACGGGGCACTTATCTTTTTTCAGTTTAAAACATGTAGGCATTCGCCAAGCTTTAGTCTAAATAATATAATCTTCTTTACCCATGTTTGTGTTTTGTAAGATCTGTACTTGTTTATCAGCATATTAATGAAAAGGACAAGCCTTGCTAGGTACTTGTGTATGTATTATGTCCACGCAGAGGTGAGGTGCTTCTATACGTTCAAGTAAACAAGTTTTCCCCGGCAAGCTATCCTGCCGGTACCCTTAGTTTGCTGCCACAGGGCAAAGCCTATCGGGCATAAAACTATAAGAAAAGGTCCAACCCCTCATCGAGCCCTCTCCGTCAAAGGACACTATGACCACCTTGCCCGAGGCAACGCTCGGGGTAAAGGATGGGAGCACCTACGTTTCGAAGGTGACGAGGTTTTCATATGCACAAGTTTTCACTTTACAGAACAGATATGGATAAGAAGGAACTTATCTGTTTAGCTTGTCGGGGACCGCTATGTAGGCTTGTCTCCATTTCTTCTCTTCGGGACCAAGTCCACGGCAAGAACCCCGCAGCTTAATGCAGATGAAAGCAGAGCTACATGCGACCTTATCTACATGAACATGCTATGCTCATGATATGCTTATGCATGCATGCAAGTTTTGGGGGCCCCCAGCGCTTTGTTTATTCATCTGGTGCTCAGGGTCTGCGCCTGGCTTTGTACAAAGGGTTACATGCAACTTCGACAAGGCTTGTACAAAAGGGTGGCTGCCGGGCAGGGCCCGACAGCCGCGCCTTATGGGTAGAACTTACAGAGATGCTCAATGTTCCATGAGTTTCGCAATTGAATGCCATCTCTGGTCTCCAGATGGACTGCGCCAGGTCTGGTGACTCGTACTACCCGGTAAGGGCCTTCCCACTCCGGCGTCAACTTGTTTGCACCCTTGGCGGACTGAACATGCCTAAGGACAAGGTCGCCTTCCTCAAGGCTTCGGGCATGAACCCTGCGGCTGTGATAGCGACGCAGGGCTTGTTGGTAGGTGTAGCACGCGTAGCAGCCCGGAGATGGTTCTCCTCAAGTAGCACAGCCTCGTCACGCCGGTGTTGTTCCTGCGCTACTTCATCGTAGGCAAGCACTCGAGGTGATCCGAATATGAGTTCCGTGAGGATCACTGCTTCTGCCCCATAGACTAGGGAGAAGGGAGTGTGGCCGGTAGCTCGATTTGGTGTCATACAGAGGGACCAAAGAACCACCAGCAGCTCGTCAATCCATCGCCTGCCACACTTCTATAGCTTGTCAAACGTTCTTGTCTTGAGTCCTCACAGCACTTCAGCGTTTGCCCTCTCAGTTTGCCCGTTGCTTCTGGGATGGGCAATAGAGGCAAATGAGACCTTGCTTCCGAGGGCATGAACGTATTGCATGAAGGCGCGGCTTGTAAATTGGGTGCCGTTGTCAGTGATGACTCTGGCGGGTACTCTGAAACGACACACCAATCCCTTCAAGAACTTGATAGCTGACTGGGCGGTCACCTTCCTCACGGGCTCCACTTCTGGCCACTTTGTAAACTTGTCGATTGCGACAAACAAGTATTCAAAGCCCCCGGTAGCACGGGGGAAGGGGCCCAAGATGTCGAGCCCCCAGACTGAAAATGGCCATGACAAAGGGATCGTTTGGAGAGCTTGAGCAGGCTGATGGATATTCTTGGAGTGGAACTGGCAGGCTTCACACTTGGTGATTAGCTCGATTGCATCTTGGAGGGCTGCGGGCTAGTAGAAACCTTGCTGGAAAGCTTTCCCAACTAGGGCTCTTGATCCAATGTGGGAGCCACACATACCCTTGTGCATCTCTGCCAATAGTTCCCTTCCTTCTTCCCGGCAAATGCACTTCAATTTCACGCCGTTGGGCCTTCTTCTGTATAGTGTGTCGTCCATGAACTGATACATACTGGCCCTTCGGGCTACTCTTTCAGCTTCTTCTTGCTCTTCGGGAAGTTCTCCTGTTTGGAGGAAATGAACTATGTGACGTGCCCAAGTTGGAGCCTGAGGCTCGGCAATAAGGACTAGCGGCACCTCCTCGTTGTCGGGAGCGCATGCCTCGACTGCAAAGATTGGTAATTTGGCAGGAGGGTGCAGCTCACCGATCGAAAGGGAGTTGTTCCCGCCAAGCTCTTTGCCGGAGGCTTCGGGAAGCTCTGCCGGGAGAGGCTTGCCGGAGTTCAGTTTCCTCCTCTTGCTGGCCATTGTTGTCGGGGATACGGAGGGTTGAGTCAGATGGAGAACAAAAGTCCCTGGTTCCACAGGGAGTTTTTGAGCAGCGCACTTCGATAGATGATCAGCAATGCTGTTTTCCGCACGTGGTATGTGCTCTGTTTGTAATCCATCGAAGCGCTCCTCCAACTTCGTCACTTCCTCAACGTATGCCTCCATCAATGGGCTTTGATAATCCTTGTTTATTTGCCTCACCAGCAGTTGTGAATCTCCGCGAATGATCAGCTTCTTGATTCCCAGTTCTGTTGCGATCTTGAGCCCGACAAGGAGTCCTTCATACTCTGCAGTATTGTTGGTAGCCTTCTCCCGGGGGAAGTGCATTTGAACCACGTACTTGAGGTGCTCCCCAGTGGGAGCAACGAGAAGCACGCTAGCTCCTACACCCTGCAGGGAGAAGGCACCATCAAATGATCCATTCTTGGGGTGCTCCCTTTCCGGGGGTAACTGTCTCCAACACTTCTTCGTCAGCGGTAGGCTTCCACTCTGCAATGAATTCTACTAATGCTCTGCTCTGAATGGTTGATGTGCTCTCAAACTTCAGACCAAAGCTGGACAACTCCAAAGCCCACTCCACTATCCTGCCAGTGGCCTCGGGGTTCCTCAATATGCGTTGCAAGGGGAAGCAGGTGACTACCGTGATCTCGTGGGCTTGGAAGTAGTGGCGCAATTTCCTTGAGGCCATGATGAGGCCAAAAATCAACTTTTGCACGCCAGAGTACATCAACCTAGCCCCCTTCGCACGGAGCTGATGAAGTACACCGGCCGCTGCACCACCTTCTTCCTTGCCGCGACCTTGGAACTGTCTCCGTCGCCCCGTTCTCCCTTGCTTTGATCTGCCACTGATCTTGCCGAGATGAGTCCGCTTTCCTCGCCAGAGGAGATGGTGGTAGCGGCTGCTGCTTCATCCACCTCCCGCTGTGCCACCAGTGCTGCGCTAACCACTTGATTTGTTGCTGCTAAATATAGCAGCAACGGCTCTTGTGGTTTAGGAGCGACTAAGATGGGCACAGAGGAAAGGTAGGCCTTCAAGTCTTGTAGCGCGGCATCTGCCTACGGGGTCCACTCCATGGGCCTGCCTTCTTCAAGACTTTGAAGAATGGCAGGGCGCGCTCGACAGACTTGGAAATGAACCTGCTCAGCGCGGCAACACATCAAGTCAAACGCCTCACATCCTTAACTGTCCTGGGTGCTTGGATCTGCTCAATCGCTTTGATCTTGTCGGGGTTGGCCTCTATCCCCTGGTGGGACACAAAGAAGCCAAGTAGCTTGCTGGAAGGAATGCCAAACACACATTTCTCTGGATTCAGCTTCAAGTTGATCTTGCGCAGGTTGGCGAAGGTTTCTTCCATGTCCTGAATGAGAGTTGATTTGTCCTTGGTTTTGACTACTATGTCGTCCATGTAGGCTTTGATATTTCTGTGCAGCTGAGACTCAAAGCCAATCTGGACTGGCCTTGTAAAAGTGGACCCAGCGCTTTTTAACCCAAAGGGCATCTGTACGAAGTAGTACGTGCCACATGGGGTTATAAATGCGGTCTTCTCTTCATCTTCCTTGGACATGAAAACCTGATGGTACCCGGAGTAGGCATCCAAGAAGGAAAGCAGATCGCACCCGGAGGTGGAATCCACGATCTGGTCGATGCGCGGCAAGGGGAACGGGTCTTTTGGGCACGCTTTGTTCAGATCTGTGAAATCTATGCAAAGCCTCCATTTCCCATTTGCCTTGCACACTACCACTGGATTTGCCAACCAAGTAGGATGCAATACCCCTCTCACCAAACCAGCTGCCTCAAGTTTCTTGATCTCTTCGGCAATAAACTGCTGCCACTCCAAAGCTTGCTTTCTGACCTTCTGTTTGACGGATCGGGCATGTGGGCAGACAGCAAGGTGGTGCTTGATTACCTCCCTGGGAACACCAGGGATGTCAGATGGTTGCCAAGCAAACACATCGACATTCGCCCGCAGGAAGGCAACGAGCGCGCTTTCCTATTTGTCATCGAGGGTGGCACTGATAGTAAATGTACCATCAGCGTCCACCAGCCCTGCCGGGATCTTCTTCACAGCGGGTGCAGCAACCTTTGATCTCTTGCTATTGGAGCTCCCCGGCAAGTCATCAACAGGTGCAGCGCACTCCGAAGAGGCGCGCTTCCCAGACTCCTTGCTGGCATCCCTGCTAGCTTTCTTCCCTTTCTTGCTTTCCTTGGCGGGAGTGGTAGGTTTCGCGGCTTCTGCCGCGACTGCTTCCCGGTACATCTTGTCCACGCATATGACTGCATCCTTCTTATCTGATGGAATGGAAATGGCACCCATTGGTCCTGGCATCTTCAGCGTGTTGTAGGCATAGTGGGATGCCGCCATAAACTTTGCCAGGGCTGGGAGACCAAGGATTCCATTGTACGGCAGGGGGAGATCAACCACATCAAACATGATCTTCTCAGTTCGGTAATTTAACTCCCCTCCAAATGTTACCGGTAGGGTGATCTTCCCCTTAGGACAACTCCTGCCAGGGTTGATCCCTTGAAAAGTTCCAGTGACCTTGAGTTCTTCATCTGCTATCTGAAGCTTGCTAATGACCTTGGGAGATATCAGATTCAACCCGGCCTCGCTGTCGACCAACATCTTTGTGACCCTGAGGTTGCGGATCATTGGTGAGACCAACAATGGCAAACACCCCACCGTGGTGGTGTGGTCAGGGTGGTCCTCTTCGTCAAAGACGATGGGCGTGCGGGACCACTTGAGTGGCTTCCGAGAATCTGCCAGTGGCTCCACATCATTGACTTCACGTGCCCACTGTTTAAGCTGGCGGTGGGAGGAATGCAAGGATGCACCTTTGTCAATGCACAGGGCGTTAGTGGCCTTCTGGAATTCCTGCTCACTGGTTTCATCTTCCTCCCCTTCATCACTCTCTTCATCGCATCCCTCCTTCTCATGGCCTCTAGTGGGCTTCCCTTGAAGCTGAGGGACCTTGCCGGGGCAACCTCCTTTGCCACCCCAGCCTTTCCCGCCAGCACCATCTTGATCTCTTTCCTTGTCACGCTTCTCGTACTCAGCCTTCTGCTTCTTGATGAGTTGCTCTACCTGATGGCACTCTTAAAGATCATGGCCCTTGGTTCGATGGATCTTGCAGTACGGTCCATCAGCCTTCCCAGCCTTCTCGGTAGCCGCGGCCTCCCGGCAATCAGTGCACGTGGCAACTTCCTTGTCGGGAACCTCGGTCTTGGCCTTCTTGCCGGTACTAGGAGTGCTCGATCCTTCAACAGCCAGCACTGCTTTGTCCTTGCGCTTTTTGTTGTGTTTCTTGTTCTTCTTCTTCTGGCTGGTGGCGTCGTCGTTGTCTGAGTCAATGTCAACAGCATCTTCTTCTTCGGGGAGTCGCCTCACCTCCTTCGTTCGGGCACACTTATCCACCAGAGTGTATAGCTCATTCACAGTCTTGGGCAACCGGACGTTCATCTTGGAACGTATCCTACGGTTGCGCACGTTGGACTGGAACGCAGCTATCACGGCTGCCGGGTGGATATCTGGAATGTTCCTGTGTACCTTGCTGAACCTCTGCATGTATTTCCGCAAACTCTTCCCTTCCTTCTGTGGGAGGAGCTGCAAGTCGCTGGGCCGTCCTGGTTCTTGATGGCCGCCTGTGAAGGCGCCAACAAATTCATGGCACAGGTCAGCCCAGGTCGAGATGGAGTTTTCCGGCAAGTGCATCAGCCACGACCTCATGTTTGGCTTGAGTACCAAAGGGAAGTAGTTGGCGAACACTTTCTCATCTCTTCCTCCGGCAGCTTGAACAGCGATGGTGTAGATGCTCAGGAACTCTGTCGGGTTCAATCTTCCGTCATACTTTTCCGGTATCTCTGGCTTGAATGTACGGGTGGATGGCCAACAGACATGCCGCAGCTCGCGAGTGAAGGCGGGGCACCCGACCTCGAAAGGCAGGTACCCGTCTCCACCGAGCATGGGCTCGTCGACGTCGGGGCTATTGCACCTATAGGACTGGCGACGGGTGCCACGGCCTCATTCGATGGTGATGCACACGTCCTCCCTTCGCCTGTCTTCCAGGACTCGTCGCTGACCCCGACGTGCCCGAGGATCGGACAAGGCCATCGATACGTCATCGGGTTCTTGGTCGCGCAGCACTGGCTGCGGCCCCTGTGCTGGCTGCCGTGGAGGGGACTGCACCGTGGGGGTGCCCCTTCGGTATGGCCAGCGGCTCGGGCCGTCGTCGCCGCCTGTGGAGACCGCGGCAGACCTGCTAGCTGTGATGTCCCCGCCTCGGCGAAACCAATCAAGCTCTGAATGGTGGCTCTCCATTCATCCATTTGATTGGCCGCCGGCGGGAATCTCAGGAGGAGTTGGGCCTACGCCATGGCCTCTGAAGTGGTGCTTGGCATGGATGACGACGCAGACCGCGATGTCGCCCCGCTTCTGATGGTGCCAGTGGTAACGGCACCGTGCGCTTGTCGCCGCGAGCCGGTCGCCAACATGGCGTGGTGATGAGGTGGATGCGCCCGGGGATTGGCGACTCCATCCGGTGCATCGCCTTGATTTGCACACTCCGGGGGTAGCGCGTGCCCTATAGCCGCACCCGCAGCGGGGGTGGCCAGAGCATCGCGGTTCGCTCCAGAGCGAGCACCATCTCTGCGGCTGCACCCCTCAGCAGGGCGGAGGGGTGGGGATGGAATAATCTCTCCACCCGCGCATTGTGGAGCGCGGCCGCTGGGTTGCTGTTGATGCTGTCCTCCTCCTACGCCTCCTGCTCCTGTTTTGGCCGCAAAGGGAATGGCGACGGCACCGCCTGCGTCGGCCACTTCCCCCGCGGCGTCCACGTTCCCGTGTGCCCCCATAGCCCCCACGGTATTGGCGGCCGCATGCAAAGGGGCCTTCGAGGTGGACGGGTGAGGCGTGGCACCGGGCTTCTTCTTGGGCGCCATGGATGACGAAGCCGCTGATCAAGAAAATGATGAAGAAGCTGACGCACTGCTTACTCCCTCAGGTTCGCGCAAGTGCCTCCCCCAACCTGGCACGCCAAAGATGTCATGGTAAAACACGGCCACCTATGAGGCCATCGGCCTCTTGTTGTTCGGCAAGGGGGAAGGGCGCATTGCACAAAGAGCGGAGAGCGTAGAGCAGCACGGCAGCGTAGACGCGGGCAGTTTTTACCCAGGTTCGGGCCGCCGCGAGGCGTAAAACCCTACTCCTGCTTTTGGTGGATTGATGTGTGGATGGTGTGGAGGCGCAACGCTCTTGCCCGGCAAGGTTGCCTCGGGACGAGAGCCGCTACGCCCAAATGAGTTTACACGGGCCCGGATCCTTTCTAAGGTAGCCATGGCCCTCCTTTAATAGGTTAAGGGGTTACCACAATGGCAAAATAGTCATTATCCTATGATTAGATAGCCACAGTGCTATCATACCTAACTCTGCAGACAGGACCAGGCGCATTAAATGCACCACTTAATGTCACATCATGGCGTGGCTCGGCAAGCATTGTCGCGCCATACAGCCACCTTCTCGCCTGTCTGCGTTACATGTCCCTGGACGGGTGTCATTTGGAGGTGGTTTCCTCCAGAAATGGCTGCCACGTGAGAGGTAACAACCACTTAATCACTTGGGGGCTCACCACCGCACTGATTGATGACCTGCGTTGCTGTGAGGTGGAGCGGTGGAGCCTTGGCGGGATAAACTAGCTTCGGCGTCCCCGGCAAGCCTGCCGGGGGAGCCTTGGGACTTGTCTTTGGAGTAACCTCGACCCCGCCAGGCTCGCCTATCCGGCAAGGGAGGTTTTTCCTTAGTGACATCTTGCTCCTTTGGTTGGTCTTGGCCTTCTTGATCCGACCTTTGATTTCTCAATGAGCTTATCTCTTCTGCTTGGCCTTGTCTTGGATGCTGTAAACTTGCCCCCGAGCCTGTGTACAGTCTGTGCAACATACACTGGGGTTTGTTGCACCGACACATATTGACAGGCATAAGTTGTAAGCTACGCAGATGCAATTCAACAAAATTAGAAGCAATACAAACTACACATCATACGGAACATGCAACCACATATATCAGTGTCAAGTTAGAGCAAGCACCTGTGATGGTGGAGTAGGAGAGATGCTCATCATCTACACAGCTATGTTGACTATCTAGCCTTGTGTTGTCTTGCGAATCTTGTTGGGAGGATGGCGGAGTAGAATCTATAGAGACCCTCTGTTTTACACATGCACGCATGAACGCACGCATGCATGCATGCAACACTGAAATGTACACATGCACGCAACACTCACTCATACACATGCACGCACGCAACACTCGCACGCCTGCATGCACACAACACATGACGCAAGACACACACCCAACCTATACGCGCACGCACCCTTTGTTAAGGACATGAATTGTTACGAGTATTAATCAATATTATCTATGATAAGCTGAACATTGATGTTTGCAACGCTCTTTATGAATAACAACGTATCGAACGGGCTATCAATGTGTGACGCCCCTGGCTCAATCGTGCACTAATCATACACGCAAATGCACACGATCAAGCCTAAGGACTCACGGGAAGATATCACAACACAACTCTAAAACATAAATAAAGTCATACAAGCTTTATATTACAAGCCAGGGGCCTCGAGGGCTCGAATACAAAAGCTCGCATACGAGCGTCAGCGGAAGCATCAGATATCTATGTACAGATATAAAAGAAAACACAGAAAGGCCTTAAGAAGGCGAGACAAAAGAAAAATACTACGATCGAAAGGCGTAGGCCTCCTGCCTGGGACCCTCCGATCCTACTCCTGGTCGACGGCAAGCTCGAAGTAATATCCACCCTCGGGGTAGTAGTAGCAATCGTCGGCGTGGGCAGCTGTGTCTGGGGCTCCGTCATCTGGTTGCATCAAAAGGGATATGGGGAAAAAAGAAAGCAAAGCAACCGTGAGTACTCATCCGAAGTACTCAGCAAGCAAGGATCTACACTACATATGCAACATTATCAAAAGGAGGCTGTATATGTGGACTGGGCTGCAGAAATGCCAGAATACAGAGGAGGCCTAGTGCTATCGAAGACTAGCATCTTCAGAGGTCTTGCAGCATTAGAAGAGTGTAGATTAATACAGTATAAAGTAGTAGTATCGATAAGTCTCAACCTCACCCAGAGATCCTTTCTCGACTCCCTGCGAGAAAGCAATCCCAGAGCCATACAGTCATCAACCTCATCCAGAGATCCCTTCGCGACTCCCTGCGAGAAGCAATCCCAGAGCCATAGTATCCAATTCTAATTGTATCAATCGGGATACAACTCTGAGTGTCCGTTACCGAGGATCCGGCTATGCATAGATTAGTTCTTCCCTGCAGGGGTGCACCAACTTACCCACCACGCTCGCTTAACTCCGTCCGGACACACTTTTCCGAGTCATGCCCGTCCTCAGCCAAACGACACACCGCAGCCCTACCTAGAGCTCAGCAGAGAGGTCCCCACCGGTCTACATCCTAAGCGCAAGGGGGTCTTGGGCCATCGCCCCTCGCCCTCCAGGTCGTTGCGCACATGGCTCAGATCCAAGCACCACCTCTGTCGTGAATGGCGCCAATCACTCCATGCCGCACTGCTGAACTGGACGTCTGATAGAGCTTTCGGCTGATGCATACGATGCAAAACGCCCATACTATGCCCACGTGATGGTTAGTGCTATCGGGCCAGAGGCCCACTCGAATCAAATATCCAAATCGTTAGTACCTTGGGGGTGCGGTAATGAGTAGAGACTCGCGAAAGATGTGACCCCATCGCCCCGTCTCGAGGACTTGCGGCAAGGGCCAAGAATGCCCGGCCACGCCTCGTATTCATCACTCGGGCACCATACAGGCAACACGTCTTCACATCACACGCGGGTACCCCTCAGGGTCGACCCGCCTTTCCAAGTAATGGTGTAAAGCCCAAGTATCCGTGTGTCCATAACATCAAGGGAATCCGAGGTATCACCCTTGATGTATACCCACTCGATGTAACTGTCAAGGTGAACGTAGGAGGAATCACCCTCAATGGGTTCACACTTGATGTGTTGCACGACAGGGTCGTATCGGAAGTGGAGAAGGAGGAATCACCCTCAATGACCACGACCAAATAGCTACTCTACAGAGTTAACATCAGAAGTGCTACAAGAGGTTTCACCCTCGGCACTCGATAGTAACGCTGTAGTGTCGTTACAACTAAGGGGGGGGGGGTGATGTGCGGTGCCTGGTCTTCAATCCTGTTGATCGGGTCTTCTGGTAATCCAGCGGGGCAGTCGGGATTAGTGGGGTCACTGATAGGTCTCTACCCAGCCTATACTAAGCAGTTTAGGATAAGCAGATAAGGTTTCAATAAGCAGGCTATGCATCAGAATAGGCAAAGCAATAGCAGCAGTAATTCTAATGCAAGCATGAGAAAATAGAATGGGCGATATCGAGATGATCAAGGGGGGGGGGGGGGTTGCCTGGTGTCGGGCGGCAAAGCCCTCGGGAAGGTCGTCAACGGTGGCGTCGGGCTCCTGAGTTGCGTCGGTCTCGGGGACGACATCGGTGTCAGGGTCTACCGAGAGAGAAGAGGGGGAAGAAACAGTAAATACAAAGCAAACAGATGCAACACGATGCATGAAATGGCAATACGCAGTGCTAGGGGTAGTCTAGCGCAGTACTACACATATCAGACGGAGCGGGGGAATATCTGACGATATTTCCCGGGTCTTTGGATTTAACGGACAGACAATCAGGAGAGGGAAGTTCCATGTTCGGGTAGCTAGGGACGTGTGACGGACGAACGGACCACGCATTCGGATCCGTCTCGAAATTCTGAGCATTTTTCATGTATAAATTATTTTCATCGGAGTTACGGTTTAAAAGATATGATTTTCTAAAGATTTTATTAATTTTTAGAATTTATTTAATTATTTAAATCAACATTATCCAGAACAGTGTTTGGTGACGTCAGCATGACATAATGGTGACGTCAGCAGTCAACAGCCGGCTGACCAGAGTCAAACCTGACATGTGGGGCCCACATGTCAGCCTCTGCTTGTTTATTAGGATTAATTGAACTAATTACTGATTAATTAGGGGGCTGGGTCCCAGTTGTCAGTGACTAGATAGAGTTAACTAAAACATGTTTTAATTAAAAGTGGTTAATTAGTCTAATTACAGAAAGGGGGCCCACATGTCAGTGGTCGTAGCTGCCACGTCAACGCAGTTGACTTGGTCAACTGGTCAACGGGGCCCCTTGGGCCCATGGGTCAGTGACTCAAGGGGGTGGCCCAGGTCGGCCACGTCGGCGTCGACCGGCGACTCGCTGCCGGCGACCAAAACGACGGCGGCGCGCACTGGAGGGGGTCGAATTTCGTCTACGGTGGTCCATTCGACGCGGGGTCGGGCTCATTCGATCGGGCGTTCAACGCCGAGTCTAACCGTGGCGGTGCCATGGCCGGGGATGCGGTGTGGCGTCGGCGGCGAGCTCGCGGACGGTGTCGGAGTTCGGGGGCCTGCGGAACCAGCGAAGCGTGGCGCCAGCATTTGAGCTAGCTAGCTAGGTAGCGGCAGTAGCACTCCAGAAGCTCGTCAGAGCCACTGGCTCGAGCCGTCGGGGCTCGGGAGCGCGCTAATGGCAGCGGCGGCGGCGGTCAGAGCACGACACCACAGCGGCATGCCTACGGGCTACGGGAGACGGCACAAATGGAGGGGAGAGGAGGGCGATCTCACCGTGTGGCGCAAGGTGGCCCGTGGAAGATTAGGAGCGCAGAGGGAGGCTGTGGTCGCCGGAACTTGCCGGAGATGCCGAAGGGAAGCGGTGGCTTGATTCCGACGAAGGAGGCGTCCTTGGCTCGGGATCGTTGGCGTAGTCGAAGCAGCAGTCGCCGGCGAGCCTCCTGGACGGGGTCCTAGGCGACAAGGGGCATGGTGGTCGCGAGCTTCACGGTGCCGCGGTCATGGCGGCCCTCGGGCGAGGGGGAAAAGTAGAGAGGGAGGGCGGGGAGTGAGAGAGGGGAGGCCAGGGGGCGCGCGAGATGCTCTTTATCCTCCCCGATGAGGCGAGGCCGCTATCGACCGCTCGGAGAGGGGCCAGGGGAGCCGGGCGCGCGCGCGCTAGCTATTCGACAGCGTGCCTGCGGCGTCAGGAGGTAGGGGGAGGGGGGGCTAGTTGGGCTGGGCCGCCACTGTGCACTTGCGGTCCGGGCACAGTGGGCTTCTTCTCCCTTTTCTATTTTCCTTTTTCTTTTCTGTTTTGTTTGCCTTTTGTCTTTTGTTTTTATTTCAAATGACTTTTGGTAAAATATGAGGCTTGCCCAAATATTCACAGTGCAATATTAGACATTGTTAGAAAATGGTTTGGAGTACAAATGATTTTATTTGGATTTTAAATAAGAGAATAAGGGTTAAATAACTCTGTTTTGTGGTTGTTAGAGTCACATAATTTATTTAGTATATGTTGAATATAATTTTAGATATGTCTCTGGATTATTTACAATATTATGAACAATTTAGTTTTCAAATTTGAACAACTTTTATTTTCACTTTCAGTTTGAATTTCCATTTGAATTTGAATTTGAAAATAGATATGATACTAATGATGATTAAGCACTGTTGATCATGATGACATGGCATAATCAATAGGGTGATTACTGTAACTTAATACATGGGGTGTTACAAATCTCCTCCACTAACAAGAATTCTCGTCCCGAGAATTAAGAGGTAGAAAGAAAAAGTTCGGGGTATTCCGCACGAAGATTATCCTCGCGTTCCCAAGTGGCTTCATCTTCAGTATGATTTGACCACTGCACTTTGAGGAACTTGGTAACCTTCTGACGGGTTCGACATTCAGATTCGTCGAGGATGCGGATCGGATGTTCCTTATATGAAAGATCATCATGCAATTCGAGCATTTCGTGATCCACTGCGCGGTGCGGAGATTCCTTGAAGCAACGACGAAGTTGCGACACATGGAAGACGTCGTGGATATGAGAGAATTGCGGCGGCAACTCCAATTTATATGCCACCTGACCACGTCTAGCAACAATGCGGAAAGGACCAATGTAGCGTGGAGCTAGCTTGCCCTTGATTCCGAAACGGTGAGTGCCTTTCATAGGAGTGACTCGCAGATAAGCTTGATCACAAGGTTGATAAGTCAAACCCCATCGTTTGCGATCGTAGTTGCTCTTCTGGCGGTCCTGAGCCGCCTTGAGATTTTCTCGGACAATATGGACTTGTTCTTCGGCGTGTTGAATAATATCCGGACCCCGAGCGGTCGTTCCCCAGTTTCTGACCAATTCAGAGGGGTTCGACACTTACGTCCATAAAGAACTTCGAAGGGAGCCATTTTCAAGCTGGCTTGATAGCTGTTGTTATATGAGAATTCCGCATAAGGAAGAGATTCTTCCCACTTCTTGCCGAAAGAAATAACACAAGCTTGCAGCATGTCTTCAAGAACCTGATTGACTCGTTCGACTTGGCCTTGGGATTGGGGGTGATAAGTTGAACTCTAGGTAATATGAGTTCCCATAGCTTCTTGGAAACTTTCCCAGAACTTTGAGGTGAAAAGACCGCCACGGTCTGAACTGATCTTCTTCGGAATACCGTGGAGTGAAACAATTCTGGAGATATATAACTCTGCTAGCTGACTAGCAGTGATCGTCTCCTTGACAGGCAAAAAGTGTGCAACTTTGGAGAGTTGGTCGACGACGACAAGAATAGCATCGTGACCCTTCTGTGACCTGGGGAGTCCTGTAATGAAATCCATCTGAACCTTATCCCATTTCCACAATGGAATAGGAAGTGGTTGCAGAATTCCGGCAGGCTTCTGATGTTCTGCTTTAACGCGACGGCAAACATCACATTCAGCAACATATCGAGCAATATCCTGCTTCATTCTAGACCACCAGTACCTTTGACGGAGATCACGATACATCTTGGTGCTATCCGGATGAATAGACAACGGTGTATCATGTGCCTCCTTCATGACCTTGTCAGTCATAAGCTCGAAGCGAGGTACCATAATGCGGTTTCTGAAATACAAGGTTCCATCTTCAGACAGCGAGAAATCCCTGTACTTTTCAAGGTGAAGATCTTTCTTCATCAAATTAACTTCAGCATCTTTAGCTTGTGCAGTCTTAACAGCTTTCTCAAGATCTGGTTGTATCACAAGGTTATTAAGAGAACCCTGTGGAACAATGCATAGATTCAGCTTACACAGTTCTTCAAAAAGACGAGGTTGGGCTTGCTTAACCATGAGGTTGTCGCAATAGGACTTACGGCTTAAGGCATCAGCCATCACGTTAGCCTTGCCAGGGGTATAAGAAATACCCAAATCATAGTTCGCAATGGCCTCCATCCATGTTTGCTGACGGAGGTTTAGAGATGGCTGAGTGAACAAGTACTTCAGACTTTTATGATCCGTGTATATCTCGCAACGATTACCGAGAAGGTAATGTCGCCACAACTGCAGTGCATAGATGACAGCAGCTAGTTCTAGATCATGTACCGGATAATTCTCTTCATGTGGGCGCAACTGACGAGAGCCATAGGCAATCACTTTACGCTCTTGCATTAGGACACAGCCTAATCCTTCACGGGATGCGTCACAATAAATCACGAAGTCTTTGCGAGAATCTGGTGGAGCAAGTACTGGGGCAGATGTTAGCTTGTCCTTGAGTGTTTGAAAACTATCTTGACATTTGTCTGTCCATTCAAACTTAACGCCCTTGTGAAGCAGATCAGTCAAAGGCTTAGCAATCTTAGAAAAAATCTCAACAAACCGACGGCAATAGCTTGCAAGACCGAGAAAACTTCTCACTTGCTTGACGTTCTTCGGAGGAGTCCAATCAAGAATAGCCTGAACTCGTTCTGGGTTAACGGCAATGCCATCTTTCGAAATCACATGGCTGAGGTATGTCACTTCAGACAACCAGAATTCACATTTGGAGTATTTGGCATACAACTGGTGTTCTCGGAGCCTTTCCAGTACAAGATGGAGGTGTTCAACATGTTCTTCTTTATTCTTAGAATAGACCAGAATATCATCCAGATATACCATGACAAATTTGTCGAGATAATCCATGAAGATGTAATTCATCAGACGGGAGAATGTGGCTAGAGCATTGGTAAAGCCAAAAGACTTTACAGTGTACTCATAAGAGCCATAGCGAGTAACAAATGCAGTCTTGGGAATATCCTCTTCGTGGACACGGATCTGATGATAACCCAACCTCAAATCAAGTTTAGAGAATACCGATGATCCAGCAAGTTGATCATACAAATCATTGATCCGAGGAAGCGGATATTTATTCAGAATTGTGGCTTGGTTAATGGGCCGATAATCCTGAACCAATCGGTTAGTTCCATCTTTCTTCTTAACAAAGAGTGAAGGTGCTCCCCAAGCAGAGGAACTGGGGCGGATGAAACCTTTCTTAAGTGACGTGTCGATTTCTTCCTTAAGCTCTAGAAGATGATGCGGAGGCATCTTATAAGGACGCTTCGCAATAGGGGTAGTGCCAGGCTTCAAGTCGATGACGAACTCGACAGCTCTAGCAGGGGGTATTCCTGGAAGTTCTTCTGGAAAGACATCTTGAAAATCACGAACAACTGGAACGTTCTCGATGCCTTCAAGAGGTGAAGCATTCAATGCATTCAGAACATAAATCTATGCTTTGGCGTCCTAAACTGTTCGAGCTGAGTATCTGACTGTCTGGCCAGAAGGGTGTGTGAGGCAGACTGTTTCAGTGGCACAGTCAATCAAAGCTTTATGGGGCTTCAACCAGTCCATACCCAGAATAATGTCTATGTTGGAGGTCTTGAGAGCAATGAGAGAAACGGGGAACATCAATCCTCCGATCACAATGTGGTTACCGTGGCTTACCATGGTAGTTTGCCAATTAGCCCCAGGTGACTGGATTACTAATGGAGTGGACATCTCCTCGAAAAGTATATCATGGCTTCGCGCAAAACTTTCGGACATGAAGGAGTGCGATGCTCCAGAATCAAAGAGGACTGAAGCTAGGATTGAATTCACTAGAAGGGTGCCCATCACAATTTTTGGGGTCCTGTCGAGCTTCTTCAATGTTGACTTGGTTGACATGAACACGCTGATTAGCAGGTGGTCTGGTTCCAACGTTCCTAGAAGGATGTTTTCGACGGCTCTTCCTGCAACCAGCAGAAGGACGTGATGCGTGTTGAGGCAGACTCTGACGGCAGTTGATAGTACGGTGCCCTGGCTGTCCACACTGGTGGCACAGACCATCATTATGGGGAGAAACACCAACACTGGGTTGTCCACTTGCAATGTCCAGTTGTCTTGGTGGTGGAGGCAGACGAGGTGCAGCATATGACGGCCTTGGTGTTGGAGCAGGTCGATGATGAACATTGTGTGGGATCCAGACTCGACATTTCTGAGCAGGTCGACCGGAAGACGAGCCGACATCTCGAGTATGCTTGAGCGACTCCTGGTATTTAGTCAGAGCTGTTTCAACTTGGAAAGATTTGCTGACAAGCGTTGCGAAGTCTGTGCAATCATGGACAGCAAGTGCAAGGTTTATATCAGTACGCAGTCCTTCACGGAATTTCTCCTGCTTGCGTGCGTCAGTGCAGACGTCATCTTCAGCATAGCGGGACAATTCAAGGAATTTCCTCTGATATTCATCCACAGTCATTGTGCCCTATGAGAGTTTGCGGAACTCCTGCTTCTTCTGGTCCATCAGACCTTGAGGAATGTAACGTGCACGAAAAGCTGACTGGAATTCCTGCCAAGTGGTTACTGTTTCAGGAGGCAACATACCCTTGTGGCCTTCCCACCATTGAGCAGCTGGGCCCTTCAGGTGGAATGTCGCAAAGGTGACGTAACTGTCAGGGGGAACATTAGCTGACTCCGTTTCAAACAGGATGTCACGGAGCCAATCATCAGCATCCATAGGATTGGTGGAGTTGCGGAAAACAGACGGGTTGAGGCGCACGAATTCTGGCAGAGTTATTCGAGCAGTCTGTTGCTGAGCATTCTGAGTTGGGAATTAAGCCAATACCCCGGTCATAAACTGACGGTTAAGCTCAAACTGCTGATGGTTGAGTTCAAACTGCTGCATCATTGCGGCAATATAGGGTGGAGGTGGAGGATCGTCAGCCATCCTACCAAATCAACACGGGCCGTTTAGCAAGAAAAACTGCAGGTGCATGGAATGATTCATGAAGTAACATGCACAACAGAAGGAAGTGCAATAGGTACTTCATCATATTCGCACCAGACATTCAAAGCCACACATAGCCTCGGTTAGTATCTGGCATTACGACAGTTGAAAGGGGAGGGCTAGACATCTAGGCGGCGCGCAGGCATGCGGTAGGGAAGTACACAACGAGACATAGAAAAGTCTACGTCAACGTTGGAGAAAATTGTTGGAGCGAGGAATCTGCAAGTGTCAACACAGGTTGCCCTCGACAAAAGGATCCTGCAAGCAGAACCTGGCCCGCAATCTTGAAGGAAGGGGGAAACTTTCAGAACGCCGAGTGGATGTGATCATGAGAACCTAATGTTGGAGTTAGTAAAATTTTAACCCGAATAGAGCAGAGATCAGAGTCCCAGAGTAAAGGTCGAGGAGTAAAAGATCCTAATACTACCCAATTGGCGACGTGGGCTCGTAAGCCACACAGCCAAGTTAGTAAAACAGTTTTCGGTTACTAGACTCAACTTCGGCCAAGGAGTTGGGAAGGGCGGGTTCCTACAGGCAGTCTGCTCTGATACCAACTTGTGACGCCCCCGGCTCAATCATGCACTAATCATACACGCAAATGCACACGATCAAGCCTAAGGACTCACGGGAAGATATCACAACACAACTCTAAAACATAAATAAAGTCATACAAGCTTTATATTACAAGCCAGGGGCCTCGAGGGCTCGAATACAAAAGCTCGCATACGAGCGTCAGCGGAAGCATCAGATATCTATGTACAGATATAAAAGAAAACACAGAAAGGCCTTAAGAAGGCGAGACAAAAGAAAAACACTACGATCAAAAGGCGTAGGCCTCCTGCCTGGGACCCTCCGATCCTACTCCTGGTCGACGGCAAGCTCGAAGTAATATCCACCCTCGGGGTAGTAGTAGCGATCGTTGGCGTGGGCAACTGTATCTGGGGCTCCGCCATCTGGTTGCATCAAAAGGGATATGGGGGAAAAAGAAAGCAAAGAAACCGTGAGTACTCATCCGAAGTACTCAGCAAGCAAAGATCTACACTACATATGCAACATTATCAAAAGGAGGCTGTATATGTGGACTGGGCTGCAGAAATGCTAGAATAGAGAGAAGGCCTAGTCCTATCGAAGACTAGCATCTTCAGAGGTCTTGCAGCATTAGAAGAGTGTAGATTAATACCTTATAAAGAAGTAGTATCGATAAGTCTCAACCTCACCCAGAGATCCTTTCTTGACTCCCTGCGAGAAAGCAATCCCAGAGCCATACAGTCATCAACCTCGTCCGGAGATCCCTTCTCGACTCCTTGCGAGAAGCAATCCCAGAGCCATAGTATCCAATTCTAATTGTATCAATCGGGATACAACTCCGAGTGTCCGTTACCGAGGATCCGGCTATGCATAGATTAGTTCTTCCCTGCAGGGGTGCACCAACTTACCCACCACGCTCGCTTAACTCTGGCCGGACATACTTTTCCGAGTCATGCGCGGCCTCGGCCAAACGACACACCGCAGCCCTACCTAGAGCTCAGCAGAGAGGTCCCCGCCGGTCTACATCCTAAGCGCAAGGGGGTCTTGGGCCATCGCCCCTCGCCCTCCGGGTCGTTGCGCACATGGCTCAGATCCAAGCACCACCTCTGTCATGAATGGTGCCAATCACACCATGCCGCACTGCTGAACTGGACGTCTGATAGAGATTTCGGCTGATGCATACGATGCAGAACGCCCATACTATGCCCACGTGATGGTTAGTGCTATCGGGCCAGAGGCCGACTCGAATCAAATATCCAAATTGTTAGTACCTTGGGGGTGCAGTAACGAGCAGAGACTCACGAAAGATGTGACCCCATCGCCCCGTCTCGAGGACTTGCGGCAAGGGCCAAGAATGCCCGGCCACGCCTCGTATTCATCACTCGGGCACCATACAGGCAACCCGTCTTCACATCACATGCGGGTACCCCTCAGGGTCGACCCGCCTTTCCAAGTAACGGTGTAAAGCCCAAGTATCCGTGTGTCCATAACATCAAGGGAATCCGAGGTATCACCCTTGATGTATACCCACTCGATGTAACTGTCAAGGTGAACGTAGGAGGAATCACCCTCGATGGGTCCACACTTGATGTGTTGCACGACAGGGTCGTATCGGAAGTGGAGAAGGAGGAATCACCCTCGATGACCACAACCAAATAGCTACTCTACAGAGTTAACATCAGAAGTGCTACAAAGAGGTTTCACCCTCGGCACTCGATAGTAATGTTGCAGTGTCGTTACAACTAAGGGGGGGGTGATGTGCGGTGCCGGGGCCTGGTCTTCAATCCCGTTGATCGGGTCTTCTGGTAATCCAGCGGGGCAGTCGGGATTAGTGGGGTCACTGATAGGTCTCTACCCAGCCTATACTAAGCAGTTTAAGATAAGCAGATAAGGTTTCAATAGCAGGTTACAATAAGCAGGCTATGCATCAGAATAGGTAAAGCAGTAGGAGCAGCAATTCTAATGCAAGCATGAGAAAATAGAATGGGCGATATTGAGATGATCAAGGGGGGGGGGGGGCTTGCCTGGTTGCTCGGCGGCAAAGGCAAGGTCGTCAATGGTGGCGTCGGGCTCCTGAGTTGCGTCGGTCTCGGGGACAACGTCGGTGTCAGGGTCTACCGAGAGAGAAGAGGGGGAAGAAACAGTAAATACAAAGCAAACAGATACAACACGATGCATGACATGGCAATACGCAGTGCTAGGGGTAGTCTAACGCAGTACTACATGTATCAGACGGAGCGGGGGAATATCTGACGATATTTCCCGGGTCTTTGGATTTAACGGACAGACGATCCGGAGAGGGAAGTTCCATGTTCGGGTAGCTAGGGATGTGTTACGGACGAACGGACCGCGTCTTCGGATCCGTCTCGAAATTTTGAGCATTTTTCATATATAAATTATTTTCATCGGAGTTACGGTTTAAAAGATATGATTTTCTAAAGATTTTATTAATATCTGGAATTTATTTAATTATTTAAATCAACATTATCCAGAACAGTGTTTGGTGACGTCAGCATGACATAATGGTGACATCAGCAGTCAACAGCCGGCTGACCAGAGTTAAACCTGACATGTGGGGCCCACATGTCAGCCTCTGCTTGTTTATTAGGATTAATTGAACTAATTACTGATTAATTAGGGGGGTGGGTCCCAGTTGTATGTGACTAGATAGAGTTAACTAATTTTTTTTAATTAAAAGTGGTTAATTAGTCTAATTACAGAAAGGGGCCCACATGTCAGTGGCCGTAGCTGCCACGTCAACGCAGTTGACTTGGTCAACTGGTCAACGGGGCCCCCTGGGCCCACGGGTCAGTGACCCAAGGGGGTGGCCCAGGTCGGCCACGTCGGCGTCGATCGGCGACTTGCCGCTGGCGACCAAAACGATGGCGGCGCGCACTGGAGGGGGTCGGATTTCGTCTACGGTGGTCCATTCGACGCGGGGTCGGGCTCATTCAATCGGGCGTTCAACGCCGCATCTAACCATGGCGGTGCCGTGGCTAGGGATGCGGTGTGGCGTCGGCGGCGAGCTCACGGACGGCGTCGGAGTTCGGGGGCCTGCGGAACTAGCGAAGGGCGGCGCCAGCGTTCGAGCTAGCTAGCTAGGTAGCGGCAGTAGCACTCCAGAAGCTCGTCAGAGCCACTGGCTCGAGCCGTAGGGGCTCGGGAGCGCGCTAATGGCAGCGGCGGCAGCGGTCGGAGCACGGCACCGCAGCGGCACGCCTACGGGCTACGGGAGATGGCGCAAATGGAGGGGAGAGGAGGGCGATCTCACCGTGTGGCGCAAGGTGGCCCGTGGAAGATTAGGAGCGCAGAGGGAGGCCGTGGTCGCCGAAACTTGCCGGAGATGCCGAAGGGAAGCGGTGGCTTGATTCCGACGAAGGAGGCGTCCTTGGCTCGGGATCGTTGGCGTAGTCGAAGCAGCAGTCGTTGGCGAGCCTCCTGGACGGGGTCCTAGGCGACGAGGGGCATGGTGGTCCCGAGCTTCACGGTGCCGCGGTCATGGCGGCGCTCAGGCGAGGGGAAAAGTAGAGAGGGAGGGCGGGGAGTGAGAGATGGGAGGCCAGGGGGGCGCGGGAGATGCTCTTTATCCTCCCCGGCGAGGCGAGGCCGTTGTCGACCGCTCGGAGAGGGGCCAGGGGGGGCCGGGCGCGCGCGCGCTAGCTGTTCGACAGTGCACCTGCGGCGTCAGGAGGTAGGGGGGCTAGTTGGGCTGGGCCGCCATTGTGCACTTGCGGTCCGGGCACAGTGGGCTTCTTCTCCCTTTTCTATTTTCCGTTTTCTTTTCTGTTTTGTTTGCCTTTTGTCTTTTGTTTTTATTTCAAATGACTTTTGGTAAAATATGAGACTTGCCCAAATATTCACAGTGCAATATTAGACATTGTTAGAAAATGGTTTGGAGTACAAATGATTTTATTTAGATTTTAAATAAGAGAATAAGGGTTAAATAACTCTGTTTTTTGGTTGTTAGAGTCACATAATTTATTTAGTATATGTTGAATGTAATTTTAGAATTGTCTCTGGATTATTTACAATATTATGAACAATTTAGTTTTCAAATTTGAACAACTTTTATTTTCACTTTCAGTTTGAACTTCCATTTGAATTTGAATTTGAAAAGAGATATGATACTAATTATGATTAAGCACTGTTGATCATGATGACAAGGCATAATCAATAGGGTGATTACTGTAACTTAATACATGGGGTGTTACACGACGTATATATGAAAATTTTAAAATTCTCTTACATTATATAGTAGGCCTATCAACGTACATGAATTAGATGACATCACACTTAATGAACAATCATCAGTTTATGAAATGCCCGCTTCTCACCGCCATGGCCCACCAAAAAGCCTCCCCCTCCCACGCGCGATTCTCGCCCGGCGCCAGCTGCCCGCATTAATGCGGAACCGGCTCCTCTGCCGTGCACTGCCTGCGTTGGGTCACTGACATGCAGGACAGGTACCCAACGGGCCCACACGTTAGTGGAAGAATGACACGGTGTCGTACGTCAGATGATCTGATCGAGAGCACCGCCCGCTGTACGCCCGGCTGAACATGCCTCCGTGCCACATTCAAATGCCTCCATGAAACCGGCGTGGAAGCCGAGAAACCCAATCCGGCCACACGTCCGTTCATGATCGGGCTGGCATTAAACGGAACGCCGGCCGAGCTCCTCCCGTCCGCCCTCTATTCAATCTCCTATTTAAACGAGGCCAGATGCCAGCCAAGAATCGCACCCCTCCGCCGCTCCCTTGTTATCCGGCATACAAGCCGACTGGGTGGCCCGCTGAGCCGCCGGATACGAGCTATGCAGCTCGTTGATCCACCTCCCTCGCCTCGCCTGACAGAGCCAGTTGCCGCCCCAAGCCGGCGCGTGGTTCAGCAACTCGCCGCTCCAAGCCAGCTCGACGAGGAGCAGCGAGTTGCTCCACGCTAGCACAGCGGGGAGCACGGGCGTCGTCGCTGCCGTCCACGACACCGCCTCATACCGTGCCTACCATGTCTGTGGCCGCGACTCCCATGCCTGCGACCACGCCATGCAGGTAGAGACAAAATCCGGGTGCACAGAGAGCAACGAGTTTGTGGCTAGCGCCTCCACGTCCGCCGCCATCATCAAGGAGAAGTAGAACACGGGAGGCCGCCGCCGCTTGGGTCCCATGAAGGCCACCACCGAGGCGACGCCGGCATACAAAGCAGGTGTCTTGCCGGGTCCTTCTATTGCGAGGACCTTCGTCGACCCCGCATGGGCTCCACGGAAGTGGAGAAGCCCCCTTCGACTCCATCTTAGGCATCAGCAAAGGATTTCACTCAGTTGAGTGGTGGGGAACTGACTCGTCCGTTGCGCTGAAGCATATACCTCTGGGGCTCCCGGCAGACCGGTGATCGTGCTGCTGGACATGAGGAAGACAAAGGGATCCACAGGCGACCATTTAGAATAGGTATTATTATACCTGCACTTCGGGAGTAGCACCGCCTAGTTGATTTAAATGTAATGAAATCCGTCATGTTTATATGAAAATTAGCTATTTTATATGAATTCTGTCATGTTTATATGAAATATCGCCGTGTTTGCATGAAATTCGTCCGGGTGGTTGAGTTGTTGTCAGAATGTGTGCGGCTATGGTTGGATGGCATAATTTGCGGGTCACCGTTGGAGATGTGCCCTAAGTCGGTCTGCGGCCGGCTCGCGTGGCGAGGTGGGACTAATAAACACCAGCTCGTGCGAGCTCGTCTCTGATACGTCCATTTTGCATCATGTTTTCCTACTATTATTTACAATGTTTTTAGGCATAATAACACTTTATGGAGTAATTCTAATGCCTTTTCTCTCATAGTATGCAAGGTTTACACAAAGAGGGAGAATACCGGCAGCTGGAATTTTGGACCTGTAAAAGCTATGTCAGAGATGCCTATTCTGCACATCTCCAAATAAGCTGAAATTTTACGGAGAATTATTTTGGAATATATAATAAATATTGGAGGAAATAACTACCAGAGGGGGGCTGCCAGGTGGACACAAGACACCAGGGCGCGCCAGGCCCCCCAGGCGCGCCCTGGTGGGTAGTGGCCCCCTCGGCCCACCTCCGATGCCCATCTTCTGGTACATAAGGTCTTTTGACCTAGAAATCATAAGGAGAGGACTTTCAGGACGGAGCACCATCGTCTCGAGGCGGAACTTGGGCAGGAGCACTTTTGCCCTCCGATGGAGCGATTCCGCCAGTGGAACTTCCCTCCCGGAGGCGGAAATCGAAGCCATCGTCATCACCAACAACCCTCTCATCTTTGGGAGGCCAATCTTCATCAACATCAACAACAACACCATCTCATCTCAAACCCTAGTTCATCTCTTGTGTTCAATCTTTGTACCAGAACCTCAGATTGGTACATGTGGGAGACTAGTATTGTTGATTACATCTTGTAGTTGATGCTATATGGCTTATTTGGTGGAAGATTATATGTTCAGATCCATATGCTATTTACTATCCCTTTGATCTTGAGCATGAATATTATTTGTGAGTAGTTACCTTTGTTATTGAGGCCATGGGAGAAGTCATGTTGCAAGTAATCATGTGAATTTGATATGTGTTCGATATTTTGATGATATGTATGTTGTGATTCCCTTAGTGGTGTTATGTGAACGTCGACTACATGACACTTCACCATATTTGGGCCTAAGGGAATGCATTGTGGAGTAGTTATTAGATGATGGGTTGCAAGAGTGACAGAAGCTTAAACCCTAGTTTATGCGCAATTCCGTAAGGGACTGATTTGGATCCACATGTTTAATGCTATGGTTAGATTTTATCTTAATACTTCTTTCGTAGTTGCGGATGCTTGCGAGGGGGTTAATCATAAGTGGGAGGCTTTTTCAAGTAAGAACAACACCCAAGCACCGGTCCACCCACATATCAAATTATCAATGTAGTGAACGCGAATCAATCCAACATGATGAAAGTGACTAGATGATATTCCTGTGTGCCCTCAAGAACGCTTTGCTTATTATCTGAGACCGTTTCGGCCTGTCCTCTGCCATCAAAAGGATTGGGCTACCTTGCTGCACTTATTGTTACTTTTTACATGTTACAAATTATCTTGCTATCAAACTACTTGTTACCAACAATTTCAGTGCTTGCAGAAATTACCTTGCTAAAAACCACTTGTCATTTCCTTCTGCTCCTCGTTGGGTTCGACACTCTTACTTATCGAAAGGACTACGATTGATCCCCTGTACTTGTGGGTCATCAAGACTCTTTTCTGGCGCCATTGCCGGGGAGTGAAGCGCTCTTGGTAAGTGGAAATTGGTAAGGAAAAACTTATACTACATGCTGAAATTTATTGTCACTTGTTAATATGGGAAACAATCCTTTGAGGGGTTTGTTCGGGGCATCTTCATCTTCCATCTCCTGCATAAGGATTTGGAATTGGAATCAATTGAAATTGGAGTTTCACCAAAAAAATTATCCTATGCATCTAGTTCATCGTGATCGGAATTATATATATAATTTTTGTCCTTGTGAAGGAGAAAGTATCGCTCTAGCTTGGGGGAGGTTTAAGTCAATGTTATATTCATGCCCCAATCATGAGCTCTCAAGAGAAATTATTATTCAAAAAATTTATGCTCGGCTTTCTTGTGATGATCAATCCATGCTCGATACTTCTTGTACTGGTTCTTTTATGAAGAAGACTATTGAATTCAGGTGGGATCTTTCAGAAAGAATTAAATGCAACTCTGAAGATTGGGAACTCGAGAAGGTAAAGAGTCAGGTATTAAGCTTGAGTTTGATTGTGTTAAATCTTTTATGAATATCGATGCTTTTGACAAGTTTAGCACTAAATATGGACTTGATTCTGAGATAGTAGCCTCTTTTGTGAATTATTTGCTACTCATGTTGATCTTCCTAAGGATAAGTTTAGCATCAGAGATAGAAACTTCATTATCATTATCAAGAGGTTTTTCTACTTCAGGTTCACTAGAGGCATGCAAAGTCCTATCATTTTTCTTCTTCTTTTTCTTTTTAGAAGGACTACGTGCATCTGTGTCAACTCTTTGAGAGTCTTGTTCAATTCTTTTTGGATGTCCCTTAGGATAAAGTGGTTCCTGAGTCATCCTACCTCCTCTAGTCATTACTCTAACAGCATGATCATTGATATTATTATTCATTTAATCTAACAATTCTCTTTGAGATTTAGCAACTTGTTCTAACTGAGTTTGAACCATATAAGCATGCTTCCCTACACGTCTAACATCATTTGAGATTCTAAATAACAAGTCACTCAAGCGAGCTATCATATCAGAATTGTATTTCAAATGTTTCATAACATTTGCATTGAAGTGATCTTGCTTTCTAATGTAGTTTTCAAACTCATAAAGGCATTGGCTAGGGTGCATATTGTGAGGATTATCATTATCATTGAATTTCATTAGAGAATTTACCTCTACCACCTTAGGTGGTGGTGGTGTATCAAGCCCATGTATTTCTTCAATAGGAGGTAAATTTTTGACATCCTCGGCTTTAATACCTTTTTCTTTCATAGATTTCTTTGCCTCTTGCATATCTTCAGGACTGAGAAATAAAATACCCCTCTTCTTCTGAGTGGGTTTAGATGGTGTTTCGGGAAGACTCCAATCATCATAATTTTTCAATATCTTATTCAATGATTCTTCAACTTGCCCAATAGTTCGTTCCCTGAAAACACAACCAGCACAACAATCTAGGAAATCCCTAGAAGCATCGGTTAGTCCATTATAGAAGTTATCGAGTATTTCATTTTTCTTAAGAGGATGATCAGGCAAAGCATTAAGCAAACGGAGAAGCCTCCGCCAAGCTTGTGGGAGACTCTCTTCTTCAATTTGCACAAAGTTAAATATTTCCTGCAAGGCAGCTTATTTCTTATGAGCAGGGAAATATTTTTCAGAGAAGTAATAAATCATGTCCTGGGGACTATGCACACGACCAGGAGCAAGAGTATTGTACCAAGCTTTAGCATCACCCTTTAATGAGAACGGAAATAATTTGATATTATAATAATAGCGAATTTTCTCATCATGAGCAAAAAGGGTGGCTATGTCATTCAACTTAGTAAGATGTGCCACAACAGTTTCAGTTTCATAACCATGGAAAGCATCAGATTCAACCAGAGTAATTAACTCTGGGTCGACAGAGAATTCATAATCCTTATCATCAACAAAGATAGGTGAAGTAGCAAACTTAGGATCACATTTCATTCTAGCATTCAAAGATCTTTCTTTATACTTGCATAATAATTTTTCTAGATCATCTCTATCTTTGCAATCAAGAATATCTCTAGTTGCCTCCTCTCCCATAACATAACCTTCCGGTACCTTTGGCAATTCATATCCAGGAGTGCTAGTTCTAATAGGTGTTTCAAGGTTTTCAGTTTCAAGCTCATCATCAGTTTCAACAATATCATGCTGTCTTACTCTAGCAATTTGTTCATCAAGAAATTCACCTAGTGGCACATTATCATCAAGCAAGGTACTAGCATCATCATGAGTAGCATTCATAGCAGAAGTAGCATCATCAATAACTTGTGACATATTAGAATTGATAGCATGTGGTGGTGTTGCAAGTTTACTTATAACAGATGGTGAATCTAAAGCGGAGCTGGATGGTAGTTCCTTACCCCCCCTCGCCTTAGAGGGAAAAATCTTAGTCTTAGCATCCTTCAGATTCTTCATAGTGATAATTTGATAATAATCCCAAGTGACTCAACAAATATAGCTATGCTCCCCGGCAACGGCGCCAGAAAAAGGTCTTGATAACCCACAAGTATAGGGGATCGCAACATTTTTCGAGGGTAGAGTATTCAACCCAAATTTATTGATTCAACACAAGGGGAGCCAAAGAATATTTGCAAGTATTAGCAGCTGAGTTGTCAATTCAACCACACCTGAAGATTAATTATCTGCAGCAGAGTGATCAGTAGCAAAGTAGTATGATAGTTTTGATAGTAGTAGCAGCAGCAATAGTAACGGTAACAGTGATAGCAGTAGTTTCGTAGCAAGTGCAATAGTAACAGCAGAAGTAGTAACTTAGCAGAAACAATATGTAAGAAAATCGTAGGCATTGGATCGGTAATTTGTTGGATGATATTCATCATGTGACAGTCATAACCTAGGGCGATACGACACTAGCTCCAGTTCATAAATATAATGTAGGCATGTATTCCGTAAATAGGCATACGTGCTTATGGAAAGAACTTGCATGACATCTTTTGTCCTACCCTCCCATGGCAGCGGGTCCATATTGGAAACTGAGGGATATTAAGGCCTCCTTTTAATAGAGAAGCGGAACAAAGCATTAACACACGGTTAATACATGAACTCCTCAAACTACGGTCATCCTCGGGAGTGGTCCTGACTATTGTCACTCCGGGGTTGCCGGATCATAACACATAGTAGGTGACTATAACTTGCAAGATCGGATCTAGAACATGGATATAATGATGATAACTTAAACGGTTCAGATCTGAAATCATGGCACCCAGGCCCAAAGTGACAAGCATTAAGCATGGCAAAGTCATAGCAACATCAATCTCAGAACATAATGGATACTAGGGATCAAGCCCTAACAAAACTAACTCAATTACATGATGAATCTCATCCAACTCCTCACCGACCAGCGAGCCTACGATGGAATTACTCACTCCCGATGGGGAGCATCATGGAATTGGCGATGGAGAAGGGTTGGTGATGACGAAGATCGAAGATCCCCCTCTCCGGAGCCCCAAACGGACTCCAGATCTGGCCTCCCGATGAAGAACAGGAGGTGGCGGCGGCTCCATCTCGCGAAACGTGATAATTCTTTCTCCTTGATTTTTTTCTGGAAAAATAGGATTTTATAGCATCGGTTTCAGGGTCTGCGGGGCCACCAGGTGGGGACAACCCACCTGGGCGCGCCTGGAGGGGGTGGCATGCCCTGGTGGGTTGTGCCCACCCAGGTGCCCCCCTCCGGTGGTTCTTGGCTCCAGAAATTATCTTTTATTGTATAAAAAATCCTCGCAAAGTTTCGTTCCATTCCGAGAACTTTTATTTCTGTACAAAAACAACACCATGGTAGTTCTGCTGAAAACAGCGTCAGTCCGGGTTAGTTTCATTCAAATCATGCAAATTAGAGTCCAAAACAAGAGGAAAAGCATTAGGAAAAGTAGATACGATGGAGACGTATCAACTCCCCCAAGCTTAAACCTTTGCTTGTCCTCAAGCAATTCAGTTGATAAACTGAAAGTGAAAAAGAAAAACTTTTACGAACTCTTTTGCTCTTGTTTGCATAAATAAGCTTAAACAGCACCCAGGTTTTCAGCAAAGGTTATAACTAACCATGTCGACAATAACTCTTAAAAACTATATTAACTCATATCAATGACATAATCAACTAGCGAGCAATAATAAGATATCTCAAACAGCAACACGGTGTCAAAACAATCATGATATAATATGACAATAGTGGTATCTCGCTATCCCTTTTTGAGACAGCAAAACATAAATGCAGAGCACCTCCAAAGTTCAAGTAGCGACTAAACATTGTAATTCATGGTAGGAAAGATCCAGTCATGATGCACCCAACATTAGCTACACACAATGCATAAGCATGATACCAGTGCTCTCAGGTTCTGGCGCTTATTTGAGAGGGTGATGACACAACATAAAAGTAAATAGATAGTCCCTTCGCAGAGGGAAGCAGTGATTTGCAGAGGTGCCAGAGCTCAAGTTTTTAAAATAGAGGTAAATGAAATTTTGAGAAATGCACCCTTCTTGTTTACTTCGCGACCATCAGTTATCAGTATCTTCCATGCTAAACACATTAGTGGCGGTTCCCAAGCGATAAAAGTAAAGGTTTACTCCCCCTCCACCAACATTCACACTCCACGGCTTGTCCGAAACAACGGGTGCCGTCCATACCAACAACATTCCTGGGGGATTTTTGTTTAATTATTTGAAATTTAAATTCGGGACTGGGAATCCCTATTACTGCCCCTCTTGTGCAAGGACGAGTGAATAAACACTCATCATGAGAATAACCTGCTTAGCATGGAAGATACCAACTACCTCCTGTCGCTCTATGAACAATCTAGGCACACAAAAAGGATATTTATTTGAGGGTTTTTAGAGGTGGCACATGCAAATTTACTTAGGATGGCAGGGTAATACCGCATATAGGTAGGTATGGTGGACTCATCTGGAATAACTTGGGTTCAAGGTTTTTGATGTACAAGTAGAATTCCCACTTAGTACAGGCGAAGGCTAGCAAATAGGTTGAGAAGCGGCCAGCTAGAGAGCAACAACGGTCATGAACATGCATTATGCATAAGTAACACTGGACACTAGCATGAGTAGGATATGAACACCATGAACATAAATATCATAGAGGCTATGTTGGTTTTGATTCAACTACATGCATGAACATGTGCCAAGTCAAGCCACTCGAACATTCAGAGGAGGATACCATATCATCATACTACATCACAATCATTTTAACGCAATGTTGACATCCAAGATAAATCATTATCCACTCTTAGCTACTTATGCATGGCATGAGAAACTATAATCTCTAATTGTCATTGCAAACATGTTTGATCATAATAGGCTGAATCATGGATACTAGGTTAAACATATTTACAAAAACAGAACAAGTCGAGTTCATACCCGTTTCTCTCTACCACGGCCAGTTCATCGAATATCGTCATTATTGCCTTTCACTTGCACGACCGAACGATTTGAAAATAATAACAGTGCAAAAATGCCGTGGACTAAACTAGAATCTGCAAACATTTTATTCAAAGGGAGAGGACAAGGTAATATGGACTCTTTGTCAGATCAACAATAATGCATATGAGAGCCACTCAACATTTTCATCGTGGTCTTCTCCTCGGTACGACTCGAAAGAAAAGAAAAAGAAATTCAGAGAAACACACTGAAATATTTTTGGAGTTTTTTGGTTTTTTGAAGGAAAGCAAATAAAAGGGAAAAACAAAAATGAGAAAACTATTTACATGAGAAAGCTCCCAACAAGCAAAAGAAGAACACGGTAGAAAGAGCAATGGTGAATTTTTTCTTGAGGTAGGTGGTGATGTGGGATGAAGAGATAAGTGAGGGGGCCCACGTGGGGACCACAACCCACCAGGGCGCGCCTGGGGGTCCTGGCGCGCCCAGGTGGGTTGTGCCCACCTGGTGCACCTCCCTCTGATATTATTTGCACCAAAAATTCTTAAATATTCAGAAAAAAATAGTATTAAATTTTCAGAGCATTCTAAGAACTTTTATTTTTGGGTCATTTTTTATTGCACGGAAAACTCAGAAAATAGACAAAACATGGCATTTTATTTTATCTAACTAATAAAAACAGAAAACTAAAGGTAGGGACAGAAGGTAGTGCTCACTAAATTCATCAACTTCATACCTCTAAAAAATGATCCATTAATAAGGTTGATCAAGTCTTATTTACAACCACTTTCGATTAGCATGAAACCGAAGAACTTTCGTAAATCACTAAGTTACCTCAACGGGGATATGAATTTCCCCAACAATAAGCATTTCATATTTCTTTTTAACAGTAGATAGAGGTAGTTGAAAACTTCCAATAGTGATTGTCGGAGATTTGTCAATAACATTAATACCATTCACTTGGAATTATTTCTTCGGAAAGTGCACCGTATGCTCATTACCATTGATATGAAAAGTGACCTTGCTTTTATTGCAATCAATAACAGCCCCTGCAGTATTCAAAAAGGGTCTACCAAGGATAATCGACATGTTGTCGTCCTCGGGCATCTCAAGTATAACAAAGTCAGTCAAAATAGTAACATTAGCAACAACAACGGGCACATCCTCACAAATACCGATAGGTATGGCAGTTGATTTGTCAGCCATTTGCAAAGATATTTCAGTAGGTGTGAGTTTATTCAAGTCAAGTCTTTTATATAAAGAGAAAGGCATAACACTAACACCAGCTCCTAAATCACACAAAGCAGTTTTCACATAATTTCTTTTGATGGAGAAAGGTATAGTTGGTATTCCCGGATCTCCAAGTTTTTTAGGTACTCCATCTTTAAAAGTATAATAAGCAAGCATGGTGGAGATTTCAGCTTCCGGTATTTTTCTCTTATTGGTGATGATGTCTTTCATGTACTTTGCATAAGGAAGCATTTTAAGGATATCAGTCAAGCGAGTACGCAAAAAGACCGGCCTCAGCATTTCAGCAAAGCGTTCAAATTCTTCATCATCTTTCTTTTTAGTTGACTTAGGTGGAAAGGGCATAGGTTTTTGAACCCATGGCTCTCGTTCCTTATCGTGTTTTCTAGGAACAAAGTCTCATTCATCATAGCTTTTATTCTTAGGTTGTGGGTTATCAAGATCAACTGTTGGTTCTATCTCAACATCATTGTCTGGTTCTTTATTATTTGTTTGAGTTTCTTCATGAACCTCATCATTATCTTTGTCATTATCAGAAGGTGAGTGTTCACTACCAGATTGAGTTTCAGCATCAGAGATAGAAACTTCATTACCATTATCAGGAGGTTTTTCTACTTCAGGTTCGCTAGAGGCATGCAAAGTCCTATCATTTTTCTTCTTCTTTTTCTTTTTAAAAGGACTACGTGCATCTGTGTCAACTCTTTGAGAGTCTTGTTCAATTCTTTTTGGGTGTCCCTCAGGATAAAGTGGTTCCTGAGTCATCCTACCTCCTCTAGTCATTACTCTAACAGCATGATCATTGATATTATTATTCATTTCATCTAACAATTCTCTTTGAGATTTAGCAACTTGTTCTAACTGAGTTTGAACCATAGAAGCATGCTTCCCTACACCTCTAAGATCATTTGAGATTCTAAATAACAAGTCACTCAAGCGACCTATCATATCAGAATTGTATTTCAATTGTTTCATAACATTTGCATTGAAGTGATCTTGCTTTCTAATGTAGTTTTCAAACTCATAAGCATATTGTGAGGATTATCATTATCATTGAATTTCATTAGAGAATTTACCTCTACCACCTTAGGTGGTGGTGGTGTATCAAGCCCATGTATTTCTTCAATAGGAGGTAAATTTTTGACATCGTCGGCTTTAATACCTTTTTCTTTCAAAGATTTCTTTGCCTCTTGCATATCTTCAGGACAGAGATATAAAATTCCCCTCTTCTTCTGAGTGGGTTTAGATGGTGTTACAGGAAGAGTCCAATCATCATAATTTTTCAATATTTTATTCAATAATTCTTCAGCTTGCCCAATAGTTCGTTCCCTAAAAACACAACCAGCACAACTATCTAGGAAATCCCTAGAAGCATCGGTTAGTTCATTATAGAAGATATCGAGTATTTCATTTTTCTTAAGAGGATGATCAGGCAAAGCATTAAGCAAATGGAGAAGCCTCCCCCAAGCTTGTGGGAGACTCTCTTCTTCAATTTGCACAAAGTTAAATATTTCCTGCAAGGCAGCTTGTTTCTTATGCGCAGGGAAATATTTTTCAGAGAAGTAATAAATCATGTCCTGGGGACTATGCACACAACCAAGAGCAAGAGTATTGTACCAAGCTTTAGCATCACCCTTTAATGAGAATGGAAATAATTTGAGAATATAATAATAGCAAATTTTCTCATCATGAGCAAAAAGGGTGGCTATGTCATTCAACTTAGTAAGATGTGCCACAACAGTTTCAGTTTCATAACCATGGAAAGCATCAGATTCAACCAGAGTAATTAACTCTGGGTCAACAGAGAATTCATAATCCTTATCATCAACAAAGATAGGTGAAGTAGCAAACTTAGGATCACATTTCATTCTAGCATTCAAAGATCTTTCTTTATACTTGCTTAATAATTTTTCTAGATCATCTCTATCTTTGCAATCAAGAATATCTCTAGTTGCCTCCTCTCCCATAACATAACCTTCCAGTACCTTTGGCAATTCATATCTAGGAGGGCTAGTTCTAATAGGTGTTTCAAGGTTTTCAGTTTCAAGCTCATCATCAGTTTCAACAATATCATGCTATCTTACTCTAGCAATTTGTTCATCAAGAAATTCACCTAGTGGCACATTATCATCAAGCAAGGTACTAGCATCATCATGAGTAGCATTCATAGCAGAAGTAGCATCATCAATAACTTGCGACATATCAGAATTGATAGCATGTGGTGGTGTTGCAAGTTTACTTATAACAGAAGGTGAATCTAAAGCGGAGCTGGATGGCAGTTCTTTACCTCCCCTCGTCTTAGAGGGAAAAATCTTAGTCTTAGCATCCTTCAGATTCTTCATAGTGATAATTTGATAATAATCCCAAGTGACTCAACAAATATAGCTATGCTCCCCGGCAACGGCGCCAGAAAAAGGTCTTGATAACCCACAAGTATAGGGGATCGCAACAGTTTTCGAGGGTAGAGTATTCAACCCAAATTTATTGATTCGACACAAGGGGAGCCAAAGAATATTTGCAAGTATTAGCAGCTGAGTTTTCAATTCAACCACACCTGGAGATTAATTATCTGCAGCAAAGTGATCAGTAGCAAAGTAGTATGATAGATTTGATAGTAGTAGTAGCAGCAATAGTAACGGTAACAGTGATAGCAGTAGTTTCGTAGCAAGTGCAATAGTAACAGCAAAAGTAGTAACTTAGCAGAAACAATATGTAAGAAAATCGTAGGCATTGGATCGGTAATTTGTTGGATGATATTCATCATGTGACTGTCATAACCTAGGGCGATACGGCACTAGCTCCAGTTCATAAATATAATGTAAGCATGTATTCCGTAAATAGGCATACGTGCTTATGGAAAGAACTTGCATGGCATCTTTTGTCCTACCCTCCCGTGGCAGTGGGGTCCATATTGGAAACTAAGGGATATTAAGGCCCCCTTTTAATAGAGAACCAGAACAAAGCATTAACACACGGTGAATACATGAACTCCTCAAACTACGGTCATCACCAGGAGTGGTCCCGACTATTGTCACTCCAGGGTTGCCGGATCATAACACGTAGTAGGTGACTATAACTTGCAAGATCGGATCTAGAACATGGATATAATGATGATAACTTAAACGGTTCAGATCTGAAATCATGGCACCCAGGCCCAAAGTGACAAGCATTAAGCATGACAAAGTCATAGCAACATCAATCTCAGAACATAATGGATACTAGGGATCAAGCCCTAATAAAACTAACTCAATTACATGATGAATCTCATCCAACTTCTCACCGACCAGTGAGCCTACGAAGGAATTACTCACTCCCTGTGGGGAGCATCATGGAATTGGCGATGTAGAAGGGTTGGTGATGACGAAGATCGAAGATCCCCCTCTCCGGAGTCCCAAACGGACTCCAGATCTGGCCTCCCGATGAAGAATAGGAGGTGGCGGTGGCTCCATCTCGCGAAACACGATAATTCTTTCTCCTTGATTTTTTTTGGAAAAATAGGATTTTATAGCGTTGGTTTTAGGGTCTGCGGGGCCACCAGGTGGGGACAACCCACCTGGGCGCGCCTGGAGGGGGTGGCGCGCCCTGATGGGTTGTGCCCACCCAGGTGCCCCCCTCCGGTGGTTCTTGGCTCCAGAAATTATCTTTTATTATATAAAAAATCCTCGCAAAGTTTCGTTCCATTATGAGAACTTTTATTTCTGCACAAAAACAACACCATGGTAGTTCTGCTGAAAACAGTGTCAGTCCGGGTTAGTTTCATTCAAATCATGCCAATTAGAGTCCAAAACAAGAGGAAAAGCGTTAGGAAAAGTAGATACGACGGAGACGTATCAATGCTAAACCAGTTGTTGATCATCAACAATGATTAAATCCTAAGATGAAAGAAGTGGTAAGAACTGAAATCCTAAAGCTTCTGGAAGCGGGTATAATCTATCCCATAGCTGATAGTATATGGGTAAGTGTTGTTCATTGTGTCCTTAAGAAAGGAGGTATTACTATTGTTCCTAATGATAAAAATGAACTTATCCCACAAAGAATTGTTACTAGCTATAGGATGGTTATTGATTTTAGAAAATTAAATAAAGCTACTACAAAAGATCATTACCCTCTGCCTTTTATTGACCAAATGTTAGAAAGACTATCTAAGCACACACACTTTTGCTTTCTTGATGGATATTCTGGTTTCTCTCAAATACCTGTATCACAACCTGATCAAGAGAAAACCACTTTTACTTACCCTTTTGGAACTTATGCTTATAGACGTATGCCCTTTGGTTTATGTAATGCACCTGCTACCTTTCAAAGATGTATGACTGCTATATTCTTTGATTTTTGTGAAAAGATTGTTGAGGTTTTCATGGATGATTTTTCCATTTACGGAACTTCTTTTCATGATTGCTTAAGCAACCTTGACCGAGTCTTGCAGAGATGTGAACAAACTAATCTTGTCTTGAATTGGGAGAAGTGCCACTTTATGGTTAATGAAGGCATTGTCTTGGGGCATAAATTTTCTGAACGAGGTATTGAGGTGGATAAAGCTAAAGTTGATGCAATTGAGAAAATGCCATGTCGTAAAGACATTAAAGGTATTCGTAGTTTCCTTGGTCATGCTGGTTTCTATAGGAGGTTTATTAAAGACTTCTCTAAAAGTTCAAGGCCTCTTACTAATCTTTTGCAAAAGGATGTTCCATTTGTTTTTGATGATGATTGTGTAGAAGCCTTTGAAACACTTAAGAAAGCCTTAACTTCTGCACCTATTGTTCAACCACCTAATTGGAACTTGCCTTTTGAAATTATGTGTGATGCTATTGATTGTGCTGTTGGTGCTGTTCTAGGCCAAAGAGTTGATAAATAATTAAATGTTGTCCATTATGCTAGCAAAACTCTAGACAGTGCCCAAAGAAATTATGCTACTACTGAGAAAGAATTTTTAGCAGTTGTGTTTGCTTGTGATAAATTCAAATTTTACATTGTTGATTCCAATGTAATTTTTCACACCGATCATGCTGCTATAAAATATATTATGGAAAAGAAAGATGCTAAACTTAGACTCATTAGGTGGGTTCTCTTGCTACAAGAATTTGACTTACATATCACTGATAGAAAAGGAGCTGAGAATCACGTAGCTGATAACTTGTCTAGGTTAGAAAATGTTGTTGATGACACACTACCTATTGATGATAGCTTTCATGATGAGCAACTAGCTGTCATAAATGCTTCTCAGAACACTCCTTGGTATGCTGACTATGCTAATTATATTGTTGCTAAATTTATACCACCTAGTTTCACATACCAACAAAAGAAAAAAAAATTCTTTTATGACTTAAGACATTACTTTTGGAATGACCCACATCTTTATAAAGAGGGAGTAGATGGTATTATTAGACGTTGTGTACCTGAGAAAGAATAGGAACAAATCCTACGGAAGTGTCACTCCGAAGCCTATGGAGGACATCATGCAGGAGATAGAACTGCGCATAAGGTATTACAGTCTAGTTTTTATTGGCCTACTCTCTTCAAGGATGCCCGTAAGTTTGTCTTGTCTTGTGATGAATTCCAAAGAATTGGTAATATTGGTAAGCGTTAGGAAATCCCTATGAATTATTCACTTATTGTTGAACCATTTGATGTTTGGGGCTTTGATTATATGGGACCTTTTCCTTCCTCTAATGGATATACACATATTTTGGTTGCTGTTGATTATGTCACTAAGTGGGTAGAAGCTATTCCAACTAGCAGTGCTGATCATAACACTTCCATTAAAATGCTTAAAGAAGTTATTTTCCCGAGGTTTCGAGTCCCTAGATATTTAATGACTGATGGTGGTTCACACTTTATTCATGGTGCTTTCCGTAAAATGCTTGCTAAATATGATGTCAACCATAGAATTGCATCACCCTATCATCCTCAATCTAGTGGTCAAGTTGAACTTAGCAATAGAGAAATAAAATTAATATTACAAAAAACTGTCAATAGGTCCCAAAAAGAATTGGTCTAAGAAATTAGATGATGCTCTTTGGGCCTGTAGAAGAGCTTATAAAAATCCTATGGGCATGTCTCCATATAAAATGGTTTATGGAAAAGCTTTTCATTTGCCTCTTGAATTAGAACATAAAGCATATTGGGAAATTAAAGAACTAAATTATGACTTCAAACTTGCCGGTGAAAAGAGGTTATTTGATATTAGATCACTAGATGAATGGAGAACCCAAGCTTATGAAAATGCCAAACTATTCAAAGAAAAAGTTAAAAGATGGCATGAAAAAAGAATCCAAAAGCGGGAGTTCGAAGTTGGTGAGTATGTTCTATTGTACAATTCTTGTTTTAGATTTTTTGCAGGAAAACTTCTTTCCAAATGGGAAGGGCCATATATCATTGAAGAAGTTTATCGCTCTGGAGCTATCAAGATTAATAATCCCGAAGGTACCAACCCGAAGGTGGTCAATGGAAAAAGAATTAAACACTATATTCCAGGTACGCCTATTAATGTTGAAACTATCATTATCCAAACCATGACACCGGAGGAGCACATAAAAAAACCTTCCAGAACACTCCAGAACCCCGAAAAAGGAAGAGGTACGTGATACGGTAAGTAAACAGACTCTGAAAAATCCGCAAAAATATTTTCTGTCAGTTATGGAATATTAGAAAAAATAAGTAACAACCAGGAAGGCAACCCAGGTGCCCACAAGACACCAGGGCACGTCTGCCCCACCTGGCGCGCCATGGTGGGTAGTGGGCCCCCCGGGCACCTTCCCGACTTTATTTTCCTTCTGTATACTTGTTTCCCAAGATAAAAAACTTGGATGATTTAACCACCGTATCACGGAAAAAATCCTCTGTTCTTGTTTCGTGCTGTTTTTTCGACAGATCTAGATCACCATGGCTGCCCCAAGCTCCTCCAAGGATAAGTTCTTCGACAAGGTCATCAACCCCTACCTATCGGAGATGTTGAGGCACCCTCAAGCCATTGAGATGTGTGAGGGGTGCTTCACATCCGGGACGTTCAAGGCCCCAAGAGAACGGGAAGTGTGGAGGCCAAGCTCGAGGTGGTGGAGCAGGAGATCTTCAAGTGCCAGGGGATGGTGGAGCGTGGACTCAGTGCCAATCACCTCATGATTACAGAATTCACCCGTGATCACATGGTGGATGGCCGGTCTATGAAGGACGTCGTCTTCACCTTCAACGAGCAAATCAATTTTCTACAAAGCCAAATCTATGATCTTCAAAATCAAGTTTTTGAGTATGAAGCAAGATTTAAAGGAATGAGTTTAGCTGCCAGTTGCAGGACTCAGGAGACTCGTGCATCCTCTTATGATGGTGAACCGCTGCCATGGAAGCCGGAGGATAAGTTTGCTACCACCTCATCACCACCACCATCACCAAAGAAGGAAACTTGAGTACACGCGTATGGGCACTCCCCTTGGCTTGTGCCAAGCTTGGGGGAGATGCCCCGGTATCGTATCACCATCACTTTTATTATGTTTACCTATCTTATTTCGATCCTTAGCTATTTCGTGATTTAGTTGAATAAAAGTTTAGTATGATCTATTTTCGAGTGCTAGTTTCGTGATCTATCTGTCTATGTAATCAAGTGAAAGTTATATAATAATGTTTAGTTTGAGTTTTTGCTTCTTTACTTTTATGTTCCAATCAAAATAAAAGGAAATAATGAAAAAGATCATATGCTAATTTTATGGTAAGTAATGACATCATATAAGGAAAAGTATAAGTGGTAAAATTTATTGAAAGTTGACAAACATAGCATTGGTCAATGATGCAACTCATGAAAGAATTAATAAGGGAAGAGAAGATTCATATGCAAATATACTATCTTGGACATCTTTTATGATTGTGAGCCCCCATTAAATATTTTATGCCAAATTGTTGATGTTGGACAAGGAGGACAACGTAATGATTTATGTTTGTTCATATTCACATAGAAGTTATATTGTCATAGATCCTTCAACATGTGGTGCTTGGTCAATACCTTTGCTAGCCAAAAATCCGCACTAAGTAGAGATACTACTTGTGCATCCAAAACCCTTAAACCCAAATCAATGTTCTAAGAGTCCACCATACCTACCTATGGATTGAGTAAGATCCTTCAAGGAAGTTATCATTGGTGCAAAAGTGCAATAAAAATTGCTTCTAAATGTGTTTGATCTTTTAGTGTAAAGGAAAATATACGTTGTACGAACTTGTGATGGCAAAGTAGTAAAAGATACGGACTGCATAATAAAGGTTTCTATCATAAAGGGTAATATAACATGACGTTATTTTGCATTAAGGGATTGTGCATACAAGACCAAAAAGCACATGACAACCTCTGGTTCCCTCTGTGAAGGGCCTATCTTTTACTTTTATGTAAGAGTCAAAGTATTTCCCTCTATTCCTTTCTATTTTTTTTCTCTTTGGCAAGCATCATGTGGTGGGGAAAGATCTAGGCACATATATCCAGTTGGATATGAGTGGGCATGAGTTATTATTGTTGACATCACCGTTGAGGTGAATAAGTTGGGAGGCGAAACTATAAGCCCCTATCTTTCTATGTGTCCAGTTGAAACTTTTTGTTCATATGTATGCTGTGAGTGTTAGCAATCATAGAAGATTGATGATGGTTGAGTATGTGGACTTGCCAAAAGGCTCCGATACGAGACCCTTCCTAAAAATATGATGATTTGTAGTTGCAAAGTTGACTGAGAACAGAGTTTGTTAGTTTTCAATAAAGTTTATGCTTTCTACTTCGATGTTGTGATGAATTGTTACTTGTTCATGAGAAGTTATATGATAAAGTTTGTTGCTGTTATAATAATAAGCATGATGCTACTATGTCCGTATTTTGTGTTTTATCGACACCTTTCCCTCTAAGCATGTGGACATGATTTTCGATATCGGTTTTCGCTTGAGGACAAGCGAGGTCTAAGCTTGGGGGAGTTGATACGTCCATTTTGCATCATGTTTTCCTACTATTATTTACAATGTTTTTAGGCATAATAACACTTTATGGAGTAATTCTAATGCCTTTTCTCTCACAATATGCAAGGTTTACACAAAGAGGGAGAATACCGGCAGCTGGAATTCTGGACCTGAAAAAGCTATGTCAGAGATACCTATTCTACACATCTCCAAATAAGGTGAATTTTTTTGGAGAATTTTTTTGGAATATATAATAAATATTAGAGGAAATAACTACCGGAGGGGGGCTGCCCGGTGGCCACAATACACCAAGGCGTGCCAGGCCCCCCAGGCGTGCCCTGGTGGGTAGTGGCCCCCTCGACCCACCTCCGGTGCCCATCTTCTGGTACATAAGGTCTTTTGACCTAGAAAAAATAAGGAGAGGACTTTCGGGACGGAGCGCCGCCGTCTCGAGGCGGAACTTGGGCAGGAGCACTTTTGCCCTCCGGCGGAGCGATTCCGCCGAGGGAACTTCCCTCACGGAGGGGGAAATCGAGGCCATCGTCATCACCAACAACCCTCTCATCTTTGGGAGGCCAATGTTCATCAACATCTTCAACAGCACCATCTCATCTCAAACCCAAGTTCATCTCTTGTGTTCAATCTTTGTACCAGAACCTCAGATTGGTACCTGTGGGTGACTAGTAGTGTTGATTACATCTTGTAGTTTATGCTATATGGTTTATTTGGTAGAAGATTATATGCTCAGATCCATTATGCTATTTAATATCCCTTAGATCTTGAGCATGAATATTATTTGTGAGTAGTTACCTTTGTTCTTGAGGCCATGAGAGAAGTCATGTTGCAAGTAATCATGTGAATTTGATATGTGTTCGATATTTTGATGATATGTATGTTGTGATTCCCTTAGTGGTGTTATGTGAACGTCGACTACATGACACTTCACCATCTTTGGGCCTAAGGGAATGCATTGTGGAGTAGTTATTAGATGATGGGTTCCTAGAGTGACAGAAGCTTAAACCCTAGTTTATGCGCTACTCCCTCCGTTCCTTTATATAAGGTGTATTTGTTTTTTGATATAATTCCACAATGTAAGGTGCTTTTCTTCTAATTCCTCATAATTTCATTTTTAGCCCTTCAGAAAAAGGAAAGCATCTCTCTCCTGATTACATGTATCTCTCCTTGTAGCAAAAGAAGGAAAGTATCTCTCGCTTGATTAACTGTATCTCTTTCTTTCCTGAACTAAATGATTTACTTGCCACTAACCAATGAATTTTCCAAGGGTAATTTCGTCCAATATTGTCTACAATTACGTGCCTTGGTCACCGTGCCAAAAATAATACACCTTACATAAAGGAACGGAGGGAGTATTTTGTAAGGGATTGATTTGGATCCATATGTTTAATGCTATGGTTAGATTTTATCTTAATACTTCTTTCATAGTTGTGGATGCTTGCGAAGGGGTTAATCATAAGTGGGAGGCTTGTTGAAGTAAGAATAGCACCCAAGCACCAGTCCACCCACATATCAAATTACCAAAGTAGCGAACACGAATCAAACAAACATGATGAAAGTGACTAGATGAAATTCCCGTGTGCCCTCAAGAATGCTTTGCTTGTTATCTGAGACCGTTTCGGCCTGTCCTTTGCCATCAAAAGGATTGGGCTACCTTGCTGCACTTATTGTTACTATTGTTACTTGTTACTTGTTAAAAATTATCTTGCTATCAAACTACTTGTCACCAACAATTTCAGTGCTTGCAGAAATTACCTTGCTGAAAACCACTTGTCATTCCTTCTGCTCCTTTTTGGGTTCGACACTCTTACTTATCGAAACGACTACGATTGATCCCCTATACTTGTCGGTCATTAGTCTCCGATGCACGCGCTGGAGGAGGAGCACCCGAGCTCTAGCTCGTTCATCAGTGGCAAAGGCACGGGCGGCCAATAGGCTCACCAATATTTTGGCTACCTCGGGCAAGATCCAAATAGCCCCTTCCAGCCCCATCCCTCTCAGCACATTCAAATCCCTTGTTCGCCGTGAAATTTTGCCACGTGTTGTTTTTTCAGGGATATTTTGCTATGTGAAAACAAATTTAAATACGAATGAATAATCGGTGTCCGCGGTCTTTTGCCAGGACACGGTTGGATGGCCTCATAGTAGTAGTGTAGTTCAGTAGGAGTAGTATAGTGGTAGGAGTAGTACAGTGTAGAGTAGTATGAGTCTCATCTGACACCAATTTTCTTGGAGTCCGTGCTATAGTAAGCTACCCTAGGCTATGTTACTGGTACCTCCATAGTGGGTACGTACTCCGTCTCGATGCATTTGGCATCTCATGAAAGTCAGCTTTTCCCAAAACTAAGTCACTCAGCCTTAATTATTTGCTTGTTTCCCTTCCTGCCTCGTTGTTCTTCCCCATGCAGCCAGAAAAAATGAGGTCTTGTGAATAGCAATTGAGTACTCGTGTTGATGGCTACATGTGTCTAGGTCAATGCATGCACTTTTTGCTTGGTGCTCGTTGGGCAGTCCGAGCAGAAAAAGGAGGGGTACTACTACAGAGCGCATGCACATCTCATCGAGGAAGCGAAGGATCAGGCAATTAATTGACGTCCTTGGTGAGATTTTTTAGCAAAAATTATGGGCTAAACTGGCGAGATGATTGGCTATTTTCGTGGCTTGAGTTTTTCCTTCGCCCACTAACCTCGCGCCTTGGCTGTGCTGCACCTTGTAACATACTCCCCCCATCCGGTAAAAAGTGTACGTTTGGCTTTACAATCTGTCCACAAAAGAGTGTACATCTATATTCCCGATGCACATTAAAGTAGAAAAAAGGCTTCTCTCTCATCACACGGTAATCAAGACCAATAGCATTCTACACATGGTCTCCTTAATTTATATATGCACTTAGGTCATGGGGGTAGGCTAATTAAAGAGGAGAGAGATGCTGGCTTGCACCTTTCCAATGCATTTTTTACACCACTCCATAATTTGTCCTAATTTCTATATGTACACTTTTCACTGGACGGAGGGAGTATGTTTAGTGTCATGCAAAGCTTCATTTATTAGGTTATAGACTCATTTTGTCTTGGTATGTGTAACTAAGTTACTACTTAATTTACCTCTCTCCTCATTAACTCATGTCCACATAGGCAAATTTGCTTAGTTGGACCCAATGTTACTCTCTCACTGTGGCCAGTATTATAACTCACCCGACACGCGGTGGGTGGGGTGAGGGTTTGCCGATGATAGTTGGTTTTCTCAACAACGATCCAAGATGTCAGCGAAAATGCAAGACAACACGCGTTCCCTAGCTTGAGCGGCGTGCCGGACCAACTGTGTGGGGGGTACCTCCGTCCTGATTTATTGGTCCACATCGTATTTTGTGCCAATTTTGACCATATATTTAACTAACAAAATGTTAATGCATGTTATAAAAAATAATATCATTGGAAACTAGTATGTTCAAAGACAAGTCCAATGATACAATTTTTGGTGACATGCATTGATGTTTTGTTAGTTAAATCTTTGGTCAAAATTTGACACAAAATACAAATAGGACCAATAAACTAGGATGGAGGTAAGTACTCAACACTGTGCGTGCTAGTAGTCGTAGTGATCTGAAAGGGTCCACTTCAAAAAATAAACAAAGAAAGAAAGGGCCCAATACACATTCAAGCATTTCATCGCATATTTCTCCCGCTCTATCTGTCGAACAGACTATGCCAAACTCCCCTGCTTACCATGCGGGAAAAGTCCCGCCCCCGCCTGTTTTAGTCAGGGTTTGCATCAATGGATTGCACGAAGCAGCAAAAACCAAGCCATGTCTAGTACTCCTCCATCGTACTAAGAGTGGAGACGCTCGATTTCATAAATGTTCTATTTCCTCTCGCCGACATGTGGGACATATAGAAACCAGGTCCACATGTCATGCAACAAATAACAGTGCAAAACAGCAGGAGGGACGCACCCCGGTCGTACCGCCACAGTATTAGTAGTAATGAGCAATGAGACGTCAAATCACAAAGCCGCACCTTTCCCGCAGACGGACGAAGCAACCATTATTTCACACTTTGCTGAATCCGCTTCTCCATCATCTTCTTCACGAAAACCACGTATTGCTTCTGCCATTGTTCTGCCACAAGAGGGACGCGCATCGGCTTGGTACATCATGACACGTGGGACCACATGACAGGCCATGCTCCCTCGCCCATCGCTCGGCAAAATCACCTCATTTTTACTAATTTGGATACTATCTTTTTTAGATCAATATAATCGGGATTCACCAAGGAGCAAAACCAAGTGGTAGGCTACTCCTGTCGCGTTGGCATAGCAACTCAGCAGGGTCAGTCCGCACACAAAATGGCGGCACACTTACAGCACCTCTTTAGCCGAAATGTGGGTCATCCACCGTCTTGTTCCATGTGCGATGCACCAAATTACAGTTCGGAGCAGCGGCTGGACTTGGAGGCACCCCGGTCGTAACACCGCAGTAGTAGTAAATGAGCAATGAGGGGTCAAATCACAAAGCCCCACCTTTCCTGCATTAAGCTGGATGGACGAAGCAACCATCATTTCACTCTAGGGTGCAAGAGAATAAAGAAAAAAGAAAACCAATGATGTGTGTGGTGGCTACCTAGGGCGCCCTAGGTTAGGAGCCTCCACTACAAACCCACTTCTCCCTCCTCTTCTTGAAGAAAACCGATGATGCATGCGACGGCTAGGGTTTCTAGGAGTACTACGGCATGCGGGGCCCACAGCATAGTAAACAGGAGAGGGATTGAGTTCGAGTCGACGCCGCTCGGTTTTACGGGAATGAGGTGGAATTTTGGGTCCGGGGAGCAGTGGAGATATACGTACAAAAAATTGTGGACGTAGGTTTGACCCAAAGGCAATGACGCATGGGCCCCTCATTTTGATATACCCGCGGTATCCTTTGGTAAACACTTAACAGGGTAGAAATATTATAGGAACTAGATGATGCCCGAGCACTTTGTAGTGTGAAATTTGCTACTCAAAATAATGCATAAAAGTTGCTCCAAAAACATCTATGACTAATGGTAAGTGAATGTAAGCTTAAAATGAAAATAAAATAAAAACGGTATAAAAAGAGAAAAAGTGAATTGAAGTTAAAAGAATGACATTTCTAACAAAAATGTGAATGTGAACTACATAGGTGTGCACGTGACCAACACATATATTTTCAATACAAAATCTAATGAAAAATTAACTTATGAGTAACATGCATGAATTGATGATGTTGTGCTTGCATGCATAGAGTACAAAAACAATGTAATTTATGACTTGCATGCATGACGTGTTCATGTGCCATAGTTGCATGTCCAGGAAAAATAGCTAGTGGGTTGTACTAGCTATTTAGGAATAGAAGATGTATATGGAAGTTGTAGGGAAAGAGATGACATGTATCTCAATTCCTATGAGCAGGGATTGGAAAAGAGATGTCATTTGGTTCACATCATAGGAACTTTTCCACTGAATCTAGGCTAATGTTTATTTTCCTTTGAAATTGTGGGAGTATAGGAATCCATTCATATGAACCAAATGGCTCTAAAGCTATAAAAATCATATATTGTTTATTTTCCTTTGAAATGTGGAGTATAGGAATCCATTCCTATGAACCAATTGGCTCTAAAGGAAAAATTCCTATAAAAATCATATCATATGGAATTCCTATGATATTCCTCCACACTAAAGGATCATTGAAATTGCTGCAGGTGATGTGATGGTCTTTCTTTGTACACTCCTCCCCCATCTCTATAGGTACCACTCGATAATGAATGAAATGATATATACTGGGTATTCTATATGTGCATTTTGTTCTATGAAAACTCAATAAAAGTTTGTGAGGTTTGAATTTTCAATAAAGCTATATGACTACATTTTGGAACGGAGGAAGGAGCATACGGCAGTTGCGAACACTCATGTGGAAGTTTTATGTGCCGGAGGAGTGGCTATTCTATCAAATGCCATGGCAAAACTAACACCGTCGGATGCCGATCTAATGGTTCTTTGGGCGTTCGTCAGGAAATGGCTTGTGGCGGCCGTTTGTCAGATATGATTTACGGACACATGAATTGCATTAATGCGTGCCCCCTCTCTCTCACGCACACACACACCCTCATGAGTCATGACTCTCCCGAGTCCTCTCGCACCCACCATCTATCTGTAGGTAGATGTCACACACATATGTGCTCTTCACACCCTACCCTCAGAACTTCTAAAAAATAAAAGATGTCACACACCTTTTTTTTAACTCACACGTTACACACTTATACTACTCTTGTGGTGAATGTTGTTTGGGCATAGTACATTGTACTCTCACGAAGAGAAGCGGTGCACGCACTAGTTCTCTCACACCCACACGCGGGTAAACGTAGGAGCGCATATATATTTTTGAAGCTAGGAGCGCATTTGTTTACAAACAGGCATCCCAATTGACAATTTGACTCGTGTCCTTTTCAACTTCATGGAGGGTTGGGGACCACCCGTGAATGATACAGTACATAGTGCAACCTGGACGCGGTGATCTGATAGTGCGACCTGGAAGTAGTGGCACGTTATTGATCGAGTTTTTTACTTGAACTTTAAATGAAAATAGTGGTTCGCGCGTATTCAATTTAATAATGATTGCTACAACAAAAATACTCCACTAGATAATAGCTATAAGCAGGAGCCTCGGCGCTTGCTTTACTAGGGTTTCTCTCATTCACTCTCTCATGCCCTCTAGACCTAAACAAGACATAGGTGGCCACACTCTCTCTCTGCTCACTGCTGGTCACAGATCCGGCTGGACCACCTCGGCTGGGGCAGGGGTGTAGGTGCATCATTCACGCGGTTGTCGACGGCGAGGGAGGAGACCAACAGTTGCCCGCGCGTCCCGATCGGCGGCCCATGTCGTTCTCTTCAACACAACGCTGACTCGGGAGGGTCTCCGACCCCTTCTTCCTCCCTGCGGTATTGTAGCCAGATGCGGCCTCCCGATGTCGTCCTTGCCACATCCTGACGACCCTCAGGTATATCTTCCTTCAAAATCGGCCTTGCTCTACTGCCCTAGCTCCCCACGTGGCTGCATGTGGATCTTTTTCTACTTCCATCGGCTATTACAAAGCCACCTAGACTTTTACTATTATTAGAGGTAAAGCTAGTTCACACAATCAAATCTAAGACTTGGTTCAAATAGGGAAGAAAGTGGGAAAGCTGTAGCATGAATCTAGGACTTGGTTCTAAGAGGAAACGAGGGAAATTAGTAGAGACTGGCTACCCAACCGGTCTCTTGGTTGAAAAGGGGAAGAAAGAGGGGTGGATGGCGAAGGGTGGGGGGAAGTGGACCTGTCTCTTGGTCGAAAAAGGAAAGAAAGTGAGGGGTGTTTGGGGACATCGCAAATGAGAACCAGCAGGTCTAGATTTCCTGTGCTCACATAGGAAAATATCGCCGAGGAGATAAAAAAAGGGACAAATGCAGACATGTTGCCTGAATGTTTGCAGCTCTCGGCAACCACATCTGCCTCACCGCTTCATGCCCCTGTTGTCCCTATGCCCTTATCACTACCATTAATGCAAAATCACGTGAAAAATGAAGCAATGCCACCTAATGTCACTATTAAGTAATGTTGTTGTCAGTCTAGTGCCATCGATAAATTGAAGCAATGACACCACCATTTTATGAGGTGCTTCCATCTTGCTTTATTTCCCATGAATTGTGTTTTTGCAGTTACACTTAAATCTCACACCGGTAACATTGCTTCATCCCAGTGGAACTGCACAAATTTGATTACACATTTTGGTTTCACCGAGCACGGAGCTACTGACCATGTGCTACTCTCATGACAGTAATAATAATGCTATTGTTCTGCATGTTAATCTAGTGGCAGTGTTGATGTGATGTGATGCTACTTCTTACTTAATGGCATTTTTTCATACTGTCAATGTAGTGCCAGTTATAACACAATAGATGCTGCTGTTAATCATATGCCACTACACATAACTATCACTGCTTAAATAACCATATTACATATTTGCACAAACAGGGATGTCTGTCTCCATATCGTTTCTATTTGTGCAACCAGAAGTACACACCTCAATTTTAGTAGAACTGCACAGAATTAGATGGTTGTTCCTAGCTATCGTCGTCTAACCACCCGTGTTCCAGGTATTCCTACATTGGTAGTAACTAGGTAGAATGACCAACGCAATCTAAAAGAAGTTGATTCGTATGTTAACTTCATAATTGCGGTGCAAAGACGAGCCTGTCATGTGTCACAGAGAAAACAAGCACTGCGTCCTAGTCGGGAATACACTTATTCCCAGATCAAGGATGACCAGAGGACTAGCTGGCACGACTGCGTGGAGTTTTTTGGGACAGGTGCGTGGACAAGAGGCATTGTGGTCTGCTTATTTCTGCAAATAGTGGTGCTTAAATTTAGTGGAACTGCACAAGAAGTTCAGATGGTCAGTCCACTAAATGGTTCACTTTAGTATTCCAACTGAGAACACAATTATAATTGGTTATTCTAGAATGAGAGAACCTAACCCTGGATGGTGGCAACAAGAAAAACCAGAGTGAAGTCCAGGAAATTAAAGCGTGCCTAGGGACGCCTCTGCATAGAGAAGTCTTGCTTGATTTTTCCTGATTTGTAAACATTCTCACAACTTTGTCTTTTGTTGTGAACTAGTTAATGTTGGTTATGTTCTGTGAATCATTGAGATGTACAAAATTGCTGAACTTATGCTTTTGAAGTATTTTATGAGCCGAGTTTAATGTGAATGTTCCACTTGAATGCTGGACTAGCGTGTGAACGTTTGGAATTTACATTGTGGCCTCAGTTAACTGCATGAACCACTGTAACAAGATACATAGTTGCTTATATGTCAGACAACAGAGTATTGATTGTGAGCTGGTCGATAGCCGACTTTTCTAGTGTTGAAGCGAGCTGCGCCAATGTGCCGTGTTTTCCACAATTGCTTACAAGTGGGGTAGCACCAACAGTGTTTACAAGTACTTAACAAGCATTACGTACCCTATGTATATGTCAGCGCATAGTTGTCGAACAAGTACTCTATTTCATCAAACAAGCACTGCTCGTATGATAAACTGTGGCAACTTATGTCTTACCATGCCATATTACATGAAAAAACTAGTGAGGATGGATCTGTTTTCGGCAATAATTACGATGGTTCTCACATGATTCATGGGCACACAATAGTAGAAGTAGTTCCCATAGACGGATTCAAATAGAGTACTACCCCCAGAGGGCTCGATAATATGCAAGGTTCGGGTAATTAAACACAATCCAAACTACTTTGAAACACTAGCTGGGCCAACTATTTCATGCCATCGATCTAATTTGGGATGGACACAAGACGGACCTTGCCATGAACACCATCGAGGACGTCCGGCGGCACCTCAATCCTGTCAACCTTCTTGAAGATAACCTTGTGGCCTTGCCAATCATAAACTTGTTTATCGAGGCATGCCAGATCATCTTCCTGTGTAAGCTTGACAAGAAGAGCATGCCTCACAAATGGAGGAGTAGCTTTGAACTTCTTGTGCTTCAGTACACCCTGGACAACACGCCTGACAACAGTGTGGCTAGAATACATCTCGTGTTTGGTATAAGTGCAACTGGCTTCCAGGATCGAACAACCTAAGAACTTTGTTTTCTCAGTGAGTATATTCAGGTCATTCGCCTCATAGCGAGTGACATGTACAACCACACAATCCTTCTCTGCACCAGGGCTCTAATTGGAACAGAAACGAATTCTGAATTACTTTCCAACATAAAAAACACAAGTTATTTAAACCACTATGTAGAGTCAAAAGTATGCATGACAGGGAAGGTAGCATGGCATCAGAGCTAATAAATCTTGCATTATTTATCACCACATACTTAGATGAAAAACCACAATCAAGATCGACAAAGAAGAAAATCACCTTGGGCATCTCAGTGGGGGGGGGGGACATCCTCAAATGGGGGGAAACTACTCCTGCAGGGCCATGGGGGTTGTAACCTCAAACGCGGCGTTGACCATCTCAGTAATGGTCGTGAGCGTATCTGGGGTTGGCTCGGTGGTGGCCTTCATCTTCTTGGAGCTTGCTGTCCCGTGGGGATCAGCCTCCCGCGTCTGCTCCAACATCAGCAGATTTTTGCCTGGTTCTCCTTGATCCATGATGAAACTAATGAATAGAAGACAACTGAAAGGAAAACACAATCGCAATGACAATGAAAGAAAAAAGAGAGTGAGGATTAGTTACTACTTTGCAAAAGATTTTTTTGGAAAGAAAATATACGAAGATCATGGATCTGCTTACGTTCCCTTCATTGGGAGAGAAGAACAATGGCAGAAGCGAGTGTTGGCTTTCTTGAAGACAAAAGCGGACTCAACGAAGAGTGAAATGATGGTTACTTCGTCCGTCCAACTTAGACTGCGGGGAGATGGGGTTTTGTGATATGACGGCTCGTTACTGCCGCGCTATGACCGGGGTGACTCTCTGCCTGCATACCGCCTTCTAATTTGGTGGATGCCATTTGGGCTCGCGCGCTACATGGCCTGCATGTCGGTGAACCAAATTAAAATGACATTCAGTAGCGGGAGCCATTTCGATGACCGGGGAGGAGCCAGAGGCGGTAGTGTATCCACTGTACTAGTAGTAATTGTTTTCTGGGTAGCGGTAGAGTGTCTCCACTATACTAGTAGTAATTGTTTCTCTGGGCCCAAGACAAAAGAGCCCATCCACCCTAAATAATAGAATCAATTCAAAAGCCCAAATTACTTAATGAGAGGCGCTCCCCAGCACACCGCCCCAAAGAAAAACCTGGGTGCTCTTCTTCCTCCTCACTCCCACCCACCTCCTGTCAGCTCGCTCCATTCGTACCCCCAAATTCCTCACCTCACTCCTACAAAAAACCCAAGCTCCGCTTCTTCCTCATTACTACAAAGACCCCAGCTCCCCTTCTTCTTCACTCGCACTAGAATTAGGCTCGTCATTCGTTACTCTGCTCAAATCCATGAGTTCGACATGACGCCCACAAGGAAAATGGAGTCGGCTGACCCTAGTGCCAAGAAGATGAGGCTCCCGCCGGCGGTGATGCCTGTTGTAGACCCCGCACCCGGTAGTGCGGGGAGAAGCGGCGAGGGCCACCCCCTAGATCCGAGGAACCCAAAGAATCTCAGGCAGACCTCATCAGCGATCTCCCGGATGCCATCGTTGGGGATATCATCTCCCTTCTCCCCACCAAGGATGGCTACCGCACCCAAGTACTCGCATGTCGATGGCGCCCTCTATGGTGCGCTGCGCCTCTTAATCTCGACTGTCGTGGCCTAGCTCTCTTTAATGATTTTGAACTGCACGGAGCCATCATCTCCTCCCACCAGGGATTCGTTTAAGGCATTTGCATCCCGGCATGCTACCTGTGCATGCCCTACATGGTGGACGTTGATGTCGCTTGAACTATGTCGATATTTCCCCAAAGAGGAAGGGATGATGTTGCACAGCTACGGCAGGTATTTCCCTTAGTTATGAAACCAAGGTATCAATCCAGTAGGAGAACCAAGCAACACTGTGTAAACAATACCTACACACAAAGAACAAATACTTGCAACCCGACGCGTATAAGGGGTTGTCAATCCCTTCTTCGGGTAACGGCGCCAGAAATTGTCAAGTTGACGGGATAAATTTGTGATAGATTAGATAAATAGATCTCAATAAAACGCAAAATAAAAGATGCAAATAAAAAGTGCAGCAAGATATTTTTTGGGGTTTTGGAATAATAGATCTAAAAATAAAAGTGGCAAATAATAGATCGGAAAGCAAATATGATAAAGAATAGACCCCGGGGCCGTAGATTTCACTAGTGGCTTCTCTCAAGAAATAGCACACGGTGGGTAAACAATTACTGTTGGGCAATTGATAGAACCTCAAATAATTATGATGATATCCAGGAAATGATCAATATATAGGCATCACGTCCAAGATTAGTAGACTGACTCCTGCCTGCATCTACTAGTATTACTCCACACATCGACCGCTATCCAGCATGCATCTAGTGTATTAAGTTCATGGAGAAACGGAGTAATGCAATAAGAATGATGACATTATGTAGACGAGATCTATTCAAGTAGGAATAGCCCCCATCTTGTTATCCTTAATAGCTACGACATATACGTGTCTTGCTGCCCCTTCTATCACTGGGAAAGAACACCGCACGATCAAACCCATTACAAAGCACCTCTTCCCATGGCAAGAAAAATCGATCTAGTTGGCCTAACTAAACCAAAGATTTGAAGAAGACATAAAAGGCTATAAATAATCATGCATATAAGAGATCAAAGAAGACTCAAATAACTTTCATGAATAAAAGATCTGATCATAAACTCAAAGTTCATCGGATCCCAACAAACACACCGCAAAAGAGTTACATCAAATAGATCTCCAAGAGACCATTGTATTGAGAATCAAAAGAGAGAGAGAAGAAGCCATCTAGCTACTGCCTACGGACCCGTAGGTCTATGATGAACTACTCACGCATCATCGGAGAGGCACCAATGAGAATGATGAACCCTCCATGATGGTGTTTAGATTGGATCTCGTGGTTCTGGTAAGTGAAAAACAAGCAAAAAACAGCTAGTGGCAGTGGGCACTATGTCAATAGGTTAGTCCCAAAAATGATATAAAGTTGTGATAAAATGATTGTAAAACATCCAAGAATGATAATATAACATCATGGAACAAGCAAAAATTATAGATACATTGGAGACGTATCAGACGCCTAGCTTAAATCCCCTGAATTCAGAATACTACAGCTGCTTGAGTTCTACAATTCCCCCAGAAATCACATACCACATATCGAACACCATGTACTTGTGCCCTCAGCACCGATGTCCATCTCGCGATTTTCCTCCTCTCTCCGCACCGCACCTTTGCACTGTGCAGCCTACCAGACAATCTGGTACAAAAGGTTCGACTCCCACTTCTCAAAAAACTTTCACTTGTGCGGGTTCGTATGTCGGAGGCCTCATTGCACAGCATCATCCACTCCAGTTCCCTACCTTGGATTGCTTGGTGCTTGTTTTGATAGTTAGAATCGGTTGTCTCCGAATAAAGTTGCCTAACCTTGTAAGAATTGGAATTTCTTTTAACAGAAGGGAGCTCATCATCGAAGATGCCCCTTCACTTCAAAGGTTGATCCTTGATTCTCGTTATTCACCATCGCAAATAATTGTCATCTCTGCGCCTAAACTAGAGACCTTGGGTGTAATACATGATCTCTGTGCTCATTTCAAGATGGTGTTTGGCTCCACAGTTCTTCAGGTACTGTATATTATCATCTACACTTGTAATCATAAGCTGCATTTTAAATTTCTACGCATAAGTTCTATATCATCTTGGAGTACACTTTTTGTACTAATATTATGCTCTATGCTCAATGAAGAGTTTGTGCATGGATAGCCTATCAATGGTGCTTTTTTTGTAAGATCTTATATATCCATATGAATAGTTTTGATCTGAACAAGATTATTGGCTTGCTGCAATGCTTTCCATGTCTGAAGAAGCTGTTTATAAAGGTGATAATTTCACGCACATTGGAAGCCCGCATATAGTGTACTAGAATTAACCGTTCAGTTGTTGCACTTTCGACACTCTTTTTTTAGACCTTAACTATTTTCAATCTTCATGTCTATTTAAGCAACAGGACGGGGTAAGAAAGGTATAACCAATCGGTGGTTTCGTAAGCACTGGGATTTTCTTAGTTCTCATGACATTCGATTGAAGACAATAACGCTAGAATGATAAATAGCCAACCATGCAAACACTAGATTTGTCACATTCTTCCTGGTGAATGCGAGGTTACTATTGTCCATCAGGCTTAAGTTTATCAGTGTCATGGTTTTGACGGATGGGTATGTCGAAGAGCAAAAAAAGGAGTTTCTGGTGGACAAAAGGGCTTCTGAACGTGTCGGGGTGTACGACCATCTATGGGGCCACCTAGCCCCTTGTGGTTCGGCTAGGAGATTGCACAGAGCATAAAGAGCAGGATTAACAGAGAGCGCAACAATCTTTACCCAGGTTTGGGCCACGTTTTAGTGTAATACCCTACTCCTGCCTTGGTGTATTGGAAGTGTGGATGCACAAGTACAAGGAGCGCTTTCCCCCGGCAAGGTGCAAGGCGGAGGCAGCTACATGTGCAAGTGTGTGTGGGGTTTGAATGGGTTCCAACCTTTGTAACGGTTGCCATGGCCCTCCTTTTATAGCACAAGGGGTTACCACAGTGGCAAAAGGTAACTACATGTTGATTAGATAACAAAAAGTGATATCATACCTAACTCTGCTAGTTAGGACAAAAAGCATTAGATGCATCCCTTGGTCTCGTGAGGAGGAGAAGCCCGGCAAGGATGTTGCACCACTTGCCTAGATAACTCCTATTATCTTGACACCCCATCTGGACGAGTGTCGATAGAGGTAATAATCCTTCCGGCGTGCTGACATGTGTCTGGTAAGGTCCACCTAACCGCCTGCAGGCTCGACACCTCATTGAGTAGCGACTAGCTGTTCAGTGAGATGGAGCGCAGGCAGTTGGCGGGGGCCTGTCGGCCACGGAGCTTGCCGGGCCTTCGCCTTGCCGACTCGGCCTTGCCAGCAAGGGCTGCTTCTAGTGCTCTATCTTGATGCTCGTATTGCTTTCTGATGACCCACAAGTATAGGGGGTCAATTGTAGTTCTTTCAATAAGTAAGAGTGTCGAAGCCAACGAGGAGCACAAGGAAATGACAAGTGGTTTTCAGCAAGGTATTTTCTGCAAGCACTGAAATAAGCGGTAACAGGTAGTTTGATAGCAAGATGATTTGTAATGGACAAGTAATGGTAATGGTAAATAAAGTGCAGAAAGGTAGCTCAATCCTTTTGTGGCAAAGGACAGGCCAAAATGGTCTCTTATAATAAGCAAAGAGTTCTTGAGGGTACACGGGAATTTCATCTAGTCACTTTCATCATGTTGGTTCGATTCGTGTTCGCTACTTTGATAATTTGATATGTTGGTGGACCGGTGCTTGGGTGCTGTTCTTACTTGAACAAGCCTCCCACTTATGATTAAGCCCCTCGCAAGCATCCGCAACTACGAGAAAAGTATTAAGATAAAAATCTAACCATAGCATTAAACATTTGGATCCAAATCGGTCCCTTACGAAGTAGCGCATAAACTAGGGTTTAAGATTCTATCACTCTAGCAACCCATCATCTAATAACTACTCCACAATGAATTCCCTTATGCCCAAATATGATGAAGTGCCATGTAGTCGACGTTCACATGACACCACTAAGGGAATCACAACATACATATCATCAAAATATCGAACACATATCAAGTTCACATGATTTCTTGCAACAAGATTTCTCCCGTGACCTCAAGAACAAAAGTAACTACTCACAAATGATAATCATGTTCAAGATCAGAGGGGTATTAAATAGCATAATGGATCTGAACATATAATCTTCCACCAAATAAACCATATAGTAAGCAACTACAAGATGTAATCAACACTACTAGTCACCCACAGGTGCCAATCTGAGGTTCCGATACAAAGATTGAACACAAGTGATGAACTAGGGTTTGAGAGGAGATGGTGTTGTTGAAGATATTGATGGAGATTGGCTTCCCAAAGATGAGAGGGTTGTTGGTGATGACGATGGCTTCGATTTCCTCCTCTGGGAGGGAAGTTCCCCTGGCGAAATCGATCCGCCGGAGGGCAAAAGTGCTCCTGCCCAAGTTCCGCCTCGAGATAGCGGCGCTCCGTCCCGAAAGTCCTCTCCTTCTTTTTTCTAGGTCAAAGTGACCTATATACCAGAAGATGGGCACCGGAGGTGGGCTGGGCTGAGCACAACCCACCAGGGCGCGCTTGGGGGGCCTGGCGTGCCCTCGTGTCTGTGCTCACCAGGTGGGCCCCCCTCCAGTAGTTATTTGCTCCAGTATTTTTTATATATTCCAAAAAAATTCTCCGTAAATTTTCAGCTCATTTGGAGTTGTGTAGAATAGGTAACTCTGATGTAGCTTTTTCAGGTCCAGAATTCCAGCTGCCGGCATTCTCCCTCTTTATGTAAACCTTGCATATTATGAGAGAAAAGACATTAGAATTACTCCATAAAGCTTTATTATGCATAAAAACATTGTAAATAACAGTAGGAAAACATGATGCAAAATAGACGTATCAACTCCCCCAAGCTTAGACCTCACTTGTCCTAAAGCGAAAGCCGATATCAAAAAACATGTCCACAAGGTTTGAGATGAGATGGTGCTGCTGAAGATGTTGATGAACATTGGCCTCCCAAAGATGAGAGGGTTGTTGGTGATGACGATGGCTTCGATTTCCCCCTCCGGGAGGGAAGTTCCCCCGATGGAATCGCTCCGCTAGAGGGCAAAAGTGCTCCTGCCCAAGTTCCGCCTCGAGACGGCAGCGCTCCATCCCGAAAGTCCTCTCCTTATTTTTTTCTAGGTCAAAAGACCTTATGTACCAGAAGATGGGCACCGGTGGTGGGTCGAGGGGGCCACAACCCACCAGGGCGCGCCTGGGGGGCCTGGCGCGCCTTGGTGTCTTGTGGTCACCTGGCAGCCCCCCCGGTAGTTATTTACTCCAATATTTATTATATATTCCAAAATAATTCTCCGTAAAATTTTCAGCTTATTTGGAGATGTGTAGAATAGGTATCTCTGACATAGCTTTTTCAGGTCCAGAATGCCAGCTGCCGATATTCTCCCTCTTTGTGTAAACCTTGCATATTGTGAGAGAAAAGGCATTAGAATTACTCCATAAAGTGTTATTATGCCTAAAAACATTGTAAATAATAGTAGGAAAACTTGATGCAAAATGGACGTATCAACTCCCCCAAGCTTAGACCTCGCTTGTCCTCAAGCGAAAACCGAAATCCAAAAACATGCCCACATGCTTAGAGAGAGAGGTGTCGATATAAACAAAATATGAACATAGAAGCATCATGCATATTATTATAACAGCAACAAACTTTATCATAAAACTTCATCACAACATCGAAGTATAAAGCATAAACTCTATTGAAAACCAACAAACTATGTTCTCGGTCAACTTTGCAACTACAATTCATCATATTTTCAGGATGGGTCACGTGTCGGAGCCTTTTGGCAATTCCACATACTCAACCATCATTTAATATTCTATGATTGCTAACACTCACAGCATACCATGAGCAAAAAGTTTCAACCAGACACACAGAAAGATAGGGGCTTATAGTTTTTCCTCCCAACTTATTCACCTCAAGGGTGATGTCAACGATAATAACTCATGCTCACTCATTTCCAACTGGATAAATGTGCCTAGGTCTGTCCTCACCACATTATGCTTGCAAAAAGAGAAAATAAAAAGGAATAGGGAAGAATACTTTGACTCTTGCATAAAAGTAAAAGGTAGGCCCTTCACAGAGGGAAGCAGAGGTTACCATGCGCTTTTTTGTTTGTATTCCAAACCCTTAATGCAAAAGAACGTCATGTTATATTGCCCCTTATGGTAGCAACCTTTATTATGCAGTCCGTCGCTTTTATTACTTTATCATCACAAGTTCATACAACGCTCAATTTTCTCTTACACTAAATGACCCAACACATTTAGAAGCAACTTTTATTGCCTTATTGCACCGATGACAACTTACTTGAAGGATCTTACTCAATCCATAGGTAGGTATGGTGGACTCTCAAAACAAGATTTTGGGTTTAAGGGTTTTTGGATGCACAAGTAGTATCTCTACTTAGTGCAGAGTTTTTGGCTAGCAGAGATGTTGAGCAAGCACCACATGTTGAAGGATCTATGATAATATAACTTCTATGTGAATATGAACAAACATAAATCATTACGTCGTCTTCCTTGTCAAACGTCAACAATTTTGGCATATAATATTTAATGAGGGCTCACAATCATAAAAGACGTCCAAGATAGTGTATTTGCATGTGAATATTCTCTTCCCATATTAATTCGTTCATGAATTGCATCATTGACCAATGCTATGTTTGTCAATCTCCAATAAATTTTACCACTTATACTTTTCCTTATGTGATGTCATTACTTACTATAAGATTAGCATATGATCTTTTTCATTTATTTTCTTTTTCTTTTATTGAAACAAAAAGGTAAAGAAACGAAAATCAAACTACTCTTTATTATATATCTCGCACACGATTACATAGAAATAAAGATCACTAAGCAAGCATTCGAAGATAGATCGAACTAAGCTTTTATTCAACTAAATCATAGGATAACTAAAGATCGAACTAAAATAGATAAAGGCAAAGAAAGTAGTGGTGATATGATACCGGGGCACCTCCCCCAAGCTTGGCACAAGCCAAGGGGAGTGCCCATACCCGTTACTCAAGTCTCCTTTGGTGGTGAAGATGATGGTGGTGGTGGTGATGAGGTAGTAGCGAGCTTATCCTCTGGCTTCCATGGCAGCGGTTCACCATCATAAGAGGAAGCGCGAGTCTCACGAGTCCTGCAACTGGCAGCTAAACTCATACCTTTAAATCTTGCCTCATATTCAAAGACTTGATTTTGGACATCATAGATTTGGCTTTGCAGAAAGTTAATTTGCTAGTTGAGGGCGAAGACAATATCCTTCATGGACCGGCCATCCACCTTCTGATCACGGGTGAAATCCGTAATCATGAGGTGATTGGCATTGAGTCCATGCTCCACCATCCCCTTGCACTTGAAGACCTCCTGCTCCATAGCTTCGAGCCTCGCCTCCACGGCTCCCTTCCCCTTGGGCCCTTGAACATCCCGGATGTGGAGCACCCCCTCATGCATCTCGATGGTTTGAGGGTGCTTCATCACCTCCGACAAGTAGGGGTTGATTACCCTTTCAAAGAACTTGTCCTTGGAGGAGCTCAGAGCGGCCATGGCGATCTAGATCTGTCAAAAAATAGCAAGAAAGAAGAACAGAGGATTTCACCGCGATACGGTGGTCAATACGTTCGGGGGAGTATATAAAGTTTTTTTTTATCTTGGGTAACAAGCAAACGGGAGGGAAATAGAGTCGGGAAGGTTCCTGAGGTGGGCACAACCCACCTGGGTGCGCCAGGCAAGGCAGGCACGCCCTGGTGTCTTGTGCCCTCCTCGGTTGCCTTCCTGGTTATTTCTTATTTTCTAATTTTTGTAATATTCCAAAACTGATAGAAAATATTTTTGCGGATTTTTCGGAGTCCGTTTACTTACCGTATCACGTACCTCCTCTTTTTTAAGATTCTGGAGTGTTCTGAAAGGTTTCTTTTATGTGTTCCTCCGCTGTCATGGTTTGGATAATATTGCTTTCAACATTAATAGGCGTACCTGAGATATAGTGCTTAATTCTTTTGCCCATTGACTACCTTCGGATTAGTGCCTTCGGCATTATTGATTTTAATAGCTCCAGAACGATAAACATCTTCGATAATATAAGGTCCTTCCCATTTAGAGAGAAGTTTTCCTGCAAAGAATCTAAAACAAGAGTTGTATAAAAGAACATATTCACCCACTTTGAATTCTCGCTTTTGGATTCTTTTGTAATGCCATGTTTTAACTTTTTCTTTAAACAGTTTGGCATTTTCATAAGCTTGGGTTCTCCATTCATCTAGTGTGCTAATATCAAATAACCTCTTTTCACCGGCAAGTTTGAAATCGTAATTAAGTTCTTTACTTGCCCAATATGCTTTATGTTCTAACTCAAGAGGCAAATGACAAGCTTTTCTATAAACCATTTTATAGGGAGACATACCCATATGATTTTTATATGCTGTTCTGTAGGACCAAAGTGCATCATCCAATTTCTTAGACCAATTATTTCGGGACCTATTAACACTCTTTTGTAATATTGATTTTATTTCTCTATTGCTAAGTTCAACCGGCTGGATATATGACCCGGCCGGACTTGGCGGCTCACAGGTGACCCGCCCTGACTGGGTGACTCACTAAGTGACCCGCCCGGATCTCTCCATTCACTGATGACCCGGACAAACTAGGTGACTCAATGGTGACCCGGCAGGAGGGTTAGAGGAGCGACAAGACCTGGAGGACCAGAAGGCGGTTCATGGAAGGCCGGCTTATGTTATGGTGGGCCGGCTTAAGAGGAAAGGCATGAGGAATATTTTCCTTACAAGGAAGCAAGACCCGGACTTGTATCCGGCTTGTAATAGAGGATAAAGTAATCCTAATCCTAGTAGGACTCCACATGTAACCCGTCCCTTCAACTTATATAAGGAGGGGCGGGGCACCCCAAGAGAAGGGGGTTGGACAAGTTGAGACAGACAAGTCCTATAGCTCTCAAGATAGAGGTAGCGAAAGAGCACCCTTGTAATTGTGAGCACCATGATCAATATCAATGAAGCAGGACGTAGGCTTTTACCTCCACCATGAGGGGCCGAACCTGGGTAAAACCTCGTGTCTTCTCGTTCCCACTCAACCCCTCTCAAGCTACCACATAGGTGCGTTGGCCTCACGACTAAGTCCTTTTTCACGAGGACATCTGTCGTGACAAAACCATGACAGGACCTATTAACAGTCTTTTTGTAATATTGATTTTATTTCTCTATTGCTAAGTTCAACATGACCACCAGATTGAGGATGATAAGGTGAAGCAATTCTATGCTTAACATCATACTTAGCAACCATTTTACGGAAATCACCATGAATAAAGTGTGAACCACCATCAGCCATTAAATATCTAGGGACTCCAAACCTTGGGAAAATAACTTCCTTAAGCATTTTAATAGAGGTGTTGTGATCAGCACTACTAGTTCGAATAGCTTCTACCCACTTAGTAACATAATCAACAGCAACCAAAATATGTGTATACCCATTAGAAGAAGGAAAAGGTCCCATGTAATCAAAACTCCAAACATCAAATGGTTTAACAACAAGTGAATAATTCATAGGCATTTCCTGACGATTACTGATATTACCTATCCTTTGACCTTCATCACAAGATAAAACAAACTTATGGGCATCCTTGAAGAGAGAAGGCCAATAAAAACCAGATTGCAATACCTTATGAGCAGTTCTATCTCCCGCATGATGCCCTCCATAAGCTTCTAAGTGACATTTCCGTAGGATTTGTTCCTGTTCATGCTCAGGTACACAACATCTAATAATACCATCTACTCCTTCTTTATAAAGATGTGGGTCATCCCAAAAGTGTTGTCTTAAATCATAGAAGAATTTTTTTCTTTTGTTGGTATGTGAAACTAGGTGGTATATATTTAGCAACAATGTAATTAGCATAGTCAGCATACCAAGGAGTATTATGGGAAACATTTATTGCAGCAAGTTGTTCATCGGGAAAGCTATCATCAATAGGTAGTGGGTCATCAAGAATATTTTCTAACCTAGACAAATTATTAGCTACTGGGTTATCAGCTCCTTTCCTATCAGTAATATGCAAATCAAATTCTTGTAACAAGAGAACCCACCTAATGAGTCTAGGTTTAGCATCTTTATTTTCCATAAGATATTTTATAGCAGCATGATCAGTGTGAACCGTTACTTTGGAATCAACAATGTAAGATCTGAACTTATCATAAGCAAACACGACTGCTAAAAAGTCTTTTTCAGTGGTAGCATAATTTCTTTGGGCACTGTCTAGAGTTTTCTAGCATAATGAATAACATTTAATTTCTTATCAACTCTTTGTCCTAAAACAGACCCAACAGCATAATCACTCGCATCACACGTAATTTCAAAAGGCAAGTTCCAATCAGGTGGTTGAACAATAGGTGCAGAAATTAAGGATTTCTTAAGTGTTTCGAAGGCTTCTACACAATCATCATCAAAAACAAATGGAACATCCTTTCGTAAAAGATTTGTAAGAGACCTAGAAATTGTAGACAAGTCTTTAATAAACCTCCTATAGAAACCAGCATGTCCAAGGAAACTACGAATACCTTTAATATCTTTAGGACATGGCATTTTCTCAATTGCATCAACTTTAGGTTTATCCACTTCAATACCTCGTTCAGAAATTTCACGCCCCAAGACAATACCTTCATTAACCATAAAAGTGGCACTTCTCCCAATTCAAGACAAGATTAGTTTGCTCACATCTCTGCAAAACTCGATCAAGGTTGCTTAAGCAATCATCAAAAGAAGTTCCATAAATGGAAAAATCATCCTTGAAAACCTCAACAATCTTTTCACCAAAATCAGAGAATATAGCAGTCTTACATCTTTGAAAGGTAGCAGGTGCATTGCATAAACCAAAAGGCATACGTCTATAAGCATAAGTTCCAAAAGGACAAGTAAAAGTGGTTTTCTCTTGATCAGGTTGTGAAACAGGTATTTGAGAAAAACCAGAATATCCATCAAGAAAACAAAAGTGTGTGTGCTTAGACAATCTTTCTAGCATTTGATCAATAAAAGACAGAGGGTAATGATCTTTTCTAGTAGCTTTATTTAATTTTCTAAAATCAATTACCATTCTATAGCCAGTAACAATTTTTTGTGGAATGAGTTCATTTTTATCATTAGGAACAATAGTAATACCTCCCTTCTTTGGTACACAATGAACATGACTTACCCATCTACTATCAGCTATGGGATAGATTATACCTGCTTCCAGAAGCTTTAGTATTTCAGTTCTTACAACTTCTTTCATTTTAGGATTCAAACGCCATTGGTGATCAACAACTGGTATAGCATCAGATTCCATATTAATCTTGTGCTGACATAGAGTGGGACTAATGCCCTTAAGATCATCAAGAGTATATCCAATAGCAGCTCGGTGCTTCTTCAGAAATTTCAATAATCTTTCTTCCTCATGTTCTGAAAGGTTAGCACTAATAATAACAGGATATATCTTTTTCTCATCAAGATAAGCATGCTTCAAAGTGTCTGGCAATTGTTTTAATTCATACACAGCATCACCTTTAGGTGGAGGAGGACCTACTAGTGTTTCAATAGGCAAATTGTGTTTAAGCAGAGGTTGTTGTTCAAAGAAAATTTTATCTATTTCCTTTCTTTCATGCATGTGCATATCATTTTCATGGTCTAGCAAATATTGTTTTAGTGGATCATTAGGAGGCACAGCAATAGAAGCAAGACCAATTATTTCATCTTTACTTGGTAATTCTTTCTTATGAGGTTGTCTATTAAACTTGGAGAAATTAAAATCATGAGACTCATCACCAAAGCTAACACTGACTGTTTGTTTCTCACAATCTATTTTAGCATTAATAGTGTTCAAAGAAGGTCTACCAAAGATAATGGGACAAAAGTCATCTTGTGGGGAACCAAGAACTAGAAAATCAGTAGGGTATTGAAAGCACAAGTGCTCCCTGTGAAAGCACAAGTGCTCCCTGGGTGATTTTGGTAATTAATGTCAACATATCTCTTGTTGGACTAATATCTTTATCTAGTATATTTCAGAAAGTTCAACAACGGCGTGGCATGGACAAGAGGATGTGGAACCCCTTCAAAATGCTAAGGACAAAGATTGGCAAAAGCTCAAGACTCTTCATTTCTATTTTAGTGATCCAAGATCACATTGAGTCCATAGGAAAAGCCAATACTATTAAAAGGGGATGAGGTGTTGCGTAATGGTCTACTTGCTCAAAGTGCTTAGTGATATGCTCCAAAGCCCTCAACCACTTTCTCAATTCCAAATATGTCCAAAACCTAAAGTCAAACTCGGCCCCACCGATATGATTTATCCGGCGCCACCGAGTTCCTTTGACATAGCCACTGCCAGAAACCCTAATCAATTCGGTCTCACCGATAGGTATCTCGGTCTCATTGAGATGGCAATGCAAACTCTCTGTTTCCCTTCGTATCATTTCGGTCTTACCAAAATGAGCGATCAGTCTCACCGAGTTTGCCTTGCAAACTCTCTGTTGCCTGTTGCAATTATTTCTGTCTCACCGAAATGCGCAACCGGTCACACCGAGTTTGCTTGACCAACTCTCTGTTTGCTCATTGCTGAAATCGGTCCCACCTAGTTCATGCAATTGGTCACACCGAGATGAGGTTTTGCCCTAACCCTAGCACATCGGTCCCACCGAGTTGATCATATCGGTCCCACCGAGAATCCTAATGTTCACATTTTGAACTGAATCGGTGTCACCGAGTTCACCTATTCGGTTTGACCGAGTTGGGTCAAATGTGTGTAACGGTTAGATTTTGTGTGGAGGCTATATATACCCCTCCACCCCCTTCTCTATTCAAGAGAGAGCCATCAGAACGTGCCTACACTTCCACTACTCATTTTCTGAGAGAGAACCACCTACTCATGTGTTGAGACCAAGACATTCCAATCCAACCACAAGAATCTTGATCTCTAGCCTTCCCCAAGTTGCTTTCCACTCAAATCATCTTTCCACCATAGCCAAATCTGTGTGAGAGAGAGTTGAGTGTTGGGGAGACTATCATTTGAAGCACAAGAGCAAGGAGTTCATCATCAACACACCATTTATTACCTTTTGGAGAGTGGTGTCTCCTAGATTGGTTAGGTGTCACTTGGGAGCCTCTGGCAAGATTGTGGAGTTGAACCAAGGAGTTTTTAAGGGCAAGGAGATCGCCTACTTCGTGAAGATCTACCCGAGTGAGGCAAGTCCTTCGTGGGCGATGGCCATGGTGGGATAGACAAGGTTGCTTCTTCATGGACCCTTCATGGGTGGAGCCCTCCGTGGACTCATGCAACCTATACCCTTCGTGGGTTGAAGTCTCCATCAACGTGGATGTACGATAGCACCACCTATCGGAACCACGCCAAAAATCTCCATGTCTCGAATTGCGTTTGCACACTCCAATCCCATCCCTTTACTTTCTTGCAACTTGCATGCTTTACTTTCTGCTGCTCATACACTCTTGACATGCTTGCTTGAAATGTATTGTGAAAGCTTAAACTTGTGCTAAAACTACACCTCAACTCGAAGATCTAAAAACTGCTAGTTTTGTTTGTTGAGGGTCTAATCACCCCCCTCTAGACACCTCTTCTCGATCCTTTCAATTGGTGTCAGAGCATTGGTCTCCATTGCTTCAGTTTAATCACCATTGGAGGAAGATGGATGTGTCTACGATTGGGAGTTTTAGACATAGAGTGCCTATGCTTGATGGATAGTTCTTTAGTGCTTGGAAAAATGAGATGCTTGAGATTTTCAATGAATATCACTTGAACAAGTATATTACTAGCCCTTGTGCGCCTCCTATTGATCCATTGCATTCTACCCCCGATGAATCTCTTGACATGATCCGCAATCTTAGAACTATTAATCTTATCATAAGAGGATTGCCTAGAAACTTGATTGTATGCTTGCCTACACTTGAATGTGCCTACACCATATGGAGATATCTTGAGGAACGCTTTCCAAACTATTCCTTGAAAAATCTAGATGAGATTCTTCAAAAGTCCATTGCTTTGAATAAGATGAATCCTAGTGATCCTAAATTTGGCGATTGTCTATTTGAGCTTCATGACCTCATGCGTGCCAAAGGAGATGTTGGAGTCATTAGTGACATCATCTCTCAAGTCATTAGGATCCATAAAGATGAACATTGTCATGATCATAAATCTAATGAATTACCTTCTCTAGGTGATGACCATTCACATGATGATGTTGAACATGGATATTATGATGAGGATGATGATAGTGACTTTGATCTTGATGAGTCTATGAGACACTTTGGTCTTATGGCTAACCTTCGTGGATACATGGCTGGAGGAAAGGAATGGGTTCTTGATAGTGGATGTACCGATCACATGACCGGAGACAAGGATATGTTTCGTGAGCTTGCTGAAAATGACGGCCCTCGAAAGTATGTCACTTTTGGTGATAACTCAAAGGGTAAGGTGGTTGGCCTTGGTAAGGTGGCCATCTCACATGACAGCTCTATCCAAAATGTTATGCTCGTTGAATCTCTTGGCTATAATTTACTTTCCGTATCTAGACTAGCCGACTTTGGTTTTAATGTTCTATTTACCGAAGTAGATTGTCAAGTGTTTCGAAGAGATAATCATAAAATGGTCTTTACCGGTATTCATATAGGTGATCTATACATTGTTGACTTCACTAAAAAGGCTCAACCTAGAACTTGCTTAATTGCTAAATCGTCTAAAGGTTGGTTGTGGCATAGAAGGTTAGGCCACGTGGGCATGCGAAATCTTGATAAGCTTATTAAAGGTGATCATATCCTTGGTGTTAAAGATGTTATATTTGACAAGGATAGACTTTGCAGTGCTTGTCAAGCAGGAAAACAAGTTGGAGGAAGTCATCCCGTGAAAAACATTATCACCACGAGAAGACCGCTCGAGCTACTTCAAATGGATCTTTTTGGTCCCAATGCCTACAAGAGTCTTGGTGGTAACTCATTCGGTTTAGTCATTGTTGATGATTTTTTCAAGATTTACGTGGGTGTTCTTTCTTGATGATAAATCGCAGGTCCTAAAGATCTTCAAGAACTTTGCTAGGAAGGCCCAAAATCAATTTGAAGTGAAGATCAAGAAGGTTTGGAGCGACAATGGAACGGAGTTCAAGAACGCCAATGTGGATACCTTTCTTGACGAAGAAGGGATTTCACATGAGTTCTCGGCTACGTACATGCCTCAACAAAATGGAGTTGTTGAGAGGAAGAACCGAACACTTATCGAGATGGCGAGAACGATGCTTGATGAATACAAGACGCCAAAACACTTTTGGGCGGAAGCGATTGAGACAGCTTGTCATGCAACAAACCGACTATATCTTCACAAGCTACTCAGCAAGACGGCATACGAGCTTCTCACCGGTAACAAACCCCAAGTTGGATAATTTCGAGTATTTGGCTCAAAGTGCTACATTCTTGATAAGCATCGTCGTTCGAAATTTGCTCCTAAATCTCATGAAGGTTTCCTACTCGGTTATGGATCAAACTCTCACACTTACCGTGTCTACAACAATTTCACCTGAAAGGTTGAAGAGACGGTAGATGTGAAGTTTGATGAATCTAACGGCTCGCAAGTAGAGCAATTGCCAATTGATGTAGGAGACAAAGACCCTTTGGAAGCAATTCAAGACTTGTCTATTGGCAAGATTCACCCAACGGAGGTGAAGGAGAGTACCTCATCCGTTCAAGTGGAAGCCTCAGCTTCACACCAAGGTGAACCACAAGTTGACTTGGACGCATCCACAAGTGGAACACATCAAGATGAAGGAAACAAGGAAGCACAACAAGATGAACCTCATCGACCTCCTTCTCCACCTCCACAAGAGAACAACAACGCCAACAACAATGAAGAAGGACAAGAAGAAGAAGAAGACAATGAAGAGGATGTTCCACCCCGACCCAAACAAAAGCTCTCATGAGTTCGAGCAAGAGTCTCAAGAGATCATCCTGTCGAACAAATCTTTGATGATATTCAAACCGGGAGAATTACTCGCTCTAAAACTCGATTAGCTAACTTTTGTGAACATTACTCATTCATTTCTAGTATTGAACCTATGTAGGTGGAAGAGGCTCTTGATGATCCGGATTGGGTGAACGCTATGCATGAAGAGTTACACAATTTTGAGAGGAATCAAGTGTGGACATTGGTAGAAAAGCCGAACGACAACCAAAATGTAATTGGAACCAAATGGGTGTTTCGGAATAAGCAAGATGAAGATGGACAAGTTGTACGCAACAAGGCCCGTCTCGTCACCCAAGGCTACACGCAAGTCGAAGGTATGGACTATGGTGAGACATATGCCCCTGTTGCTGGACTTGAGTCCATACGCATCTTACTTGCTTATGCCAATCATCATGATATTACATTATATCAAATGGACATTAAAAGTGCCTTTCTAAATGGAGAAATTGAGGAGGAAGTCTATGTTAAACAACCTCCCGGCTTTTTCAATCCCAAGAAACCTAATCATGTTTACAAACTTCACAAAGCTCTTTATGGTCTTAAACAAGCTCCTAGAGCATGGTATAAATGCTTGACTAAATTCCTTATTGAAAAAGACTTTGAGATTGGAAAAATTGATTCTACACATTTTACTAAAAGGGTTAATGGAGAATTATTTGTGTGCCAAATTTATGTGGATGATATCATATTTGGTTCAACTAACCCTCATTTTAGTGAAAAGTTTGGAAGGCTAATGTCACAGAAGTTTGAGATGTCTATGATGAGTGAACTCAAATTCTTTCTTGGTTTGCAAATCAAGCAAACTAAGGAGGGTACCTTTGTTTCCCAAACAAAGTATACCAAGGACTTATTCAAGAAGTTCAACATGCAAGAAAGCAAAGGTATGAAAACACCCATGCCTACTAGTGGACATCTTGACTTGACTGAGGATGGCAAACCGGTTGACCAAAAGGTTTCCGCTCTATGATTGGTTCATTGTTATATCTATGCGCCTCCCGTCCCGATATTATGCTAAGTGTGTGCATGTGTGCACGATATCAAGCGGCCCCTAAAGAATGTCATCTTAAGGCTGTGAAAAGGATAGTGAGATACTTAATCCACACACCAAACTTTGGCATTTGGTATCCTAAGAGGTCTTCTTTTGATCTTGTTGGCTACTCCGACTCGGACTATGCCGGTGACAAGGTTGATAGAAAGTCCACTTCGGGTACTTGTTAATTTCTTGGTAGATCCCTTGTGTCTTGGTCCTCCAAGAAACAAAACTCGGTATCCTTATCCACCGCCGAAGCGGAATACATTGCCGCTGGATCATGTTGTGCTCAATTACTTTGGATGACCAAACTCTTAAAGATTATGGGATATATGTGAAACATGTTCCATTGCTTTGTGATAATGAAAGTGCTATTAAGATTGCTCACAATCCCGTGCAACATTCTCGAACTAAGCATATTGAAGTTCGTCATCATTTCATTCGAGATCATGTTGCTAAAGGAGACATCAATCTTAAGCATGTTCGTACCGATAAGCAAGTGGCGGATATATTCACCAAACCGCTTGATGAGAAAGTATTTTGCCGTTTGAGAGGTGAATTGAACATTATTGATTCCTCAAACTTGGAGTAGAAACTCCATTTGGATACATGCAAGGCTTGAGTTTTTCTTTTAACTAATCCTTGATATTTCTCTTATGATGATGATCATATGTCTTGGATCTATACTTGTACCCTTGCATGTTATCTAATGCTTGTAGGTACTTGGATGAGCCCAAATCTATGAGATTGCAAGCCCCTCACATCTAGAGCAATCTCTACATCACCAAGTTTCTACAATATGGTTGTTGATTACAAGGAAGCATGAATTCACTCAATATATCCTTTGACAAATTCTATATATCAAATTTCATTTGAAATCAAGCTTCATGATTGTCATTTTGGATACACAAGTGCTATTCCTTGCAATACTAACCCATGTAGGAAGATGAGCTCAAACTATAAGTGGTGCTCCCAACTGTTGATGAACTACATCAACCTTGAGCATCCAACACAAGTTCAACTACATGATCAAAATCAACACCACCACCCAAGGTATGTTATTCCATCTTAGAGAAGCTTTACTCCAAGTCATGGGTCAAAGCAACTCAACGAGATGTGAATACATCAAAAATGCTTGAACGAAAAATGGCAACCCCATTTTGAGCTTAAACGATGAGTATGACCTACGATCAAGTGTTATCACTTGACTCCTCAGTCAATATACTCTAACATAGGTGACTTTGTCGCCGACTCTTTCTAGATGAAGTTCTCTATTGTTTCTTTGTGTTCTTGCATATGTTTCTTGCTTGTTTGTTCCCCTTTTCAAAAAAAATCCTTCATCTAGGTTTCTTTCCTTTTTGTATTCTCTGCATTCTCTGCATCTAATTTATTGCAAATTCTGCAGTTAATTCCTTGCAAATCTTTGTGTGATCTTATTTGCCAAGTGAGCTGAGGTGACAATTTTTTTCCTAAGTATTGAACTCGGCCTCACCGATTCATGCCTATCGGCTAGACCGAACTACAAGAACACCTTGTAGACAGTTCATCGGTAGAACCGATGAGGACTAACCCGGTCTGACCGTTATGCATCATCTCTGACACTGCCAACTCGGTGTCACCGATGAAACTGGATCGGCGCTACCGATTTCACTACTGAGAAAACTTTTTGCCATTATAAATGTCATTTCTTCTCCAGCTCCACTCGATGATTCTTATCCTCTACTCGCATCTTGGACTACATGCTGCTTTGCACTGTGACTCAAGGACGAAACCTATTTGACTCATGCTCCAGAAGTTCCCTTCTTGGAAATTGATGTCAATGGGGGAGAGAGAGCACATCAAAGCTTATCACATGGAGAGAAAGCACATCTTAGCTTCTCCAGATGCTTATTAACAATAGAGGAGAGATGTCACATGTCTTTAAGAGGGGAAAGACATGTTAATGTATGTTGTGTTTGTTTTGCTCTGATTTTCTCTTACCCTACCTTCTCCCATTATCCAATATCAGATTCAGGGGGAGAAATATTCCATATCTAAGGGAAGAAAATCTTTGGAATTCATTGCATATCTTTAATCTTTGGGGACATGTCTATACCCAAATAGAGTACTAAGTACTCACTCACTACATGTCATCCCAGTCTTGGTACTCTTGTGATTTTCTGAACTTGCTTTGACTAGTAGTGTTTTTGTGTTATCTAACCCTGTTTTCTCAAAGTCATCTCTTCCAAAGCCAGCTCAAGACCACAAGGTAAGTATATGCATCACACTCATGTGCATGATGATCTCTTGCTGATGTACATATTGTTTGCAAGAAGGACTCATGAACATGAAGATACATTCCCTGTATCTACATCATTTGCTCTGATGCATATAGCCAAGATACATGTAACTCATTTCTTGCTCTGACATGCTTATGCATTCACATGTTCTCATATTCTATCTTTACATGATTGCATACATGTAGGGGGAGCCTATGCATGTTACATATCCTTCCAAATCTTTACTTGTTATCCTTCATATCCTTATCTAAAGCTTTGATGTATGTTGTCATCAATTACCAAAAAGGGGGAGGTTGAAAGCACAAGTGCTTCCTGTGAAAGCACAAGTGCTCCCTGGGTGATTTTGGTAATTAATGTCAACATATCTCTTGTTGGACTAATATCTTTATCTAGTATATTTCAGAAAGTTCAACAATGGCGTGGCATGGACAAGAGGATGTGGAACCCCTTCAAAATGCTAAGGACAAAGATTGGCAAATGCTCAAAACTCTTCATTTCTATTTTAGTGATCCAAGATCACATTGAGTCCATAGGAAAAGCCAATACTATTAAAAGGAGATGAGGTGTTGCTTAATGGTCTACTTCCTCAAAGTGCTTAGTGATATGCTCTAAAGCCCTCAACCACTTTCTCAATTCCAAATATGTCCAAAACCTAAAGTCAAACTCGGCCCCACCGATATGATTTATCCGGCGCCACCGAGTTCCTTTGACATAGCCACTGCCAGAAACCCTAATCAATTCGGTCTTACCGAAATGAGCGATTAGTCTCACCGAGTTCGCCTTGCAAACTCTCTGTTGCCTGTTGCAATTATTTCGGTCTCACCGAAATGTGCAACCGGTCACACCGAGTTTGCTTGACCAACTCTCTGTTTGCTCATTGCTGAAATTGGTCCCACATAGTTCATGCAATCGGTCACACCGAGATGAGGTTTTGCCCTAACACTAGCACATCAGTCCCACCGAGTTGATCATATCGGTCCCACCGAGAATCCTAATGTTCACATTTTGAACTGAATCGGTCTCACCGAGTTCACCTATTCGGTCTGACCAAGTTGGGTCAAATGTGTGTAACGGTTAGATTTTGTGTGGAGGCTATATATACCCCTCCACCCCCTTCTCTATTCAAGAGAGAGCCATCAGAACATGCCTACACTTCCACTACTCATTTTCTGAGAGAGAACGACCTACTCATGTGTTGAGACCAAGACATTCCAATCCAACCACAAGAATCTTGATCTCTAGCCTTCCCCAAGTTTCTTTCCACTCAAATCATCTTTCCACCATAGCCAAATCTGTGAGAGAGAGAGTTGAGTGTTGGGGAGACTATCATTTGAAGCACAAGAGCAAGGAGTTCATCATCAACACACCATTTATTACCTTTTGGAGAGTGGTGTCTCCTAGATTGGTTAGGTGTCACTTGGGAGCCTTCGACAAGATTGTGGAGTTGAACCAAGGAGTTTGTAAGGGCAAGGAGATCGCCTACTTCGTGAAGATCTACCCGAGTGAGGCAAGTCCTTCGTGGGCGATGGCCATGGTGGGATAGACAAGGTTGCTTCTTTGTGGACCCTTCATGGGTGGAGCCCTCCGTGGACTCGCGCAACCGTTACCCTTCGTGGGTTGAAGTCTCCATCAACGTGGATGTACGATAGCACCACCTATCGGAACCACACCAAAAATCTCCGTGTCTCCAATTGCGTTTGCACACTCCAATCCCATCCCTTTACTTTCTTGCAACTTGCATGCTTTACTTTCCGCTGCTCATATACTCTTGACATGCTTGCTTGAAATGTATTGTGAATGATTAAACTTGTGCTAAAACTACACCTCAACTTGAAGATCTAAAAACTGCTACTTTTGTTTGTTGAGGGTCTAATCACCCCCCCCCCCCTCTAGACACCTCTTCTCGATCCTTTCAGGTATTTTATTTTCTGGCACAAGACTTCAACATCTCTAACAATCCCAAGTGGTGTGATGGTTTCTCTATTAGCAAGTTTAATAGTAACATCTATGTCTTCTATTTCAGCGGGTGCTTTGTCATCCATAATTTCTTGATATAAGGTAAAAGGAATAGCACTCACACTAGCACCCAAGTCACATAAACCATGATAACAGTGATCTCCTATTTTAACTGAGACAACAGGCATGCCAACAACAGGTCTATTTTTGTCTTTTTCATCGGGTTTGGCAATTCTAGCAGCTTCATCATAGAAGTAAATAACATGCCCATCAGTATTTTCTACCAGGAGATCTTTAATCATAGCAACACTAGGTTCTACTTTAATTTGCTCAGAGGGTTTAGGTGCTTTAATATTACTTTTGCGAACCACGGTTGATACCTTAGCATGTTCCTTTATCCTAACAGGGAAAGGTGGTTTTTCAATATAAGTAGTGGGTACAGTTGGATCAACATTGTAAATAATAGTTTCATCCTTAGTTTTAGCCGGTTCTTTAATTTCTTCTTTAATAGGTGGATGATATTTAAACCAATTCTCCTTAGGGAGGTCAACATGAGTAGCAAATGATTCACAAAAAGAGGTTACTATCTCAGAGTCAAGTCCATATTTAGTGCTAAACTTGTGAAAAGCATCAGTATTCATAAAAGATTTAACACAATCCAACTTAAGTTTAATACCTGACTCTTTACCTTCATTGAGTTCGCAATCTTCAGAGTTGCATTTGATTCTTTCTAAAAGATCCCACCTGAATTCAATAGTCTTCTTCATAAAGGAACCAGTACAAGAAGTATCAAGCATGAATTGATCATCACGAGAAAGTCTAGCATAAAAGTTCTGAATAATAATTTCTCTTGAGAGCTCTTGATTGGGGCATGAATATAACATTGACTTGAGCCTCCCCCAAGCTAGAGCGATACTTTCTCCTTCACGAGGCCAAAAATTATATATATAATCCCGATCACGATGAACTAGATGCATAGGATAATTTTTTTTGGTGAAATTCCTATTTCAATCGATTCCAGTTCCAAGATCCAATATCATCACATAGCTTATATCATGCCAATGATTTTACCTTCAAAGATAAAGGGAAAACCTTCTTCTTAGCTTCATCTCCGGGTAAACCTGCAAGCTTAAATAATCCACAAATTTCATCCACATAAATCAAGTGCATATCAGGATGTTCGGTTCCATCTCCTGCATAAGGATTAGCTAGCAATTGTTCTATCATACCCAAAGGAATTTCGTAACCAATATTTTTAGTAGGTGTAGTAGGTTGAGGGGCAACTAATTGTTCTTCCGGTCGAGGCGAAGATACCCCAGACAAACCCCTCAAAGGATTGTTTTCCATAGTAGCAAGTGACAATAAATTTCAGCGCGTAATATAATTTTTTCCTTACCAATTTCCACTTACCAAGAGTGCTTCACACCCCGACAACGGCGCCAGAAAAGTGTCTTGATGACTCAGAAGTATAGGGGGTCAATCGTAGTCCTTTCGATAAGTAAGAGTGTCGAACCCAACGAGGAGTAGAAGGAAATGACAAGTGGTTTTCAGCAAGGTATTTTCTGCAAGCACTGAAATAAGCGGTAACAGGTAGTTTGATAACAAGTTGATTTGTAACGGACAAGTAACGGTAATGGTAAATAAAGTGCAGCAAGGTAGCCCAATCCTTTTGTGGCAAAGGACAGGCCAAAACGGTCTCTTATAATAAGCAAAGTGTTCTTGAGGGTACACGGGAATTTCATCTAGTCACTTTCATCATGTTGGTTTGATTCGTGTTCGCTACTTTGATAATTTGGTATGTGGGTGGACCGGTGCTTGGATGCTGTTCTTACTTGAACAAGCCTCCCACTTATGATTAACCCCTCACAAGCATCCGCAACTACGAGAAAAGTATTAAGATAAAATCTAACCATAGCATTAAACATTTGGATCCAACTCGGTCCCTTACGAAGTAGCGCATAAACTAGGGTTTAAGCTTCTGTCACTCTAGCAACCCATCATCTAATAACTACTCCACAATGCATTCCCTTAGGCCCAAATGTGGTGAAGTGCCATGTAGTCAACGTTCACATGACACCACTAAGGGAATCACAACATACATATCTTCAAAATATTGAACACATATCAAGTTCACATGATTACTTGCAACAAGACTTCTCCCGTGACATCAAGAACAAAAGTAACTACTCACAAATGATAATCATGCTCAAGATCAGAGGGGTATTAAATAGCATAATGGATCTGAACATATAATCTTCCACCAAATAAACCATATAGTAAGCAACTACAAGATGTAATCAACACTACTAGTCACCCATAGGTACCAATCTGAGGTTCTGGTACAAAGATTGTGATGGAAATATGACCTAGACGCAATAATAAAATGGTTATTATCATATTTCCTTAATCATGATAAAGGTTTATTATTCATGCTAGAATTGTATTGACCAGAAATTAAATACATGTGTGGATACATAAACAAATAATGTGTCCCTTGTGAGCCTCTACTAGACTAGCTCGTTGATCAAAGATGTTAGGTTTCCTAACCATAGACATGAGTTGTCATTTGATAACAGGATCACATCATTAGGAGAATGATGTGATGGACAAGACCCATCCGTTAGCTTAGCATATGATTGTTCAGTTTGTTGCTACTGCTTTCTTAATGTCAAATACGTATTCCTTCGACCATGAGATCATGCAACTCCCGGATACCGGAGGAATACCTTGTGTGCTATCAAACATCACAATGTAACTGGGTGATCTTAAAGATGCTCTACAGGTATATCCGAAGGTGTCTGTTGAGTTGGCATTGATCGAGATTGGGATTTGTCACTCCGTGTATCGGAGAGGTATCTCTGGGCCCTCTTGGTAATACGACATCACAGGAAGCTTGCAAGCAAAGTGACTAAGGAGTTAGTTATGAGATGATGTATTACGGAACGAGTAAAGAGACTTGCCGGTAACGAGATTGAACTAGGTATGGAGATACCGACGATCGAATCTCGGGCAAGTAACATACCGATGGACAAAGGGAACTACGTATGTTGTCATAAAGGTTCGACCGATAAAGATCTTCATAGAATATGTAGGAATCGATATGGGCATCCAGGTCCCGCTATTGGTTATTAACTGGAGCAGCCTATCGGTCATGTCTACATCATTCTCGAACCAGTAGGGTCCGCACGCTTAACACTCGTTGACGATATAGTATTATATGAGTTATGTATGTTGGTGACCGAATGTTGCTAGGAGTCCTGGATGAGATCACGGACATGACGAGGAGCTCTGGAATAGTCCGTAGGTAAAGATTGATATATGGGATAATAGTGTTTAGTCTCCAGAAAGGTTCCAGAATTCACCGGAAGGGGTTTCAGATGTTTCTCGAAATGTTCTGGTGCGAGAACACTTTATTTGGGCCAAGGGGTAAAGCCCACGAGGCTTTAGGAAGGTGCAAAAAGGAAGTTTTGCGAAGGCCAGGGGCCAGATGCCAGGGACCCTGGCGTCTCGGGCCAGACGCCAAGGACCCTGGCGTCTGGTCCTGGAGTCCGAGAAGGACTCTTGCCTTGTGGGCTAAACCGACTTTGAGGAGGCTCTTTCTCCAAGAAACGACCCAGGGCTCAACATATAAATAGAGGGGCAGGGCTAGCACCCAAGAGACATCGAGATTCACCTAGCCGTGTGCCAGCAACCCCGTCCCCTCTAGTTTATCCTCCATCATAGTTTCCATTGTGCTTGGTGAAGCCCTACGGAGATTGTTCTTCACCACCATCGTCACCACGCCATCGTGCTGCCGGAACTCATCTACTACTTCGCCTCTCTGGCTGGATCGAGAAGGCGAGGACGTCATCGAGCTGAACGTGTGCTGAACGCGGAGGTGCCGTATGTTTGGTACTTGATCGGGACGGATCATGAAGGTGTACGACTACATCAATCGCGTTGACAAAGGCTTCCGCTTAGCGATCTTCAAGGGTATGAAGATGCTCTCCCCCTCTCGTAGCTATGCATCTCCATGGATAGATCTTGCGTGTGCATAGATTTTTTTTTTGTTTTCCATGCAACGTTCCACAATAGTGGCATCATGAGCCAGGTCTATGCGTAGATGATATGCATGAGTAGAACACAAAGAAGTTGTGGGCGGGGATGGTCATACTACTTACCACCAATGTCTTATTTTGATTCGGCGGTATTGTGGGATGAAGCGGCCCGGACCAACCTTACATGTCCACGCACATGAGACCAGTTCCACCGACTGACATGCAACTTGTTTTGCATAAAGGTGGCTCGCGGGTGTCTGTTTCTCCTACTTTAGTCGAATCGAATTTGACTACGGCCGGTCCTTGAAGAAGGTTAAAACAGCAAACTTGATAATCACCGTTGTGGTTTTGCGTAGTTAAGAATGGTTCTTGCTAGTGCCCGTAGCAGCAACGTATAACTTGCAACAATAAAGTTGAGGACGTCTAACTTGTTTTTGCAGGGTATGCTGTGATGTGATATGGTCAAGACGTGATGTGATATACGTTGTTGTATGAGATGATCATGTTTTGTAATATCGACAACCGGCAGGAGCCTTAGGGTTGTCTCTTAATTATTGTATGAAATGCAAGCACCATGTAATTGCTTTACTTTATCGCTATGCGTTAGCAATAGTTGTAGAAGCAATAGTTGGCAAGACGACCCCGACGCAACGATGGAGATCAAGGTGTCGAGCCGGTGAAGATGGAGATCATGACGATGCTTTGGAGATGGAGATCAAAAGCACAAGATGATGATGGCCATATCATGTCACATATTTTTATTGCATGTGATGTTTATCCTTTATGCATCTTATTTTGCTTAGAATGACAGTAGCATTATAAGATGATCCCTTCACTAAATTTCAAGATAAAAGTGTTCTCCCTGAGTATGCACCATTGCTAAAGTTTGTCATTTCGAAGCAACTCGTGATGGTCGGGTGTGATAGACTCTACGTTCACATACGATGAGTGTAAGCCAGTTTTGCACAAGCAGAATACTTGGGATAAACTTTACGAGCCTAGCATGTACAGACATGGTCTCGGAACACTAGAGACCAAAAGGTCGAACGTTAGTCATATAGTAGATATGATCAACATAGAGATGTTCACCATTGATGACTACCCCATATCATGTGATGATCGGACATGGGTTAGTTGATTTGGATCATGTATCACTTAGATAACTTGAGGGATGTTAATTTAAGTGGGAGTTCATTAGTAATTTGATTAATTTAACTAAATTTATCATGAACTTAGTCCCAATAGTATTTGCAAATCTATGTTGTAGATCAAATGGCCCGTGCTACCATTTCCTTGAATTCTAATGCGTTCCTAGAGAAAACTAAGTTGAAAGATGATGGTAGCAACTACACGAACTGGATCCGTATCTTGAGGATTATCCTCATTGCTACACAGAAGAATTATGTCCTTGATGCACCGCTAGGTGACAGACCTGCTGCAGGAGCTGATGCAGATGTTATGAACGTCTGGCAGGCTCGATCTGATGACTACTCGATAGTTCAGTGTGCCATGCTCTAAGGCTTAGGATCGAAACTTCAAAGACGTTTTGAACGCCACGGAGCATATGAGATGTTCCAAGAGCTGAAGTTGATATTTCAAGCTAATGCCCGGGTTGAGAGATATGAAGTCTTCAACAAGTTCTATAACTGTAAGATGGAGGAGAACAGTTATGTTAGTGAACACATACTCAAAATGTTTGGGTATCATAACCACTTGACTCAGCTGGGAAATGATCTTCCAGTTGAGAGTGTTATTGACGGAGTTCTTCAGTCACTACCACCAAGATACAAAGGCTTCATGATGAACTATAATATGCAAGGGATGACGAAAACGATTCCCGAGCTCTTCATGATGCTGAAATCGGCGGAGGTAGAAATCAAAAAGGAGCATCAAGTGTGGATGGTTAACAAGACCACTAGTTTCAAGAAAAAGGGCAAGGGAAAGAAAGGGAACTTCAAGAAGAATGGCAAGCAAGTTCCCGCTCCCGTGAAGAAGCCCAAAGCTGGACCCAAGCCTGAAACTGAGTGCTTCTACTACAAAGGAAATGGTCACTGGAAATGGAACTGCCCCAAATACTTGGCGGATAAGAAGGATGGCAAAGTGAACAAAGGTAGATTTGATATACATGTTATTGATGTGTACCTTACTAATGCTCATAGTAGCGCCTGGGTATTTGATACCGGTTCAGTTGCTCATATTTGTAACTCGAAATAGGAGCTACGGAATAAACAAAGATTGGCTAAGGACGAGGTGACGATGCGCATTGGGAATGGTCCTAAGGTCGATGTGCTCGCCGTCGGCATGCTACCTCTACATCTACCTTTGGGATTAGTTTTAGACCTCAATAATTGTTATTTGGTGCCAGCGTTGAGCAAGAACATTATACCTGGATCTTGTTTATTACGAGACGGTTATTCATTTAAATCAGAGAATAATGGTTGTTCTATTTATATGAGTAATATCTTTTATGGTCATGCACCTTTGATGAATGGTCTATTCTTGTTGAATCTTGATCGTAGTGATACACATATTCATAATATTGATGCCAAAATATGTAAAGTTGATAATGATAGTGCAACATACTTGTGGCACTGCCATTTGGGTCATATTGGTGTAAAGCGCATGAAGAAACTCCATGCAGATGGACTTTTGGAATCACCTGATTATGAATCATTTGATACTTGCGAACCATGCCTCATGGGTAAGATGACTAAAACTCCGTTCTCCGGAACAGTGGAGCGAGCTAATGACTTATTGGAAATAATACATACTGATGTATGCTGTCCGATGAGTGTTGAGGCACGCGGCGGGTATCGTTATTTTCTAACCTTCACAGATGATTTGAGTAGGTATGGGTATATCTACTTGATGAAACACAAGTCTGAAACATTTGAAAAGTTCAAAGAATTTCAGTGTGAAGTGGAGAATCATCGTAACAAGAAAATTAAGTTTGTACGATCTGATCGCGGAGGCAAATATTTGAGTTACGAGTTTGGCCTTCATTTAAGACAATGTCGAATTGTTTCACAACTCACGCCACCTGGAACACTACATCATAACGGTGTGTCCGAACGTCGTAATCATACTTTATTAGATATGGTGCATTCTATGATGTCTCTTACCGATTTGCCTTTATCATTTTGGGGTTATGCATTAGAGACAGCCGCATTCACGTTAGATAGGGCACCATCTAAATCCGTTGAGACGACACCGTATGAACTGTGGTTTGGCAAGAAACCTAAGTTGTCGTTTCTTAAAGTTTGGGGATGCGACGCTTATGTCAAAAGGCTTCAGCCTGATAAGCTCAAACCCAAAGCGGACAAGTGCGTCTTCATAGGATACCCTAAAGAAACTATTGGGTATACCTCCTACCGCAGATCCAAAGGTAAGATCTTTGTTGCTAAGGATGGGTCCTTTCTAGAGAAGGAGTTTCTCTTGAAAGAAGTGAGTGGGAGGAAAGTAGAACTTGATGAGGTAGTTGTACCTTCTCTCGAATTGGAAAGTAGCACATCAGAGAAAACCATTCCGGTGATGTCTACACCAACCAGAGAGGAAGCAAATGATAATGATCATGAAGCTTCAGATCAAGTTACTATTGAACTTCGTAGGTCGACCAGAACATGTTCCGCACCAGAGTGGTACGGTAATCCTGTCCTGGAAGTCATGTTGTTAGACAGCGGTGAACCTTCGAACAATGAAGAAGCTATGATGAGCCCAGATTCCGACAAATGGCTTGAGGCCATGAAATCTGAGATAGGATCCATGTGTGAGAACAAAGTATGGACTTTGATGGATTTGCCCGATGATCGGCAAGCCAGTGAGAATAAATGGATCTTCAAGAAGAAGATGGACGCTGATGGTAATATAACTGTCTACAAAGCTCGACTTGTCGCAAAAGGTTTTTGACAAGTTCAAGGGGTTGACTACGATGAGACTTTCTCACCCGTAGCAATGCTTAAGTCTGTCCGAATCATGTTATCAATTGCCGCATTTTATGATTATGAAATCTGGCAAATGGACGTCAAAACCGCATTCCTTAACGGGTTTCTTAAGGAAGAGTTGTATATGATGCAACCAGAAGGTTTTGTCGATCCTAAAGGTGCTAACAAAGTGTGCAAGCTCCAGCGATCCAGCTATGGACTGGTGCAAGCATCTTAGAGTTGGAATATACGCTTTGATGATGTGATCAAAGCATATGGTTTTATACAGACTTATGGTGAAGCCTGTATTTACAAGAAAGTGAGTGGGAGCTCTGCAGCATTTCTGATATTATATGTGGATGACACATTGTTGATTGGAAATGATATAGAAGTTTTGGATGGCATAAAAGGATACTTGAATAAGAATTTTTCAATGAAAGACCTCGGTGAAGCTGCTTATATATTGGGCATCAAGATCTATAGGGATAGATCGAGACACTTAATTGGACTTTCACAAAGCACATATCTTGACAAAGTTTTGAAGTAGTTCAAAATGGATCAGTCAAAGAAAGGGTTGTTGCTTGTATTGCAAGGTGTGAAGTTGAGTAAGATTCAAAGCCCGACCATGGCAGGAGATAGAGAGAGAATGAAAGTCATTCCCTATGCCTCAGCCATAGGTTCTATAAAGTATGCCATGATGTGTACCAGACCTATTGTGTGCCTTGCCATGAGTCTGGCAAGGGGGTACAATAGTGATCCAGGAGTGGATCACAGGACAGCGGTAAAAAATTATCCTTAGGTACCTAAAGAGGACTAAGGAAATGTTTCTTGGTTATGGAGGTGATAAAGAGTTCATCGTAAAGGGTTACGTCGATGCAAGCTTTGACATCGATCCGGATGACTCAGAGTCTCAATATGGATATGTATTGAACGTGGGAGCAATTAGCTAGAGTAGCTCCATGCAGAGCATTGTAGACATAGAAATTTGCAAAGTACACACGGATCTGAATGTTGCAGACCCATTGACTAAAAACCTCTCTCACAAGCAAAACATGATCACACCTTAGAACTCTTTGGGTGTTAATCACATGGCGATGTGAACTAGATTATTAACTCTAGTGAACTCTTTGGGTATTAATCACATGGCGATGTAAACTAGATTATTGACTCTAGTGCAAGTGGGAGACTGATGGAAATATGCCCTAGAGGCAATAATAAAATGGTTATTATTATATTTCCTTAATCATGATAAAGGTTTATTATTCATGCTAGAATTATATTGACCGCAAACTTAAATACATGTGTGGATACATCAACAAATACCGTGTCCCTAGTGAGCCTCTACTAGACTAGCTCGTTGATCAAAGATGGTTAAGGTTTCCTAACCATAGACATGAGTTGTCATTTGATAACGGGATCACATCATTAGGAGAATGATGTGATGGACAAGACCCATCCGTTAGCTTAGCATAGGATCGTTCAGTCTATTGCTACTGCTTTCTTAATGTCAAATACATATTCCTTCGACCATGAGAGCATGCAACTCCCGGATACTAGAGGAATACCTTGTGTTCTATCAAACGTCACAATGTAATTGGGTAATCATAAAGATGCTCTACAGGTATCTCTGAAGGTGTCTATTAAGTTGGCATGGATCGAGATAGGGATTTGTCACTCCGTGTATCGGAGAGGTACCTCTGGGCCCTCTCGGTAATATAGCATCACAAGAAGCTTGGAAGCAAAGTTACTAAGGAGTTAGTTATGAGATGATGTATTATGGAACGGGTAAAGAGACTTGCCGGTAATGAGATTGAACTAGGTATGGAGATACCGACGATCGAATAGGGAACTACGTATGTTGTCATAAAGGTTCGACCGATAAAGATCTTCATAGAATATGTAGGAACCAATATGGACATCCAGGTCCCGCTATTGGTTATTAACCGGAGAAGCTTCTCGGTCATGTCTACATCATTCTCGAACCCATAGGGTCCGCACGCTTAATGTTCGTTGACGATATAATATTATATGAGTTATGTATGTTGGTGACCGAATGTTGTTTGGAGTCCTGGATGAGATCACAGACATGACGAGGAGCTCCAAAATAGTCCGGAGGTAAAGATTGATATATGGGACAATAGTGTTTAGTCTCCGGTAGTGTTCCGGAATTCACTGGAAGGGGTTTCGGATGTTTCCCGAAATGTTCTGGTGCGAGAACACTTTATTTGGGCCACGGGGTAAATCCCACGAGGCATTAGGAAGGTGCAAAAAGGAAGTTTTGCGAAGGCCAGGGGCCAGACACCAAGGACCCTGGCGTCTGGTCCTGGAGTCCAAGAAGGACTCTTTCCTTGCGGGCTAAACCAACTTTGAGGAGGCTCTTTCTCCAAGAAATGACCCCGGGGCTCAACATATAAATAGAGGGGCAGGGCTAGCACCCAAGAGACATCGAGATTCACCAAGCCGTGTGCCGGCAACCCCGTCCCCTCTAGTTTATCTTTCGTCATAGTTTTCGTTGTACTTGGCGAAGCCCTGCGGAGATTGTTCTTCACCACCACCGTCACCACGCTGTCGTACTGTCCGAACTCATCTACTAATTCGCCTCTCTTGCTGGATCGAGAAGGCGAGGACGTCATTGAGCCGAACGTGTGCTGAACGCGGAGGTGACGTACGTTCCATACTTGATCGGGACGGATCGTGAAGGTGTACGACTACATCAACTGCGTTGACAAACACTTCCGCTTAGCGATCTTCAAGGGTATGAAGATGCTCTCCCCCTCTCGTAGCTATGCATCTCCATGGATAGATCTTGCGTGTGCGTAGATTTTTTTTTTGTTTTCCATGCATCGTTCCCCAACAGATTGAAAAAAAGTGATGAACTAGGGTTTGAGAGGAGATGGGTTGTTGAAGATGTTGATGGAGATTGGCCTCCCAAATATGAGAGGGTTGTTGGTGATGATGATGGCTTCGATTTCCCCCTCCGGGAGGGAAGTTCCACCGGTGGAATCACTCCGACGGAGGGCAAAAGTGCTCCTGCCCAAGTTCCGCCTCGAGACGGTGGCGCTCCGTCCCGAAAGTCCTCTCCTTCTTTTTTTTAGGTCAAAGTGACCTATATACCAGAAGATGGGCACCGGAGGTGGGCTGCGATGAGCACAACCCACCAGGGCGCGCCTGGGGGGCCTGGCGCGCCCTGTTGTCTTCTACTCACCAGGTGGGCCCCCTCCGGTAGTTATTTGCTACAGTATTTTAATATATTCCAAAATAATTCTCCCTAAATTTTCAGCTAATTTGGAGTTGTGCAGAATAGGTAACTCTGATGTAGCTTTTTCAGGTCCAGAATTCCAGCTGGAGGCATTCTCCTTCTTTATGTAAACCTTGCATATTATGAGAGAAAAGACATTAGAATTACTCCATAAATCTTTATCATGCATAAAAACATTGTAAATAACAGTAGGAAAACATGATACAAAATGGACGTATCACTCTCCTCCTTGGCCGGTTGATCAGCTTGGTATTGAGTCTTAGTCTTCTTGATGCGCTCCTTAATCTCTCAAAGAGTGACTTCTTTAGCTTGGGAATCTTCATCAAACCTTTAGTTCGGCAAGGGAGTTGCTACTTGTCTGTGCATAGGTCGGGGTATTAAACACCCATGTTTAATACACCGACAGGAGCCCCCGGGCCTAGGCCACACATGCTGCCGGGCATCGTTGGGCTAGGCCCAAATAATGCATAGACTTGCGGTGTGGATTGACGTCGGATTTTGTTGAAACGATATCTGTATCTCGAGATCTCCTTTGCTTCTTCATTAACCTGGACTCGTGTCTATCTTTGGCCTCCCTCCAGCAAATCAAATCGCCGGATGGATACCCACCGCATGTGCAAAAACCAGGGGCGAGCACGCACACGGGTTGTTGCTGGACATGGCTCAGATGAGCCATGATCACGGGCGGCCAAAGGTAACTGCCACGTCTGCCATTACTTCCTTATTTACTACATCTCTCCCCACGACGCACGTCATATGCGAAACTTGGGATTGGTGGAGAGAGGCGGTCGTGGGAGTAGTGCGCTGACAGGGTAGGCAGGGCGTCATATTGGCGAGATTGGGCGGTTGCTGAAGTAATGCGCCGACCAGGAATGCAGGGCGCGGGACTGGTGGAATGGGGCAGTTGCCTTAAAATGGCGGAGAGCCAGCCCCCACGCCTCCCTCTATAAAAGAGGTCTGCGGAAGGTGATGCTCATCCACTTCTCTCTTCTCCATTCTCCAGCATCTGCCACCACCATGGCGAGAGGGAAATGCCGAGCTCGTGCTTCCGCTGTTGTAGTGAGAGCTTCACCGTGGCATCATACTCCTGCTTCGGCCACGGCTGTGGAGGCCGCCACTAGTGCTCGGGGTGGGGCCGCAGGTCGGGGTCATGGAAGACGCGACGCTCGGGGCTGAGTTGGCCAGAGTAGAGCGCTCATCGTTCCACCCCCAGCTGCTCCTCCCCCGGCAGAAGGCCATACGGAAGACACGTCGCTCGAGTTTGTTGTGGAGCTGCGTGACCCATCGTGAAGCCACCTACGGCTCCCCCATCCCTTTGCCAGGGTGATGGAGGTCAACCAACCACTTGGCCCGTGGCTGCGTGTGAACGGCTGCTGCAACGGCTCCGTTTGGGTGAACGTCGAGTACCCCACCAACGGCGTCATGTACCTTACTTGTGGGTGGAAATCCTTAGCTCGCGCCCATTATCTGGGGCAGGTTCATCTCCTCCACTTCAAGATAGTGGAGTCCGACACGCTCTTTGTGAAGTTCTTCGTGGCTTCAGGCACTCGTATAGAGTGCTGCGCGGAGAGCTCGAGCAACAGCCGAAGCTCCTCCTCAGCTGATAGCGACGAGGAGGACGATGGTGAAGACAACGATTGCAGTTATCCGGGCGTCAAGATCGAAGACGGCGACTCGGACTCCAGCTGAACGCCGGTAGCACCATCATCTGCAGCTGAGCACCAGCAGGATGGTCTATCGGGAGTGCTTCGCCTAGGCGCCCCTTTTACCCTCCTTGTACTCGATGTAAATCCTGGGAATAAAGGGCTAAGAAAAATGTTATCGAGCACTTTCAATAAATATATGATATTTGTCGTGCTCAAATGAACGTGTGCTGTTCCCCTTGTTTGTCTTTGTTCTTGTATGATTTCAATCCGACACCCTACGCGGTTTGGAAGCTTGTTGTGCACACATACTTGCCGCGAGCGCTTCGAGGAACTAGTCCTTAGCAGTCTGCTGGCAGTACTGTCACCGGCAAGGTAACTTGCCGGTCTCAATGCAGCTGCAAAGATCTTGCTGAGCGGACTCAAGGCAAGATAAGAGCGTGAATAAACACGACAAGATTCCCTCGCGTGCAGGTTTCTCATAGAACAAAAAATCATGCAAGGAGAGAACTGTAAATGTAACAAAGAAAAATTTCTAGTTGTCTTTCAACTTATCTTTCTTTGTTGTACTTCTTGTCGTATAAATTGATTGCCAACGTCGTCATCATTGTTGGAATGGATTCCTTCCACCATGCCCCCCGGGAAAAATTGTATGTGAGGGATTCTTTTACCCTTTGATAAAAGCAGAGAAGATAAAAGAGTGGTTTCAGAAATCTTGACGGTTCGTTAGCAATCTCGTACAAATGAAAGTATACTCTCAATACCACATGCATATATACCGTTGGGGGACGTTGCATGGAAAACAAAAAATTTCTATGCACAGGCAAGATCTATCCATGGAGATGCATAGCTACAAGAGGGGGAGAGCATCTACATACCCTTGTAGATCGCTAAGCGAAGGTTTTATCAACGTGGTTGATGTAGTCGTACACCTTCACGATCTATCCCGATCAAGTACCGAACATACGGCACCTCTGCGTTCAGCACACGTTCAGCTCGATGATGTCCTCGCCTTCTCGATCCAACAAGAGAGGCAAAGTAGTAGATGAGTTCTGGCAGCACGACGGCATGGTGACGGTGGTGGTGAAACTATCCGCAGGGCTTTGCCAAGCACAACGGACGTGGACGGAGGAGGAACTAGAACTAGAGGGAGACGGGGCGCTGCACACGGCTTGGGGATTGTGGTGTGTGTTGCTCCTCTCCCTCCTCTCATATATATAGGTGGGAGTGGAGGGGCTGCCCTAGGGCGCGCCACAAGGGGGCTGGCGGCCACCCTGGGCGCCTGCCTAGGCGCGCCCCCCTTCCTTCTTTGGTGTGTGGAGGAAAGGAAAGGGGGGCCGGCTGCCCTAGGGCGCCTCCCCTTCCCTTTCTCCCTTGCGTGGGGAAAGGCAGGAGGGGGCCAGCCCCTCCCATTCCTTTATAAGGCCGGCGGCCAGTTTGGCGCGCGCCAGTCCCTTGTGGGCTGGGTGCTCCCCTCCCCTTGGCCCGTTAGGCCCAATAATTTCTCGTGGCCTCCCAAAACCCCTTCCGGTGATCCGATAAATACCCGGTGCGTTCTGAAACCTTTTTGGAGACCGAATAGTATCGTCCTATAGATCGATCTTTACCTCCGGACCATTCCGGAGCTCCTCGTCATGTCCGTGATCTCATCCGGGACTCCGAACAACATTCGGTCATCAATTGACATAACTCACATAATACTATATCATCAAGGAACATTAAGCGTGCGGACCCTACGTGTTCGAGAATGATGTAGACATGACCGAGACGCCTCTTCGGTCAATAACCAACAGCGGGACCTGGATGCCCGTATTGGTTCCTACATATTCTACGAAGATCTTTAACGGTCGAACCTTTATGACAACATACGTAATTCCCTTTGTCTGTCAATATGTTACTTGCCCGAGATTCGATCGTCGGTATCTCCATACTTAGTTCAATCTCGTTACCGGCAAGTCTCTTTACTCGTTCCGTAATACATCATCTTGTAACTAACTCCTTAGTCGCTTTGCTTGCAAGCTTCTCGTGATGCTGCATTACCGAGAGGGCCCAGAGATACCTCTCCGTTACACGGAGTGACAAATCCCAATCTCGATCCATGCCAACTCAACAGACACCTTCGGAGATACCTGTAGAGCATCTTTATGATCACCCAGTTACGTTGTGACGTTTGATAGCACACAAGGTATCCCTCCGGTATCCGGGAGTTGCATGATCTCATGGTCGAAGGAATATGTATTTGACATTAAGAAAGCAGTAGCAATAAACTGAACGATCATATGCTAAGCTAACGGATGGGTCTTGTCCATCACATCATTCTCCTAATGATGTGATCTCGTTATCAAGTGACAACACATGTCTATGGTTAGGAGACCTTAACCATCTTTTGATCAACGAGCTAGTCTAGTAGAGGCTTACTAGGGACTTAGTATTTGTTTATGTATTCAGACATGTATTTAAGTTTCTGGTCAATACAATTCTAGCATGAATAATAAACCTTTATCATGATTAAGGAAATATAATAATAACCATTTTATTATTGCCTCTAGGGCATATTTCCAACATATACGTGATTGATACATATAAAAAGTCACGGAACACTGAGAACTCTGCCAGGGGCAATCTTGCCGTGGTATTCCCTCGATGACCCGGGCCCATTGGCCCGGGCGAACGACCATCGAACTTGCCGCAGCTCGCAAGCGTGGTCAGGCATCCAACCCCGCAAGGTGGTTGCCCGCCAACGCCGGGCACAGGCTTGTCAACGATTGGATCATTGCACGCATTGTGTTGCCGGGATAGCCTCCCCTCCTGCCATTGTTCAAAAGTGGTGCGAGTACCTTTCTGTCCATTTGCCCAGTAGGAGCTATCGTTAATCTTGCCGTGGACGTGGATCCGAAGAGGCCATCGACACTCTGTCGGGCTCAACAGTTCGTCACGCTTGCCGTAGCTATTGACATTGCTGCCGTCGGAGTTGCTGCAGCGGGAGGATCCCGGCTCGCGCCTGACCGAATGGATGGTGCCCTAAGGGCTGCGTTTGCCGGAGTGCCAAAGAGGCGAGAGTTGCATGCCTGCGCTACCCGTGGCTTTATTGCTATCTTTGCCATAGGATCGTCGAAGAAGACCATCTCCAGCGCCTCCACCGCGCGCTCCCGTCACAGTGGGCACAACGACCACGCGTCTCGCAGCGTTCGCGCCGTCTGCGGCGATGGCACCGCCCGCGGATGGGTGTGAAGGAAGCTTGGACGTGGAAGGCTTCGTCTCCATGGAGCCCGTCTTCTTGGGCGCCATGGATGAAGAAAGTGATGATGAAGCTCGATGAAATCACGCGTCGTCTGCTAAACCAGGTCCATGCTAGTGAATCCCTTACCTGGTGCGCTAAAGATGTCGGGGTGTACGACCATCTATGGGGCCACCTAGCCCCTTGTGGTCCGGCTAGGAGATTGCATAGAGCGCAAAGAGTAGGATAAATAGAGGGCGCAACAATCTTTACCCAGGTTTGGGCCACCTTTGAGGTGTAATACCCTACTCCTGCCTTGGTGTATTGGAAGCGTGGATGCACAAGTACAAGGATCGCTTCCCCCGGCAAGGCACAAGGAGGAGGCAGCTACACGTGAAAGTGTGCTTGGGGTTTGAATGGGTTCCAACCCTTGTAACGGTTGCCATGGCCCTCCTTCAATAGCACAAGGGGTTACCATAGTGGCAAAAAGGTAACTACATGTTGATTAGATAGAAAACAGTGCTATCATACCTAACTCTGCTAGTTAGGACAAAAAGCATTAAATGCATCACTAGGTTTCGTGAGGAGGAGGAGCCCAGGCAAGGACGTTGCACCGATTGCCTAGCTAACTCCTATTATCTTGACACGCCATTTGGACGGGTGTCGATAAAGGTAATAATCCTTCCGGCGTGCTGACACGTGTCTGGTAAGGTCCACCTAACCGTCTGGCAGTTCAGTGAGATGGAGCACTGGCAGTTGGCGGGGGCCTGCCGGCCATGGAGCTTGCCGGGTCTTCGCCTTGCTGGCTCGGCCTTGCCGGCAAGGGCTGCTTCTAGTGCTCTGTCTTGATGCTTGTCTTGCTCTCCTCCTTGGCTAGTTGATCGGCTTGGTCTTGAGTCTTGATCTTCTTGATGCGCTCCTTAATCTCTCAAAGAGTGACTTCTTTAGCTTGGGAATCTTCATCGAACCTTTAGTTCGGCAAGGGAGCTGCTACTTGTGTGTGCATAGGTCAGGGTATTAAACACCCGTGTTTAATACACCGACAGAACGTGTCGGGCTTCTATTTACAACATCTTGTGGTCATTATCCAGTAAATTTTATGACCCAGGATGTTCATTATATGGACCTGACCGATCCATTTGATTGTGACTGCCGAAAACAGTGCTAGAGTTAGATGTTGTTGCCCTTTTCAATCTGGGTTTTGTCGAAACCTGATGAACAATTAACCCTTGTGCTTTTGTACAGTTGGTAAGCTGGAGTTAGATGTTTCCCTTTTCAACTCGGATGTGACTGACAAATTTTCTTTGAAACAAGGCAAATGGCTTGCCATTTCTTTAATTAAGAGAGAAATATTGTAACAAATCCCAACCAAGGGAAATAACATCACTCTCACCGCTGCTTGAGCTCATTGTGCATTACAGAACCCAAGTGATTAGCCTCCGCGAGCACCCACAAACTTATTTTGAGCTAGCACACCGAATGGGCTGTATTTTTTCATAAGAAAGGCTGCATGGCCCTGACAGATTTGGATTCTGACATTTGGGACCCACGAGGAAAAAGCCTATCCAAGGGGTGTCGACTTAGTCAACAAACGATTCTGCCTGCCAGCCGTTGGATTGACATCCAACATCTCACGTGTCTCTTCAATCTCGTCTTCTTCCTCTAGCCGCCTAAACCAAACCACCTCATCGGTCCCGCCTGCTCCCGCCTCCCACGGCTGGCTGCGCCTCCGCCGCCCTACCGTACCCTCAAACGTTGGCCACTCCATCCCGCTATTCCCCCACACGTCTTGTTATTCTCCGGCGATGTCAGCCCCAACCCGCACCCGAACCAGTCAACCCTCATACTCGCCTCCGCGGCTCCGCCTACGACTACACTGCCGCATCTTCCACGGCTCCAGTTCGTTCCTATTCAAGGCCTCGCCGTCATCCGTCACCTTGGTTCGTTCGCCGTGCGCGGTGCGCCGCCGTCTGGCGTTGTCAACGTGGTCAACAATCGAGTGGAATAAGGAGATGACTGTATGTGGAGAGGATGACAGTAGGGACCCACCAGGGTCATGGCAGTACGCAAGAAAGTGCCTCGTTCTTACAAGCCAAAAAAAGTTTCCTCCTAATGGTTTGACATCTAGGTCCCACGCCATTGTCAACGTAGTCAATAAATGAGAGAATTACACAACGAGCGGCTGACACCAGGGACCCAGTAGGTCGCACAATTGTTATTTAGTTTTAGAGACGGAGCAGGGTATCAATGGGGCTATGCGGGGGCTATGGCCCATCTAGCCCAGAATTTTAATTTATGTTTACCACATGATGAGCCCAGTTGTTTTTTCTCTTTTGAAAATGGCTAGCCCAGTTCTATTTTTTTTAAAGAATACCCAACGGAGGCCTACTTGCTTTTCTCAGCCCTGCTGAGCTGCAAATCTTTCAAGACTAGATGGATGTATTCGCTTGCCCAGAAAATGGGCTATAAGTAGTAAGAAATGGGCTGTAAATTTTAAAAACACAGCAAAGGGGCAATTAGTTTCAAATTTTGTTTTTTTAGGATATCGAGATTTCAAATTTCATTTTTTTTGCCGGGAAAATTATGTTGCATTTTAAATTGATATAAATTTATTTTTTAAATTAATTTGAATGTGACTCGAAAACCGAAATATGCAAAATTTCGTTGAATTTTTTAACCGTGGCCAGAATATGTGTTGTAATGCTAACAAAAAGAATATGGGCTTCAAAAAAATCCTTAAGAATTAGCAAATGGGTTGTAAATTTATTAGAAATGATGGCAGATGTGATGTATGTTGTTTTCCACAGATTTGAGGCTGACTTGTGGGCCTACTAGGTTGACGCGCATGCTTTCCTAAAAAATAGGTTAATGCGTATGCAAGGCCGTGTCAACTTAGTCAACACACGAGAGCAGTGACTGTTGGATATCCATCTAACGACCGTCGTGCTTCTTCAATCTCTGATCTTCCTGCTCCAGCTGCCCAAACCAGCGCCGGTGGGACTGCCTACTCCCGCCTCCCGTGGCCGGTTGTGCTGCCGCGTAGGCCTCACCGCTGGCCCGACCATCCTTCTACTCACCCACACCTTCTGTTATTCCTCGGCGATGGCAGACGAACCAGTAAACCCTCATACTCCCCTCCGCGTGGGAAACAACTGTCGAGTCTTCCCCGGCTTCGTGTCGTTCCCTTCCTAGGCCTCGCCGTCGTCCACCGCCTTGGTGCTCTTGGCGCGGCGTGGTCAACGTGGTCAACAAACGACATCCATCGGAAGAAGACTATACTTGGAGAGGCTGACAGCTGGGTCCATGGCCGCGCGCAAGGAAGTGCCTCTTTATTATGCGCAAAATAATGATTCCTCCAGCTGGCAGCAGGGACCCACCGAAAGGGCCTCTATATTTCACGAAAAAACGTTTCCACCTGAAAGCTGGGACCCACTAGTAACATCTTCGCATGGAAGGAAGTGCCTCCTTACCCCCTGACAGTTGGGACCCACCAGGTCGAAGCATACGTAGTGTTATCTGTCTGGTCGCGAACGTGTACATACATAGCGGTCGATCGGTCTCTCTGCAGTGATGAACCGTGGCCGAGTAAGGAGCGACACGTGTCGTAGTAGAGCCGCTGACGTAGCATGTCAAGCAGTCCCGTCTATATCATGTACATGTACGTACAACCACGCTACAAGAAAGTAAATATGACTACGTATGTATATAAGGGCGGGGTCTTGAATGCGTACAGCGATGGCGTCTTGTTCATCGGCAGCCAACCAACTGGGTAGGAACAGAGGAAACAATATCGTGTTCATAGGGAGGCAACCGACTGGGCCGGAATATGTCATGTTCATCGAGAGCCAACCGGCTTGGCCGGAACAGCTGAAACGAGGTCTGGCGTACCGTAGAACAAAGGAAATGGCCTTCTGTTCGACCATGTACGGTCGAAATGGGGTCCTGTTCATCGGGAAGGGTCTGTCGTACCACAAAACGGAGGAAACGAACTTCTGTTCAAGTGCCTACGATCGAAACGGAGTCCTGTTGATCGGGATGGGTCTGGCCTACCGCAAAACGGAGGAAACGGACTTCTGTTCGAGCGCCTATGGTCGAAACAGGGTCCTATTCATCGGGAGGGGTGTGGCATACCGCAAAATGGCACTCCACAGGCTACTATTCATCCACCGTCTACTTCTTCGCTCCAACCTCCACGGGCTACTGTTCATCCACCATCGACTTCCTCCAGCCTCCACCTGCTACTGTTCATCCACCGTCGACTTCTTCCTGCCTCCACCAGCCACTGTTCATCCACGGGCTACTGTTCATCCAGCCTCCACCGGCTACTATTCAACCAGCCTCCACGGGGTCCTGTTCATCCACCCCCAACTGGCTGGGGTGTGTGGCGGCCTCCTCGGGGTCCTGTTCGTCCAGCGGCAACCGCCTACTACCACAGGGTCCTGTTCACCCAGCGGCAACTGCCTACACATGGTCGGGGTCCTGTTCATCCAACCCCCACTGGGAACTGTTCATCCACAGCCAACCAACCGGCTATGTTGACTCACCACGTCTCGACTCATTCTACGTATCGCGCGCGTCGTAGCAATGGGCACTATTCATCGAGAGGCAACCCAACACACCGGGTGGCTATGTCTCGCACAGGGGCTCGATCGGCTTCAGTATAAGCAGCAGCAATAGCGATTGATCGCTCGGGTTCAGTTAGCAGCACCAGCGAAGGAATCGCTCGGGTTCAGTTAGCAGCGAAGGGATCGATCGGCTTTAGTACGTAGTGGGATCGATCGATCGCTCGGGTTCAGTAAGCGAACGCCTCGCTCGGGTTCAGTTAGCGAGCGCCTAGCACAATCACGCGTATGAGAGAAACGCGCAAACTACTGCATCGCTCGGCCTCGACCACCCACCGTAATCGGGAACTCCCCAAAATTTTCCTCACCCTCGCTTCTACCATTATTTTTTACGTCATGGACGGCCCAAAGAATGTCACGCAGGTGCGTCTCTGGCCCGCCCAGGACGAAAAGCCTATTTTCTGTCATGATTTTTTGTCATAGAAGTAGGAGCCCACCACATCTATGATGATACCTGTTTTTGTCACAATTATCGTCATAGAAGTGTCATAACCATGCCAGAATTTTTTTTCGTTCGGGCCATAATGTCACGGATGTGTCTTTTTTTTGTAGTGCATGTGTCCATGTGGAGAGATCGTGACTCGGTTGGAGCTGTCCTTCGGGCGCAAAAGGGAGCTAATTTTGGAGGGAAATGTGTTAAAATTTAATCCGGCCAGAGTTAAGGATCTTCAGCTATTTAAAAAACGATGCTCGACTACAGAAACAGTACCAAAACAGAGAGAAAAAACTAGGAAAAAAAGAGAAGTAGAGATCCAATCTCGGAGGGGCTCCCGTCCTCGGGGGGCCATGGAGTCCAAGGAATAGAGGGGAGCCCTTCTCCCATCTAGGGGGAAGGCCAAGTAAGAGCGAGAAGGAGGGGGGCTCTCCCCCCTCTCTCTCGGTGGCGTCGGAGTGCCGCCGGGGGAACCATCATCACGGTGACCATCTCCATCAACTTCGTCGTCTTCATCAACACCTCCATCACCTTCCTCCCTCTATAACGAACTGTCCACTCTCCCGCAACCCGTTGTAATCCCCTACCTGAACATGGTTTTTGGTGCTATGAATTATTATCCAATGATTTGTGTCATCTCTATTATGTTTGAGTATATCACTTTTGTCCTATGGGTTAATGATTAATTGAGTATTTTATGTCTAGCTTAATGGCTTTAAAGAAAATGCTGCCTGGGAGACAACTCGGAAGTTTTAGAGTCAATTCCTTCTTTTGTGTGCTTATAAATTTTCAAAAACAAACAAATGAAGTGGGAACCTAATTTTTTACCAAAAAGAGAAGTGATTGGAAAGTTATGCATCGAAGAAGTGAGGGTGGACCTTGAATATTTGTGTTCATTCTCATGGAAACAATGTAAAAAAATTCATCAAAGTTTCTCAGAAAAAAATTATCCCCTTGCAAATCCACTGTATTATAAAAAATAACGTGTCACGATTTACATTTAGGTGTTTGTGGTTTTTCATTTGTTGTACCTCCTTTTCTTTTTTTGTTTCTTTTTCCTCCTAATTTTCATTTTTACAGTTTTTATTTTTCTACTTTTCTTTTAAAACATGAGCACTTTTAAATTGGCAAATATTTATTTAAATCATGAACTTTTCTAAAAGCCATGAAAATATTCCCAAATTCTTCATTATTTTTAGTCTTTTGATATTTTTTTGAGTTTGTCCATAATTTTTTACTTCAAGAATGCATTTTCAATTTTATGAGCATTCTTTAAATGCGCAAATATTTTCTAAAATATGTGATGTTTTTAATTCGTCACCATATTTTCAGAAGTCATGATTTATATATTAATTAATGAGTTTTTTAACAAGCAATTACTTTTAAAAATTGAATATTAAAAATTTGCAGACTTTTTGAAAATTCTTGAATATTTTGTAAATTTACAAGTATTGTTAAATTTCATGAATATTTTCGTAATTTCATATTTTTCTTTCATTTATCGAAACCGAATATAAAGTATTTGTATCTGGAATGAAAATGACAATAGATAAAGGAAAAAATGAAGCTAAGAAAATAGAATGAAAAAACATCACAAATGATAAGTGTCACATGTCAAGTCTGTGGCACTCTTGGCAATTCCAATCACACGAGGATGGCAAATTCGAGTGAAGCACGAAAGTTGTCATGCTTGCCTAGTAAAGTTGTCATCCTCGTGTAACTAAACTTGCCATCCAAACCATTCAGAGTTGTCATGTACTCTTACCTGACGTTCGACACTTATCAGGGTGCAAAAATATAAAATAAAGGGAAAACCTAAGAAAAAAACCAATGCAATAACAGTGAAAAAATTTAAACCCACAGGGAAAAAACTTGCGTGCGCTAAATTATTGCGCTGGCCCAAAGTAGTCGGCTGCAGGCGAGCTGTAATAAAAATCGGTACATGCACGTATAATCGAAATCACTAATTGAGGAGTACTCGTTGCAAAGATCACTCCCACCTCCTCAGGTTGCGACAAGTGACGCGCTGCATGTGCGCCACTTGTTGCAATCTAGGAGTTTTCCCCTTTTTCGTAGATCCGTTTATTCAAAATATTTTATCTCTTAAACCGTGCGTCCAAATCTTGAACTGTTTTCACCGTTGAATTCCTCGCGTCGAGATCTTCAAAACTAGATCCCATGTTGATAGGTTTTGACGAACTTTTTTTACGAAAAAATCAGACAAAAAACCGAACCGGGAGCAGGGGTTTTTTTCCTTTCCGAAAGAGGCACGCCCGTGCCTCTTGCGAAATCACAACCGTGCCTCTCGCAGAAGCAAAATCGTGCCTCTCGTGAAAGAAAAAAAAAGAGAAAACGCATTTTTTTGTTTCTAAGAGGCACGGCCGTGACTCCCGCGAAAGCACAACCGTGCCTCTCGCGGAAGCAAAACCGTGACTCTCGCGGAAGGAAAAAAATAGAAAACGCGTTTTATTTCGTTTCTGAGTGGCACGACTGTGACTCTCGCGAAAGCACAATCGTGCCTCTCACGGAAGCAAAACCGTGACTCTCGCGGAAGGAAAAAAAAATAGAAAACGTGTTTTTTTTCGTTTTCGAGAGGCACGGCCGTGACTCTCGAGAAAGCAGAACCGTGCCTCTCGCGAAAGCAAAACCGTGACTCTTGCGGAAGGAAAAAAACGGAAAACGTGTTTTTTTCGTTTCCGAGAGGCACGGCTGTGACTCTCACGAAAGCAAAACCGTGACTCTCGCGAAAGGGAAAAAAAATAAGAAAACGCGTTTTTCGAGCAAAAAAAATCGAATTTTTTTGGTCCAAATGTTAAGGAAGACCGATGGAAAACCGAAACGTCAAAAAACCCAAAAAACAAACCGTTTAAAAAGCCGAAAACGCATGCGGAAAAATTAAAAAAAAAATCCGAAGGGAGCGCCCAGAGCGCGACATGTGGCGGGCGGCTGAGAGCGCGCCAAGTGGCGCTGATCGTTGCGAGGCTCGCGATGGAGCGCTCGTTAACTAGTTGCTCCCACGTATAGCCCCCGCAATATTTCAAAGAACCACATTCTATAGTGGGTCGGGCCAATTTCTCTGGCTTTTTCCAGGTTTTTCGGTTTTCACATTCATGCGCAGTTTTTTTGGTGTTCGCATTTTTTCTTTTTTTTCGCCTCCTTTTTCTTGTTTCTTTTTCTCTCTATTTTGGATTTCACTATTTTTTTTATTTTGAAAAGTCAACACTTTGAAATTGTAAACTATTTCTTTAAAATTCATGAACTTTTCTAAAGCCCATGAGCATTTTTTAAAATTCTTCGACATTTTTAATATCCGTGAGTATTTTGTGATTTTTTTTGTATTTAAATATATATTTTTACTTTAGGAATGCTTTTAAAGATTTTATTAACATTATTTAAATGCACAAGTATTTTCAAAAGGACCGTGATATCTGACATTCTAGTGCGAGATAGCAAAAACTACCACACACTTCTTTCTTTCTCTCTAATTACATGCATGATTGCATTAGGATGAATCATTCTCGTTCCACATGCATTCCTTCCTCTAATTATATGCACGCACTAGAGAACAAAAAACCTGATGCCATCCTAAATTTTTCTTATTCAGAAAATTCAAAATGTTTTGTAGCTCAAACCGTTGGTCCGATGCAAAAACCGTTTCCACATAAAAGATTCGTCGTGACGAGGTTTTCGAAACTAGATCCCATGTTGGTATGTTTCGATGACTTTTTTTTGGGACAAATTTACCTGGGTATATTTTTCAACAAAAAATTTCCCTCCTTGGTCAAAGTTACCGTAGTGTTCGTACGTAATTTATCGGGCATGCGGTTCGTATATTACCGTGTTATTTTCACATAAGATATCGGGGGTATGTTTTTCAACAATTTTTCCCTCCTTGGTCAAGTTATCGCGGTGTTTGTATGTAAGTTATCGGGTACGTGATTTGTATGTTACCGTGGTATTTTCACATAAGTTACCATGGGTAAGTTTTTCAACTACTTTTTTCTTACAAAAGTTAAAACGGTGTTTGTATGTAAGTTAGCGGTTGTGCGGTGCTTATATTACCATGTTAATTGCATAGATATCACTAAGGTATGTTTGAACAACTTTTTTCCCTTGGTCAATATTACCGCGGTATTTATACGTAAGTTATGATATTTTCACATAATTTATCGTGGGTTTTTTCTACAACTATTTTTCCCAGGTCAAAGTTTGTAGGTACAAAGGCTCGGTCATAAAAATGGCAATAAAACAATTGTTTGTTTAGTTTTGTTTTAGAAACATGTGTAACTTTATTCATACCCATAACAATTACAATTACACTGATTTGGACCTAAGATCCAAGAAAATACAAAGTAACTCCTACGACTAAGAATTACAATGAAATCTCTTGAAAACACCTTCTTCGCGGCGCCAATCTCCGCTCGAAGAAATACTCCAATGACTTCGATAAAGAGGCTGCAATTGGACTAGAGCAATGAAGTTGTCACTCTTTCACCAGCGCAAACATTATCAATAATATTTTTTGTGGGATCGAAAGTATGTCTAGAAGGGGGATGATTAGACTAGTTGACCAAATAAAAACTTATCATTTTCCCAATTTTAGTTGTAGACAAATTTTAGCAATTCTTCCAACTCAAGCAACACCCTACACATGCAAGTCTAAGAGTTGTGCAGCGAAAAGTAAAGACTTTCCATATGAAAGTAAAGGAGGGATAGGAGAAATCAAACGCAATGAAGACACAATGATTTTTGGGATGGTTCCGATAGGTGGTGTTTTCGTATGTCCACGTTGATGGAGACTTCAACCGATGGAGGATAATGGCTGCGCGAGTCCATGGAGGGTTCCACCCACGAAGGGTCCATGAAGAAGCAACCTTGTCTATTCCATCATGGCTTACGTACACGAAGGACTACCCTCACTTGGGGTACATCATCACGAAGTAGGCGATCTCCTTGCCCTTACAAACTCATTGGTTTAACTCCACAAGATCTTGGAGGCTCCCAAGTGACACCTAACCAATCTAGGAGACACAACTCTCTAAAAGGTAATAGATGGTGTTGTTGATGATGAACTCCTTGCTCTTGTGCTTGAAAAGATAGCCTCCTCAACACTCAATTACTCTGTCATAGATTTGTCTTGGGTAGGAGAAGGATTGGAGTCAAAAGCAACTTGGGGAGGCTAGAAATCAAGGTTCAAATGGTTGGATTGGAATGCCTTGATCTTAACAGATGAGTAGGCGATTCTCTCTCAGAAAGTGAATGGTGGCAGTGTAGTTTCGTTCTGATGGCTCGCTCATAGAGTAAGTGGGGGTGGAGGGGTATATATAGCCTTCACCCAAAATCCAAACATTACAACCTTTTGACTCAACTCGGTGACACTGAACCAAAAACTCGGTGACACCGACCTGTGTAAAAGATTTGAACGTTGCGCTTTCCGTGAGACCGAACAGGAATTCTCGGAAGGACCGATATGCAATGACCTAAGCAAGACTGCGCTTTAGTAATTCCGACCGGTTCAACTCGGCGATTCCGAAGTGAATCAATTGGCTTACAAAAACTTGGACAGTGCAACTCGGTGAGACCGATCGCCATCTCGGTACAACCAAAATTCTAGGGTTTGCCTTAGTGATACGGGGCTAACCCGGTGTAGGCCGATCTTTCACGATTGGAGGTGATTCCCATGAAGAACACGAAGAACGCGAGGGGAAAAACACGAGAGGAAACACTCAAATCAACAAGAAATGATCACACATGTGCTAGATCCGAACACACAACGAGATACATGATCCAAAGTCAACAAAGGACAATACAAGAGGTAACTAGTTCATCTCCGTGAGGAGGCCTTGAATCCGCGAGGGATCTTCCCGTGAGGGGTCTTGAATCCAAGCATGGATCTTCTCCGTAGAGGCCGCGGTCTCTCGATCGAGAATAACCACAAGGATGAGCAAAGCTCTATCTCTAAATGAGCTATCACAATGCTAACCCTAGCTAGGAGGGGGTAGGAGTCTATATATAGTCGTAATGCAAAGTGGGACGAGTTGGAGGGGTACATGGGCCCTTGGCCCGTTCACTGTGCGCAGACAGGCGCCGGATGTCCGGGCTGGGGGGCCGGATGTCCGGCGGCTCGCGAGGAGCTGGATGTCCGGGCTTCTGGCCGGATGTCCGGGCTAGATTTGCCCGATTCCTGTGCTCTCTGGATAGGCGGGGCCAGATGTCCGGGGCTTCGGGAGGAGCCGGATGTCCGGGGCATGGGGCCGGATGTCCGGGCTATCGGGGTCGCTTCCGGAGCTCTCTGGATAGGAAGGGGTCGGGCCGGATGTCCAGAGCCTGTAGGACCTCGACGTCCTTCTTCGTCGAGCTTCTTCATCCATGTACTTGGGGACTTGTCCAATGTTCCAAGCATCTCCATGGTCGTCTCCTCGGTTCCTGAGCACATGCAGTGTCTTTGCATAAGGTGGCAACCATGTCTCGCATGAATGGAAAGGGGAAGCATTTAGGAGCGGGTTCACCTTGTGTCCAATGGCGTATGCTTGAGGTCTCATCGTATATCCACTTGGGGCTTAGGGAGTAGTCGTAGTGTACATGGGGATGACCGTAGGATGCTCCGCATCATCTCCCCCCCCTTGGGAAAGATCCGACCTCGGATCGTAAACCTCATCACCATGGAAACGGTTATCGTGGACGGACTTGTAGTTGGATGGAGTTGAAGACATGGCGCAATCCAAGTACTCCAAGGTGTCGCCGGAGTGGTATACATGCAAAAAGAGCAAACAAAAACGACACTCGGAAATACAATGGTTAGCGCACACTAGGTGTCCATCAAGTAAGTATGTGTTCGTCCGATAAGATTGATCATGACAAGGTGCATGAAGCTTAGCCAAATGATATAGAATGATATGTAAAGCATTCATGTGAGCAAAAGCATTTGTTGTATGCACAAAGGTGTTGTGAATATGATTAGTGCGACCATTGTGCAAAATGATGCCATAATGGGACGGTGTATCAAAAGCATGAACATGGTAATTGGTGCTCAATGTTATTATGTTATCATGCAATTGATGGTAGGCAATGTGATTATTATGTATGAATATGCCATCAAGGAAGATCACAACAAATTTGCTAAGGAAATGCACAAGCTCTTATATCATGGGTGGCATAGAAATACAAGATGCAACAAGGCAATCATAATGTGAGTCAATCCATGCATAAGATGCAAATTTGATATGGGTGGTGTTGTACCATAGCTCGATGTCATGGCACTCCTCAACTTGAAGGTCCATAGGGTCCATCTCCAATGTCGGTCCTCCATCCAATATATGTATCATGTAGACAAGAAGAAGGAAACACCAATGAAAGAGTGACCCATCCAATATGCATATGTGAGGATGGCTCAAAGGGAAGGAGTTCACCTTAAGTAGTGTCACGAAAATGATGGTGTCGCACATCGTGTACGCCTTCACATGACCAAGTTGTCTCATGACGATGCCGCCTTGTGAATCCTACAAAATGAAAGAGAATGACAAACACTCGAAAAAACAAATTAGGTTAGCAGAAATGCAAAACCAAACATCCGTGTGGTAAAATACCCAACAAGTGTTTTCATCATTCTTATCATAAGAAAGTACAAGGGCGTAGGGCATGGTATGTAGACATAAGATGCGAGAACAACCAAAGACAAGAATCTCAATCAAAGAAGCATGCGTCACATGTAAGGTATCCAAGTCTCCAAGATTAATAAGCATAGAATTGTTGCACTCACTACAAGTGAAGATGAGAGATGCAACTAGTGGAGACAAGTGACAATCATCAAGGTAAATCATGTGAGAGGCATGAATATATATGTCATCAACCCAATGAATTGAGCAAGAATGGATCATGGACGATGTGACAAAGCAAGTGATCAATGTAAACAAGTCATGCAAGCTAGTAGTGCGAAGATGCAACGTACTAGAGGTAATCATGGCAATCATGTCATGTGTGAAAATAGTGAGCATAAATAATGCACATGACATATCACAAGCATGAAAACAACATATGAGTAATGTATCATCATTGTATTGGCAAGAAGTCCTATGTAAATAGCAATTGAACAATATGACTCTCCCAACACAAGAATCAACAATAGCATGAGATAGAAGGTAAACATGGTAATAGCAACAAGGATCTCCACCAAGCATGCAAATACACCTAGAGGTAGTATAATGGTGAATCATCGATAAATGCACGCAAGGGTCACAATTGCATGGCAAAGGCATATAAAGAGGCATAACATGCAAAGTGAACACGGTAAAACGGGTATAAGGTGACAATTGGTATATAGCCCATAGCCGTGTGAGAGCCAAGTAGAAGAGATGCGCGTAGTCGTTGCGCGAAGGGAACGGTGGTAAGGATAGTCCACGGGATCCCAAGTCATCGTTGCTCTCAAGAGATCGTTTCGTCAACTCTTGGGATTGAGAGGTTGACGAGTATATGTGAGTACCTACACAAAACAAAGGCAAAGGGAAAATTGTGTGTGCGTGGTATATGTACACATCATCCATCATGATGCATACGTGCATGTGTTGGTTAGCACAAAATATCCAATGCTCAAATAAATGAGATGTGTGATATAGAAACATGTCATCCATCATGAGAGGTTTGTTATTATGTATAGCATAATGGAGACTCAAATTGTGTAATGCATCATGAGAAATTGCCGGGGCCGGGACACGACATCCCAAAAATTAACCCCTCGTGTCATCACCAGCCCAGGATTATTGTTACTGGTGGACACGTCCTTGTTACAGAGTTACCAAGCTATTACAAGAATTGGATACAAGACCATAAAGGTCCAAAAATACAATACTGATATCTGGTGGTGGTTGACGGAATTGACTCGTGGTTCCCCAACGTCGATGGGGCTCCATCCCCACAGGAACAGCTGACCCGGATAATTCCTATCCGCGTGGCTGCTATCCTAGGCTCCGCACGGTCATTGTTGTGGTATTCCTTGTAGAACTCCTGACCTGGCCAAGTAAATAGCCAGGGACAAGCCTGTGAGTACGTTTGAATGTACTCACAAACATCCTGAACAAGAGATATACCGAATGCAGCAAACAAAATATATGATCATGTTGAACCAAATTATATGCGTTTGCTCATGCTGGATCATGCTATAATGCTCATGCTGACACAAATTTAAATCATTACATGATAATAGCAAAATGATACGGAAGTAAATATAGCATGTTAGTCAGGATCAAACTTGTCAAAAATAACGCAAACGAATGCCACGGGTAGTCTAGCCAGCCCAAGTGACACTCAGCAAGATAAAAGAAATGCCAGTCGGGTGTCAAGTGACGCCACGGTCGGACTTGAAGAGAAATGCCAATCGGGTGTCCACAAGAGTAGTGGCGGGCTAAACTGCCTGTTAACTCGAGAGACGCCACGAGAGGTCTTGAAAATAAAATTGAGTGCCCGGGGTAGTCTAGCCAGCCCCTGAGACACTCAGGAAAAAATTCAAAATAAGAGAAATGGGTTAGTCCTCAAAATTATGCATAACCATAACAATATTTAACAAGCATAAAAATATTCATGGTAGCAACAGGGTGTCCATAATTATCCTGCAAAATAATTCAGGCTCAATTTAATTATTTTCCTCCGAAGACCGACACTAAGACCGACACTTGACCAACCCAGACCGTAGCCCTTAACCGCGGACACGGCTATTCGAATAGGTTTAAACTCTGCAGAGGGTGTGCTCTTTACCCACAAGTAAAGGATTTCTTTAGTCAGTACCGTGACACTGACTAATTCCCATTACGGTCTTTGGGTTGAAAACACACCTGACCAGCACACACCAGATTAACTTTCCGGATGCCAGGAATCACCCAAGGCATCGTTCAAGAAAAACTTTAAGATGGAGAGACCAACGTCCTGCATGGGATCACTATTAATACGCGCGGATTACAAGGGGTGCTCCCCTATCAGTCAGAACTGGAAACACCCATGCCCCTGACCCGATGACAGGATTTAGTCCACCAACATGGAAACCCTCATCGTAGCCCTCTATGTGGTGTGTGCACGAAAAGGGGTTAACAACTTACTGAACCATACCCCACCTGTGGCAGGGACAAGTGGCAGCATGAATCAAGTATGGGGGTTACCGGAACAAGACTCGATCTACGGTCGACTCAGGAGGTTAAGTTTTCCTGCAGTGGTTAGCACAATATATTCCATGGTGATACCCAAAAGCATCACCACCCGGCATGTCCCGACATGCCCTTACTGATCATTCTCGTCACCACGAGAAATTTCAGTCTCACGGTCACTTTACTCGTGACTGATTCTTTCCTGCAGTTTAGTCCGGACCAACATGGCAGATGTGACATGTGAAAATAACCATGCTCACACATAATTCATGCTTAGACAGAGACAAAATATTGTCAAGGGATCTATCATGCAAAAATAGCCATATGCCAGTTTTATTTGAATTCAACATATTCATGATGCAATTATTCTCGCAAACAAACAACTATGCAATCCACCATATCAAGTGTTCAAGATGCTTGCCTTTAGTATGCAGAGATATTGGGTGCACTCCAAAAGTTTGAAAAGTTTCTTCCCTCCATTACCTATTTTCAAAAACATTTAAATAACCACATAAAGGAAAAGTAGTGCCAAAAATTGTTACAAATATTTGTGAAATAAACATTAAAATAAATTAGATGAAAAATAAGGATTAATAGAAAAATAATTAATTTATTTGGAGCTCATATGAATTAGTTATGGAATTTCTAGGATGGAATAAATGATTAAAAGTACTATTTAATTGATCCTGGGGAGATAAAGCTTAGGAAAAATGTTCATCTAAGTTAGATAAATAGAGCATGATTCTTAGAGTATTTACAAATTTGAATCATCAAATTTGGGCTAGAAATGGTGTCTATGGAAATTAATTGAGAGTTGCTGGAAAAAGAAGAAGAAACAAGCAGAGGACAGAGGCGCGCCCTGAGCACTGCTTAGTTGCGTCATGCCACTGGGCCAGGCCCAAAGGTGCTGCCACGCAGGGGAGGGGAGCGGTGGCTCACCGACAAGTGGGGCCCACCTGTCGGGTTTATCTTCTCCCACGCGTGCGCCTGGACAGGAGCAGGGGAGGTGCTCCGGCGATGATTGCCGGCGGTGGAAGGCGCCGTTCCCGGCGCTTGGCACACCAACATACTCAGGAGGTCAGACCGCGTCCGTTGGAGGGGGAGGGAGTCGCCGGAAAGCTCGAGGTTGAGCAGAGCTTCAACCATGGCGGAAAGGAGCTTCGGGTGGGAGAGGGATTTCTCCCATGGGCCACCTCCAGTGGAATTGGCGAGGGGAATGGCTCGGCGAGCACTCCAGGAGTTGAGTGGTGAAGAAAACAGCAAGGGGAAGTCGTTGGTGGCATGGGAACTGGCGGGTCAGTGGTTGCGGCAGAAGCGGCCAGAGTCGGGGGAGATGGCTCCTCCGGTCGTTCTGCTGCCCATGGGGCTCATCGAGGGGGTGAAGGAGATTCGGTGGTGGTAGAGGGAGGGTCGGGTGACCTTTTTATAGCAGGAAGGAGGCGGTTCCGAGGCTTCCAGGGCACGGCACGGCGGCGGCACCATTACTGCGCCGGAGAAGTTGGTGTGGCCGGTGGCCAGGGTCGGTGAGGACGGTGGCCGTCCGCATTAATGCTGGGGCCTGCTGGTTGGCTCGGAGGTGAACCACGCGTCCTGGGCGGTGGCGTATCCGATACGGTAGTGGCCGCGGCGACGCTGGATGGTGGTGGGCGGCGGTGGTCAGCACTAGGCGACGCGGGAAGGTGTCGGCGAGGTGCGTGAGTGTCTCTCGAAGCTCCTGGAGGTGGCTGGCGTGCGGAGCGGTGGCAGGGAGTCTAGCAGCGGGCGGTGCCGACACCTGCAACCACGGCGCTCTGGGCACGCTCTGTGCACGCACCCAGTGCGTTCGGCAGAATGCCAGTGCATCCTAGGGTGCTCCAAATGAGATGATTTTTGGTAGAGTGGCTGATATTTCTCTGATAGGTATTATGGACATGGTGGTTTAGTCATAGCATCAAGTCCTCAATGTAGTTTAGGAAGAGACAAACTTTTTGTCATGCACACATGGTGCTCGACAGAATGCTTTGGTGGTCTAGGTGGCTCTGATGAATTTGAATTTTTGCAGGATGGTGTCTCCTTAGATGATATATATGGTGGTGGAGTTGGATGGACAAAAAGATTAACTTGCCAGTGCAAGTTTTAGAGAAATTCATTTCTGGACAAAAACTTCAGAGGAATATTTGGTGAACTAAAAAGTTTTTAATGGGGCTAAAATTTTGGACTTAAGGGTTTGGTTGGAAGCACTATAAGTGGGAAAATTTTCAGGATTTTTGGCGCAAGGAAAATTGGGGTTGTAGTTATAACCTAAGAAATGGACAGAATTGAAAGGAGGTTGTTTCACTCAAAATTTACAAAATACTAAGTTGCGTTTTTGCATAAAAGTGATATGTAGGCATCACATGACCTCCCATAATTTCTGTGGAATTTTGAAAGAATTATTTAAAGTAGTTGTAGTGCAACAGAGGCATTTAAAATATTGAAATAGCTGTTAAAAGAATTGTTTAGAGGCAAATTTTATTCTGAAAATAATTCTTACTGTTATTAAACTATAATTGAAATGTTTTAAGATAACTACCAAAGCCACAAAATTATTTCCAAAAATTGTTATATGGAGGGAAGAATTTTGAAAAAAACAGAAACAGAAAATGGTTCTGAAATTAATAAAAGACCTAGCAAAAATTCAAAATTTAAATTCAGACCAAATTTTATTTAGTAAAAACATGATTAAATTTTTGGGGTGTTACAGAAATATGTGGAGCATTGCTATTCATGGAATGCATAGGGTGCACACAATCATGAGAATCATGCAAAATATGAAATGCATCAAAATCTCCTAATATGTATGAGGAAACTATGGGGGTTTCCTCATGAGCATTAGTGGAAACATCACATGGAGAATATTGACAACATCCAAAACAAAGCATATTTGGAACAATGTGATCATGGCATGGCTTAGTGGATGAATTGCACAAATCATGTAAAGGAAGCATGGCAATATCATTGCATGAAAAACAAAAGCCAATGACCATCATCTCAGCATCTATGCCATAAGTGCAAATGGGATTTATTTTAATAAGGCATGCATAGTTACTATGTTGAGATTGAAAGGATGCAATATGGGAGATCTCACTCATAGCATATGAAAAGTCTAATGGATTGTCAGACATGACGTGACCGATAGAATTTTCACATGATATCCTATGGAGCATAGCATCACAACTAGGCAATTCAACATGCTCATCATCATATTCATCATAAATTGGTAAGTCATGACATGAGGAGGTCGCACTAGCATGTAGCATGGTAATAGGTGTGTCAACATCATGCAAACAATCATTGGTAAGATAGTCCACTAGTGGGACAAGAGAAGGTCCATCACCTATATTACCTTTAGAGCATCGCTCATGTGTTGTAGGTGAGGTGTCAAAGAACAAGTTGTGGTCATCTTCATCTTGATGGAACCATGTGGGGGGGGTGCATCATCATCCATCATGGCCATCAGTTTGTCCATCGAAAGTATGGACTCATCGAGGATTGGTGCGTCATCGTGTAGGAGATCTAGCACCAAAGAAAGAAACACACACGGAGTAGAGGGTAAGTCGTTAGAAATCATAGTGGCCTCACAAGCCATCTCAACTACCTCACTCACTAAGTGTTGTGGCTCACTCACTCCCGATATGATGCTCTCACTTGTATGGTTGGTGGAGTCACTCAAATGGCTCTCAACCTCACATGGGATGTGTGGCATGCTCTCATGTGTGGGGCTAGTGGTGGTCACACTCATCCTCTCATAGGAAATGCTCTCAATGTCACATATGGTGGAGTCACTCATCTCACTCATGGGGTGGTGGCTCTCCTCACATGGCAATTGGGGCATCTCGTCATATGTGTGTGTCGGAGAGATGTAGGTGCAAATGTATCCATGCTCAACTCCTATCGCCGCCTTGGTTGAATGGATAGTCCCATGCTCAACCTCCTCATCCATAACGCCTCCAAAGATGAATGTCGTAGGATGTGGCAAATCATCATGCTCCTCCGAGATCAAAGATAATGTCTCATGTGCGGTCTCGTAGTTTGACTCGGAGTATGAGTCCTATTGGGGCGCCGTATTCATGTTGTTAAAGAGGTTCGCGCTCGTGGCCGTAGTCTAAGGGGATGGCCCATGCTCGGCCTTCTTGTCGCCGTCTTGTTGTAGGAGGCCCATATGATGTGGTACCTCATAGCTCGTCTCCATGATCGAAGGGAATTTCCCATGCTCGGCCATCTTCCTTGAGGGGCTTCCGAAGATGGAAGTGTCGCCCTCGCTTGTAGGTGGTCGCTGAGGGCGTCATGGACTAAGGGGTCCTTGGGGCGACGGCCCATTGTGCATGGGCCAGACTGGTGGAGCCGTACTATGATAGGAGATCTATGAAGCCGTGGTGTGCCCTCCAAGTCAAGAAGGCGGAAGATCTCTTTTATTCCTTATTGTAATCTATCTTCGGCAACCCTAGCCCTATCGGTGTCTATATAAACCGAGGGTTGTAGTCATTAGGGGGAGAGCTATCTTCATCCCTCGTAGCCTAGGGTTTAGCTCATGCTGATCTCGAAGTAGATCTACTCGATAAACCACGTTATACAATCAAGCAGGACATAGGGTTTTACCTCTTCGAGAGGGCCTGAACCTGGGTAAACACTGTGTTCATCGTCCCTTGTTACCCATCGATCCTAGATCCACAGCTCGGGACCCCCTACCCCGAGGTTTGCCGGTTTTGACACCGACATTGGTGCTTTCATTGAGAGTTCCGTTGTGGGATCGCTAGAACAATCGATGGCTCAACCGGTCGCTAGAGACCACACCCGGACCGAGGGCTTCCTCGCCCCTAGGCATCTCCTCGTCTTCGGCGGCATAATAGCGCGCGCCGATCCCACTAGTCGCCTCAACCAGATCGAAGGCCTCTCCCATGTCGAAGGGTTCATTGGTTCAGGGGCGTCAACCCCAGGACCAGCAGATTCACAAAAATCCGGTATCCCTCAGAATCCGGCCTGGAAGCCCGACTCCGACGGACCGCTGTGAAGATCTCCCCCCGAACCGCCGGAGTGCCCGGCACCCCCATGCGGCCAGCCGCCAGACCACCTGGTGAGCCTTTTTCGTGCGATGGGAATCTCTGTTACTAGGCCTACAGCCTACGATTGGATCGGGCTTAAACCTGACGACCGAAAGATTGGTACCCCTCCGGTCACACACCTCATCGCCACAGTTGAAGAGGCCCAGGAGGGGCCATAGCCTTGCAAGCTAAAGCCGGTGTACACTCGAATCCCCATTTCGGAGTCAGACACCAGCCCGGATGTACATCCGGACACAACCCCCAGCTCAAGTCCCGGCCTCGAGCCTATCCGGCCGCACACCAGTTCGGATCCAAGCCCTTTGCGGTCAGGACCAGACATGACTCAACCGTTCATCAAGGATAGTCCGGATCCGCGGCAGGAGGGAATTCTCGAAATTTTCCCACCCGCCCACCACACGGAATATAATCCGGACTCGAGAAACCCAGACATATGGGACCTCATGTACGTCAAGTAGCTGCCAAACGAGACAGTCCACAACTATTGGGCTAGATTTCTCCTGGTAAAGAACAAGATGGCACCTTGCCATGACGAAGAAATAATTAAAGCCTTTCAGTTTAACTGTAGGGACGAGGGCCTCTCAAACACCCTCGCGCGTCGCCTAATTCAAAGCGTTACCAAACTGTCAGACATGGTCTGCAAATATTGTGCCATGGAGAACACATGGAGGGCGCAATAGCTGAACATGGGGCCTCAGCCCGCTGCACATCACGGAAGAACCCGCCTTAATCGGGCTTACATAAAACCGGTCACCGGAGCGCGTGCCTAAGGAGAGGAAAACTAGGCCCAGATCGGTGTTAGACGAATTGCTGGATAAACCATGCCCGATACATTCGGTCTTGCGAGACGCAAACCCAACCCACAGACTGCGAGCCTGTTGGGTGGTATGACAAGTGGTCAAACATGGTGAGCCAATCTTGGGCCTTACACCCCCCTAGATAAATAGTCTTCGGCTTTGCCGCAGGACCACAATGTCCTCACGGTATATGAGACGTTTGCCTCAAACAATAAAAGGAAAAAAGCTCTTCGAGAGCTCAATCAAATATATCAAGTAACGGCCACACTACCATGGGCATCCATGCCTATCACCTTCAACAAGAAGGATGAGCCAAGCTCCCGCAATAGCCACGCACCAGCCGCACTGGTCCTCGACCCCTTTGTCGATGGTTTCCGGCTGACTAAAGTGCTGATGGACGGAGGCAGCGGCCTCAACCTCATTTATGAGGATACTCTAGACAAGATGCAGTTCAACAGGCCTCGCATCGAATGCAGCCACACCACATTCCGAGGCATAATACTCGGAAGGGAGGCACACTGCTCGGGACACGTAACACTGGACGTCGTGTTTGGTACACCCAACAACTACAGATCTGAACCCTTGCTATTTCACATTGTGCCTTTCCGTAGCGGATACCATGCCCTTCTAGGACGTGAGGCATTCTCAAGATTTCAGGCCATACCACATTATGGGTATATGAAACTCAGGATGCCAGGGCCCAATGGGGTGATCTCTCTTCAAAGCGACCCGAGCAAAGCCTTGCGAGCTGAAAACAAAACGACGTCACTCGCCCTAGAGACACTATCTGAAGCCCCCGCGGCTGAAGAGTTGACAGCGCTACGGACCACTGTCGACAGGGATGATGTGGTTCTCAGTAAAAGACAAAAGCCCACATCATTCAAGCCAGTGGACGAAATAGTCAAATTTCAAGTGCACCCAACAGATCCCAATAAAACAGCATCCATAGGAGCACAGCTGGACCCCGCAGTCGACAAGGTGCTAAGGACATTCCTGCGTGAAAATTGGGAAATATTCGCCTGGTACCCATCAGATATGCCAGGAATACCACGAAGACTAGCAGAGCACAACCTCAACATTTTGAAAGGCTTCAAGCCAGTGAAACAAACCCTGCGCTGATTTTCCAAACCCAAACGGCAGGCCATGGGTGAAGAGCTTGCAAAACTACTAGAGGCCGAATTCATCCGCGAGATCAAGCACCCGAGTGGTTAGCAAATCTGGTTATGGTACCCAAGAAGGATAAGTCCTGGCGGCTCTGCGTCGACTTCAAAGACCTCAACAAGGCTTGCCCCAAGGATCCATTCCCTCTGCCAAGGATAGACCAGATCATCGACGCCACCGCCGGACACGACTTGTTATGCTTCCTCGACTCATACTCCGGATACCATCAGATCAAGATGAAGGAGTCCGATCAGGCAGCAACTACATTCATCACCCCCTATGGCCCTTTTGCTTCAACACTATGCCGTTCGGACTAAAAAACGCAAGAGCCACATACCAGCGCATGATTCAAACATGCCTCGAAAACCAAATTGGCAAAACAGTCGAAGCATACATGGACGATGTGGTTGTCAAAACCAAAAACATTGACCAACTGATAGACGACCTACGTCAAACCTTCGACAACCTGTGGGCCTATGATATATGGCTCAACCCAGAGAAATGTGTCTTCGGAGTCCCTACCGGAAAGCTACTCGGATTCATAGTTTCCCATAGAGGAATCGAAGCCAATCCGGCCAAAATTAGAGCGCTATCTCAGCTCGCAATACCAACGGAGCTTAAGCATGTCCAGAAGCTGGCAGGATGCGTGGCCGCTTTGAGCCGCTTCATATCCCACCTCGGAGAAAAGGCATTGCCACTCTACAAACTGCTTAAAAAGACCAAGAACTTCCAATGGACAGATGAAGCAACCATGGCACTCGAGGAGATTAAGACACTCCTCGCCGGCAATCCTATCCTGGCCGCGCCCAGCATTGGCGAGCCCATCCTACTATACATTTCGGCCACCAATCAGGTGGTCAGCGCGGTACTCGTCGTAGAATGGGAGACCGAGGGCCACAAGTTCCAAGTCCAAAAGCCAGTCTACTACATGTCCGAGGTGCTTACGCCATGCAAATCACGATACCCGCACTATCAAAACATAGCCTACACGGTCTTCATGGCATCTCGAAAGCTACGTCATTACTTTCAAGAATGTTCGGTCACAGTAGCGTCAAAAGTCCCCTTGAATGATATAATCAATAACAGGGATGCTACAGGCCGCATCGCCAAATGGGCCATCGAGCTTCTCCCTTTCGAGATAACATATAAGCCATGCCGAGCCATTAAATCTCAGGTGCTGGCCGATTTCATAGCCGAATGGACCGAGGCCGAACTACCCAGAGAGTACTCCACATACTCACACTGGACAATGTACTTCGACGGCTGAAATATGTTAGTCGGACTGGGGGCTGGGGTCATCCTCATCTCCCCCAAAGGCGACACCGTTCGGTATGTCCTCCAAATAATGTACACGGACTCGAACAATGCAGCCGAATACGAAGCACTAATACATGGTCTTCGTATGGCCACATCAATGGGCGTGCAGTGCCTTGAGGTAAGGGGAGACTCAAATCTGGCAATCTCTCAAGTCAACTGCGAATTCGACGCCAAAGACCCCAAGATGGCGGCGTACAGAAACGCGGTCCTCCAGATATCTGCTCGATTTAAGGGCCTAGAATTTCACCATGTCGCTAGAGACAGCAATCAAGCAGCCGACGTCCTTGCCCGCATGGGCGCCAAGCGCGACCCGGTTCCTAAAAACACCTTCCTCGAGCGGCTCTTTAAGCCCTCCGTGGTATGGCAGGACGACGTCACCGGTGCACCATCAGACGAGCCCGCTCACAATGCCTCACCCGACAACGAACAAGACGATCACGTCATCGGTGGCTCCACACTCGAGGAAACACCTTCCGCACATGAGGTAATGGCTGTAATCCCACCCTGGATAGAACGCTTGCTAGCCTACCTCACACAACATCAGCTTCCGGAGGATCAAACCGAAGCACGACTCATAGTTCATTGCTCTAAAGCATACAAGGTCCATGAGGGTGAACTCTATAAGAAGAGTACCATAGGAGTTTTACAAAGGTGCATCTCCGAAGAAGAGGGGCAGCAGCTTTTGGCAGAGATACACGCGGGCATGGGCGGACACCACGTGGCAGCTCGGGCTTTGGTCAGCAAGGCTTTCCGAGCAGGTTTTTTCTGGCCTACCGCCCGTGAGGACGCCCGGACATTAGTCCAACACTGCGTCGGATGCCAGCTGTTCGCAAATCAAAGCCACATGCCCCCCACAGCTCTCTGGACGATACCGATCACGTGGCCTTTGCAGTCTGGGGTCTCGACATGGTCGGACCACTCAAAGGGGGAACAAACAAAAAGAACTACCTATTGGTCATGGTCGACAAATTCACAAAGTGGATTGAGGCAAGACCCGTCACTTCGGTAGAATCCGGACCACTCGTCGCCTTCTTATCCAGTGTTGTACACCGTTACGGTGTCCCCACAGCATAATTACCGATAATGGTACCAACTTCACAGACCGGGAGGTTAAAGACTGGTGCGGGAAAATGGGCATCAAGCTCAATTACACCTCGGTGTACCACCCACAGACCAACGGGCAGGTCGAACGGGCCAATGGACTCATTATGAGCGGCATTAAGCCTCGGCTAGTTCGATCCCTTGAACAATCAGACTACCATTGGGTCGAGGAACTCGATTCCGTACTATGGGGGTTGCGCACCACCCCTGATCGGTCAACCGGATACACACCATTTTTTATGGTATACGGTGCGGAAGCAGTTCTCCCATGCGACCTTATCCATGACGCGCCTAGAGTGTGCATGTACGAAGAAAAGAAAGCCGAGCTCGATCAGCAGGATGATCTGGACACTTTGGAAGAAGAACGATACATAGCTCGGGCTCGGTCCGTGTTCTATCAATAGCAAGCATGACGTTACCACAACCGCGAAGTCCGGGCAAAGACATACAACATGGGAGACCTTGTCCTCCGACTCCCTGAAAAACAGAAGAATAAACTATCACCTAAATGGGAGGGACCGTACATCATCGATGAAGTACTTGTAGGAGGAGCGTATCATCTTTGCCGCCTGTCTGACAATGGCCTCGAGCCGAACCCGTGGAACACATCAAGGCTGCAGCATTTTTACGCCTGGGTCCAACATCAATTTTTGCCTTTTCTTTCTTTTATTTTTTTTACCCTTTTCTCTCTTTCGTCATGGTGCTAGTTTAGCTAAACCGAACCATACCAGGCCCATATTATATACCGTTAAATGTAATACCCAGCTTCGCTTGGGGGCTCCCTTAGACGAGCCGCATAAATGCATACATCGCATTCATTATGATTGCATCCTTCTCATACATGTTAAGCCAACATATGCACTTGTTTGACTTAAGATCTTTGCCAAGCCGGGTTGCCAGGCTCCTGTGATTACCCCTACGTTCCCGATTGTTCAGCTAGGGAGTAACGGGAGCACCTCTGTGATTGTTACGACCGGGTCACCCGGGACCGTACCTCAGACGGGAGAAGCCGAAAGCTAGCGTTCTTACAGAATATAATAAGTCGGCCTAAGGGAAGTGAATACAGCCTCGAGCTTACTACCAAGGTTCTTTTCTAAAGCCATTGGTGTCCGTTGATCCTACGAGCCCAGACTATAACCCTACCCGATGAAAGGAACCCTTGGAGGAACTATTTTCGTTGGAAGATGTTTCTTACGTTAAACAGTAATATAACATTGCTCTCCGCATATGTTTTGTCTGTTCAAACCAGAAGGCCGGATTGCCTGGTTCCTAAATTATTGCCTCATTTCCCATGGCACACCGTACGGAACACTCCCCAATCTCTAATCGGAGAGGCTGAAGCCAATGGCAGGTCAAGACAACATTCTTTCAAAAATAACAATAAGAGCGCGGATGGAACACGGTCAACGTAAAGTACATAGATACATAGAATTGACAAAACTACTCATTCTCGACATTGTCTATCAATTGTTCTAAAGCACAATCCTTTTGCGAATAGCGAGCGGCTTGCATCACTTCCTCATACACCAAGCTTAGTGGTATCTCTTGACCATCAGGGCCAACGGGACCAACGCGGGCCATATGCATTGGGTCTAGCTTGCTGAAGCGGGTCTTTACCATAGCCCACGCCTCGCGTGCTCCTTCTCGGCAGGTCGAGATCTTCCATAACTTAAACCTGCGCCGAGCCCCTTTAAAATGGCTGGCTAGTTTGGCCATACTATCTGGTGGCGCATCCAACGGCCATAATGCCTTCGCCATGCTCTTCATGGCTTTCCGGGCCTTTTCATAGGTCTTTGACAGTTCCTTTAGAAGGTTCCCGTCATAAGTGCTCACTTCTTCCTCAGGCCGCCCAGTCAGGAGACCTAACAAGCAGGTGTCACCAATCATCATTAAAATATCAATGACAATTGTCACATAACATAGTATGGTCAGCACTTACCGAACATGCCACCTTTCAGCTTCTGGTTTTCCTCCATGGCTTGGGCTAGCTGAGCTCTCAAGCTCTTAATTTCCTCGGCTTGGCATTGATTTTCTGCCTTGAGCTCATTTTTCTCGTCCTGACTCTGCATCAACACTCATTTACCAGCCTCCAGCTCCCTCCGTAGCTCGCTTATAGCTTCCGCGGCTGTACGGAGAATACGGTGTTAATGCTTGGTATACAACATATACTTAGAAAAGTAGTCTTTACTACTCACCAGACAATTCGCTACTGGCTTTTCGAGCCGCATCTAGTTTGGCCTTGACTTCGACCAATTGTGTCCGGCTCACTTCAAGATCCTCGGACAGCTTTTTTGTTCTGATCCCTTGAGGCCTACAAAAATAATATCATTATACACCCTTAACTCGGCCGTCCCGCCCGAATTAAGGCTTGGGGGCTAGTTGGTTAGGAAACATGATCTACTTTTAAGCTATATATACCTGCACCTTGGCGGCAAATAGACCGGCAATCCCGTCCGGGCTGCTCCAAGGTACGCGTCCACCGAACTAAAAGCATTGAAATCATATTCGGCAAAAGCAGTATGACGTAAAGTCTACCTCCGGCGGCGATGGTTCATTACGCTCTCGACTTCGGAATTAGTGACCGAAACATCGTCGGAATCCGCCGGGGGTACGCCAGCCGTCGCATGTTTGGAGGATGCTCTGGCTTGTGCCCAAGGCTTGGGACCGGAATTACGGTTTGGCGCATCCGGGTGATCTACAGATTGGTGTAGAGGCATGCGCCTTCTGCAAAATTGAGCAAGCCTTAATAAAAAGAGTGCCAGCGACGACTCTTGCTGCGATTCTGAAATACGTTACCTCTGGGCCGAGGAGGCAGGTGCCTTCGCTTCTGTGGAGTCTTTTCGCTTTGATCCCACGTCAAGGGCCTGAGCCGGTGCGGTCCGTGCTCCTCTCGAGGCATTCTTACACGTAGTGCAGCAACCCTTGGGAGTAGAAGTCAGCACCTGGGGGTAGCGTGAGACGAGCATCCTGTTCGGGAGGGGTTCTTCTTTTCACTTACTGAGGAAGAAGGAAGAGCCCCGAGGTGATCGGCTGTCACAGCCACCTTGGCGCCGTCAAGGCCCTCCTGATAGAACACCCCATCTTCAAATTCGATTGACGTCTCTGGATCGTCGTGATACCCCGGATCGCCCTCTCGAGAGTGACTCTCTGGTTGAGGAGGAGGACAACTAATGGACGCAACCTGACGCCTCCATCCCTGTTTAAATGACGACCAGTAAGAATTCGGCGTAATCTACAGACTCAAAGTAATGGGTTGTGACTTACCGAGTCCGCCGGATTGAGCAGCCTTCTCGAATACTCATACGAGCGAACTCTGCTTCGTCTCCCTTGAAGAGATCGACCAGTATTTTGGCCAGGGCCGTCTTGTTGTCTGGCCCTTTCCGCTGGTAACGAGTTACATCGTTGGTCCTGTTGTAGCACCATAAAGGGTGACCCTGCTATTGGAGGGGTTGCATGCATCGGGTAATGGCGATGGCCATAACTTCGATCATGGTCAGTCTGCTGCTAGTAAGCAGTCTGATCTTGGCTGACAGTGCAAGCACCTCTTCGCTGTCCTATTGGGAAGGGCCTCTAGGCCGCCAGTTGTACCGCTTTATAGGCGGATCATTTGAATATTTAGGTAGCCCTTGCCGAATTGGGTCGGTGAGGGCAACATCCTTGATATAGAACCACTCCGAAGTCCATCCTTCAGGATCTTTCTGTGGGGTTCCGATTGGGTACCCTGTCCTAGCTATTCGCCATATTTTGGAACCACCTACCTCAAATATAGATCCCTCCCGGAGGCGGAGGACAAGACAGAAATACTTCCTCCACAAGTCAAAGTGGGGCTCGCAACTCAGAAATATCTCGCACAAGGCCACGAAGCCAGAAATGTGCAATATCGACCCCGGGGTGAGGTTGTGGAGCTGGATCCCATAGAACTCTAGTAGACCCCGTAGGAAAGGATGAATGGGAAAACCCAAACCCTTAGAAGGAAGGGCACGAGACATATCCTCTCCTCCTTGTTTGGGGCGGGGGAGTTCTCGGCAAGAGCGCGGCCATCAATGGACTGGGACCAGATCGGCCGAGGGGAGGAAGCGCTGTGTCTGCAAGCAATTCAGCTGGATATGCAAGACCGAGCAGCTCGACCAATCGCCTGGGAGCAGGCCGTGAGGGCGCGAGGAAGAACCTGGGATGTCGGCCATGGCTTTGGGGAATTTTTTTGGTGTCGTTCTTGGTGAAGGGGAAGATAACTGTTCTCAGCACCTTTGGATCTATAAATAGGCATCTTGTCGTGAAGCCGAAAGGGCAGGTGCATGGAAGGACGGCACTGGGCTGCATGCCCTCTGGAAAGGTGTGTGAAGCCCTTGTCCCGAGGAATGGCATTAAACTCTGATGGACCCACCTCGATCTCAAGGCATCTCCGGATCCTGGAATCTTGAGACTGTCTGGACCCAAGGACATCAGAGCGGGTTCCGGATACTGTTTGGCGACAGTAACATGACTTCAAGTGAAATAAAAGAACTCGTCTCGCAAGCCGACGATGTGAAGATTCCAGAAGACGATCCCCGGCTTTGGAGGAAAGTTCGGGGGCTACTGAGGGAGTCATGGACTAAGGGGTCCTCGGGGCGATGGCCCATTGTGCATGGGCCGGACTAGTGGAGCCGTACTATGACAGGAGATCTATGAAGCCGTGGTGTGCCCTCCAAGTCAAGAAGGCGGAAGATCTCTTTTATTCCTTATTGTAATCTATCTTCGGCAACCCTAGCCCTATCGGTGTCTATATAAACCGAGGGTTGTAGTCATTAGGGGGAGAGCTATCTTCATCCCCCGTAGCCTAGGGTTTAGCTCATGCTGATCTCGAGATAGATCTACTCTGTAAACCATGTTATACAATCAATACAATCAAGCAGGACATAGGGTTTTACCTCTTCGAGAGGGCCCGAACCTGGGTAAACACTGTGTTCGTCGTCCCTTGTTACCCATTGATCCTAGATCCATAGCTCGGGACCCCCTACCCTAAGGTCTGTCGGTCACCTTGGACTTGATGATGTCGATGTAGGCGTACTCATGGGAAGTAGGCGAAGATGTTGTATGTCCAAAGGCGAAGATGCCTTGATGACACTTGGCGAAGATGCCGAAGTGGTGGTGGTGGTAGCCGTAGCTTCCTCTTGGTGGTGCTTGTCTCGCGGTCTTCTCTTGTGCTCATGAAGGTTGGCCGTAGCACATGATGCTTGGAGGTGACTTGCCCTTCATGACGATGTGGATCACGAATATGATGGTGGTCGCCATGGAGATGTGGACGTGGACGAATTGCACTTGCATCGCTTGGGTGCTCCGAAGATTTGCGACTCGCTCGCTGCCTCCTTGAAGATGATGAAGGGGAAGAAGAAGACTTGTAGTCGGCCACCATGTCTTGTAGTTGATCCTTTAGCTCGTCCAACTTGGTGTCGATGTAGTCCCTTTTCCTTGCTTTGGAGTGACGTATGACGATGGCGAGGTTGTCGATGCGCTCTCGCAAGGTAGATTGTACACCTTGCATTTCGTGTTGTAGTCCGAAGAGTGGAGTTTTGGTGTTGTAGTTGTTCACGCCGTAGATGTCGTTGAAGACCAGAGATGAAATGCTTTGCCTATCCATCACAAGACTCGAGCAAATGTGAGTGGGAGAACGAGAAGAACTAGACCAAATGTACCTTAACCGATGTTGAGAATGGATCAATGATCACTCAATAGTGTAGCAAGGAAATAGCACAATTGGTACCTTATCTCGTCAATTTCTCACACCTACACAAATAAAGCTTTTGGTGGAGCTCGGTGAGGATAGTGGCACAAAAAATTGATGCAAAATGTTACTAAGAGTCAATAATGTTGAAAGAGATTCACAAATTCGCAAGTGCAACAAGTAGACCAATAGCAATCAATGGTACACGGAAACACACACACGGATAGATAGATGGGGTCGTGCAACCAAGGAATGAGCTCAAAATGTGGAATCCACGGAAAATGCTCTTGTTGCACAACGCTAGAGAGACACTAGCATGATTGCTCAATAGGCGGATATGACACTTGTGCACAACCTATAGGAGACAAAAATGCAATGGCTTCTATCCCAAGTATGCTATGTATATATGATTCCTGGTGATCCTCTCAAGATGATCCAAGATGATCGTATATGACAATCTTATATGCAATGAGGTGTGATGCTATGGCTATTGCTTACAAGCTCTTTGCTCTCTTTGCTTAAAAGCTTATTCTTTTTTTTATATGGCCACTATGTGAAATGCACAAACCAAGATAGCAATTGTGTATATGCAGGAACAAGCTTGTGACACAAGGGATGGTACTATGATACCAATATGATATGGTATGTATGCAATGGAAGGGATGATCACTAATGTGCACAAGTAACGTTGTAGGCAATACTCAATGGCTAGTCTCTATAGGCAAGTGACGCAAAATGGGCTAGGGGTTAACAATACAATGGCAAGAATGTACAATGATGGGATACCACGATACCAAGGTGATATAGAGGTTACCGTTAATGGTTTGTCGTGTGTAAGCAAGAACAGATAGTGATGAAGTGTTCAATGTCGATGACAACCTTGTGGTGATGATGAGTGGCGATGTTCTCGATGTCGAACCATCCTAATTAGCCGAAACACCTTAGGAAACGGAAAAACCGCGAAATCAAAATATCCAAAGGCAAATGTCAAATGGTGGTAGCGGAAAAGCGGTGGTGGTTGCGGAAGTATGAGTGGAAACCCAGTCAAAATGGGTTATGGTGGCGGAAGGGTATGATGGGCTATACATGGTGTCAGAGTTGAAAACACGGTCCCTAAGTAGCCGAAACACCTTAGGAGACACAACTCACAACACAAACAAAATTGGTTAAGTTGGGGTGGCGGAAGTGTATGGTGGGTAAGCCTATGCGGAAGTTATGGTGGTGGTTGATGAAGAAGCAACCATCCCTAAGTAGCCGAAACACCTTAGGAGACTCAAATCACAACTCAAACAATCACAAATGGAATGGTGAAAAAAATGGGTTAGGTTGCGGAAGTCGGTGGTGGTAATGCGGAGGATGTGGTGGAAGCCCTAGGCAAAGATGCCAAAGTTCCAAAAATTTATGGAGTCAAATGATGGTGGTAGTGTTTTTATGGTATGTGGGATGTCAATAGCTTCAAAACGAGCTAAAGAACGTCAAAAACGGACTCCGGATGAATTAGTTATGGTCAAAACGGTGAAACACGGGAGGTTGAAATGCCAGGGGCCGGATATCCGGGGGGTAGGCTGGAAATCCGGGGCTGTATGTCCAGAACCATGCAGATTTTGTGCTCCAGGAGCCGGATGTCTGGGCTACGGGCCGGATGTCCGGGGCCACGGGCCGGATGTCTAGGCTCCAAATCCAAGGATGAACTCGAGGAACTCGATTTTGGGGGCGAAAATTGATGATTCCAAGGGCAAAATTGGAGAGATTTCGTGGATGGAAAGTGGGGAAAAGATGGGGGAAAGCTAGATCTACTCAAGACACAATGAATCAATGGATCAAAATCAACAAAACATCATCAAACCAACAAATCACAAAAAAAAAATTGGGGGCTAATTTTGGTCGGGATTTTCGAATTTGAGGACGAAATCAAGCAAAACAAGGCTATAAAACGATGTGGGAGGCTCCAAATTCATGATCAACGTGGCTCACGATACCATATGATATAGGGCTAACCCGTTGTAGGCCGATCTTTCATGATTGGAGGTGATTCCCGCGAAGAACATGAAGAACACGAGGGGAAAAATACGAGGGTAACGAGAGGAAACACTCAAATCAACAAGAAACGATCACACATGTGCTAGATCCAAACACACAACGAGATACATGATCCAAAGTCAACAAAGGACGATACAAGAGGTAACTGGTTCATCTCCGTGAGGAGGCCTTGAATCTGCGAGGGATCTTCCCGTGAGGGGTCTTGAATCCAAGTGTGGATCTTCTCCGTAGAGGCCGCGGTCTCTCAGTCGATAAGAACAACAAGGATGAGCAAAGCTCTATCTCTAAATGAGCTATCACAATGCTAACCCTAGCTAGGAGGGGGTAGGAGTCTATATATAGTCGTAGTGCAAAGTGGGACGAGTTGGAGGGGTACATGGGCCCTTGGCCCATTCACTGTGCACAGACAGGCGCCGGATGTCCGGGCTGGGGGGCCGGATGTCCGGCGGCTCGCGAGGAGCTGGATGTCCGGGCTTCTAGCCGGATGTCCGGGCTAGATTTGCTTGATTCCTATGCTCTCTGGATAGGCGGGGCCGGATGTCCGGGGCTTCGGGAGGAGCCGGATGCCTGGGGCATGGGGCCGGATGTCTGGGCTGTCGGGGTCGCTTTCGGAGATCTCTGGATAGGAAGGGGCCGGATTTCCGGGGGTCGGGCCGGATGTTCGGGCTGGGCCGGATGTCCGGGCTGGGCCCGGATGTCCGGAGCATATAGGACCTCGACGTCCTTCTTCATCGAGCTTCTTCATCCATGAACTTGGGGACTTGTCCAATGTTCCGATCATCTCCATGGTCGTCTCCTCGGTTCCTGAGCACATGTAGTGTCTTTGCATAAGGTAGCAACCATGTCTCGCATGAATGGAAAGGGGAAGCATTTAGGAGCGGGTTCACCTTGTGTCCAATGGCGTATGCTTGAGGTCCCGTCATATGTCCACTTGGGGCTTGGGGAGTAGTCGTAGTGTACATGGGGATGACCGTATGATGCTCCGCGTCACTTAGGCACTATCTAGGATCAACTCAGTGGGTCCAGGTGTATGGAATTCGGTGGGACCGAGTTGGCTTTTAGGGTTTGGACAGATATGACTTGGAGAAACACTACAAAAAAAAGACACATCCGTGACATTTTTGGGCCGAACGAAATTTTTTTCTGTCATGCTTATGACACTTCTATGACGATAATTGTGACAAAAGCACGTATCACCATAGATGCGGTGGGCTCCTACTTCTATGACAAAAATCATGATAGAAAATGGGCTTTTCATCGTGGGCGGGCCGGGGACGCACCTGCATGACATTCTTTGGGTCATCCATGACGGAAAAAATCGTGGTAGAAGCGAGGGCGAGGAAAATTTCGGGGAGCTCCCGGTTACGGTGGGTGGTCGGGGCCGAGCGATGCACGGAGGGATTGCACGTTTCTCTCGTACACATACGCGCGTGTGTGCGAGGCGTTGGGCTCTAACTGAACCCGAGTGATTGCACTAGCTACGTTACTGAACCCGAGCGATCAATCCCTTGGCTGTTAACTGAACGCGAGCGATTCCTTCGCTACTACTGCTAACTGAACCCGAGCGATTCCTTCGCTACTGCTGCTAACTGAACCCGAGCGATCAATCGCTGCTGCTGCTGCTGCTTACTGAAGCTGATCGAAAATGCTGCCTCTTGATGAACAATGAACGTGGGGGTTGGTTGAACGAGTCGAGATGTACGTGGTTGGGGTTGGATGAACAGGACCCCGTGGTAGTAAGCCGTTGCCGCTGGATGAACAGGACCCCGAGGAGGCCGCCGCACCCCCGCCGGTTGGGGGTGGATGAACAGGACGCCATGGAGGCTCTATGATCAGTAGCCGGTGGAGGCTGGATGAATAGTAACCCATGGATGAACAGTAGCTGGTGGAGGCAGGAGGAAGACGCGGTGGATGAACAGTGCAGGTGGAGGCTGAAGCAAGTTGACGGTGGGTGAACAGTAGCCCGTGGAGTCCCGTTTTGTGGTACGCCACACCCCTTCGATGAACAGGACCCCCGTTTCGACCGTAGCGCTCCAACACAAGTCTGTTTCCTCCGTTTTGCGGTACGCCACACCCCTCCCGATGAACAGGACCCCCGTTTCGACCGTAGCGCTCCAACACAAGTCCGTTTCCTCCGTTTTGCGGTACGCCACACCCCACCCGATCAACAGGATGCCGTTTCGACCATAGCCGGTCGAACAAAAGGCCGTTTCCTTCGTACTGCGGTATGCCAGACCCCGTTTCGGCTGTTCCGTCCAAGCCGGTTGGCTCCCGTTGAACAGGACGCATTCCGACCCGGTCTGTTGCCTCCCGATGAATAGGACGCTGTTTCTCCGTTTCGACCCAGCCGGTTGGCTGCCCGATGAATAGGACGCCGTTGCTTCCGTCCATTGCCTCTCCATGTACATGAGCCCTGGCTGTACGTATGCGCGTGTACACGTTTGAGACCCCGCCCGTATGGACGTACGTGGCCATATTTTTTGGCATGTGGTTGTACGTATGTGTACACGGTTTAGAAGGGACTGCCTGAACTGCTACGTCGGGGGCTCTACTACTACACGTGCCGCTGCTTGCTCGGCCACGGTTCATCATTGCAGAAAGACCGATCGACCAGTATGTACGTACATGTTCGCGACAACGCTACGTATGCTTTGACTAGGTGGGTCCCGGCTGTCAGGGAGGATAAGGAGGCACTTCCTTGCGTGTGAAGTTATTGATGGTGGGTCCGAGCTATCAGGGGGAGGATTCATTTTGTTTCGCGCCTAATTTGGAGGCACTTTCCTTGCGTCCGAAGATATAGCTGGTGGGTCCCAGCTGTCAGTGGGGAAATGTTTTTTTCGCAAAATACAGCTAAGCCAAAATACAGAGGCCCTTCCGGTAGGTCCCTGCTGTCAGATGGAGGAATCATTATTTTGCGCGTAATAAGGAGGCACTTCCTTGCTGCGGCCGTGGACCCAGCTGTCAGCCTCTCCACGTACAGTCCTCTCCCGATGTAAGTCGTTCCTTGACCATGTTGACCACGCCGCGCCGAGAGCACCAAGACAGTGGACGATGGCGAGGCCTAGGAAGGGAAGGACCCGGAGCCGAGCAAGACTCGGCAGTTGTTTCCCACGCGGAGGGGTGTACGAGGGTTTACTGATTGGGCTGCAGTGTGAGGCTGCCGTCGCCGGAGAATAACAGCAGGTCTGGGTGAGTACAGGGATGGCCAGGCCAGCGATGGGAGTAGGGTGGGGCGGTGAGGCCTGCGCGGCAGCAAAGCCGACCACGGGAGGCCAGAGCAGGCGGCACGACTGGCGCTGGTTTGGGCGGCTGGAGCAAGAAGAAAAGAGGTTGAAGAAGCACTACGGCCGTTGGATGGACATCGTACGGTCACTGGAGCTAGAATCGTTCATATTGACTAAGTTGACAAAGCCCTCTGTCCGTGTCAAATTAGTAGGCCCACAAGTCAGCCTTCAAATATGGTGGGTCCCACCTAGCAGCAGGGGTATTCATTTTTTTGTGCGTAATAAGGAGGCACTTCCTTGCGTGCGAAGATATAGCTGGTGGGTTCGAGCTGTCAGCGGGGGAAAGTTTTTTTTTTCGTGAAATACAGAGGCCCTTCCGGTGGTTCCCAGCTATCGGGGGGAGAAAACATTAATTTTCAGGGTAAAAAGGATGCAATTGCATGCATGCGTCCATGGGCGTGGTGCGTCCCCATTGTCAGCCTCTCCACGTACAGTCATCTTTCGATGACTCTCGTTTGTTGACCACGTTGACCACACCGTGTAGAGCGCACCAAGGCCGGTGGACGACGGCGAGGCCCCAGACTGGAATGCCCCAGAGATGGGGAGGACGCGGCAGTGGAGTCACAGATGGAGAGGAGTGGGAAACTTGACTGGTTCGGGTGAGGGGTGGGCCTACACTCGGCAGAGAATAACAGGAGGTGCTGAGGAGTGGAGGGATGGCTTGGCCGTCGGTGGGGTAGCGCTTCACTGCGAGGCGCGCAAAACAGCGCTGCTGGACGCCGGAGGCTGGAGCAGGCGGTCCCGGCAGCGCTGGGGGAAGAAGACGAGAGATTGAAGAAGAATGCCGGCCGTTGGATGTAAATCCAACGCCTTGCTTAGGCTTCGACCTTTGTATTTTTATTTTTTGCGAAAGTGCTTAGGCTTCGACCTACTGGCCCACATGTCAGCCAGTCCATTTGGTTTTTTTAGTCCATTTGGTGGGCTGGGTGAAACAATGATGTAGCGTCTATGCAGCCCGTTTATATAGTATGTTAGAATTTAAAGCCCATTTGCATTTTTCTCGAAATCCGTGGACTTGCTGGGCTGGGTGAAAATATCATGTTGGGCTGGATGGAGAAATGTTATAAAAATATAAACACATGATTGCACGTCTATTACTGCATTGGTCAGTAAAATCTTTGCAAGCTTATGTACGCAATCACCAAGAGTTAACTTGCCAAGTTATCTATAAACAATTATTATTATTATTTTGTAAGAACTTTCGATTTACGAAATAAAATATCATTTTAATTTGATGAGTTAATAGGACGTAGGGTATTATTATTTTTTAGGCTAGACGTGGGACAGTTGAGTTGGTTCTAGGGAAAAGTACTGGGAGAAAACTCAGATTACATCGAAAAAGAAAGTGGGAGAAAATTCAGATATAGAATTAATAAAAACGAAAAATAAAGGAAGTGGGAAGGTCTATACAATGGTTGGATGAACGACAGGTTTAACGGAACCTTATGTTGTTTCTATTATATATATGGAATAAAATAAGATATAAATATAAATATAAATAATATATATACTACTCCCTCCGTCCCAAAATTCTTGTCTTAGATTTGCCTAGATACAGATGTATCTAATACTAAAACATGACTTGATACATCCGTATTTAGACAAATCTAAGACAAGAATTTTGGGACGGAGGGAGTATTATAGAAGGGAAAACATAGGTCCAGTTTTGCATTCTTATAGAAAAATAGAACTGAGCTGTGCATCGTCTTGAAAAAACAAACATAACTTGAGCTGCTGATGTTATAGACAAGCTATGCTGGGAGGCCCAGAGGCCGCTTGATACCTACTGGACCCCCAAAAAAAGTTGAAACCAGCTGGATCAACTATGTCTGCATGTCATGGGCTGCACATGTTAAACAACAAAACGTAGGCCATGGACCTGGTGGGCCCGGGACTGTCAGCCTCTCGACAAACAGTCGTCTCCCGATTCCTCTCATTTTGTTGGCCATGTTGGGAATGACAGACGGCAGCGCCGCGGTGAGACCACCAAGGTGGAGGACGAGATTGAGACCTCGGACCGAACAAACCGGAGCTAGGGAAGACACAGGCGGAGGGGAGTACGAGGGTTGACTTGTTCGGGTGCAGGGTAGGCCGATGGAGCTGACGCCGCCGATGTGTGGGAGTAGAGGGATGGCTTGGCCAGCGCCATACGCTAGGATGGGTCACCGAGGCATGCGCGGCAGCGCCGCCAGCCGCTGTAGGAAGAGGACAAAAGATTGAACAAAATAAAGAAATACAAATGGATAGGTGGTTGGTCCCAGATGTCTGTGTACGAGACCTGCTGGGTCCACCTGAGAAGGGGAATATGTTGGGAGGAAGGAGATTCAAAGCACGGCAGCACAGTGAACTAGTTACATACATAAGCAAATAGCCACCTAAAAAAGCAAATAGGTTAATGGGTTCTTAGACGAAATATTTTGGACAAAACAGATAATTACGACACATAGGCTAATGCATGAAACACTCAGATGGTAAAGGTGCTTAAACAGATAAAGTACATCATCTAGACCTTCCTGGCACGCTTGAGCATGACGCTGCGGCTGTCCGTGTACTCATCAGTTACAGGAAGCAGACACGCCCTCATGTCCAAGATCCGCCTGTACATGTCGTAGCATGCATACGCGTCCTTGGCCACGTAGGTTATGTAGGCTAGATTCAGAGGTACCTCCCACATGTTTAGGTTCTTGGTATCGACGTCTTCTTTCATGTTGGCATAGCAGGGGTCGATGATGGTCGCGGCAAGGTCAACCACGGAGTCCTCATGCCCATTGCCGATGATCTTGTATTGCTTCTGGATGTCGACAGGCCTGTTGCACCAGATGCTCCAGAACCTCTGGTGGCCCTACAGCAGTGGTAGATGAGAACCTCGTCCCTCATGCATACCTGGGCGACGGCGATCCGCTGGTCCATGTCAGGAGACGAATGGATGGGCACAAGGCCTAGTCCCGCGACCTTGTGCTTTCTCCTCCTATGGGTACTGCTTGAACTTGGTGAGGCAGAGCTTCACCGAGTCCGGATCATTGGTGCACATCACATTCAACTTGGTGTTGCCATGGGCTGAACGGCGAACTCAAAGGTGAAGTCCATATCCAGCAGGCTCACCCCTCGTATCGCCATTCGAGTCTCTTCTCACACAGAGTTGATGTGGCGGGTCTCGTTTGTTGGGATTGGGGGCAGGGGGATGAAGACGATCGGTGTGTACTGGGGTACTGGGGGGCGGCACCGCCGTAGCAGCAGTTCGTTTATCCAATCTTGGGGAACTGCAATCAATGGTGAACGAGTGGGTAGGCGGCGGCAGCAGTTAGTTTTTCAGCTCTTGGGGAACTGCATCCAACAGTAAACTGAGTGTGTACAGGTGACAGCAGTTACTACACCTCCCTCACCTGCTGCACGCCCGGCAGAACATGCCCCCTCGGGTTCACGAGTGGGTCTGTATTGGTACTGTTATAGCAAGTGTTACTGGTCACTTTACATAAATTTTATTAGCTTTAATTAAAATTTATTCTCAAAACAACCAAAGCATTGGCTCGTTCTATCAGTGCCACAGGAGAAACATGCACAGCAATTAGAATTATTATTCTCAGTGCGCAAACGATCAGCTCATTTGCCGCACTTTCACACAGACAATACTACCAAGTTTGAACAGCTAGTTATGGTTGCTGTCCTCTGCATCATCATGTCGTGTTTCCCAGCTTGCAAGATTCGGAACCAACCAATATGATCAAATAATAAGTAAAACAAAGATGCCTACACATCACAATGATTCCCAGCTTGCAAGATTCAGAACCAACCCATTAGATTCAAATAATAATAAGTACAACAAAGATGCCTACACATCTCAATGATTCACAGCTCAGAGCCAATCGTAACTGTACAACTCAAACGTTGTGAGAATGTGAACAAATAAATAAAAATTGATTGATGCTTCATGTAAGCAATTTGATCCAAGGATTTGCTTAAACATTGAAACCAGTCCTTTTTAAGGCCACAAAGGTCAAACATTGGCACCTGAAATATTCTGCATCACTGGTTGTAACACCCTGGATTTTGCTCTTTTTCTTTTTCTTTTGATTTTGGTCCGGATTCGCGTTTCTGTGGCTTAGTAGTCTTGCAACCTGGAGGGGTCACTCTTCATTCATCTTTCCAAGTGGCTTGCCAACTTCAAAACCATCCCAAGACCATGTCATTTCCATCTTGGACCAACCACAATATAGTGAGCTGTATGGGACACGGATGAACCCTTGCCTATTTTTCTTTGGTGACGGCACCACGCCTGTGTTCTGAGCTGTTTTCGGCCGTCCGGGGTGGATGCCGATTTTTATTTGTCTTGTCAAATACTAGCCCGTGTTCTGAGCTGCTTTTCGGCCGTCTCGGGCAGCTGTTGAATTTCTCTCCGTAGCAATGACCCTATGCTCTAAGCTATTTTTCGGCCGTCTTAGGGAGTTGCTACTTTCTTCTTATCGACACCGTCTCATGCTCTGAGCTGCTTTTCAGCCATCTTGAGTCGGGGTTGAGTTACTCCAGTAAATGTCCCAGATCTGAGTTGTAAAGACCGTTCTGGTGGCTACTGGTTTATTTGCCGGTTTTATTCAAGGGTTCAGACGATCGTTACCCTACAGCTACAACTTATAAAGTAATATGCCTGCCAGAATGTCGCACCCTATAATACCTATGGTCACACGGAGAATCAAGAACACATAAAGCCAAGTTCTTTAAGTAAAGGATCCAGGCAAGGAGAACTATAATGAAAAAGCAAGATTGGCCATACAGATATGGTAATGGTTGCAAGAGCAACATGGTACAAATACTCCGGACAGTCTAGCTCGATACTAGTCACCATGGGTACACACCCATGGGGTCTATCCCATTTGCAAGGACCCCATATTGAGACAACCCGCCCAGCCAACCAGGTATGTACAGAATTGTCAGAAGAGGGCAACCAAGCTGGTCAGGTCAGCCGAAAGATTAACTCAGCAATTCAAATTCAGCAACTATGTTAAGGTACTACACGGCCTACCATCCATATAGGAATACCGACAGACTGTGTGGTCAGAAGGATGAACAACAGTCTCGAAGCATGTGTCTTCATAGATGGGACTCAGTTAAAGACTAACCTGCCGTGAACAAGATTCGGCTGCCAGGACCACTGTCAGTCAAGTCTATGGATAACATCACAATAAGACTGTACACCTTTATGCTGGTCACGACAGGTGACAGTCAAATATTTGGTAGGAGCATTACACCCAAGACAGTAAAGATACCCAAGATGACTCAACAATCCGTGCAAGAAGTCAGATTCCGCCAGGAGAATGGTACGATTTACAATACTGTTTTGAACCAGGAGGACACACAGCCATTTAAAGTCACCCAATGCAGTGAGTAAAAGATTCCGTGTCCACCGAGAGAATCTGTTCACAACTCAGCAAACGGTCAATTATATTGGACCTCGTCACGACATGTCCATGAGGAATCACCCTCGGACTTACGAGCAAGGCACATTGTTTGGTCAGGATAATTTATTGCCCCAGACAGGTCAACAGACACAAAAGGATTGGAGTCAGAGTAGCATATGAGGTTGGATTTGCCAGAAAAAGGATCCAGTGAAGCAACCCACCCCGAAGCAAGGCAGTCAGACATATGAAATTCAGTGGGAACATTATACAAAGGTAAAAAGGAAGCCCGAGTTGGAAACGGTTTCCTCAAGTGGAAATATTCATGTATGATCCCTGAGCAACCAAATCTCGAGGACAAGATTTCTTTAAGGGGGGTAGGCTTGTAACACCCTGGATTTTACCGATTTTCTTTTTCGTTTGATTTTGGTCCGGATTCGCTTTTTGTGGCTTAGTAGTCTTGCAACCTGGAGGGATCACCCTTCATTTTTCTTTCCGAGTGGCTTGCCAACTTCCAAACCATCCCAAGACCATGTCATTTCCATCTTGGACCAATCCCAATATTCTTTTTCTTGGGAATATTCCTTTTTCTATTAAAGGAATAACTCTGTTTGCCTTGAGTTGTGAAGCAACTCATATTTCTATCGTTCCCAAAATTCTCAAATAATTCCCATAAATCCTTTGGGACATATCTTATACAGATATGTCAAAATATTCCTTGCCATACCCAAAAATATTTCACAAATATTCCTTTTCCGATTCTGCCCTATCTGTCAGATTGAGAAGCAAGTACCCTTTATATTTGCTTGCTTGCTCTCAAACTTTTTGTGAACTCTTTCCAACCCATATCATTGCCACATGCCAAAGTTCAAGTTTATTTGGATAATAAATCTCTCCTGGCTAATTTCCAAAGTTTCTGGGCAACCGGAATCTTTGTGAAGCAAGTGCTAGCTAGGAGTATCCAAATGAGTTGAAATTTTGCAAGCATCTTAATATGCTCAAATCCTGACTCTCCACCAAGTTTCAACCTTATCCAATCATCTATGTGATCACAGCATCAAATCTTGGTTTCTGGTCATATTTTCCTGTTGTGAAGCAACTATATTTTATATTGCTTCATAATTGCTGAAATTTTACCAGAGCCTTCTCCTAATCATCTTACACCTATCCACCAAATTTGGGCTCAATTCATCTACCAATAATTCCCTAGAATTTCCCTAAGATTCTGTCCAGTGGGGTGCTGTGTGAAGGAAGTACCACTTTGGTTTATCCAAATGGTATGAAATTTATACAGTACCCTCATATGATCAAATTATTCATCTCCTTCAAAATTCAGCTCAATCCAAGCAAGTATGTGAGTGCCACTTCATATTTTGCATTTCTGTTCAGTAAAGCCCATTGAACTGCAAGTGCTATTTATCTCCATCCAAATGGTCTGCAAATTTGCAGTGATGATCACCCTAGTGAGTGATCACTCTCAGCCAAATATCTGAGTCTAGTTCCTTCTCAACTTTTCTCAGCTCACATCAAACAGCTTGCTGGTGCATTGTATCCAAGCTCCCTCTAGTCATCTCCTGGCCTCTTGTGATGGGATTTCTCTCCCAAGCTGCCTTGAGGAGCAAGGACTTCCCGCTAGACATCAAATTAGGTAGCAGAGTGCACCGCGTGCGCCAGTGCACGCGGTGACCATGCGGCTGGTGTGCAGTACGCGCGCTCTGTGCATTGGGGCCCTCGGCCTCGTCGGTTTCTTCCTCTCTTTCGACACCTAGCTATGTCTAGGGACTTCGTTTCGTCGTCGCCCTCGCGCTGGACCCCTCTCCCCCTCTCCCATCCCATCCGACGCGGTGCACAGACGGTGCCCGTGCCGCAAACCTCCTCTGCTCCTCCCTGTTTCAGTCGCCCGCGAGCTCCCGAGTCTTCCCGACCTCGCCTGAGCCTTCCCCGATCCTCCGTGAAGCTCGTGGATGTCTCTCCCCTCCTCCCCGCGGCTTCCCGAAGGTTCCGGCGCGTGGTGGACGTGTCGCCGTGGCCGAGCCCGGCCACCCTCGTCGCCCCGCCTATAAAAGGGCCCCGAGCCCCTCTCGTCTTCACCACCAACCCCACCTCCCTCACTGGTCCTCCCCGACACATTCAACCATCGCCGGAGCTGCTCCTCGCCACCCATCGCCGCCATGGCCGCCGCACGGCCTCGGCTAAATTCGTCCATCCCCAGCCCCCGTAGCTCCACCGAACCACCGTAGCCAACCACCACCATCACCTAGACCCTCCCCGCAGCTCGCCGCCCTCTTCTCAGTAGCCGCAGCGCCGTGCCCGAGGTCGCAGTGGCCGCCGCCCGCCGCGGCCAAGGCCTCGCTGGCCCCGCTGCCTCCCGGCGAGGGCAAAGCCCACTGGCGGGTGCGCCTCTCCACGCTGGTCACTCCGGTGGCCTGGGCTCCGCCGGAGGTGGCCGGAGCCGCCGGGACGAGCGCCAGCGCGCGCGCCTCCTCTGTTCTGCGAGCGAGCGCGAGGAGGGAGATGGTCCTGTCAGCGCGGGACCCGCCCGTCAGCTTCAGGCGCTGACTCCGCCCCGGGCCCGCGCGCGTTTTGAGTGAAAGCGTAGTTCTGAGTTTACGCTTTCGTTTCAGTGAAAGCGTAATGTTCTACGGCTTCGGCCGGAAATGCGTTTTCACTGTCCCGAAAGCGTAGTTACTGGAATACGTTTTCTGTTTTCCTCTCAGGGACATGTTTGTAGTAATATTATTACAGATTGGTCCTTGATCTTCCACCCTCTATAACTTTTCAACCGAGACTCCGATCGAGGTGAATCCAAAGCCCACGTCTTCGTCTCGTCGAGCCCGTTCCGATGGAGTCATTTTCATAACGTTTACACACTGTGAAAATGACCATTTTGCCCTTGTCAGTAAACAGCCCCTCCGAGAGAGAACTATTTCTGGCAATTTCCTCCGCGACCATTCCGCACTTCTTCCCGATGGTTCCTTCATCCCCAGGCAAGCCACAACTCTCATCTGCATCATCGCATTGCAATGTCATAGTTTGACTATTTGCTTTATCAGCAAGTATGAGTATCTGTGAAATGAATTGGATTATGCAATATTCGAGTTAATTCTCGGATAGGTGACTACCATGTTGAGTACCGGATTATTAGTGACTAGTAGCTTACCCACTTGTTGATATTGTGATGTTGAGATCACTGTCTATGATTATTTTGGAGTTCATCCAGCAGTTCGTAGAGATGAATTAGTAGCAGTGGCTTAAGCATATTGGTTATTGGATTGCTATGATATCGGAGTGTCAGCCATGACAGAGATTGTTCGAGGATTAGATATTTCATGGTTGACCTTGAGTCACCTGTCCGGACTTATCCGTGCAACCACATTTGCCGGTATGGGACGGCCTTGACTTGGTCTGATCGCGTGCTCTTTCACCGGTACCGCCCGACAGGGAAGGTTATGCGTGCGCGCTACCCTGGCCCGGTAGGCGGCGATAACCTTGTGAGCCCAGTTGAGTTTTGTGCCGGCGTCCCCGTTTGGGACAGTATAGTTTGGCCACGACGGTGGCAGGTGTCATGAGGTGACAAGGGGCCACCCAAGGCTTGACTCCGAGGGAGTGCGATTGCCGGTGGTACGATGGGAGAGTCACGGGTCAGGCAGGTTTCGTTGGAGCAACGCTGGTCCACCCGAATGGGATCACGAGGTCAGTGCTCCATAGTGTGGGTAAAGTGCGCAACCTCTGCAGAGTGTAAAATCTATTCGAATAGCCGTGTCCACGGTATTGGGCAGTCCGTCCAGACCTCACTAGGTGGTCAACCATGGTAGTGATGATAATGATGGAAGAACTCGTCGTATGATCAGAAGTACTCGGTGGTTCATGAGTATTCTGAGGGTTGTGAGACAACCCGGAGGAGAGTAAGTTTGTCAGACTTGTCGTGCAGATGGAATCAGGTATTTGATATGTTAGCCATGGGATGGCTGTGAGTTGAGTGGTCGGATGACCACATGCTTGGGGATTGGACTTGGTACAGGTTCGGATTGGAGCCTGAGATTATTTGAAGTATGGATTTAATACGCTTTACCTTACTGCAGTCATTTCAGTAGCTACCTTGCTAGATAACCATGCTGGTTAAGTTTGGATTGCTATGATGTTGTCTTGCTTTAATGCTGATGTTTGCTGTGAGCTTGCGAGTACATTCAAAGTACTCACCTGGCGTGTCATGCCAGTTTGCAGGTCATGCCATGATTGCTTGCTTGTCGAGGATCCTGAGTTTGTGACCTAGGAGACGCGTTCTAGCCAGAGTCCCTGCGGAGTGGAGTCCATCATCGTCATCGTTGTTCCGCTGCCGAGAGAAAGTTACTCTGCTGTTAGCATAGAGCTACCCCAGGCAGGCATAGTGTTGCCGTGCCGATGTAATCCTTGTACCGTTGTAACCATATCTATTGCAATAAGGAGCTGATTTGTTCTATGCCAACAGTGTCGTAATCCAGAAGACTCGTTCTTGGGCTGGAATACGGGGCGTTCCGGTTTACTCTGAGCCGGGGTGCCACAAGAGTTGGTATCAGAGCAGGTCTGGCTATAGGACGCGCGGTCTAGGTGCGAGCGTTAGTAACCGGTAGTACAGGATCCACTTGGTTTGCTGCACTTGTTTGTTGCATTTGGTTGTGCATAGCATGCATATAGACTAGATATCTTATCCCTAACGATGGATCTGGCGAGTGTGGGTGGCATTGGTTTTGATTCACTACCTGCGCTCTCCAGTTTGCATATTTGTTCCTTGGTGTGGTGTCATCTTCGTCCCAGCGGAGTGATGCCAAGGTGCTTGGTGGTGGCGATCACTAGCAAGATTGATGCACCGGTACCACACCAATATATTCTCTTCAGTCACCCTATCGTTTCGGTGATAGACAATGCAAGTTCTATCCCGGATCGTGCCATTCCACTAGCCGCTTTGGCAACCCTTACTGATCCTTGCTATCAGAAAAGGGCAATGCCTGCAAGCCTTTCTCTCCACCACTATCTTATTCCGCCACCTATTCTTTGGACGTGTACGGTTTTCTTCCGTTCGCATGATGATATGGTCGTGACTTCTGTGTTCCGACCCCCGATCACCAAGTTCGTCCTCGCCACCGGTTCCATCCATGTTAAGCCTGTATTTGGTGTAGCCTTGTTTACACCAATTTTCTTCCACACATTGATTCACTTTCGTGCACATCGCCACAGCATGTTAGACCGTAATACCGGAGTTCTTGCGAGATTTGTGTGCTTAACTAGGAATGCATATTATTGCTGTGAATAGCTGTAGAATGTGATATTGCTTGTGTGTGTGTGATCTTGCTTGTTTTGTGTGCTTTTGTTTAGTCGTTTCTTTTGTTTCTTTGGGCCCTTGGTGTTACCTTATTTTCCCCTTATGGAAGTTGCTCACCGACTCTGAACCCTAAGAAATCAGTGAAGAGACAGTCATGTGGAAGCTCAGCTCAGCAATATGAAATTTTCAGCCGACTGTGCTATATCAGGAATATCGAGCCTGAATATAAATGATATCCTAGCCGGATTAATTATCAGCATCCAGTATACATCAGTGCAACTTTCACAACAGCAATGATCACATCAGCAAGAAGGAAAATTGTGTACATGATCCACAGTGCATTCCGTGCCAAAGGTATGATTTATATACAAGGTTTGAGTCTGCTATGAGTACAGTTTGAACCCTGCTATGTCTTAGAAGCAAGCCATAATGTGCTATGAACTTAGAGTTCAGCAAGAAGGATAGCCGAATACCCTGTTGCATACAACAAGTAACCGACAGCAGAAACGGTAAGGTATATACATAATAGTGAGCTGTATGGGACACGGATGAACCCTTGCCTATTTTTCTTTGGTGACGGCACCACGCCTGTGTTCTGAGCTGTTTTCGGCCGTCCGGGGTGGATGCCGATTTTTATTTCTCTTGTCAGCAACTAGCCCGTGTTCTGAGCTGCTTTTCGGCCGTCTCGGGCAGCTGTTGAATTTCTCTCCGTAGCAATGACCCTATGCTCTAAGCTGTTTTTCGGCCGTCTTAGGGAGTTGCTACTTTCTTCTTATCGACACCGTCTCATGCTCTGAGCTGCTTTTCAGCCGTCTTGAGTCGGGGTTGAGTTACTCCAGTAAATGTCCCAGATCTGAGTTGTAAAGACCGTTCTGGTGGCTACTGGTTTATTTGCCGGTTTTATTCAAGGGTTCAGACGATCGTTACCCTACAGCTACAACTTATAAAGTAATATGCCTGCCGGAATGTCGCACCCGATAATACCTATGGTCACACGGAGAATCAAGAACACATAAAGCCAAGTTCTTTCAGTAAAGGATCCAGGCAAGGAGAACTATAATGAAAAAGCAAGATTGGCCATACAGATATGGTAATGGTTGCAAGAGCAACATGGTACAAATACTCCGGACAGTCTAGCTCGATACAAGTCACCATGGGTACACACCCATGGGGTCTATCCCATTTGCAAGGACCCCATATCGAGACAACCCGCCCAGCCAACCAGGTATGTACAGAATTGTCAGAAGAGGGCAACCAAGCTGGTCAGGTCAGCCGAAAGATTAACTCAGCAATTCAAATTCAGCAACTATGTTAAGGTACTACACGGCCTACCATCCATATAGGAATACCGACAGACTGTGTGGTCAGAAGGATGAACAACAGTCTCGAAGCATGTGTCTTCACAGATGGGACTCAGTTAAAGACTAACCTGCCGTGAACAAGATTCGGCTGCGAGGACCACTGTCAGTCAAGTCTATGGATAACATCACAATAAGACTGTACACCTTTGTGCTGGTCACGACAGGTGACAGTCAAATATTTGGTAGGAGCGTTACACCCAAGACAGTAAAGATACCCAAGATGACTCAACAATCCGTGCAAGAAGTCAGATTCCGCCAGGAGAACGGTACGATTTACAATACTGTTTTGAACCAGGAGGACACACAGCCATTTGAAGTCACCCAATGCAGTGAGTAAAAGATTCCGTGTCCACCGAGAGAATCTGTTCACAACTCAGCAAACGGTCAATTATATTGGACCTCGTCACGACATGTCCATGAGGAATCACCCTCGGACTTACGAGCAAGGCACATTGTTTGGTCAGGATAATTTATTGCCCCAGACAGGTCAACAGACACAAAAGGATTGGAGTCAGAGTAGCATATGAGGTTGGATTTGCCAGAAAAAGGATCCAGTGAAGCAACCCACCCCGAAGCAAGGCAGTCAGACATATGAAATTCAGTGGGAACATTATACAAAGGTAAAAAGGAAGCCCGAGTTGGAAACGGTTTCCTCAAGTGGAAATATTCATGTATGATCCCTGAGCAACCAAATCTCGAGGACGAGATTTCTTTAAGGGGGGTAGGCTTGTAACACCCTGGATTTTACCGATTTTCTTTTTCGTTTGATTTTGGTCCGGATTCGCTTTTTGTGGCTTAGTAGTCTTGCAACCTGGAGGGATCACCCTTCATTTTTCTTTCCGAGTGGCTTGCCAACTTCCAAACCATCCCAAGACCATGTCATTTCCATCTTGGACCAATCCCAATATTCTTTTTCTTGGGAATATTCCTTTTTCTATTAAAGGAATAACTCTGTTTGCCTTGAGTTGTGAAGCAACTCATATTTCTATCGTTCCCAAAATTCTCAAATAATTCCCATAAATCCTTTGGGACATATCTTATACAGATATGTCAAAATATTCCTTGCCATACCCAAAAATATTTCACAAATATTCCTTTTCCGATTCTGCCCTATCTGTCAGATTGAGAAGCAAGTACCCTTTATATTTGCTTGCTTGCTCTCAAACTTTTTGTGAACTCTTTCCAACCCATATCATTGCCACATGCCAAATTTCAAGTTTATTTGGATAATAAATCTCTCCTGGCTAATTTCCAAAGTTTCTGGGCAACCGGAATCTTTGTGAAGCAAGTGCTAGCTAGGAGTATCCAAATGAGTTGAAATTTTGCAAGCATCTTAATATGCTCAAATCCTGACTCTCCACCAAGTTTCAACCTTATCCAATCATCTATGTGATCACAACATCAAATCTTGGTTTCTGGTCATATTTTCCTGTTGTGAAGCAACTATATTTTATATTGCTTCATAATTGCTGAAAATTTACCAGAGCCTTCTCCTAATCATCTTACACCTATCCACCAAATTTGGGCTCAATTCATCTACCAATAATTCCCTAGAATTTCCCTAAGATTCTGTCCAGTGGGGTGCTGTGTGAAGGAAGTACCACTTTGGTTTATCCAAATGGTATGAAATTTATACAGTACCCTCATATGATCAAATTATTCATCTCCTTCAAAATTCAGCTCAATCCAAGCAAGTATGTGAGTGCCACTTCATATTTTGCATTTCTGTTCAGTAAAGCCCATTGAACTGCAAGTGCTATTTATCTCCATCCAAATGGTCTGCAAATTTGCAGTGATGATCACCCTAGTGAGTGATCACTCTCAGCCAAATATCTGAGTCTAGTTCCTTCTCAACTTTTCTCAGCTCACATCAAACAGCTTGCTGGTGCATTGTATCCAAGCTCCCTCTAGTCATCTCCTGGCCTCTTGTGATGGGATTTCTCTCCCAAGCTGCCTTGAGGAGCAAGGACTTCCCGCTAGACATCAAATTAGGTAGCAGAGTGCACCGCGTGCGCCAGTGCACGCGGTGACCATGCGGCTGGTGTGCAGTACGCGCGCTCTGTGCATTGGGGCCCTCGGCCTCGTCGGTTTCTTCCTCTCTTTCGACACCTAGCTATGTCTAGGGACTTCGTTTCGTCGTCGCCCTCGCGCTGGACCCCTCTCCCCCTCTCCCATCCCATCCGACGCGGTGCACAGACGATGCCCGTGCCGCAAACCTCCTCTGCTCCTCCCTGTTTCAGTCGCCCGCGAGCTCCCGAGTCTTCCCGACCTCGCCTGAGCCTTCCCCGATCCTCCGTGAAGCTCGTGGATGTCTCTCCCCTCCTCCCCGCGGCTTCCCGAAGGTTCCGGCGCGTGGTGGACGTGTCGCCGTGGCCGAGCCCGGCCACCCTCGTCGCCCCGCCTATAAAAGGGCCCCGAGCCCCTCTCGTCTTCACCACCAACCCCACCTCCCTCACTGGTCCTCCCCGACACATTCAACCATCGCCGGAGCTGCTCCTCGCCACCCATCGCCGCCATGGCCGCCGCACGGCCTCGGCTAAATTCGTCCATCCCCAGCCCCCGTAGCTCCACCGAACCACCGTAGCCAACCACCACCATCACCTAGACCCTCCCCGCAGCTCGCCGCCCTCTTCTCAGTAGCCGCAGCGCCATGCCCGAGGTCGCAGTGGCCGCCGCCCGCCGCGGCCAAGGCCTCGCTGGCCCCGCTGCCTCCCGGCGAGGGCAAAGCCCACTGGCGGGTGCGCCTCTCCACGCTGGTCACTCCGGTGGCCTGGGCTCCGCCGGAGGTGGCCGGAGCCGCTGGGACGAGCGCCAGCGCGCGCGCCTCCTCTGTTCTGCGAGCGAGCGCGAGGAGGGAGATGGTCCTGTCAGCGCGGGACCCGCCCGTCAGCTTCAGGCGCTGACTCCGCCTCGGGCCCGCGCGCGTTTTGAGTGAAAGCGTAGTTCCGAGTTTACGCTTTCGTTTCAGTGAAAGCGTAATGTTCTACGGCTTCGGCCGGAAATGCGTTTTCACTGTCCCGAAAGCGTAGTTACTGGAATACGTTTTCTGTTTTCCTCTCAGGGACATGTTTGTAGTAATATTATTACAGATTGGTCCTTGATCTTCCACCCTCTATAACTTTTCAACCGAGACTCCGATCGAGGTGAATCCAAAGCCCACGTCTTCGTCTCGTCGAGCCCGTTCCGATGGAGTCATTTTCATAACGTTTACACACTGTGAAAATGACCATTTTGCCCTTGTCAGTAAACAGCCCCTCCGAGAGAGAACTGTTTCTGGCAATTTCCTCCGCGACCATTCCGCACTTCTTCCCGATGGTTCCTTCATCCCCAGGCAAGCCACAACTCTCATCTGCATCATCGCATTGCAATGTCATAGTTTGACTATTTGCTTTATCAGCAAGTATGAGTATCTGTGAAATGAATTGGATTATGCAATATTCGAGTTAATTCTCGGATAGGTGACTACCATGTTGAGTACCGGATTATTAGTGACTAGTAGCTTACCCACTTGTTGATATTGTGATGTTGAGATCACTGTCTATGATTATTTTGGAGTTCATCCAGCAGTTCGTAGAGATGAATTAGTAGCAGTGGCTTAAGCATATTGGTTATTGGATTGCTATGATATCGGAGTGTCAGCCATGACAGAGATTGTTCGAGGATTAGATATTTCATGGTTGACCTTGAGTCACCTGTCCGGACTTATCCGTGCAACCACATTTGCCGGTATGGGACGACCTTGACTTGGTCTGATCGCGTGCTCTTTCACCGGTACCGCCCGACAGGGAAGGTTATGCGTGCGCGCTACCCTGGCCCGGTAGGCGGCGATAACCTTGTGAGCCCAGTTGAGTTTTGTGCCGGCGTCCCCGTTTGGGACAGTATAGTTTGGCCACGACGGTGGCAGGTGTCACGAGGTGACAAGGGGCCACCCAAGGCTTGACTCCGAGGGAGTGCGATTGCCGGTGGTACGATGGGAGAGTCACGGGTCAGGCAGGTTTCGTTGGAGCAACGCTGGTCCACCCGAATGGGATCACGAGGTCAGTGCTCCATAGTGTGGGTAAAGTGCGCAACCTCTGCAGAGTGTAAAATCTATTCGAATAGCCGTGTCCACGGTATTGGACAGTCCGTCCAGACCTCACTAGGTGGTCAACCATGGTAGTGATGATAATGATGGAAGAACTCGTCGTATGATCAGAAGTACTCGGTGGTTCATGAGTATTCTGAGGGTTGTGAGACAACCCGGAGGAGAGTAAGTTTGTCAGACTTGTCGTGCAGATGGAATCAGGTATTTGATATGTTAGCCATGGGATGGCTGTGAGTTGAGTGGTCGGATGACCACATGCTTGGGGATTGGACTTGGTACAGGTTCGGATTGGAGCCTGAGATTATTTGAAGTATGGATTTATTACGCTTTACCTTACTGCAGTCATTTCAGTAGCTACCTTGCTAGATAACCATGCTGGTTAAGTTTGGATTGCTATGATGTTGTCTTGCTTTAATGCTGATGTTTGCTGTGAGCTTGCGAGTACATTCAAAGTACTCACCTGGCGTGTCATGCCGGTTTGCAGGTCATGCCATGATTGCTTGCTTGTCGAGGATCCTGAGTTTGCGACCTAGGAGACGCATTCTAGCCAGAGTCCCTGCGGAGTGGAGTCCATCATCGTCATCGTTGTTCCGCTGCCGAGAGAGAGTTACTCCGCTGTTAGCATAGAGCTACCCCAGGCAGGCATAGTGTTGCCGTGCCGATGTAATCCTTGTACCGTTGTAACCATATCTATTGCAATAAGGAGCTGATTTGTTCTATGCCAACAGTGTCGTATTCCAGAACACTCGTTCTTGGGCTGGAATACGGGGCGTTCCGGTTTACTCTGAGCCGGGGTACCACAAGAGTTGGTATCAGAGCAGGTCTGGCTATAGGACGCGCGGTCTAGGTGCGAGCGTTAGTAACCGGTAGTACAGGATCCAGTTGGTTTGCTGCACTTGTTTGTTGCATTTGGTTGTGCATAGCATGCATATAGACTAGATATCTTATCCCTAACGATGGATCTGGCGAGTGTGGGTGGCATTGGTTTTGATTCACTACCTGCGCTCTCCAGTTTGCATATTTGTTCCTTGGTGTGGTGTCATCTTCGTCCCAGCGGAGTGATGCCAAGGTGCTTGGTGGTGGCGATCACTAGCAAGATTGATGCACCGGTACCACACCAATATATTCTCTTCAGTCACCCTATCGTTTCGGTGATAGACAATGCAAGTTCTATCCCGGATCGTGCCATTCCACTAGCCGCTTTGGCAACCCTTACTGATCCTTGCTATCAGAAAAGGGCAATGCCTGCAAGCCTTCCTCTCCACCACTATCTTATTCCGCGACCTATTCTTTGGACGTGTACGGTTTTCTGCCGTTCGCATGATGATATGGTCGTGACTTCTGTGTTCCGACCCCCGATCACCAAGTTCGTCCTCGCCACCGGTTCCATCCATGTTAAGCCTGTATTTGGTGTAGCCTTGTTTACACCAATTTTCTTCCACACATTGATTCACTTTCGTGCACATCGCCACAGCATGTTAGACCGTAATACCGGAGTTCTTGCGAGATTTGTGTGCTTAACTAGGAATGCATATTATTGCTACGAATAGCTGTAGAATGTGATATTGCTTGTGTGTGTGTGATCTTGCTTGTTTTGTGTGCTTTTGTTTAGTCGTTTCTTTTGTTTCTTTGGGCCCTTGGTGTTACCTTATTTTCCCCTTATGGAAGTTGCTCACCGACTCTGAACCCTAAGAAATCAGTGAAGAGACAGTCATGTGGAAGCTCAGCTCAGCAATATGAAATTTTCAGCCGACTGTGCTATATCAGGAATATCGAGCCTGAATATAAATGATATCCTAGCCGGATTAATTATCAGCATCCAGTATACATCAGTGCAACTTTCACAACAGCAATGATCACATCAGCAAGAAGGAAAATTGTGTACATGATCCACAGTGCATTCCGTGCCAAAGGTATGATTTATATACAAGGTTTGAGTCTGCTATGAGTACAGTTTGAACCCTGCTATGTCTTAGAAGCAAGCCATAATGTGCTATGAACTTAGAGTTCAGCAAGAAGGATAGCCGAATACCCTGTTGCATACAACAAGTAACCGACAGCAGAAACGGTAAGGTATATACATAATAGTGAGCTGTATGGGACACGGATGAACCCTTGCCTATTTTTCTTTGGTGACGGCACCACGCCTGTGTTCTGAGCTGTTTTCGGCCGTCCGGGGTGGATGCCGATTTTTATTTCTCTTGTCAGCAACTAGCCCGTGTTCTGAGCTGCTTTTCGGCCGTCTCGGGCAGCTGTTGAATTTCTCTCCGTAGCAATGACCCTATGCTCTAAGCTGTTTTTCGGCCGTCTTAGGGAGTTGCTACTTTCTTCTTATCGACACCGTCTCATGCTCTGAGCTGCTTTTCAGCCGTCTTGAGTCGGGGTTGAGTTACTCCAGTAAATGTCCCAGATCTGAGTTGTAAAGACCGTTCTGGTGGCTACTGGTTTATTTGCCGGTTTTATTCAAGGGTTCAGACGATCGTTACCCTACAGCTACAACTTATAAAGTAATATGCCTGCCGGAATGTCGCACCCGATAATACCTATGGTCACACGGAGAATCAAGAACACATAAAGCCAAGTTCTTTCAGTAAAGGATCCAGGCAAGGAGAACTATAATGAAAAAGCAAGATTGGCCATACAGATATGGTAATGGTTGCAAGAGCAACATGGTACAAATACTCCGGACAGTCTAGCTCGATACAAGTCACCATGGGTACACACCCATGGGGTCTATCCCATTTGCAAGGACCCCATATCGAGACAACCCGCCCAGCCAACCAGTTATGTACAGAATTGTCAGAAGAGGGCAACCAAGCTGGTCAGGTCAGCCGAAAGATTAACTCAGCAATTCAAATTCAGCAACTATGTTAAGGTACTACACGGCCTACCATCCATATAGGAATACCGACAGACTGTGTGGTCAGAAGGATGAACAACAGTCTCGAAGCATGTGTCTTCACAGATGGGACTCAGTTAAAGACTAACCTGCCGTGAACAAGATTCGGCTGCCAGGACCACTGTCAGTCAAGTCTATGGATAACATCACAATAAGACTGTACACCTTTATGCTAGTCACGACAGGTGACAGTCAAATATTTGGTAGGAGCGTTACACCCAAGACAGTAAAGATACCCAAGATGACTCAACAATCCGTGCAAGAAGTCAGATTCCGCCAGGAGAACGGTACGATTTACAATACTGTTTTGAACCAGGAGGACACACAGCCATTTGAAGTCACCCAATGCAGTGAGTAAAAGATTCTGTGTCCACCGAGAGAATCTGTTCACAACTCAGCAAACGGTCAATTATATTGGACCTCGTCACGACATGTCCATGAGGAATCACCCTCGGACTTACGAGCAAGGCACATTGTTTGGTCAGGATAATTTATTGCCCCAGACAGGTCAACAGACACAAAAGGATTGGAGTCAGAGTAGCATATGAGGTTGGATTTGCCAGAAAAAGGATCCAGTGAAGCAACCCACCCCGAAGCAAGGCAGTCAGACATATGAAATTCAATGGGAACATTATACAAAGGTAAAAAGGAAGCCCGAGTTGGAAACGGTTTCCTCAAGTGGAAATATTCATGTCTGATCCCTGAGCAACCAAATCTCGAGGACGAGATTTCTTTAAGGGGGGTAGGTTTGTAACACCCTGGATTTTGCCCATTTTCTTTTTCGTTTGATTTTGGTCCGGATTCACTTTTTGTGGCTTAGTAGTCTTGCAACCTGGAGGGATCACCCTTCATTTTTCTTTCCGAGTGGCTTGCCAACTTCCAAACCATCCCAAGACCATGTCATTTCCATCTTCGACCAATCCCAATATTCTTTTTCTTGGGAATATTCCTTTTTCTATTAAAGGAATAACTCTGTTTGCCTTGAGTTGTGAAGCAACTCATATTTCTATCGTTCCCAAAATTCTCAAATAATTCCCATAAATCCTTTGGGACATATCTTATACAGATATGTCAAAATATTCCTTGCCATACCCAAAAATATTTCACAAATATTCCTTTTCCGATTCTGCCCTATCTGTCAGATTGAGAAGCAAGTACCCTTTATATTTGCTTGCTTGCTCTCAAACTTTTTGTGAACTCTTTCCAACCATATCATTGCCACATGCCAAAGTTCAACTTTATTTGGATAATAAACCTCTCCTGGCTAATTTCCAAAGTTTCTGGGCAACCGGAATCTTTGTGAAGCAAGTGCTAGCTAGGTGTATCCAAATGAGTTGAAATTTTGCAAGCATCTTAATATGCTCAAATCCTGACTCTCCACCAAGTTTCAACCTTATCCAATCATCTATGTGATCACAGCATCAAATCTTGGTTTCTGGTCATATTTTCCTGTTGTGAAGCAACTATATTTTATATTGCTTCATAATTGCTGAAAATTTACCAGAGCCTTCTCCTAATCATCTTACACCTATCCACCAAATTTGGGCTCAATTCATCTAACCAATAATTCCCTAGAATTTCCCTAAGATTCTGTCCAGTGGGGTGCTGTGTGAAGGAAGTACCACTTTGGTTTATCCAAATGGTATGAAATTTATACAGTACCCTCATATGATCAAATTATTCATCTCCTTCAAAATTCAGCTCAATCCAAGCAAGTATGTGAGTGCCACTTCATATTTTGCATTTCTGTTCAGTAAAGCCCATTGAACTGCAAGTGCTATTTATCTCCATCCAAATGGTCTGCAAATTTGCAGTGATGATCACCCTAGTGAGTGATCACTCTCAGCCAAATATCTGAGTCTAGTTCCTTCTCAACTTTTCTCAGCTCACATCAAACAGCTTGCTGGTGCATTGTATCCAAGCTCCCTCTAGTCATCTCCTGGCCTCTTGTGATGGGATTTCTCTCCCAAGCTGCCTTGAGGAGCAAGGACTTCCCGCTAGACATCAAATTAGGTAGCAGAGTGCACCGCGTGCGCCAGTGCACGCGGTGACCATGCGGCTGGTGTGCAGTACGCGCGCTCTGTGCATTGGGGCCCTCGGCCTCGTCGGTTTCTTCCTCTCTTTCGACACCTAGCTATGTCTAGGGACTTCGTTTTATCGTCGCCCTCGCGCTGGACCCCTCTCCCCCTCTCCCGTCCCATCCGACGCGGTGCACCGACTGTGCCCGTGCCGCAAACCTCCTCTGCTCCTCCCTGTTTCAGTCGCCCGCGAGCTCCCGAGTCTTCCCGACCTCGCCTGAGCCTTCCCCGATCCTCCGTGAAGCTCGTGGATGTCTCTCCCCTCCTCCCCGCGGCTTCCCGAAGGTTCCGGCGCGTGGTGGACGTGTCGCCGTGGCCGAGCCCGGCCACCCTCGTCGCCCCGCCTATAAAAGGGCCCGAGCCCCTCTCGTCTTCACCACCAACCCCACCTCCCTCCACTGGTTCTCCCCGACCCATTCAACCATCGCCGGAGCTGCTCCTCGCCACCCATCGCCGCCATGGCTGCCGCACGGCCTCGGCTAAATTCGTCCATCCCCAGCCCCCGTAGCTCCACCGAACCACCGTAGCCAACCACCACCATCACCTAGACCCTCCCCGCAGCTCGCCGCCCTCTTCTCAGTAGCCGCAGCGCCGTGCCCGAGGTCGCAGTGGCCGCCGCCTGCCGCGGCCAAGGCCTCGCTGGCCCCGCTGCCTCCCGGCGAGGGCAAAGCCCACTGGCGGGTGCGCCTCTCCACGCTGGTCACTCCGGTGGCCTGGGCTCCGCCGGAGGTGGCCGGAGCCGCCGGGACGAGCGCCAGCGCGCGCGCCTCCTCTGTTCTGCGAGCAAGCGCGAGGAGGGAGATGGTCCTGTCAGCGCGGGACCCGCCCGTCAGCTTCAGGCGTTGACTCCGCCCCGGGCCCGCGCGCGTTTTAAGTGAAAGCGTAGTTCTGAGTTTACGCTTTCGTTTCAGTGAAAGCGTAATGTTCTACGGCGTCGTTCGGAAATGCGTTTTCACTGTCCCGAAAGCGTAGTTACTGGAATACGTTTTCTGTTTTCCTCTCAGGGACTTGTTTGTAGTAATATTATTACAGATTGGTCCCTGATCTTCCACCCTCTATAACTTTTCAACCAAGACTCCGATCGAGGTGAATCCAAAGCCCACGTCTTCATCTCGTCGAGCCCGTTCCGATGGAGTCATTTTCATAATGTTTACACACTGTGAAAATGACCATTTTGCCCTTGTCCGTAAACAGCCCCTCCGAGAGAGAACTGTTTCTGGCAATTTCCTCCGCGACCATTCCGCACTTCTTCCCAATGGTTCCTTCATCCCCAGGCAAGCCACAACTCTCATCTGCATCATCGCATTGCAATGTCATAGTTTGACTATTTGCTTTATCAGCAAGTATGAGTATCTGTGAAATGAATTGGATTATGCAATATTCGAGTTAATTCTCGGATAGGTGACTACCATGTTGAGTACCGGATTATTAGTGACTAGTAGCTTACCCACTTGTTGATATTGTGATGTTGAGATCACTGTCTATGATTATTTTGGAGTTCATCCAGCAGTTCGTAGAGATGAATTAGTAGCAGTGGCTTAAGCATATTGGTTATTGGATTGCTATGATATCGGAGTGTCAGCCATGACAGAGATTGTTCGAGGATTAGATATTTCATGGTTGACCTTGAGTCACCTGTCCGGACTTATCCGTGCAACCACATTTGCCGGTATGGGACGGCCTTGACTTGGTCTGATCGCGTGCTCTTTCACCGGTACCGCCCGACAGGGAAGGTTATGCGTGCGCGCTACCCTGGCCCGGTAGGCGGCGATAACCTTGTGAGCCCAGTTGAGTTTTGTGCCGGCGTCCCCGTTTGGGACAGTATAGTTTGGCCACGACGGTGGCAGGTGTCACGAGGTGACAAGGGGCCACCCAAGGCTTGACTCCGAGGGAGTGCGATTGCCGGTGGTACGATGGGAGAGTCACGGGTCAGGCAGGTTTCGTTGGAGCAACACTGGTCCACCCGAATGGGATCATGAGGTCAGTGCTCCATAGTGTGGGTAAAGTGCGCAACCTCTGCAGAGTGTAAAATTTATTCGAATAGCCATGTCCACGGTATTGGACAGTCCGTCCAGACCTCACTAGGTGGTCAACCATGGTAGTGATGATAATGATGGAAGAACTCGTCGTATGATCAGAAGTACTCGGTGGTTCATGAGTATTCTGAGGGTTGTGAGACAACCCGGAGGAGAGTAAGTTTGTCAGACTTGTCGTGCAGATGGAATCAGGTATTTGATATGTTAGCCATGGGATGGCTGTGAGTTGAGTGGTCGGATGACCACATGCTTGGGGATTGGACTTGGTACAGGTTCGGATTGGAGCCTGAGATTATTTGAAGTATGGATTTAATACGCTTTACCTTACTGCAGTCATTTCAGTAGCTACCTTGCTAGATAACCATGCTGGTTAAGTTTGGATTGCTATGATGTTGTCTTGCTTTAATGCTGATGTTTGCTGTGAGCTTGCGAGTACATTCAAAGTACTCACCTGGCGTGTCATGCCGGTTTGCAGGTCATGCCATGATTGCTTGCTTGTCGAGGATCCTGAGTTTGCGACCTAGGAGACGCGTTCTAGCCAGAGTCCCTGCGGAGTGGAGTCCATCATCGTCATCGCTGTTCCGCTGCCGAGAGAGAGTTACTCCGCTGTTAGCATAGAGCTACCCCGGGCAGGCATAGTGTTGCCGTGCCGATGTAATCCTTGTACTGTTGTAACCATATCTATTGCAATAAGGAGCTGATTTGTTCTATGCCAACAGTGCCGTATTCCAGAAGACTCGTTCTTGGGCTGGAATACGGGGCGTTCCGGTTTACTCTGAGCCGGGGTGCCACAAGTAACCCACATTTCCATCATTCCCAAAATTCCCAAATAATTCTCATAAATTGTTTGGGACATATCTTTTTCAAATATGTCAAATTCTTCCTTGCCATGTTCAAAAGTATTTCACAAATATTCCTTTTCTGATTCTGCCCCAGCTGGCAGTTTGTGAAGCAAGTACCCTTTATATTTTCTTGCTTGGTCTCAAACTTTTTGTGAACTCTTTCCTATCCATATCATTGTCACATGCCAAAATTCAAATTTATTTGGATATTAAATCTCTCTTGGCTAATTTCCAAAGTTTCTGGGCAACTGGAATCTTTGTGAAGCATGTGCTAGCTAGGAGTATCCAAATAAGTTCAAATTTTGCAAGCATCTTCATATGCTCAAATCATGACTCTCCACTAAGTTTCAACCTTATCCAATCATCTATGTGAGCACAGCATTAAATCTTGGTTTCTGGTCATATTTTCACATTGTGAAGCAACTATATTTTATATTGCTCCATAATTGCTGAAAATTTACCAGAACATTCTCCAACCCATATAACCAATCTCCACAAAATTTAGGCTCATTTAATCTCCCCAATAATTCCCTAGAATTTCTCTAAGTTTCTGGTCAGAGAGGATAGCTGTGAAGGAAGTACCATTTTGGCTTGTCCAAATGGCATGAAATTTTTATGGCACTCTCATATGACCAAATAATCATCCTATGCCCAATTTCAGCTCAATTTGCTACTCTATGTGAGTGTCACATCAAAATCTAGTTTCTGGACCAGATTGGTCAGTTGCAAAGCAACCATATCAAATCTTGGTCCATTTCCCTCCAAATTTCACAGGATCATAGTAATTCCTACCCTAAACCTCCCAGACATCATCTTTGGTTCTTATCATCTTCCTATTGAGCACAGATGTGTGGAAAAGTTTGCTGCAGTAAACTTCAGAGGATCATTCACATACAACCACAGTGATTTTCATCGAGCCATCACCTTCCTGAGATTGTGCCTTGGAAGGACAACACTATGGACATGACTTGGCACACCAGAGTGCACCACATGAGCTAGTGCATGTGGTGACCACGTGTTTGACATGTCAGTCAGCGCGCTCTGGTGATGAAACTGCTCGTTTCATCCGTTCCCTCGCGCTCTCGCCACCTCTCCATGTCCAGGAGGTTCGTCTCATCGTCGTCCATCTCCTGGAAGCCTCTCCCCCTCTAGTTTCTTCTCCGACGCACCACGACGAGCTCCGCCACTGTTCGGCACGTGACGCCGTTGTCGTTTTCTTCAGTTCTTATCTCCTCGAGCCCTCCCGAGCCTTCCCGAGCTCGCCTGAGACCTCCCTGCTCCTCTGCGAGCCCTCTGGACGTCTCTCCCTTCCTATCCACATGCTCCCGAAGCTCCGGCGCACAGCGCATGCGTCCTCACGATCGTGCTCGGTCACCCGCGCCGTCCAGCTATATAAGGCCTTCCCAAGCCCCCCCCCCCCCCCCCCGAGCTCACCACCAGCTCCACTTCACCCCACCGAACCTCCTCGTCCTCTCCCCGGAGCCTCAGAGCTGCTCCTGCTCCACCACCGCCGCCATGTCCATCACCGGCCGCCGCCTAAATTGGCGCGAGCCGAGCCCTACCCCTCCTTCCTGACCTCACCAGGGGACCACCCGGACCCCATAGCTTCTCCCCCACCCCTTAGCTCGTCGCCGGGGTGCCCGAGGCCGTCGCCCCTCGTCCGGTCGCCGCCGCCTGTGCTCTATGGCGCCGCAAGCCGCCGTCGTCCCAGCCCCTCCCCGGCGCATGTGGGCCTCTGAACGGGCGTGGCAAGCCCCGCTGCAGCCGCCCGTGCCCTCTCCTTGGCCGGAGCTGGCCTGGGCCGGCCGGTCCCCTCGCCGCCTCCCCTCCCCTGCCCCTCCTCTGTTTCACGGGAGAACAGGGCGAGCGGGAGGAAGGAGACGAGCGCCCGTGCCCCTCCCCCTGCCCCTGGGCCCCGCCTGGAAGTGGCTCCAGCCACGGGTCCATGTGGATAAGTGGAGACGTAATCCACTGGCTTACGTCTTCGCTTATCGAAAGCATATTCCTCTTCTACTTCAGCCCAAAATGCGTTTTCACTTCAAGAAAACGTATTCCCTTCTAATGCGATTTCTGTTTTTCTGTCCAGGCCTTGTTTGAAAATATTTTCATTACAGATAGGTCCCTGACAGAAAACACTTCATAACTTTTTGCTCACAACTCCGAATCAGGTGAATCCAACGCCCACATCTTCGTCTCGTCGAGCCCGTCGTGTTGGTATCATTTTCACTAGGTGGTCCCACTGTGGAAATGACCATTTTGCCCTTGCCCGTAAACAGCCCCCTTTGAGAGAGAACTGTTTCCGGCAATCGCTTCCGCGGACCCTCCGCACTACTTCCCGATGGTTCCTTCATCCCCAGGCAAGCCACAACTCTCATCTGCATCATCGTATTGCAATGTCATAGTTTAAGTATTTATTTTAACAACAAATATGAGTTATCTGTGAAATGAATTGGATTATGCAATTCTCGGATAGGTGACTACCATGTTGAATACCAGATTATTAGTGATTAGTAGCTTACCCACTTGTTGATACTATAATGTTGAGATCACTATCTATGATTATTTTGGAGTTCATCCGGCAGTTCGTAGAGATGATTTAGCAGCAGTGGCTTAAGCATACTGGTTATCGGAGTGTCAGCCATGACAGAAATATTATTCGGGGATTAGATATTTCATGGTTGACCTTGAGTCACCTGTCTGAACTTATCCGTGCAGCCACATTTGCCGGTATGGGACGGCCTTGACTTGGTCTGGTCGCGTGCTCTTTCATCGGTACCACCCGACAGGGAAGGTTATGCGTGTGGGCTACCCTGGCCCGGTAGGCGGCGATAACCTTGTGAGCCCAGTTGAGTTATTTGGATCCAGGTCCCCATTTGGGACAATTTAGTTTGGCCACGACGGTGGCAGGTGTCATGCGGTGACACAGGGGCCACCCAGGGCAGGACTCCAGGGGAGTGTGATTGCCGGTGGTACGATGGGAGAGTCACGGGTCAGGCAGGTTTCGTTGGAGCAACGCTGGTCCACCCGAATGGGATCACGAGGTCAGTGCTCCATGGTGTGGGTAAAGTGCGCAACCTCTGCAGAGGGTAAAATCTATTCGAATAGCCGTGTCCACGGTATTGGACAGTCCGTTCAGACCTCACTAGGTGGTCAACCATGGTAGTGATGATAATGATGGATGAACTCATCATAAGATCAGAAGTACTCGGTGGTTCATGAGTATTCTGAGGGTTGTGAGACAGCCCGAATGAGAGTAAGTTTGTCAGTCTTGGGGTACAGTTGGTATCAGGTACATGATATGATAGCCATGGGATGGCTATGAGTTGAGTGGTCGGATGACCACATGAATGGACTTGGCACAGGTTCGGATTGGATTCTGAGATTATTCGTAGTATGGATTAAACTACTTAATATGCTTTACCTTACTGCATCTATTCTGCTATGATGTTGTCTTGCCTTAATGCCGATGTTTGCTGTGAGCTTGCGAGTACATTCAAAGTACTCACCTGGCATGTCATGCCAGTTTGCAGGTCATGCCATGATTGCTTGCTTGTCGAGGATCCTGAGTTTGCGACCTAGGAGACGCGTTCTAGCCAGAGTCCCTGTGGAGTGGAGTCCATCACCGTCGTCGATGTTCCGCTGCCGAGAGAGTTATTCCGCTGTTAGCATAGAGCTACCCCGGGCAGGCGTAGTGTCGCCACGCCGATGTAATCCTTGTACCCTTTTGTAACCGAATCCATTGTAATAAAGAGCTGATTTGTTCTATGCCAACAGTGTCGTATTCCAGAAGACTTGTCCTTGGGCTGGAATACGGGGCGTTCCGGTTTACTCTGAGCCGGGGTGCCACACTGGTGGCACTACCACTTCCAATATATGCACAAGAGGGCCTTCTAGATTTTGAAGTAGTGTGTATAGAGCCTCATCCTTAGTATTTAACAAATACACATAGCATAATCTAGTGGAATCATCAATCAACGTCCTGAAATATCTCTTTCCACCTTACACACACGCATGGCACTTTAGAGCCTTTGGATAAGGTAAATCTCGTGATTAAATCCATCTTGGCTAGCCGTGTCATACAACCCTGGGCGAATGCTTTTGACCATCACAACATCTGTAGTTGAGTATTCCTGTTTGCATAGATAAGAAAGAGCATGATTACTATAATATTGGCACTAGTTAAATCAACTTTATTTCCAAAACGAGAAAAGATTGCGATAGAATAGCTTTATTAAAAAAATACAACGTTAGCACAGTATGAAAAAGCACAATCATGTTGATAAAGTACAGTACTGACCTATGTGAGATGACTTTGGGAGATCAAGTTATTCTTCATGTCCCTGTATCTTGCCATGAAGATGATTCGTTGACATCCATTTCAATCACTTTTTTTGTGCAGTTCAACTAAAATTATGGCGCCCGCCAGTTAGAGAGGTGGCCCGCGCCACCTCAATGGTAGGCGTGATGGCCTCAACTAGCTTAGTGCAGCTATGTGATTGATCCAGTGCACATGGACTTGATTCTGTCGGATAGGTCTTCTGCAAGTTATCTACATTGGAAATGAAATGGTAGCTAAGACAGTAGCTCTATTTTAAATGTATTATTACTTCATTTTATCAGTGGCAGTAGCAGTGCCAAAACAGTAGCACAAGATCACTAGCTGGATGTAGAGTCAAAATCAAGCAAAAAGGAACATACCCGGTCATGGGAACCATAACTGAGAGACGTTGCCCACGTGACATTTTAGTTGAACTGCACAAGACACTCATTCAAAAAAAAGTGTTTTGTGCAGTTCACCAAAAGGTCACAATAGCAACGAGGTGAAATGGATATCCCTATCCGCACAAAAAGATAGAAAGGAAACAGTTACTGGTCAATGACAAGATACGAAACATACACGAAATGAAAAGAAGCATCTTGATTATGTTCATGGCAATCACGCAAGAACAGTAGAAATTTTAAAACGGCGGCATTGCTTCATGTTACTGGAAGCATTACGATCAACAATGACATTCGTCAAATATGGGATTACTTTAATGGTGGCATTGCTTGTTTACCAGATACACTAAATCAACAGCAGCTAAAGAGTTGGTTTAAGGGCATGGGACAGTGGGGACACCAGGACACTCAGCAGCGTAAAGAAGCAACTTACTTATCATACTGGTAAAAACAGCAGGAGTAGCATTTGTAACATAGTTTAATTGCATCATATTACTGGAGGCATTAGATTAACAAAAACACTGGTTAGACATGTCCTTACGGTAACAGTGTGATTGCTTCATTTTACATGCGCCCTTACATTAACAACAGCAAAAGGTTGGTATAAGGACATGTGACAGTGGACGCATCAGCACAGTGTACCTACAAGGAGGCACAAAGTTGTGATGCCGAGTTTGTTCATACTCTATTAGGGCAGCAAATCTAATCCTGGAGACCTTTTACTATGTGAGGGCAGCAAATCTAATCCTGGACATAGTGACATACTCTGTTGACTTGTCCACCAGCCGCCACTTTCTATCCTTTTTTCAACCAATAATAGATCTGTTCCTTATCCAGTTTGTACTGCCTTTGCCCTTTATTTCCCATTTCAACCAAGAGACCGGTTGGGTATCCAGTCTCTACTACTTCCCCCCTGTTATTTCCTCTTTGAATCAAGTCCTAGATTCATGCTAGTACAACTTTACCCCCTTTCTTCGCTGTTTGAACCAAGTCCTAGATTCGACTGCATGAAGTAGCTTTACCTCTAATAATACTAAAAATTTAGGTGGCTTTGGAAGAGCTGATAAAAGTAGAAAAAGATCCACATGCAGACACGTGGGGAGCTGGGGCAGTAGAGCAAGGCTGCTTTTGAAGGAACTTATACCTGAGGGTCATCGGGATGTGGCTAGGAGGCCGTCGGCAGGTCGGATCTGCCCACAATACGGCAGGGAGGAAGAAGGGTTGGAGGACCTCCGGAGCCGGCGCTGTGTCGGAGAGAACGGCATGGGCAGAGGATCGGGACCCGCCGGCAGCTGTGGGTTTCCTCCCTCGCCGCCGATGACCGCGTGAACGATGCACCTAGTCCCCTACACACACCAGCCGGATCTGTGACCAGCGATGAGCAGAGAGAAAATGTCCCTACCGCGTGAACGATGTATAGTTTGACCACATTGCATCAATGGACTCAGTACTTTGAAGTAACCTATACATATAAACACATGCACGGTTTACATTCCGAATCGCTAGCTAGAGCTTGAACTGTACTCCCTCCGTCCTTGAAAGAGTGTACTTCCAACTTTGTTGGAAATTCAATTTTTTTATGTTTGACCGTATTTATACAATAATAGACCAACATTCATCCCATCCAATTAGTAGCATTAGATTCATGATAAAATATATTTTTGTTATATACCTATTTGGTTTCACAAGCATTGACATATTTTTGCACAAACTAGGTCAAACTTTGAGATAGTTTGACCCTCCAACAAAGTTGGAAGTACACTTTTTCAAGGACGGAGGGAGTATTTGTTTACATGTACCACCTTTTTCTTTTGGTTTTCTGCTCCATGGTGCAATTCATCAATACAAAATTATACTATGAGTAGTTAAAAGTTGAGGGCGGGGCTTTTCCCTGGCAGTACGCGCGACAGTTTTCGCGTAGCCGGTTTGATAGAGAGGCGAGGAGGGTGAGGGAGTAGCAGATTCAACTTACTGCTGGAAAGGCTGGGCTGTGCGATTTGATGGCGCATTACTGCTGGAAAGACGGGGTCTTGTGATATGACTACTCACTATAGTCATTAATTACTGGCTCTACGACTGGGGTGATGCCCCCCCTTCCGTTCCCCACTCTAAACTGGTGCATGACACGTCGACCCGGATGCTGGCTCTCCCACATGTCGGCGAAGTAAGAAGGAGCAAAGAATCATGCGGTATATATAGTGTATATACTAGTACTACTACTCACGTCCCAGTGAACCAGCAGGCGATAGGCCATAGAAAACAATGTGGTGATATGGCCATAAAAAACAATGTGCTACAGTCTAGTCTCTAGCATGTACAGTACTCCTCCTCTTCCTCCTCCTCTCGGTTCATCACCATCATACTTTCCCCATTCCTGTGTTTTCAGTATCCTGCAAATCAAAGAGGTCCTTAGACTGGTTTAGGTCCGATTGTATTTTTTAAATGTGTTATGTCCAAAATTTAATGAACGTGCTCCGGTTTCTATGAAAATAATCCGGTTTGCAAGTAGTAATTCATTTATTTATTTATTCTTCTGCGGGGGGTTTGCATGTAATTCGTGAGGTCTGAAATGTAAAGTACGCCAGCATGGTTGCATATGCTCCGAGTTGTGCATGCACTACGACCCAGATGCTCTATGTCCCACATGTCGGCGAAAGGAAGCACGTGGAAATAGCCTAGGAGTACATATAGGAGGATAAATGCGTGAAAAAATATGTACTATGAAGCATAGCTGCGGTTCGAAAAGGAGACCTAAAGTGATGACAGGTATAGGTCGTGCGCACCCAACTAGTGGTAGTACTCGTACTAGACGTACGACTACTTTTTCCCTAAAAAAAGAGGTATGAGTACTTAGTACTCCTATTCTATCAACACGAGTCCCATCTGACAACAGCGTCCATGCTACAGCTAGCTCTTCTCCCTTGTTTCTCTCTTCCAATTCTAACTCAGCCGACGTGCGGTGGGCGGGGTGGGGATTTGCCGAAAGTCGGTTTGCTCAACTGTGGCCCCACCTGACAGTGAAAATGCTAAGACAACAAGTGTTCCCTAGCTTGAGCGGCGTGCCGGACAGACCGTGTGGGGGTGCGACGTGAGTGGCAGGGTTGAGATCCTCTGCAGTACTGTATGGTGTTGTAGTGCGGATGACGTGTGGGGCCGCGTCCACACGACAGTGACCGTACTGCATGGTGCGCTACTGCAGAGAATCCTAATCTGGCACAGGCATGCTGTACTTGTTCCACTTTCTCGTTTTGAACTCGTGACTTGTAGTAACGCTCAGTTTTGAATATATAAGTTTGGTTGTCGTGCCAATATATACAGTACTCCCTCCATGTAGGTTGGGTCACTGAAGTCAAAATCAGACACAAAACACGATGGTGACGGACCAGTCTACCTCCATCCTGGTTTATTGCTCCACATCGTAATCTGTGCCAAATTTTGACCATAAATTTGACTAACAAAAGGTTTATGCATGTCACCAAAATATATCATTGAAAACTATGTTCAAATACAAATCAAACGATACAATTTTTGTTGACAAGCACTAACATTTTGTCAGTTAAATCTTTTGTCAAAATTTAGCACAAATTACAAAAGGGACTAATATACCAGGACCTAGGTAGTACACCAGGATGAAGACAGTGATACTACATATAAAAATGCCATACACTAATAAAACATTAAGGCCACGAGGCGATGCAGTGCTGGTTACAGGAGGCGAGAAGAAAGATGCATCCATCGACGACCTCCTCCTCGAATCAGGGCACCGGCCCACCGAACGGAGGCTAAGTAGCAGCGGCTTTCGTGGCCAGGTCAACATGCTTCTCAACAATGGCGTCCAAAGATTCCAGCCGGTGGAAGAAGGCCAACGTCTTTCTGTCCTCCCTGGCCTTGTAGTGGCCTATGTAGACAATTTCCTCGTAGACATGGATGTGTAGGTCGATGGTTTCTTGCATGGCGAGGCGCTGCATGGCGAGCGCGGCCTCGAGGTGCACATTCTTCGTCACGACCTCCGGCAGCTACAGGGCCACCAGGGCGTGAAAGATTTCGTCACCATGGAGGCCGATGAGGGTGGCAGGCAATGAGGAGCCTGGGCGCATGGGCTGGAGCAGTACGGCAAGGTCGTCCGCGCGCTTCTTGACGGCGGTGAACTTGCGGATGGAGCGGAGCATCGTGTCGTCCATGCGAGAGGTGAAGCTGGCATCGGCGAGGGCTATGACACCGGCGGTCGAGAGCACCATCTGGAAACGCTGTGCAGTGCGGGGCCGTAGGCCGGCGTCTTGGATGATCTGGCACAGTCGACTGCTGCTCGCGTCCATCACCTCCATAGGTGCTTGTGGCTTCTGGTCACTTGGTCTTGGATTGGAGTGAGCAGTGTTGCGCAGAGACTAGGAGTAGATGGATTGGAGTGGTGGGGCGCCTTTATATGAGAGTCCAAACTGTGTTACTTTCACATCGTGCTGGCTCCATTCTGCTTGTCCAATTAATTCCCTCTGCATGCTAATTGAGGATGCATCATTGACCGTTCAACGTCTCGGGAACCTCTACCCTCTCCCTCCTTGGCATTCAAGCTGTATCAATGTAAATGCGGGTCAAGAAGAGACTAGTCATTTACTACATTGTGCACCGCGATCGTGTGGGGGTGCGACGCAAATGGCACAGGCATGTTGTACTTGTTCCACTTTCTCGTTTTGAACTCGTGACTTTTAGTAACGCTCAGTTTTGAATATATAAGTTTGCTTGTCGCGCCAATATATACAGTACTCCCTCCATGTAGGTTGGGTCGCTGAAGTCAAAATTAGACACAAAACACGATGGTGATGGACCAGTCTACCTCCGTCCTGGTTTATTGCTCCCCGTCGTAATCTGTGCCAAATTTTGACCATAAATTTGACTAACAAAAGGTTCATGCATGTCACCAAAATTATATCATTGAAAACTATGTTCAAATACAAATCAAACGATATAATTTTTGTTGACATGCACTAACATTTTGTCAGTTAAATCTTTGGTCAAAATTTAGCACAAATTACAAAAGGGACTAATAAACCAGGACCTAGGTAGTACACCAGGACGAAGACAGTGATACTACATATAATTAACGCCAAATAAGAGCAAGGGATCACACATGTCATTTACGACTGGAATAAAAATGCCATACACTAATAAAACATTAAGGCCACGAGGCGATGTAGTGCTGGTTACAGGAGGCAAGAAGAAGGATGCATCCATCGACGACGTCCACCTCCTCGACTTAGGGCGCTGGCCCACCAAACGGCGGCTAAGTAGCAGCGGCTTTCGTGGCCAGGTCGACGTGCTTGTGAACAATGGCGTCCAAAGATTCCAGCCGCTGGAAGAAGGCCAACGTCTTTCTGTCCTCGCTGGCCTTGTAGTGGCCTAAGTAGACGATTTCCTCATAGACGTGGATGTGCAGGTCGATGGTTTCTTGCATGGCGAGGCGCTGCGCGGCGAGCGCGGCCTCGAGGTGCACATTCTTCGTCGTGACCTCCGGCAGCTGCAGGGCCACTAGTGCTTCAAAGAGTTCGTCACCTTGGAGGCCGATGAGGGTGGCAGGCAACGAGGAGCCTGGGCGCGCGGGCTGGAGCAGTACGGCAATGTCGTCCACGCGCTTCTTGACAGCGGTGAACGTGCGGATGGAGCCGACCATCATCTCGTACATGCGAGAGGCGAAGCCGGCATCGACGAGGGATATGACGCCGGCGGTCGCCAGCACCGTCTAGAAACGCTGTGCGGTGCGGGGCTGCAGGCCAGCGTCTTGGACGATCTGGCACAGCCGACTGCCGCTCGCGTCCATCGATGCCATGGGTGCTTGTGGCTTCTGGTCACTTGGTCTTGGTCTTGGATTGGAGTGGGCAGTGTTGCGCAGAGACTAGGAGTAGATGGATAGGACTGGTGGGGCGCCTTTATATGAGAGTCCAAACTGCGTTGCATTCACATCGTGTTGGCTCCATTCTGCTTCTCAAATTACTTACTGTACCTCTACATGCTAATTGAATGCGGAGGCATCATTGACCGTTCAACGTTTCAGGAACCGCTACCCTCTCCCTCGTTGGCATTCAAGTCGTACCAACGTAAATGCGTGTCAAAAAGAGACTAGGTAGTAGTAGTAGTATACTCAATATTGTGCACCGCGACCAAGGTGGAGAGGAAAATGAGAGAACTTAATACGTATTTATTTATGGTGTAGATTCACTCATTTTGCTCTGTATGTACTCATTTACAGTGTAGTCACTTGTTGAAATCTCTAGAAAGACAAATATTTAGGAACGGAGGGAGTAGTCCCTCCTTTCCGGTTTACAGGGCTATACTATTAGGTAGTAACATGACACATCCCAAGACAAATTTGCGTATGTGGCATGGAGTTAATGAGGGGAGAGATGCTTGTGGTAACATAATAAGACCTCCTCCAATGCACTAGTGCTAAGATGAGGCGCTAAGCATATTAAAGAGCTAAGCAACTAAAGTCCCCAATGCAAAGGTGCTTAACTTGTTGTAGCTAAGCATCCTTCATTTAATGATTTAGCAACTAAAGTTATCCATGCATTGGTGGGCTTCTTTCATTTAAGTGTTTTCTCTAGGTTCCCGCGCTTAGCATTGTTTCTTCCTGGGGTCACCACACCCATCTCTCTCCTCTTAATTACTTTGCCACATCATCTTTTTTGCCTACATGGCAGGCTTAGCACCTGTACAAGGTGGAACATTGGGAGGGGCCTAATATGTTACTGTAACATAACACACCCCGAGGTAAGATGAGTCTATGTCTCAATTAATGAAGGCTTGTATGTTACCATCCATATGTTACTACCAATTATAAAGGTAGTAACATGGACTAGTAATAAAAGCATGTTACTAGTCTAAGTTACTCCCCACTATGACCAGCCTAAGAGCAAGTACAATAATGGGCTTATAGCCTGCTTACATGGCAATTTTGTCTAGGTGGAGGAGAGAGACATAAAAAAGTAAGGGGAGTGGGCTCTCATGGAAGATCCTGGCTATATGCGTGCTCCAAGGCAGATGCAATAAATGTGAGGAAAGAGATAGAGAGAAGATGCGTGCTCCAACTGACCGCTGCATGCCGTGCTAGGTACTACGTCCCACGTCTCTCATTGGTTGATTCCTATTCATGTCTAGAAACAAGAAACGTGGTCGGGTTTGTTTTGGGATTATTTGATTTTCGTAAGATGACTATTACTAGCAATCGCCACAATAACCGTAAGATCTGCATCCGACGGTGGCACCTATTGGACGCAAACAGCAGTAGAAAAGAATTGCCACAAAACTGCCGCACCACGCTCCACCCCTACACAACTGCCACGTTCGGGGTGCGCTTGGCTCTTTGCCTCTTCGAGAAGTCGAACAATGATGTTACTACTTATACAGTATCGAATCAACTGCTGCATGTCCCGTCCACCGCGTGGGTGAGGGAGAGCTTGTTGTAGGAGTAGTAAAAGCAAAAGCCTCTCCTCGTCTGTGAGCCACCATGCGCATGGGCGAGGGAGAGGGCGTACTACTAGTAATCAAGCTTCTCCTTGTTGTACGAGTTGACGCAACACATCATAGCATGGGCCCCACATGCTTGCCTCTAAACTTGGCTAAGCAAGTATAATAAGCTTATGTAAGCAGGCTGTAAGGGTTAAAAAATTATTTTTCTGCTAACATGGAGGGGAGAGAAGAGGAGCCGGCTACAGAATAAGAGCCAGCTACAGCACGTGCTCCTAGGCACTATGTGAGAGCGGGAGGTGGGCCATGTATTAATGAAGTAGCACATCTTTGTATCTTACTATTATACTTGAAGGCTACAAGGTTGGCTATATATGACATCGCAATGTCATATAGCCATCAGCTGGCTATACTACACACATTGTACAATATTTGCTGCAACCTCTAACATTTACACCACCACAAATTAAAATATATATTCCTCTCTTGACCATATCAGCGTGCAAACTACAATAACCAGGATGACAGGTAGGGCCAGAAGATTATTTTAATAAAAAAATGCTTCGAGACGGCCTCATAGCATGGTGCGTTCGAATACACCTCGTCCGTTCGGCTGATCGAGCAAGGTGCAGGTTTCTTCATTGATGTGCTGTTCGATTGATTTGTGCAGTGCAAGGGAGGGCACCTGGCCTGCACGGACTGCCGCGGTGAGCGCCCTGGGAACCAGCGGTAGTGCCAGAAGTGCGAGCGCGGCGGCGACTTCAACGTGCGGAACACGGCGATGGACGCTGTCCTCTCCTCGGTGAGGGTGGAGTGCCCGCATGAAGGCTGTGGGCTCTATGTCACTTACCACAAGCTCGCCGATCACCAGAGCATGTGTCCGCTCGCGCCCTGCAAATGCCCCGTGCCCGTCTGCAGCTACGAAGGCCCGCCGCCGGCGCTCCCATACCACATCAGCACCGTGCATCCCATGCCTGTGCACAAGATCCAGTATGGCAAGGTGCTCCAGCTGCAAATGCCAGTGTCGGAGCCGCGGCACTTGCTGTTCGCGGAGGAGGACGGCCGCGCATTTTTCTTGGTCGGCGGCGTGCTCGACGTCGGCGCGCCTATCGCCGTGTCGGTCGTCTGCATCAGAGCGGGGGCGTCCCCACCGCCGCACTACGCGGCCAAGCTATGGGCGAACGGCCCGCCGGGGGAGGCCAAAGGCAGGACCAATGCCGTCAAGGTGGAAATCGAGGTGACAAGCAGCAAGGATCCCAACGTCGTCGCCGTGCAGGAGCTGACCTTCTTCACAGTTCCGGCCAAGCTGCTGGCCGGGGTTGGGTTGTCGAGGACGGTGTCCCTCCACATTCAGATTGACAAGCTCACCTCCTAAATGATTCTATAGTGCCTTCTGTTTATCTTAGTAATATGCTAATATAGGGGTTAGCTCGGTCTACTTTAGCTTAAGAGATGGTGGATTTTGGTGGCGATGCAGCAATTACTTCGACATCACATCAGCAGTTAAAGTAATTTCCAACAGTGGAACGGATATTTTGTGTCTGTTGGATATAAAGATCCTTTGGGTAAGAAGTATAAGCTGCTTATATGCTTGTTTGTTGAGGAAGTGTTGCATACTTCTGTGAATTGATGCGACACATCAAAGTAGTACTACTACTAGTAGTACTCACCTGACTGCGCACCAGGCAGACGAAGCTCGTGTTGTGTTGGTGCCGTGTGCGGCCCACACATTAAACAAAACAATTCACCTCCAGCTTAGCCTCCACGTTTTAAACTTCTCAATCTCAAGGCCAAGGAGCAACGGGAACCTATGATAGAGCCAATCGGATGGTTGAGAACACTACAATTTGTAGCTACACATGCGTGTGTGAGAGAGGACAAGTGCGTGTGTGCACCTCTTCTCTTCATGTATAACGTACTAAACTCAGAGTACAAGTGTATGTGGGTGGCATCGACCTAGGGAGCTAGAGATGGTGCGTGCGAGAAGTCTCGAGAGACTATAGGTGTGTGCGTGGGAAAGAGGGAGAGAGATGATATGTGTTGATGTAATGCGTGTGAAAAAAAGACTAGTCTGTAGCTCACCGCGAGGCTATTCCTGGCAAACGCCCCTATAACCGTAATATATGTATCCGATGGTGCCAATTATTGCACATACACAGCAGTAGGAAAAGAAGTACCGCGGCATATTACAAAACTGCTACACCACGGCCGAGAACGCGTGCCCACGTTACGCCATCCGGGAATAGTGCCGCACTTCGAAACTAGAACCGTCAATAAATTTTGAGCTTGCATCTCGTCACATTCCAAATTACTACCACGCTATATTTAATTGCAAACCTGTTCACACCGATCAAAACCTAAACGGTTTCCCACTTAGGAGCGTATTAGTACTCGGTTATAAATACCCTACTCCAAGATGATTGCACATTCCTCCTCAACTCCTCATCCACAAGAACAAACAAGTCTTTCATCGTCGTTCCCTTGCGTCTGCCATGGCCCGCATGAGTTCTGGGTCGAGAGATTACGACCAGGGGGAGGCGAGCATGGAAGCGGAAGCACGAGAGATGTCCCGCCTCGCCGCTGTAGCAGCCGACATGTCCCACCGCGCCGCCATAGCAGCACAGAGGTCCCGCCGCGCCGCCGAAGCAGCACAGAGGTCCCGCCGCACCGTCGATGCATCAGACTGGTCCGGCCGCGCCGCCGAAGCAGTAGAGATGTCCTGTCGTGCCACGAATGCAGCAGGAAGGTCCTCCCGTGCTACAGCGGCCTGGGAAAATGTCTCACAGGCAGGCGAGGACTCTCACAGGCGCATGCACGCTATGCTTGATGGCCTGATGGGTCGGATCTCTGACTGGATGAAGCTGCAGGATGAGATGAATGGCTCGTTTGAAAATGCTACCGCCGTCATCCGGGGACTAGGGGAGGACAAGGCGAAGCTCCGCACCAAGCGCGACCTGCTGAGGGCGAAGTTCACCGGAAGAGCGAAGCAGGCGAAGGAGACCGCTGCCTTGTTGAAGAGGACGGGCGTCATCATCAAGAAACTTTTGGACGAGAATGCCATGCTCCGTATCGAGCGCGAAAGGCTGGTGGAGGAATCCGCGGATGTTGCCAAGCAGCGTATTAAGGACATGAAACTGATGAAAGAGATCATCACTGCTCGCCGCGAGAACTAGTCTCCGCGACCTGCAGCGCGTCAAGAAAGTAGAGATCAGCGAGCCAGATCATTGTATGCGTCTTCCTTCTTCTTTTGCCCTTGTGTATTTCGGGCGTAGCCGCATGTGGCTTTTTTAATTATCTTCCTAAATATGTAAGACAATTATTATCCACTGTCATCGTCCTTATATATTCATCAGTCTTGCTATAAGTCGCAGTAGATGCTATATAGGTCCGTCGGATCTTACATCAAGATCCATGCAAAATTTTCTTTTCAGATTTTCTTTTTTCTCTCTTAAATCTCAGTCAAGTGAGACATAGCCACGCCATTAAACAGGGGCTCGGGCGCCGTTAATGGAGACCTTGGGAGAGAGGTGGGCGGCAGATGGAGGTCAAAGGGCTCTCCTCCCGATAAGCATGTGCAGGGGTCTGATCGCACGCCTCCCGTACTGAAATAGCTACCCCGCACGGCGCCTCCTAGCCAATAAAAAAAGGGGACGCATGGTGGCACGTAAATGGTAAGTAGAACACCCACGGTTTCAATAATACTTGTGTTTCTGATTGTAACGTGATAGCACTTGTTCCAAAATGACTTTGTTGATTGTTAATGTGTGCGCCTTCGCAAATCAGACAGCAAAATTACCACAGCATGTTGGTGCCATGTCATGACACCAAGCCAAGTTTCATGATTTTCATGCGTGTTTTGGATTTACAGGAATTAAAAAACCAAGTTTCTCAATGTTTCTGGACAGGCCACGACGCCCAGATGTTTGAATTTCATTCCCATTTCTTGCATGGGACCTAGAAATTTACCCGAGGACACACATGTGATTTTTCAACCAACTTTGGAGCACTGGAGCATGTGCTTGTAGTTCAAATTTGAATTATGCACATTAAATGACCAGAAACTCAATTAATGTATAAAAAAGGCCAAACGAACCCGGAAAAATTCCAAAATTTAACATGACACTCATATAGTTCTATGTTGCCTCTGTAAAGAAAATCAAGGTGGGGCAGCGTATATCGTTTCGCACACAAAGGTGACACGTTCCCTCTCAGAACCATGAGCCTTCTTGAGAGAAGCTCCGGTTTGCAAGAAGCTTATACCACAACTTGTTCCACTTCGGCAAAAAAATTACCACAGCATTTTAGTGCCATGACATGACACCATGCCAAGTTTCATGATTTTCAGGCGTGTTTTGGATTTACAAGAATTTAAAAACCAAGTTTCTCAATGTTCTCGGCCGAGCCATGACGCCCAGGTGTTTGAATTTCATTCCCATTTCTTGCATGGGACCTAGAAATTCACCCGAGGACACGCATGTTATTTTTCAACCAACTTTGGTGCACTGGAGCATGTGCTTGTAGTTCAAATTTGAATTATGCACATTAAATGACCAGAAACTCGATTAATGCATAAAAAAGGCTAAACGAACCCGGAATAATTCCAAAATTTAACATGACACTCATATAGTTCTATGTTGCCTCTGTAAAGAAAATCAAGGGGGGGCAGCGTATATCATTTCGCACACAAAGAGGACACGTTCCCTCTCAGAACCATGAGCCTTCTTGAGAGAAGCTCCGGTTTGCAAGAAGCTTATACCAAAACTTGTTCCAATTCGGCCAAAAAATTTACCACAACATGTTAGTGCCATGACATGACACCATTCCAAGTTTCATGATTTTCAGGCGTGTTTTGGATTTACAAGAATTTAAAAACCAAGTTTCTCAATGTTCTTGGCCGAGCCACGACGCCCAGGTGTTTGAATTTCATTCCCATTTCTTGCATGGGACCTAGAAATTCACCCGAGGACACACATATTATTTTTCAACCAACTTTGGCGCACTGGAGCATGTGCTTGTAGTTCAAATTTGAATTATGCACATTAAATGGCCAGAAACTCAATTAATGTATAAAAAGCCCAAACAAACCCGGAATAATTCCAAAATTTAACACGACACTCATATAGTTCTATGTTGCCTCTGTAAATAAAATCAAGGGGGGCAGCGTATATCGTTTCGCACACAAAGGCGACACGTTCCCTCTCAAAACCACGAGCCTTCTTGAGAGAAGCTCTGGCTTGCAAGAAGCTTATACCAAAACTTGTTCCAATTCGGCCAAATTTTTTACCACAGCATGTTAGTGCCATGACATGACACCATGCCAAGTTTTATGATTTTCAGGCGAGTTTTGGATTTACAGTAATTTAAAAACCAAATTTCTCAATGTTCTCGGCCGAGTCACGACGCCAAGATATTTGAATTTCATTCCCATTTCTTGCATGGGACCTAGATATTCACCCAAGGACACACATGTGATTTTTCAACCAACTTTGGTGCACCGGAGCATGTGCTTGCAGTTCAAATTTGAATTATGCACATTAAATGACCAGAAACTCAATTAATGTAAAAAGGCCAAACGAACCCGGAATAATTCCAAAATTTAACAGGGCACTCATATAGTTCTATGTTGCCTCTGTAAAGAAAATCAGGGGGGAGGCAGCGTATATCGTTTCGCACACAAAGGTGACACGTTCCCTCTCGGAACCACGAGGCTTCTTGAGAGAATCTCCGGTTTGCAAGAAGCTTATACCAAAACCTGTCCAATTTGGCCAAAATTTATACATATAAAAATAGGGTTTAGATTATCCCGAACATCTCGCTACCTAGACCAATGTACTGTGATTTGAATTCAACATAAAATGGATACAAATATTTGAATTGGAGATCGTATGGTACATGTAGTTCATATTGAAATATGATTACTACTATATGCACGTTTTCTGTTATCAAGATAATATTTAAATGATGGTATAGCTTGATAACAATCGTATTCAAATAAGGAAAATTGATTCAAATTTAGTCCATATGGTAGACGACAATATATATATTCATAGGGTGGAGTAAAATGTTCATATAAGATGGAACATCAAAATGTAGGACTACATCCATTATAAACCGCAAGATCACCTAACGATGTATTTGAATTCAACATAACATAGATTCAAAAATTGAAATTCGAGATACTGGCATTTGTAATCATATAAAAAGGGACATGACTCTTTCTTGTGGTGGGAATTGATTTGTTTTTTGTTGTTGTTGAGGGAAGTGCGAATTGATTTGGTACTGTACAGGCTAATCTTGTTCTCCCGATTTTTTTTACATTTTTCTTGTAGTTTTTTCAATGGCATTTATAGTAATATAGTAAAAGGGAACATGACTCTCTTGTGTCTTGTATGAATTGTTTTTTTTTGTACACGTTAAGTTTGTTCTGCCAAACATGGAATCCGTGCCTTGTTATCTCGAAATTTTCAAGCTCGAGTATCTTTTGTCTCTTCTGCTGTGAAACTCCCGCCTCTTCAACCCGTGCCACGCCTTGTTATCCTGAAATTTCGACGCGCGCGAAAACTCCCTCCTCATCCGAAATCGGTCCCGCAGCCCAGACACGTGAAATCCCCCTTCTACCCCTCAGCCGGAAATGCCGCCTCGACGTCGCGTGGTCGAAACCGGTGGGGGTACGTTCGTAACTTACCCCACATTTTGGACAAGCGCATCCCTAAGCCATGGCTCCCCCCTACCTTCCCCTTCGTCGCCCCCCCCCCATTCGTACAACGAGGCCGCCAATACCCGCGAAACCCTATGCTCCTCCGTCGGTCTCCCGACCATCGCCCAGCAGGAGACTCTTCCCCGACGATGTCGTCCACAACAACAGCTCGACGTCCCTCATCCACTGCACGGGATGAGGATCCGTTGTCAATCTCATCGTCCTGCCGGATCAGCCGCCCCGTCCTCCACCTCCAAGGAGCTGCCCCAACATTCGCCTCGTCTATCGCGCCACCTCCATCCCCACAGCGCCGTCTTGACCTTCCCCACCGGAATCGCAGCACCCTCACCAATTCCTCCGATGAAGCCGAGGCCTACTCGGCGCCACCAAGGAGGTTCTGCACTCACCGCTGCATTTTATCTTTCATTCGATCTCACGGGGCTGCCGGTGCTCGATAACGAGCAGCCATGGCGGGTCTCCATCGACGGCGCCGTCGTCGGCCACTTCTTCCATGGCGTCTCTCCCCCATGTCATTGCTTCCTCGGCGGCGACTTCCACACCAGCACTAGCTGCTGCTGCTCCGGCTCTCGCTCACGCTGCTACTGCTGCCGCTGCTCCGGCTCTCGCTCGCGTTGCGGCTATGTTCTTGCTGTCGATCGCGCTGCTGCACTGCTCTTGCTTTTGTTCGTGCTGCTGCTCTACTCTGCTATTGCTGTCGGTCGAGCTGTTGCTCCGCTCTTTCTCTCGTTCGTGCTGCTGCTCTGCTCTGCTCTTGCTCTCGCTCGCGCTGCTGCTGCTGCACGACCTGCGGCAGCTACAGGAGTTGCTGCTTTAGCACTCGCTCGCGGTGCTGCTGCACGAGTTGCTCTCTGCTAGTGCTTTCCCTGCTCGAGCGGCTGCTGATTTAGATCGTTGATTCTCTCCTACTAGTGCTCAAATGCCCTAAACTTCTATTGCAATGCTCTGCTACTAGTTCAATCAGTTTCGACAGTAAACTTCAGTTTCGACTATAAAGTTCAGTTTCTTCAGTTAAGTTTAGAGTGAACAGTATTTACAGCATCTGTCGGAGCGGCCGTGGCGCGGCTGATGCATTTTACATCTAGCACTTTTTGGTGATGTATTTTACATCATCTATTGTAGATGCTATTAGAGTCCCACTTCAGATTAACGTTGTCTGTCTTGTCCTGCTTCAGCCTCGCCATCGTACACCTCACCGGAGCTGCTCCAACGACGGAACCGTCCATCACAGCGGAGCAGTACCCTCGGTGCCATCTCCAGAGGCCTCAGATCTTCTTCCCCGCCTCCGACAGTCACACCAGCATCACCATCCTCCACGTCCAACCCAATGATGCAGAGGTCGACAAGGCTATGCCAAAGAGGTTGTACACTCGTCGCATCACTTTGTTACTCTGAATTCATGTCGATCCCTCAGGGATCCTTCGGTTCAAAGCAGTTGCAAATCTAGAAATAAATGAATCATGGTCACAAAGTTAACAGGGAGAAAACTAAATACTCTTTTGAACCACAATTTGAATCGGTTTAGCAAGATAGCCATTATATGATACTCATGTGGAACAAATCTAAGCTCACAAAATATTTCGAGGGCAGGCTTCAGCCTGTTGAAGACTGCCTACTAGAATCGCCACCGGTTCAAAGAAAAAGTGAAGGAAAACATAGGAATTGGAAACTTTACTATGGTACTACTATTCGTGCATTTGGTTAGAAGGAATGGAGCAAAGCAAAACTGGAGGATTTTTTTTTCCTTTGGTGTCTCTTTCAAAGAAAAAACGTATGAATTTTAATATCCGCTTGGACGTCCTTTTCAATTTAATATGCATGAAGAACAGGACTAATTGCATTACTGGCATAATAAGATTCTTATTTTACATTTTCATGTGGTTTGACTTTAATTTGACCATGTTTCTCCATTCCTGTGTTCTTCCAATTCATGTGAACCAAACACCCAGGTTGACAGAAATCCTATGTTTGCAAATGCTCTGTTTTGCACGTGCATTCCTATCCTATTCCTGTGTTTTTCCTGTCCCTGCGTTTATAGAATCCTCCAATTCTAAGGAGCCCTTACAGATTTACTTCATTTTCAGATAGGTGTCAAAGAAAACTTTGTGTGTTATGTCCTGCTCCTGCCGTGCCGTCATCCACCCCACCTGAGGTGCACCATGGACGGAAGCGTTCACTGCAGCAGAGATTCCCCCTGCAGACTTTCTTTCGCCGCCTCAGATCATCTTCCCCGTTGCCGGCAGCCACGCCAACTGCATTACCATCATCGACTGAGCAGATGAACCTGAGGACTACACAGTTCCGGAAGAGAGGTCGCACTCTTTCGTGTCTGCTTATGTTATACATCGGTTATTATTACCTGCTACTTTATCCTCCTGTTCACCTCTTAGACTCCGAGTCAGGTCCAAACTAATGTTCAAACTTGAGTTTTAAAATGCCTGTGGGGCACATATCGAGGCAGCAACGAATAGTATCTGTCTACTATCTGGTTCATCTGGGGTCTTCTATGTGGTTCATGTTGGGTGGGCAAAAAACAGTAGATGATCCATCGTCTATCTTTTTAAACTGAAGCTATAATCTGCCTGCTATCATTAGTTTTGGATCTATCCACTCATTTGCTACCATCAGTCTTGATTTCTGCTTGCACCCCTTAGGCCTTACATAATCTAACTATGTTTTTTTATTATGCATGTCAGTTATTGTACACAATCGTACTGAACATGTAGAGAAAAAGAGAAGACCGTTGCATGGGAATATAATGTCATGCAGACGCCGCTCCATGGTGGGCGAAGTGCCCCCCATTCCAGATTGTATTCCAGAGGAAGATAACTGTTCAGAGGGGGATTCAGAGGGAGCCGACCACTCCTATTTACCCCCTGAGGTGTTTGCTCTAACCTGGCATGCTGATGTTGGTCATATCATGCATATGGCGCCTCGCATTGCTTACATTATACATCTTATATGTCATCAGCTTAGTTTAGATTTGCTTTGTGTGAATGCCACCTGTTTGGTTTCTATATCATACTCCCACCGTTCCTAAATATTTGTCTTTTTAGAGATTTCAACAAGTGACTACATACGGAGCAAAATGAGTAAATCTGCACTCTAAAATATGTCTATATACATCCGTATGTGGTAGTCCATTTGAAATCTCTAAAAAGACAAATTTTTAGGAACGGAGGGAGTATATGTGAATTATGCAATGCCATCTTCTTTAGCCAGGCATCATATACGTGAATCACGCAATGCCATCATGTTTAGCCAGTCATCGTATATGTGAATTGTATCGTGCCATTTTTTTTAATAATGTATTCCATTTGTCAACAATGTTTATACATTCATCTACTCTTCCTGTGCATCAGCCATTTGAGTCGGTCATGGGAAAATCTGGAGTGAAAACAAGGTCTTCTGAGCAGTCAGTGCTACCTGTCGATGCAGAGTTCTTGCTGGTTACAGATAGCTCCTCAGAGGAGGATTCAGAGATAGATGACCAGTCGTATCCCCCCCCCCCCCGAGGTGCATGCTCTAACTTGGCAGGGTTATATTGCTCATATCATGCATATGGTGTCTTGCATTGCCATGCCATCTGCTTAGATTAGACATGCTTTGTGTGAATGCATCCTGTTTGCTTTCTATATCAGATATGTGAATTATGCAATGCCATGTTTTTCAGCCAGTTATCATATATGTGAATTATGCACCGCCATGTAGCCAGGCATCATATATGTGAATTATCTCATGCCATCCTTTTTTTTATTACATATTCCATTTGTCGACAATCTGTGTATATTAAACTACTCTTCATGTGTATCAGCCATTTGAGCCGGTTATGGAAAAATCTGGAGTGAAAACAAGGTCTTCAGAGCAGGCAATGGTACCTGTTGAAGCATATATCTCGATGGTTATAGGTAGCTCCTCAGAGGACAGATGACCAGTCATATATCCCACCTGAGGTGTATGCTCTAACTTGCAATGTTTATATTTCTCATATCATGCATATGATGTCTTGCATTGCTTAGTTTAGACATCATATACACAATATTCAATGCCATCTACTTAGTTTAGAGATCATACATGCGAGTGCCAACTGCTTAGTATATGAATCAATTATGTGAATTATATCATGCCATCCTGTATACTTAGACAACATGTATGCGAATTATTTCATCCCAACCTGTTTTAGAAAGACATCACATAGTTTTGTCATGTCATCCTGTTTAGATACTCATCATATGTTTAAGTATGCCATTATATCCTGTTAAGTTATCCATCATATATCTGAAACTGTGTCATGCTATCCTATTTAGTTAGCCATCATATATGTGAAATTGTGTCATGCTGTCCTGTTTGGTTAGACAACATATATGTGAATTACCACATCTGTCTATCATACAATGTTTGTACTTTCAATTTCTTTTCTTGTTTATCAGCCATTTGAATTGGAGGGGGTGATGGCAGTATCTACAGGAGTAAAAACCCATTCTTCACAAAAGACAGCGCTACCCATCGATGCAGATAGAACCATGGTTGTACTGGCCCGCGAACTAGCCCCACCACACATAATCGAGACTCTTCCAGATTGTACACTTACATCGTTGGACAGAGAACCAGCTACACCCCATCTAACCCCAACCCCAGCAGATAGTAACCCACTTCTAGTTGACACAGCACCATGTCCACCATAGAGTACTCCCACACAAGCAGTTTGTAAAGTAACTGCAGTGCCCAAAGCACGAAGACCACCACAGCGAACCCAAACTCCATGTTTAAAGCAGAAGAGCAATTGTTCTCAGGTCAGATTCTGTAGCTATGGTCTATACTCCTTTGCTCTTGCATCACTGTATTTACTCATACCAACTAATTTCGAATTTGAAGGATCCAATTGAAACTCCAATGGCGCAACAGGTATGTTTTAAACCTATTTCTTTAACTGGATTGCTGTTCTAACTTCTTGCTCTATGTTGATTTCAGTTTCAGTTGTATAAACAGTTATGTTCTCATGTCATGCACATTACAAGTGTTGCCACTGCTGTGTAGTTTCCCACACTTATATTCTGTCTATGCTGCTGTGTCTTAAAAATATATGATTTGAACTGTGTCTCTATCTTGATTTGGCAACATAAACTAGAATGATATGGACAATACAGTGACCATAGTACATAGATATATGTTTGTTTCATGTTGTTATCCTGTCCACCTTACTACTGAACCGGTATATCAAAATGAGTTTCATATACTACATGCTAAGCCTGTGATGTGTCTGCTTGTTTCTCTTGTAGAATGCGAACATAATATTGGAGAAGAGCACCCCATTATGCAATGTTAGAGAAAGTAATGTAGATAAGGTCCAAGATAGTGAGACAACCCTGTTGGTCTCCAAGAAAGGTGATAAAAACTATCTTGTAGACAGTGAGACAACCCAAAGTCCTGTGTTGATGTAGTGTTCGAGTTACAGGCCACTACCGCTGGCACAACCTCTTTGAACTCGCTGCCTGAATCACTTCGGCTTCTTCAGTCTCAGCTACAAGCTGAAAGGCATCAGTCAACTGTGCTGCGGCAAGAAGCCGAAGGACTGAGGAAGTCCCTGCAGAATTCAAATGCATACTTTCTGGTGCAACAGCAAGCACTAGACGATTTTAGCGCCAAACAAGAGAAAACTAATAAGCTTGCTAAGCTTCTTGCCAGCATGGTGGGTATCCAGGATATCATTTCTTGAGCTCTTCTGAAGTGGTTTCAGTTCTGGACTTGTTTTGCTGTCACGTTTATTTTCACTGGTGGCCAATTTAGACACCCAGTGTATGCAATATGCTGCTTTGTTCACTATATTTGCACTGGTGGCGAACTTTGATGCCCAGTGGATGTAATATTTGTAATAGCCGTAATAGCCTAGCGTAAGTTGCTTGCTTATTTATTTCCTTATTGTCTTGTTTATTTTTTTGCTGGTAGTCGCTGCAGTTCTTTTTCCACGATAACCTTTTTATTTAGAACTAGGCCATAGTAAACATGGGCAACATACTGACCGTTGTAACCATGGTCCTGCTACCTGCTGTAGTGGGCCTCCTAACGTCCGTATGATCCATGGGCCTTCTATGGGTCGTAGATTCAATGGGACTTCTACGGGCCGTATGATCGATTGGCCAAACATGGGCCGTACTTTTATGGACAATTAACGGACCGCAATATGGGCCGTAAACGGGCTATAATGGGAATCATTTGTTTATGGGCCGTTAACAGGCCCATGTGTACAACGGGCTTAATTCCAACGGCAGGCATAACTGGTCGTTAATGGGCCACATTTGATGACGCCATGAAAATGGCCCAACGGATTAAAGGGCCACAGACGGGCCGACTTTAACCACGGGCTGAATTTGGCCCACAAGCGGAACAGGCCAGTAACGGACCGTAAGTAATCAAATGCCAGAAATAAGCCTAATAATAAATGGGCCCTTAGAAGGCCGAAAGATAACACGGGCTGAAATGGCCCAATGGAATAATGGGCCGTTAATGGGTATAAAGTTATATACTGTTCATTATGGGCCAGTTTCACCATGGGCCTTTTATGGTCCAATATTTAGAAAGGGCCTCATATGGGCCGAAAGAGGTCATGGGCCATACATGTGCCGGAAGTTACAACGGGATGGAATCATATTAGACGGCCCATATGGCGCTACTGGGCCTAATTCGGATAGGCTATAACAGGCCGTGAGTTAGCGGGCTGTAAATGGGCTATATGCGAACAGGCCGTTAACAGGCCTTCGGAGGGCCGGGCCGCTACCTTTTGACTAAGTCAAACGGGCCGGCCTTTTGACCTGAATGGGCCACTGTTGGGCCATGCCACGTGTCAACGTATCATAGGCGCGTCTCATCCATTCGCTGGATGACATCTGTCCCAGCACTGAGCTGACACGTGGATACTCCGGCGAATGAGAATTTTACACGTGGAAAATCCCCACTGGTCAGGGCTGTTAACGAGTTATTGGATCCAAACTGGAACCCGATAGCTTAACGGCGACCCGTTACGGTGGATGTCACGTGTCGGTTACCCTTGACGAAAACAATTCCATGACTCGCGATTTATCGTCATGGAAGTGGACACTTCCGTGATGATAATTTTGGTAATGTCATGGAACACTTCTACGACAGCACAGGTATGACTATCTTGATTCTGTCATAAAATCGTCATGGATGTACATGCATGACAGAAAATGTGACCTACTGTGACAAACACGTATCATCACGGAAGTGTTTTTTTTGTAGTGAAAGTGGTTGATGGTTTTTTGGAGCAATATCTTCAAGCACTTGAGCAATTGAGTCATGATCAAAACCTCATCCCCTTTTAATAGTATTGGCTTTCCTATGGACTCAATGTGATCTTGGATCACTTAACCAAAAAATGTAGAGTCTTGAAGCTTGTGCCAATCCATGTCCTTAGCATTCTGAGGGGTCCACATTCTCATGTCCTTGCCATGCCAACATTGAACTTTCCTGAAATCTATCTTGAATAGGTATTAGTTCAGTGACATATATGTTGTTACAAATTACCAAAACCATCCGGGAGTTAGATGCACTTTCAATCTCCCTCTTTTTGGTAACTGATGACAACATATAGATCAAAGCTTCAACAAAATATATAATCAATGAATGACAACGTCGCTTTGAGAAGTATGTGATAAGTAAGAGCTCCCCCTAAATTTGTGCATTATTAAAAATTTATGTTTGAATGCAAATGCATAATCGATTAGGATCATGGGTCACCATTCCATGTCACATACATCTTAGTGGAGCACTCAAAATGATATGAATGAGATATAACAAGCACTCATCACCACGCATACAAGTGAATGATCATACAAGAATCATTGAGATAGATAGATAAACAAACATATCATCGAAGTACGGTATGATCAAGCACTAAAGTAACACAGCCTCATATAAGCATCAAACAAATGTATCACGAAGTAGCAAAAACTCAACGAAAATCAAACGAGAAAAATCAAAGAAATCTCTCTCTCTCTCAGCCCTAATGATCTATACTAATTCCCCCCTCTGGCAACAAGTACCAAAAAGTTTGAATCAATATATAGAGCTAAGTGTCGCTCTAGGCTCAATCTCCGGCAGCTCATGGTGAAGAAGTCCTCTGACTTGTAGCTCCGATGTGCGTAGACGTTGTTGGAGTAGAGAGAAGCGCATCTTCAAAGATCTCGGATGATGTCTGCTGGACTGGTGGTGTAGAAATGGCTGGAGGGACTGAGACTGTGGCTCTGGTGTCGGTGACCGGCACGGCTGCTGACTTGGGCATCATCTGGAACTGAGTGGTCGTAGAAAGACTTGTGCCCTGGTGCTCATCATCACTGCTAGAATGCAACCTTGCATCATCCACTTCCTTCTTCAGACCTTCTACGTACTATGGTTTGCACCTCTGTGACCTTAACATCTAGGTCATGGAACTTGGTCTCTATGATCCTCTCGTAGCTCTCTTGGTTCTTTAAGAGGTTGGCCAGACTCCACTCAATCCTCTGAGTAGCATGGAGAAGATATATGATCTGATCAGCTCTAGTCTTCAGAACTGGAACTGTAGAAGAGCTACGACCAGCACTTCGATCTGCTGCCTGAGACTTAGCAGATGTAGGATGAGTCTTATCCATGGTCACTATGCAATCCTCTAGCTCTGGCTAGAGTGGCAGGTGCAGACGATCAAGCAAGTAGACTTTGCTTCCAACCTTGGAGTTGATAAGCATCTGAATGAGTGGTGCAAAGCACATGATCATTTCTGATCCGCAGTTGTCCTCTTGATTGTCTCAACAATCAAATCCATCACTTTGAATCTTTGGAAACTCTCCACCAAATGCAGCATGTTGATTGAGTGTCCTCTTATCATTTTGTCATCACCTCACTTGGGCATTAATGTATGCCTCAGAATAGTGTTGATTGTATCGAGACCTGGTGAGAGATGATAGACGGATCCCAGCTTGTGAGACTTGATATACTCCTTGGGAATCGGTCCATACATGTTTGCCATGGAGTTGTGATCCATCTTGGGCTTGGCATAAACATCAACATCATTTTCCTCAGCTTCTGGTACCTTCACCAGTTATGCCCATTCAACTATGCTCGGCTGGAATCTAGAGCCCTCAATCATCCAAAAAATCCTCCCATCGGGGTAGAAGTGTGTTGTGGAGTAAAACTGGATAATGAGTTCATCTGTCCATGTTGTCATCTTTGTGCCAATGAACTCATCAATGCATATGGTCTTGAAGTTTTCATGCACATTGGGGAAGTTGTCTTCATTTGCATCAATGAACTTCTAGTCAACCCATCGCATGTCACTCACAATGGGTTTCTTGTCAAGCAGCACCGTCTCATAGAAGTCTTGCTGCTCCTTAGTGTGAAAACAGTAATCAACAGCAGTTATTCTCCTGACAGAGTAGGGGTCTGATTCTCTCCATCTTCTTAGCCCCTTGTCTTTTCTGTCCTTCATATTTTCTGCCTCTGGATGTGAATCATCGTGTTCTGGTAGTCTTGGTCTGAGTTTCTTTAGCATCATGGCCTCATCATCATCAGCAGCAGCTCTCTCAAGCACTGGGGCCTTGTTTTTCTCAGTAGTGGAGATGTTCCTAGTAGTCTTGCCCTTGGGCTTGGGGGCAGCTGCTGACTTGGGCTTTGATGTTGTGGTTGCCTTCTTGGGCATAACATCAGCCATCAACTTTTGTTGCTTGGGAGGTAGCTCATCTGCAGCCGGTTCCTCCTCTCTCCTCATAGATGTGGGCTTGAACACCACATGAGCAGTTTGTTTTCTTTCTCTCTTCTTGCCAGCTATCTTGGGCATAGATTTGCGTTGACCTGGCTTGGAGGTAGCAGCAATCTCAGAAAATTTCCTAAGCCTCTCTTTTTGAGCATTGCCATACTCCTTGGCAACAACAACATTCTTCTTCTTTGCGGTCACTTCCTCTGGTTGGAAATCTTCATCCTCCTCATCTGAATTCTTCTTTTTTTTCCGGCCCTAGTTGTAGCCTTAGGAAGACTGTGAGAGCTGGGAGTGCCTGGGTCCTCAAAGCTTCCTTCTGGACTAGTACCTACTTCCAAGTCAACACTTGGCTCAACTGACATGTTTTGATTGTCCTCTGAATCTGACATGCTGACCACTGACCCTATGAAGTAGAATGAGTAGAGTAGAATGGATGAGCATCACAAAACACAGCTCATTTTTGAAAATTTTGAGTTCAAAATTCAGTTTTAGGTTTTCACATAAAGCATTTCGAAATTACTGAGTTGAAAATTTCGGAAGTACTGAGGCAACAACAGAAAACTAGGTTTCACTGTTTTGGTCGGACCGATGTGAAACTCGGTTTCTCCGAAGCGCACATGGTACTGCAGAAATCCTAAATTGGTCTCACCGATCAGTACACGTCGGTTTACCGAGATGTACTGGGTGCAATGGCCGAAGCCAAATCGGTGACTCCGAGTTAGTTCAATTCTGCCAGTCTGAGATGAGTTCTGCAGAACCCTAAACATAAAACTTTTGCTCGAATCTACTTCTAAGGATTTATTTGCTGGATGGAGAATTTTATACGGTGGCAAGATTGCGGGCGCAAACCCTAGTGCATTGAATCGGATTTTGAAGCACCAGTGGGATGAATCTTACCCTAACTTCGTGGAGATTCGCTACGGCAGCAACGGCAGAGAAGATTGCCGTTGACGGCGACAAATTTCGGCAAAGAGGGCGCGCTGCAGACGATGAGGACGATCCATGGACCAGGGAAACAATGGCAATGGGGTGCGGGGGTCATGCTGTTTGAAGAATTTTTCAACGTATGGTCCCCGGGATATATATATCCATTGGTTGTCGGTACTACCAAAGAAACAACCTGGTCTCACCGAAGTGCATAACTGCCAGTGACAATGCACATCGGTGACTCCAAGATTTTCATATCGGTTTTACCGAGATTAAAAAACATATCAGTCCAAGTGCAATCGGTCAGACCGAATGAGAGTGTGTTGGTCTACCCGAATGACACTTAGAGGGTTTTGGAAGTCAGCCCTAATCAGATCGGTGGCTCTAAGTGCTCCTGACCCAGAGGATCCGAAAAGGAACTTTTTCAAGTTTTGTGACATGGCAAGAAAGAATTTGAGACAAGTTGAGATAGAAAGCTAGAGAAGGTTGTTAGGCATTCTTGCACATCCAATTGGCCAAAAGATCAAAATCAACCAATCAACAATTGGATGTCCTCAACTGAGAAAAATGCATCGCAACATGCTCACACAATAAAAATAGCAAATGAAACATGTCAAACATGCACTACCAATTCTAGCAACTATCAAGCAATGGGCGATGATATAGTCATCTAGATATGAGTATATTAACTTAGAAGCCAAATGAGAACATTTGATCATAGGTCATACTCATCGTTTAAGCACAAGTGGGGTTGCCACTTTTACGTAAAGCATTAATGTGTTCACACCCTTAGAGTTGCTTTAGCTCAAGTATTAGAGAAAAGCCCCCCTAGATGTGATATCCCCCTAAAGAGGGATGAACTAACCTTGGGTTTTGTCGATGATGACTTCATGTAGAAGTTGTAGATGTGGATGGTCGATGTTGATGTAGACCATCAAGATTTGAGAGCAATAATCCTTTGGATTTTAGCACTTTCAATACCTACATGGTTAGTCCCATAAGGAACAAACAAGGATATCCATAGACATAGAGTGAAATGCACAATAGATGATGTCCATGAATGCATTGAATACCTTGTCCCTTGACTTGCCAACAAGAGGGTTTGTGACTCCATGAACTAGTGCCAGATGTTGAAGTTGGTTGCACAAGTTCTTTCCATAAATGAATATGAGTGGGCGGAGTCATCCTCAAGAACTCTCTAGTTCTTCTTCTTTGGGACCCACATCAACTTGATGGGAATCCTCAGAGTTGTAGTTGTACTTGATGAAGTAGAACTTGATGAAGCCTTGGGAACCCACTTGACCAAGGCTTGAGGTGGATCTTCAAATGAGTCAATCTCTTCTTGAAGCTTGTCCTTGCCTTTTTGCTTGTGGTCTTGTGGTGGAAGATCATCTTGAGCTCGTTTCCCCTCGAAGGAAGTAGGATCATACTTCTCTTGTTGAGGAATAAACTTCGTCTTGGGGTATTGATCTTCTTCCCACTCAACTCCATTGGCATTGAAGTTTCGTTCAAAACCAACACCTTGGTTCTTCTAGTGCCTTCCTTGTTTGCGAATAATTTCTTCAAATTGCTTACTCCCGGCAAGCCTCTTGTAGACACCCTTTTCTATAATTCCTTTCAATAAAGTTTTTTGTTGCTCAAGTGTAACTTGTCTAAGAGAATCATTAGTGAAATCAATAGAATTACTAGAAGCAACAGCATTGGATTTAGCATTGTTATTGTTACTACTAGAGGTAGAACCTTTCTTACTCTTGTTACTAGTTTGCATATATTTAACTTGTGGCATGAAGGTAGACAAGAGAAGACGTTTGGCAATGCAAGAAGAACTCTTCTTTCGAAGATCATCATTGATAGCTTTTAGAAGCTCTTGCTCTTGCTCCAAATTCAGCTTCTCGAAGCATAGCTTCTCGTGATAGTTCTTAGGAGCTCTCTATGATCTTCTTGAGTTGTTTCATGAGCTAACTTAAGAGTGTTTTATTCTTTAGTTAAGCACTCAATATCCTTCTTAGCATTGTTATTCGTTTCGTCTTGACTATCATGATTACTAGCAAGTTCATTATAGCTCACATCACTAGATTTATCAACAAGCAAGTCATCACCTAGCGAATCATCCTCGTCACTACTAAAGTCAAGGTACTCATGGTGTGATACCTCAGGGCCTTTAGCCATGAAGCGTCTTCCAATTCCTTCATTTGGTGAATCGAATAGGTCATAGGAGTTGGAGGATACGAGAGCAAGTCCGGCAACACCTTCATCTTGACTATAGTCGAAGTTGGAGTGATAACTTCTCTCGAATTGGTTGTCGGAGTCGGAGCCGGAAACCCATTCACCAACATGAGCTTGATGTCTTCTTCTAGAGTAGCTCTTGGTTGACTTGTCCTTCCTTTCCGAATCCTTGCTTCTCCGAGAAGGTCTTCGTTCATAACGATCATCTCTACTCCTTCTCTCTCTATGAGGTGATTCATCTCTTCTACTCTTTCTTCTAGGTGATTCGTTTCTTTTCTTGTGAGGTGTTGTACACTCATTGGAGTAGTGTCCGGGTCTTCCACAATTGTAGCAATTATGGTCACGACTTGATGATCTTTGCTCATAGTGTCTTGAGTTTGAACTTCTCTCTTTGCTTCTATTCTTGTATAAATTGTTGAAGTTCTTCACCATTAGGCTTATCTCTTCATTGGATACTAGCTTGTCACTTGATGTTGTGGGAGCATCGCTTGAGACTTTGTAAGCACCACTTGACTTGTTGTGGAGCTCCTCCTTGTCCTTGAGTGACATCTCATGAGTGACAATCCTTCCAATGACTTTTGTGGGCTTGAGAACTTTGTAATTGGGCATCATTTGGATTAATGTGCACATGGTATCATATTTTCCATCCAAGGCTCTAAGGATCTTCTTGATGATGAATTTGTCGGTCATCTCTTCACTTCCTAAGATGGCAATCTCATTTGTGATGAGAGTGAGCCTAGAGTACATTTTGGCGACTCCTTCACCATCCTTCATCTTGAAATTGTCAAGTTGACTTTGAAGCACATCCAATTTGGATTCCTTGACGGACTCGGTACCTTCGTGCATATCAACCAAAGTATCCCAAATTTCCTTTGCATTCTCGAGGCGGCTAATCTTGTTGAACTCCTCGGGGAACAAACCGTTGAAGAGAATGTCGCATGCTTGAGCATTGTATTACAACATCCTCAATTCTTCCACGGTTGCTTCATGATCCGGCTCTTTTCCATCCTCAAAGAATTCACCTTGTAAGCCAACAGGAATAATAGCCCAAACAGCGGGGTTATGACCAAGAATATGCATTTTCAATTTATGCTTCCAACTAGCAAAGTTTGTACCATCAAAATATGGACCTCTACGGTGATAATTACCCTCACTAGACTCCATACTCTCCTAGGTTGTGAAACCAATGCAATGGAGACCAAATCTTTGATACCACTTGTAGGATCGAAAGTATGTCTAGAGGGGGTTGATTCGACTACTTAACCAAATAAAAACTTATCCTTTTCCCAATTTTAGTTGTAGGCAAGTTTTACCAATTCTACCAAGTCAAGTAACACCCTATACATGCAAGTCTAAGAGTTGTGCAGCAGAAAGTAAAGACTTTGCATATGAAAATAAAGGAGGGATCAGAGAAATCAAACGCAATGAAGACACGGTAATTTTTGGCGTGGTTCCGATATGTGGTGCTATCATACGTCCACATTGATGGAGACTTCAACCCACGGAGGGTAATGGCTGCGCGAGTCCACGGAGGGCGCCACCCATGAAGGGTCCACGAAGAAGCAACCTTGTCTATTCCACCATGGCTTACGTCCATCAAGGACTAGCCTCACTCGGGGTAGATCTTCACGAAGTAGGCGATCTCCTTGCCCTTACAAACTCCTTGGTTCAGCTCCACAAGACCTTGGAGGCTCCCAAGTGACACTTAACCAATCTAGGAGACTCCACTCTCCAAAAGGTAATAGATGGTGTTGTTGATGATGAACTCCTTGCTTTTGTGCTTCAAAAGATAGTCTCCTCAACACTCAATCACTCTCTCACAGATTTGGCTTGGGTAGGAGAAGGATTGAAGTGGAAAGCAACTTGGTGAGGCTAGAAATCAAGGTTCAAATGGTTGGATTGGAATGCCTTGATCTCAACACATGAGTAGGTGGTTCTCTCTCAGAAAGTTAATGGTGGAAGTATAGTTTCGTTCTGATGGCTCTCTCTTATAGTAAGTGGGGGTGGAGGGTATATATAGCCTTGACCCAAAATCCAACCGTTACAACCTATTGACTCAACTCGATGAAACCGAACCAAAAACTCGGTGAGAGCGACATGTGTAAAAGATTTGAACATTGGGCTTTCTGGTGAGACCGAACAGGAATTCTAGGATGGATCGATATACGATGACCTAAGCAAGACTGTGTTTCGGTAATTCCGATCGGTTCAACTCGGTGATTCTAAAGTGAATCAATTGGGTTACAGAAACTTGGTCAGTGCAACTCGGTGAGACCGATCGTCATCTCGGTACAACCTCAATTATAGGGTTTGGCTTAGGCACTGTCTAGGATCAACTCCTGGGTCCGGGTGTATGGAATTCGGTGGGACCGAGTTGGCTTTTAGGGTTTCGACATATATGACTTGGAGAAAGTGGTTGAGGGTTTTTGGAGCAATATCTTCAAGCACTTGAGCAACTGAGTCATGATCAAAACCTGATCCCATTTTTATAGTATTGGCTTTCCTATGGACTCAATGTGATCTTGGATCACTTAGCCAAGAAAATGTAGAATCTTGAAGTTTGTGCCAATCCATGTCCTTAGAATTTTGAGGGGTCCACATTCTCATGTCCTTGCCAAGCGAACATTGAACTTTCCTGAAATCTATCTTGAATAGGCATTAGTTCGGTGACATATATGTTGTTATAAATTACCAAAACCACCCGGGGATTAAATGCACTTTCAATTTTTGAAAGCACCTTGAGTCGCCCATCTAAAGAGATTGGAAGCCTTGATCGATGAATGTACTTGGGCCGGGGATGATCCCCTAGAACTGCATGCCGTTGAATCACTATATCTTCACCATGTTTTCGATGAAAGATTTCACCTCCACAAAAATCAGACCAACAAAAAAGGCTTGACACAACAACATAAACTCATCAGATCTGAATAATCGGATCTGTGAGGACAGAAAACTCTCTATCCTCATGACACCGCCGAAAGAACGAGAGAAAAAATATTCTCACAAAACTATGATGATCACTAGACGATGGTGAAGAACATAGAGATCTTGAAGATCCGAGGTCCCCCCACCTCTCAGCGGCAAGAAGGCAGCTGGAGGCGAGGGGCCCTAAATTTCTCAGCTGGCGACGGCGACAGCGGCGGCACAAGAAACCCTAATTGTTTGTTTGGCTGAACTAAGGGACCTTATCTGGCCTTCCCATGTGCATAAAAAATGTCATTTGAAACTCGATCCCAAATGGTAGATAACTATTGTAAAACAATCACTGGGTAGGCCCAAACTTTCACCAACAAAAACGATCAAACGCATGGTGACATTCCTATGTACTAATATGGCTAAAGAGATCAAATAGTTTGGTTTCCTAACTCAAACAAAAGCCAAAACGCCGGTGAGTTCGTTGCAGCGTCGAGCTAGCTTCCTAGCTACCAGCGCCGTGGACGGATGCGAGCGTCGGAGCTGCATGCGTTCGGTACTTCCACCCAAAAGATGTGGTGTGCCACTTAGATTTCCCCTTTCAAAAATATGTTTTCTTTAATTCTACGCCATAATTTATAAGTTCATAAATTTTTTAAATATACAATTTTTTAAGCAAGAATATATTTTATTTAAATCGAACATTTATAAAAATATGATCACCTTTTAAACATTTTTGAATATTTTTAAACTTTATAAATATTTTTAAAATTTAATGATAAAATTCTACTTTTCGTATTTTGTTTCATTTATCTAAACCGAACATAACATTTTTGTAGCTAAAATAAAAATTTACAATAGATTCTAAAATAAAAATGGAAAACGCTTAGGGTCAACCGGCTGAGAAGGGCCTTCACGTCCGCCGCTTCTTCCACGCAACACGTGTCCCTATGGGCCCTACACACGTCTCTACCGGATTTCTTGAAACAGGGCCCAGCCACATCGTCTTCCACGACACCTTTCCTCTAGATCGAGACGCTCCTCTCTCTCTCTCTCTCTCTCTCTCGCATCTCTCCCCAGATCGAGACGCTCCTCTCTCTCTCTCGCATCTCTCCCTAGATCAAGACACTCCTCTCTCTCTCTCTTCCTCTCTCTCTCTCTCTTCCTCTCTCTCTCTCTCATCTCTCCCCCCTAGATCGAACAAGGCACTGGCAGCCGGCCGCCGCCACGCGCGTCTGTGCTCGCCACCGGCCCGCGCCGGCAACTGTCGTTCGCCGGCGAGGTTGGCATCTGCCACCGTCCTTCCCTTTCCTGCTCCTTTTCTCCTACGACAACAACGGGAGCAGCGGCGCTACTGCGCTGTTGCAATTGGCAGTGTCAAGCTCGACGCAAACAACGGTGGCGACGTATCTGCATGTTATTATTCAGCTACAAATTTTTCTGCAACATCTTCTATGTTGCAAAAGTTCTTCCACAACATTTCTGTTGTTGCAAAAAAAGTGAAGACAGAAAAAACAATTCTGCAACACGACCTATGTTGCAAAACAAATCGCGCAACACGACCTATGTTGCAAAATAAATCGTGTGACACAACCTATGTTGCGGAAAAAATCCCGCAACTCGACCTATGTTGCAAAAAGAAAAATCCTGCAACACGACCTATGTTGCAAAAAAATCCCGCTACATTATCTCTGTTGCAAATGTTCCTGCAACAACATCTCTATTGCAGAGTCTAGAAAGACGTTCAACCGCAAAGATTGTGTAGATACAACGGCTTGCTAGGCGGCGGATCTTTTTACGCGTAGCAACGCCCAACAAAAATTGGCACGGGCCATGGCCAGCCCAGCACAGGCGAAACCCTATTTGCCGCTCGCTGCAGCAAAATGTCGGGGCTACGCATAGCTCTATTTTTGAGACACGGGGCTACGCATAGGTGATCGAGCTATAGTTCCGGGTGGGCCGGCCCGTTATGCGTTTTCAGCGATCTCGGTTTTGGGAACTTTCCAGGAGGTTCCATCCGGTTTTTCTCGATTTTGGAACCTTCTAGAAGGTTCCTAAATCTTTTTATCTTTCCGTGTTTCTTGTTATTTTTTCTTTTTTTTCTTTTATCTCCTTTTTCCTTTCTTTCTTTTTCTTTTTCTGTACTTTTTTCCTGTTCATGATTCTTTTCCTTCCTTTATAATTTTCTTTCATTCTAATTTTTTTTAAGTTTATTATTCGTCTTCAATAAATGTTCATAAATTAGATAAATGTTTGAATTTCGTAAACTTGTTCATAATTTTGAAAATTATTTTTGTTTTCAAATTTTGTTCAGAAATTCTGAAAACTATCTATAATTTCAAAAATTATTTTCTTTTTCCAAGAAATGTTAGAAAAAACAAATAAAATTAGAACTTCAAAATATAAAAAAAATCAGTTCAAAATTTTCAAATTTTTTCCTATTTTAGAATTTATTCACACATTCAAAAAATGTTCTTGTTTGTGAAAGTTGTTCATAATTCAAAAAATGTCCTGTGTTGAAAAAATTGCTCATAAATTTGAAAAAATTCGGGTTTCAATATAATTGTTTCTAAATTTGAAAAGTGATCGTGTTTTCAATTTTGTTCCTGCTTTTTAAAAATCGCATTTTCTAAAAAAGTGTTCGCAAAATTTCTTCCTGTTTTAAATTTTTGTTAACAAAATCAAAAAAGAAGTTATTGTGTTCAAAATTATATTTGGAAATTCAAAAAATAATTCTGCAATTTAAATAAATGATTCCTCTTTGAAAAAGTTGATAATTTCCAAAAACTTTCTGTTTTTTCCGTTTCTCAAAAAACTTTTGTATTTCAAAAAAAAAATTGCAATTCCAAAAATTGTTCTCGGTCCAATTTGTCTTTCCCTTTTCAAAAAATTTTGGGATTTCAAAAATGTTCTAATTTTTTAAAAGAATCACAAATTAGAAATGTTCGCATTTTTTAAAAAATGTTCGCTATTTCAAAGAATGTTCTCGCTTACAATTTTGCCATTTTCTTTATTTACCAACGTTTTTTGCAAAAAATATTCTAGGTTTACAATTTTCGTGCACAAATTATAAATTGGTAACATTTTAAAAGTATTTGATTTTTCGAAAAGAATCATGTTTAGTTGTTTTTTTCTTAAAAAAATAGTTGTGTCTTATTGATCATTTATAGCGTGCTACATTTTCTGACACCAAATCTTAATATTGCGAACACATATTTTAAGTTTTGTCACTACCCTTAGTTTATATAGTTTCGCAGTGCTTATTTACCACCCGAGATAGCTACTCACGATGCGTCCTTCTATAGGAAGGATCTCGGGTTTGATTCCCAGCGCCAACGCATATTTGTTTCTTCCTCTCATGATTTTTCAGCTCGCGAACACAGCGCACCCGCAATAATGGCCGGCCCAGGTTAGCTGCCCCTGTGAGCGGCGTACAGGAGCTCCCCCACCACAGCGCCGCATCCGCTTTTTTTTTTTTGCGGGTACTGCATCCGCGTTTACTCGCTATCCCATGCCTTATGTTACAGAATAGGAGCTCTATTTTCTAAGATTGAACAGTTTTACAGTATATCAGTGTGCAAAAATATAAAATAAAGGGAAAACATAAGAAAAAAAAACAATGCAATAACATTGAAAAAACCTATTCAAAAACCACAGGGAAAAAAACTTGTGCACGCTAAATTATTGCGCTGGCCCAAGATAGTCGGCTGCAGGCAAGCTGTAATAAAAATTAGAACAGGCGACGTATAGCCCCTGCAATAGTTGCTCAACAAAAAATGCCCCTGCAATATTTCAAAGTTTCACACTCTACAGTGAGTCGGCCAGTTTCTCTGGCTTTTTACAGTTTTTTCGGTGTTCACATTCGTGTGCAGTTTTTTTGGTGTTCGCGTTTTCCCTTTTTTGTGCCTCCTTTTTCTTCTTTCTTTTTCCTCCCCATTTTTGATTGTTTTGTTTTCCTATATTTTCTTTTGAAAAGTGAAAAGTTTTAAATTGCATTTTTTTAAATTGATGAACACATGAATTTTTTTTAATTCTTGAACCTTTTTAATATCCTTCAATATTTTGTGTTTTTTTTTATTTTTTAATGGAAGCTTTTAAAAAAATATCAACATTCTTTAAATGCACAAACATTTTTAGAAATATGTTATTTGTAAATCTACACCATAATTTAAAGGTTCATGAATTTTTAGAATATAAAGATTTTTTAAACAAGAAAATATTTTATTTAAATCGAACATTTGTAAAAAATTGAACACCTTTAAAATTTCTAATATTTTTAAACTTTAATTTTTTAAAGAAATTAATGATAAGATTTTACTTTTCGTATTTTATTTCATTTATCTAAACCGAATATAACAGTTTTTGTAGCTGAACCAAAAAATTACAATAGATTCTGAAATAAAAATGGGCCCGGTCCGTTTTTGCTCCACGGTGAGCGGTACCTGGGATTTTGGCCATCCCAGCACAGTGCCACATCCGCGTTTACTCTCTATCCCGCGCCTTATGTTACAGGATAGGAGCTCTACTTTTTAAGCTTGAACATTTTTATTTTGTCAAAACAAGCAAAACCTCAAAACAAATGTGAACGAAGAAGTAGGGACGTTGTAGGTGTACTTCTGTTCGACAGGTCCGGAACTTGGGAGATCGCCTTAATTAGGTCTATGATCACCGTTAATTTTTTTCTCCAACCGGGCATCCCCCTATGATCGCCGTTATAAAGTTAGCTCGGATGTTCTGCTTTTGCCTTAAAGGAGGAGGCGCAACGCCCAGGAACTCAGAAATGAAGATCATGAAGCCATTTCTACCGTGCGGCACCACTTTGACGATATCCTGCTCTTGTGGTAATCCTTGCCCAAAGAACAGTAGTAGAGAACATCTGACCTCAACACTTAGCAGAGATTAGCACCATGGATAATGCACCGCGAGAGACAGGAGCAACTACAGAACGGGAAGACGCACACAGAAATCCAGAGCGGAGCCCTGCATCTACTGCTCGATTTTGGGTTCTTCTTCTAGTGTGATGATTTGCTCAAGAGCATACACACATCAGAGGAGCGTTATGATCCAAATTCCTTGAAATTCTTGTGGTGCAGATCGGTAGCGTATCGTGTCGGCAGGAAGGCCACAGGCCTAAAGCTTTCCGGCCATGCTGCATAATGCAGAGATACAGAACAGCACAATCAGACACTCTTTCAGGAGCCAAACCTCTCTATCGTCAAGCAGCCAACAATCTCAGAAAGCAAATGATTCAGTTCACACAAGTTACATGTAAATTTCCTCTTGCTTTCTTCCATTAGGCATCTAATTAATCGATACTATATCAACATAACAGAGGCAGCAGCTCGTGGATGATACACAAGTAAGAAGACAGAAAGATGGCAAAAATTATCAGTCTATTTCCCGTGGATTACATGATGATATGATGATGATGAACTTATTCACATTATCACATAAGGCAGAGTATCAGATATTCAGAACTTGAGTGGTAGTAAAACGGAGACCAAAAATCCAATTCTATCGAGATAGTAGAAGAAGCACTTCGCAGTAGGCAGCCGCGCCGCCGCGTTAGTCCGGGAGCAGGAAGGGGGGTAGGTGACGCATCCGAAGCAGGCGGGAGGCCGATCAGAGGCGGAGCAGCGTGTCGCAGCGCCAGTCCATCTCGTCGGCGGCCGCGGGGTCCGGCAGGTTCAGATCGAAGGGCAGCGAGGACGAGGAGGGGCGCGGCGGCGCTGCAGCCTCGTCTGCGGCGGCGGCGGCGCCCCCCGACGCGCCGTCCTCGCACACCGCGGACGAGGAGGAGCCGCAGTAGCTGCGGCAGTCCTCCTCGACGGCCGGGGCGCCGATCGCGGCGGCGGCGGCGGCGCGGAAGAGGACGCTGGTGGCCGGGACGCCGCCGCTCCAGGACTCGATCGTGCTGCTGTGGCTAGATGTGGCCGCCGCGGCCATCGTCGCCGGCGCGGCGACGGGGGCGGGGGGCGCCGCGCGCGGCGGCGCCGCGGCGGGGGAGGCGGGGAAGTTGGTGCGCGCGGCGGCGCCGCGGAGGTTCCTGGCGGCGGCGTCGTAGGCGCGCGCGGCGGCCTCGGCGGAGTCGAAGGTGCCGAGCCAGATCGGGGTCTTCTTGGCCGGGTCGCGGATCTCGGCCGCGTACCGGCCCGACGGGCGCCGCCGCACCCCGCGGTACCTCACCTCCTCGCCCTCCAGCCCCGGCCCCGGCGGCGGCCTCGCGCGCCGCATCGCGCCGCCTCGCCTCCCCTCCCCTCCCTCGGCGGAGCCTGGGTCTCGCTCGCCTCGTCTGGTGTGGTCTCTCTCGTCTCGCGCTCGGCCTTCCCTCGGCGACTCCACCGTGCGCGCCTTGTTTGTGTGTTTGGTCGGCAGGCGGGCTGGCCGGCTGACGCGGCGGGCCCGCCCACGACCGGGCGTCGCGTCGGTTTGTTTATGATTATTATTCCATTCCAATTCCAATCGACCGCGTCCACGTCCCCGTCCTCCTCGGGTCGGGTGAGGTGAGGTTGGGGTCGGGTCGTCACCTCCACCTCCCCGCACCGCGTTCCCGTCCGGCGTCAGCGCGACGCGTACCCCCTCTCCCGGCCGCTGGTAGACTGACCGTCTGTCTGGTGGACGGATTTTTTCCCCCCTTTCTGTGATGGACGGATGGGTGCGGAATCGCGGTGGTGGGCACGGTCGGCAGTAGCGCCGTCGGCCACTAGCGAGGCATATTCGCCGACGCTGCCGCCTGGGCTGCCAGTGCGTGCCGTGCGGTCGATCTTGCTTGCGCCGTTTATTTTATTTATTTACGACGCACGATTTGTGGGTGAGATTGTTGGGAGCCGACACAGCGACACATGGTAGCAGGTAGCGTCTGCTTTGCTGCCACACATGGATTTCTTCAGGAAATGGTTCTTCCTTCTAAACTTCATTTCTGCATTTTTTAAACTGCCCAATCCATGCATGTTTCTGCCAAAATTGCCCGAAAAAACACAAGTCCTACTATAGTGCCTATTCATCTTGAATTCTCCCACCAAGGTATCTATTCCGAACAGTGGTCAAAGATGCATAGGCTACGGCAGTACAGCACTGAAGACAAAAGGAAAGAGCCAACGCATCTCTGAACATTGTGTTACACGTTTATCACTTTTCCCACACAAGGGCATGGGTTTCTCACGCTTGCCTACTTCCATCATGAGTCATGGCAGACGAACAACGCTTGAGGAACGAGTTGCCACTGACGAGAGGTCAGCGACAAGTTCACTGGTACGGGTTGCTGAAGTTCTTGAGGAGGTCCGGGATGTCGTGCGCGAGCATGTCGTCCACGGCCTGCACCATCTTGGGCTTCATCTTCTCGAACTTGTCGATGCTGTACCCGGCCAGCACCTGCTTGAAGTGCTCCACGTCGGGGAAGTCACCCGCTGGAAGGTGGTACTCCCTCTGGGCCTGTTTCCAATACATCTCAGGCGTCAATGGAGCGAGCACATTGTGCATAAAGGAGGCAGTTATGAATCAAGATGCAAGCAAATGAACACCATGTATCTGAAATTCATTTGGTTTCACTTTGCGGTGGAAGAAGGGATTCATCATGTATCTGAAATTCATCATGCAAATTCATTGTTTTGCATGTTAATACCTTTGCAAACTCATCTTGCAAGTTGTCCATGAGTCGCTGTTGAGCCTTGGCTTTCCCCATCATTGCAGGCATCTCCTTCTTCAGCTGGCCGATTATGTAAGCATGGATCTTCGCACCTCTAGCACGCTTCACAAACTCATTGACCTATGCATGGAAATGGCGGGCCAGTCATATTGAAATTCTGCAGTCCATATAAGGATTCCATACATAATTACATATGATACATTATTACTTACCCGGCGATCACAAGCCTTCTTAGGTATGTCTTTCAGGTCAGCAAGGAGATCCTCTTGCTCTTTCTCAAACAATTCCTTTCCAATTGGCCCAACAGCTGATTCATTCACAGGTTTGTCATTGAACGACCTGCAAATATTAGCTTCAACATGAGTTTCAGGTTACGATGCAAAAACATGAAGATACCAGTCCTGCACCTGGTGCTGGATTCACACTACATTTTGGTCTTCAAGAATATGCAGACTTTTTTTTTCTTTGATAGTATACTAGAGCTGTACAGCCTTCGGTCTCCAGAAGTAAAGTTTACTAAAGCGTTACAGCATTACAGAGAAGAGGACTATTACCCAATGTAGACACGCATAACCTCAGGGGTGTTTAGAACTTTCCCAAGAGACCACATCAGCGCACCGTACACTCTCATAAGCTGCAGCACACATAAGGGAAAATTTTGGTTTCATATAATCATGTGTGCCGGGTTACACCTAGGGAAAAAATAGCAGGAACATACAAGTAGATTGCAAGAAAAACATATACCTGCTGAGTGTCAACTTGGTCTGCCTTGTTCAGCACCACACGTATTTTGTCTTCATTCCCCCGTAAAGAAGAAATGACACGCTTGAATTCATCACTGATATCGAGCTTGTGAGGATCAAACAATAGAAGAATAACATCGCACTTTGCAGCAAACCATGAAGTTACACCAGTGAAATCATAACTACGCTGGGTCCTTTGCTTTTCACCAGAGAGAACACCAGGAGTGTCGACAAAGGTGATATGATCCAGTAGCTTCAAAAAACAAGGCAGCTATCAGTGTCTGAAATGACTGTTTCACATGTATTAGTATCTCAATTAATGCTTACAGGATGTGGCATCTGAGAGCATTCAAACTTTGATAGGAATGCACCCCCAAATGTCGTGAGACCATTGAAAGGCATATCGGCTTGGACTGCAATTGTATTGCCAGGAACAGTCCTTTCATCAGATCCTGACTGATGTGGGGAAAAAATATGAGAGATTAATGGGATAAATACGAGTACATTAACAATAGAAGCAAATAGGGAATGCAAATTGGTAAGATTTTTATGTCAAATGTCAGCCACAAATCCTGTCTCAAAAAAAGTGCACAAATATTTTACACATGTGCATTAAAACTCTAGCCACTAAAGGAATATTTTAATGAAAAGTGGGATAAACAAAACAGCAGTTGTCTTCTGTGTCCCATTGTATTTCAGCAAACTACGAACACAACACCATCATGATAAAGAAACTTCTCAAACTCCTGGGTTATTACCAAGTTATGTGTTTATTAACAGCTCTCATCAATTCATGCTTTTGCTGACATAGAAACAAAAGCAACTATTAAATCCTCACATCATGCTACAAAATTGATGAAGCTGGGCAGAACAGACTCTACTGTCATTGGTCCATATCTGTATGCCATCTTTGTTTCTTACAAAAGAAAGAGCTGATGTTTTCCCATCAACATAAATAATTCAGTTAACACTGAAAAGCAAGCATTCCGAGTAAATATGCTCAAGCAATAATTATCTGAAAAATCTCTTATCCTTGATGCATGTATATAAATAATTCATGCAACACTTACCATCACAACCACAAATCTGTCAGTAGTGGGCTCTGGTCCGATATGAGCTCCTGCATTTCGAAAGGCCAATTAGAGTTGCAGTCCGATGCTATGGAGAAACGTACCACCAAAATAGATGGTGTGGCCAAAAATGAAACTCAGGTTTTCTGTATTAAATAAAGCCCCAAACCTGGGAAGTTTGATTTCAACAGGTGCTTAATGAATGTTGTTTTCCCTGTAGAATATTGACCCAAGAGCATAACCATTGGCTTCGCATCGAAGTCGCTGTTCGTCTGAAATATGGAAGAATAAATGCAATGACATGAAAGTACCGACTCAATAACACACTCGGGATGAAAGAAGATGGGGCCGACAACATTGTGATCTGTAAATCATAACGAAACTAGGGTTTAAACAGAAGTCTGTACCAGCAATGGAGAGGCAAAATCATTGAACCGGTATGCAACTTCTAAAGGCTTCAGTTTTTCGATGTACAGTCTTTTCAAGCCATCAATTACAGAAGTAACAGCAGTCAGAGGCGTTTGAATCTACAAAGCACCAAAGAAAGAGACTGCTGTGAATACATGCTCTAATTGGCAAAGACAGCATCGATGATTCAATAAGTTACAGTGGTTTAGTTAATAACAAAGAGAGAAAATTAATATGTGCTACAATGACAAAGTTACTGAAAATGGAAAGATTGCACATAAGTAGAGTACCTTCTTTGCTGATTTGGAACTGAACCAGCTGTTTGTAGAAGGTGCTTGCACCTGAGGGGTGCCTGAACACAACAGAAATGATTAGCATCATACAGGACCTTGTTATCATGATTTACCATGGGAAAAGGGGGCAGACTGATTACCATTTTCTTGTGGGCGAACTGCATTCACAATAGCCATTGATCTCTAAAAAAGAAATACCCATTACAAAATAACATGTTAGTGTGAGAGGGTAAATGCACTTGAATGACACAGGATAAGCTGCACATCTAATAAACTTACAGCAAGCAGTTCATCAAGACCTTTCATCACAGGAGGATCGAAGCTACTCAGATCTGGAAACACAACCACAAGCCATCCAGCTCAAACATCACACACAGATGAACTCAGTGGAAATAAAAACAGATGAGGCGCAGTTCACAGCACGACATCATAACAAGGTGCCACCAACCTTCACGCTTGAGATTGTCCTGGGTGATCTCATTGCCCGCTTGAGCGAGAGAAACGAGCTGCAGATGGCAACAGACGAAACCATCAACACCGCGGTCACATCTCCTACTACCAGCAGCACAGACTAGCGAACTAGCGCCTAAACGGAGAGAGCAGAAGTGGGCAAACCTGCATCGCGGCCGCGAACTCGCCGAAGCCGAGGTACCCCTGCCGCTTGGAGTCAGCAATCGCCCAGACCTTGAATCGATCGACAACGGACTAGTTAGACTCCCATTCACCGGCGGCAACTCGAGGTATCGGCGGGCGGTTCACTCACCTGCTTGAGGTCGGCGCGGGAGAGGCCGGACATGGCGAAGAACTTGGTGGCGTCGGCGCCCGTGACGCGCCCGTCTCCATCTGCAGGGACAGCCGGGGACGCGGCCACCGGAGAATCAGCAAAGCGTCGGCCACCCTCTCCCAATCCTTAGATTTGGGGGGCGCTGGAGGGGGGAACCGCGTAGGTTGTGAGAACACGCACCTGGGTCGGCGATGGCGAACCAGTCGGCATAGATCCTCTGGTGCTCCTTGGAGCAGCCCACGGCGGCGGCGGACCGCGCGATCTCCATCCACGGTCTCCCTCCTTGCGGCGGCGGCGGCGGCGGCGGGCGCGAGCAGCAGCGGCAGCAGCAGGAGTGGACAAACGGAAACCTCACGGGGTGCGGGTGCTCGTCTCTTCTCCCCCTCTTCGGCGTGGAATGGGGAGGCATTTGAAATCGGGGACCCCCCACCCTGCCCTACCGAGCACGCGCCCCGGCGAATTTTTTCAGTTTCTTTAATGGGGCTGGACGCTGCCCTTTATTTTAGGGCTGGACCGGTGCTCGGAATTGTTTCGAACGAATGGTGTTCGGCCCATATGACTAGAAGGCCTGTTAGGTCAGTTGTAGGTTTTTTTTTTCTCATCCGGGCTGAATGTATGAACGGCAGAATGGTAAAATGGCTCCCCTAACAAACAAACAAAAACTTACTTTCTCAAAAATAAAAATCCTTAGGGAAGATTGGTTGCAGCATAGAGCTGAGTATTCAAACACCGAGACAAGCATGAAACAGTGGAGGCGGTTGTGAAAGTTAAGGTCCCCTCAAAACTAAAAAACTTTGCACGGAGTTTGGTGAAGAATCATGTTCATGCATTTTTAGTTTGTCACCATCACAATATGATAGGGTCAGGCCTTGTGCTATATGCAATGTGGTTGAGGATACGTGGAAGCTGAAATGATCAATACGATCAAATACATGAGGGTGAATAAAAGACTATTAATTTTAAACTTAACATCTAATTTTAGGGCAATGTGAATAAAGTAGATTATCCGGATATGCAAATAGGTGAATCAGAGTATGCTAGGCAACAATCTTATTAGCAAGCCAATAAGCATACAAGAGAAGTAAAGTGAGGCCAAGGATTAAATACTAGTGAGTCAAGGACGCAGATTTATCCCGGAGTTCAAGCTCCTTGGTGAGTTCTAATCTGCGTTGAAGAATGTCGAAGGCAAAGCTCCAGAGCATCACCAACTGGCTCATCGTATTCCCAGTTTGAGTCGCCCCCAATGTATGAGCATCAAATCACTCGGGATGGTCTTAAAGGTGAGTACCATACCTTTACAAACTTCCAGGAGCACACCATAAGCAGAGAAGTTTCTGGGGATGACCTCTACCGCCTAGGAGCCCAACCTTCAAGAGTAACAATGTTGATGGAGAAAAATTGAGCGGAGAACACAAATCAATTTGGTGGAAGTGTAGATCGGGTTTTGCTCTCTATTTCCAAAGAATCAACAAGTTTGGGTCGAGGAATGGAGAGTATTGAGCAAATCCAGGTGTACCAATGGGGGAGGCTTGCTACTTCTGAGTTGCGTTGGGATTTCCCCGAATAGGAGAGGATGATGCAGTACATTAGAAATAAGTATTTCCCTCAGTTAAGAACCAAGGTTATCAATCTAGTAGGAGAACCACACAACACCTTGTTAGCAGTACCTACACACAAAATAACAACTACTTGCACCCAACATGAACAAGGGGTTGTCAATCCCTCGGCGGTTAATTGCAAGGATTAAATCTCGTAGTGATAGATAGATAAATAAAATACAAAATAAAATAAAGTAAAGAAAAATTGTAGCAAGGTATTTTGGATTTTAATATATGATAAAAAGTAGACCCGGGGCCATAGTTTTGACTAGAGGCTTCTCTCTTGAAAATAGCATACGATGGGTAAACAAATTACTGTTAGGCAATTGATAGAAAAGCGAATAATCATGATGATATCCAAGGCAATGATCATGTATATAGGCATCACGTCCGAGACAAGTAGACCGACTCCTGTCTGCATCTACTACTATTACTTCACACATCGACCGCTATCCAGCATACATCTAGAGTATTAAGTTCATAAAGAACGGAGTAATGCCTTAAGCAAGATGACGTGATGTAGACAAAGTAAACTCAGGCATGAATAAACCCCATCTTTTTATCTTTAATGGTAACGATACAAATACATGTCATGTCCCTTTCTGTCACTGGGATTGAGCACCGCAAGATCGAACCCATCACAAAGCACCTCTTCCATTGCAAGAAAAATCAATCTAGTTGGCCAAACCAAATCAATAGATCAGATAGAAATACAAAGCTATAATAATCATGCATAAACGAGTTCAAAGAAGACTCAAATAATATTCATGGATAATCTGATCATAAACTCACAATTCATCGGATCCCAACAAACACACCACAAAAAGTGATTACATCGAATAGATCTCCAAGAACATCGGGGAGAACATTGTATTGAAGATCAAATAGAGCGAAGAAGCTATCTAGGTACTAACTATGGACCCGTAGGTATATAGTAAACTGCTCACACATCATCAGAAGAGCAGCAGGTTGATGTAGAGCCCCTCCGTGGTTGATTCCCCCTCTGGCAGAGTGCCGAAAAAGGCCTCTAGATGGGATCTCTCAAGAACAGAAGCTTGCGGCGACGGAAAAAATATTTCGGGTGGCTCTCTGTTGGTTTCTCGATTTTAGAGAATTTATAGAGGCGAAATTAGGTCAAATGGGTGAACATGGGCCCCATGAGCCACCAGGGCGCGCCTACCCCCCTGGGCGCGCCCTGGTGCCTTGTGGGCTCCTCCTTCATCTTCTGGCCCTCTCCCGAAGCTTTCAAGGTTTCTTTTGTCGGGAAAAAAATCTCCAAAAAGTTTCGTGGCATTTGGACTTCGTTTGGTACTGATGTTCTGAAAAACCAAAAAAAACGCAAAAACAGCAACCGGCAATGGGCACTAAGTTAATAGGTTAGTCCCAAAAAATGATATATAATTTTTTTTGCGGGAAAAAATGATATATATAATTGCTTGTAATTGCATATAAAACATCCAAGATTGATACTATAATAGCATGGAACAATAAAAAATTATAGATACATTGGAGATGTATCAAGGCTCACAAGGTGTTAGGGTTAGGTTTGGAGGTAGAAGAAGGGAGGAATTTATAGTCTCTCTAAAATCTAACCGTTGGCAGTTTGGAGACCCCATGTGCACGGGAGTAGACCTTGTGTGCACGATAGAGCTGTCCAGTTGGTTTCCCACTCCCCTGTGTGCAAGGGGGTAACCAACCAATGGGTCAATCTTATACTAGGCTAGATATTTTGGAAGTGGATAAGTTTGGCTAGGCTAGTTTATATGGTTTGTGAAAGGATCGGAATGATCGACTAGAAGGGGGTTGAATAGGCAACTAATAATTTTTAACTTTGTTCTCAATTTTAGGCTCAGCAAAGGTAGGTTGTCTAGATATGCAACTAGGTGGACAACCTATGTGATAAGAACAATGAGCAGCATAAGCTCGCAAGAGTAAAACACAAGGTGGAAGCTACCAACAAGTAAATGTACGAGATAACCGCAAGTGGAGACGATGAAGATGAGGATGTGTTCCCAAAGTTCCCTCCTTGGGGGAGGTACGTCTCCGTTGGAGGGGTGTGGAGGCACAATGATCCCCAAGCGTCCCAAGGACTCACCCTATTCTCCTCACCCCTCGCACGATGCAAGGTGCCGCGAATTCATTAGCGGTGCCCTTGAAGGTGGTAACCCGAACCTTTACAAACAAGGTTGGGGCTCTCTTACAACTTAATTGGAGGCTCTCAACACCACCACAGAGCTTCACCATAATGGAATGTGGCTCCGAGGTGATCTCTTCTGTCTAGGGTGCCCAAACACCCAAGAGTAACAAGATCAACAAGAAGTGTATGGGGGAATCAAATTTTCTTTGGTGGAAGTGTAGATCTTTTCCTTTGGATAAGCTTGCCTCCATTGTATTCTCTCTTCTCATAAGGACACTCCACAATGAAGTGAGTCACATTCCCATAATTGTGACAAGTCCTTACTCGTTGACCTTTTGGCCTGTAGCCACTTGAGTTGTTGGACTTGAAGTTCCTCTTGTTGCCCCAAAATTGCCTTAATGCAAGAGTCATGTGATCTGGTAAGCATATTTGGTGTCCTCGGGGCAACTATCCTCCTCTTCTTCTTCCTCTTCTTGGATCACATTGGCCTTCAAAGCAAGGTCGGGTTTCTTCAATCGTATGTGAGCAATAGCGTTGTCGGCGGTCTTGTTCAAGATGTTCATGGCGATGAAATCATCCAACACATAATTGGAGGACAAGGAATGAAAGTCTGGTCTTTGGCGGATCACAGAAGACATGCTCTTGTTGTAAGGCATGATCGCCTTAAGAAACTTGCGCTTGACCCAATTGACATATGTGTCCTTGCTCCAATGGTCTCAAAGGAAAACCGCGGGAGTCACTGCTGCTTGTGAGTTGCGTTGGGATTTTCTCTGAAGAGGAAGGGTGAAGCAATATAGTAGAGGATAGTATTTCCCTTAGTGAACCAATGTTATTGAACCAATAGGAGAACCATGCAAGTGAACAATACATGCATGTACAAGAGCAAATACTTGCACCCAACACGGGCAAGAAGGTTGTCAATCCCCTTGTACTCGTTAATTGCAAGGATTAAATCTGATAGTTGTAGGTAGATAAAATTGCAAAATAAAATAAAAGAAGTAAAATTGCAGCAAGGTATTTTTGGTTTTTGTAATATGATTGAAATAGACCCCGGGGCCATAGTTTTCACCAGAGGCATTTCTCTCATAATAATAGCATACTGTGGGTAGACAAATTACTGTTGGGCAATTCATAGAAAAGTGCACAGTTATGACGTTATTCATGGCAATGATTGTGACGCCCCCGGCTTAATCATGCACTAACCATACACGCAAATGCACACGATCAAGCCTAAGGACTCACTTGAAGATATCACAACACAACTCTAAAACATAAATAAAGTCATACAAGCTTTATATTACAAGCCAGGGGCCTCGAGGGCTCGAATACATAAGCTCGCATACAAGCGTCAGCGAAAGCACCAGATATCTGAGTATAGATATAAAAGAGAAACAGATAGGCCTTTAGAAAGGCGGGGCAAAATAAAACACTATGATCGAAAGGCGCAGGCCTCCTGCCTGGGACCCTCTGAACCTACTCCTGATCGTCGGCCAGCTCATAGTAGTAGCCACCCTCGGGGTAGTGGTGGTAGTCATCGGCGGGGGCAGCGGTCTCAGGGGCTCCGTCATCTAATTGCATCAAACGGATATGGGGAGAAAAAGAAAGCAAAGCAACCGTGAGTACTCATTCGAAGTACTCAGCAAGCAAGGATCTACACTACATATGCAACATTATCAAAGGGAGGCTGTATAAGTGGACTGGGCTGCAGAAATGCCAGAATAGAGGGGAAAGCCTAGTCCAATCGAAGACTAGCATCTTCATCATCTTCAGCGGTCTTGCAGCATTAGAAGAGTGCAGATTAGCATAATGTAAAGTAATAGTAGTGTTATCATCAAACTCGCCCTCCAATCCTTTCTCGACTCCCTGCGAGAAAGCAATCCCAGAGCCATGCTATCCAGTTATCATCTCAGCTGTCAGGTTCTAGTTGTATCGATTGGGATACAACTCCGAGTGTCCGTTACCGAGGATCGGCTATGCATAGATTAGTTCTTCCCTGCAGGGGTGCACCAACTTACCCACCACGCTCGATTAACTCTGGCCGGACACACTTTACTGGGTCATGCCCGGCCTCGGCCAAACGATACGCCGCAACCCGACCTAGGCTTAATAGAGAGGTCAGCACGCCGGACTAAACCTATGCCCCCAGGGGTCTTGGGCCGTTGCCTCGGGAACTCCTGCACGTTGTGAACGCGGCCGGTGAGCAGACCTAGCAACCCACACTATCAAGGCGGTTGCTTAACGCGGTCCAACCCAGCGCGCGCCGCTCAGTCACTGACGTCCATTAAGCTTCGGCTGATGCATACGACGCAGAGTGCCCATAACTGTCCCCACGTGATGGTTAGTGCTATCGGGCCAGAGGCCCACTCGGATCAAATATCCAAATTGTTAGTGAATTAGGAGCGCGGTAACGAGCAGAGACTCACGATCATGTGACCCCGTCTCCCCATCTCGAGGACTTACGGTAAGGGCTAAGAATGCTCGGCCACGCCTCGTATTCATCACTCGGGCACCGTCCAGGTCAACCCATCTCGCAAAAGACTGTCGGGAACTCAGGTCCACCTCTACTGGGCAGTACCGCCTGTCCCTCCAGTCCTGCAGTAAAAGTAACTCTCGCGGGTCCCCCCTCGGGGCCGACCCGTTTCTAACATGGTTCAGGCGTAAAGTCACAGTAACCGTGTGTCCATAACACCAAGGGGGAATTCAAGGAATCACCCTCGACAGATGCCCACTCGATGTAACCGTCAAGGTGAACTTAGGAGGAATCACCCTCGAGGTTCACACTTGAAGTGTTGCGCGACAGGGTCGTATCAGGAGTGGTGAAGGAGGAATCACCCTCGATGACCACGACCAATTATCTACCCTACAAGGTTAACATCAGAAGTGCTGACGAGGTATCACCCTCGGCACTCGATAGTAACTCAGTAGTGTCGTACAACTAAGGGGGGGTGATGTGCGGTGCCGGGCCTGGTTGTCGAGTCTTCCGATCATCCAGCGGGGGCAACTGGGACAAGTGGGGTCACTGGGGTTTACTAACCAGCCTATTCTAAGCAGTTTAGGATAAGTAGGTAATTATCAAAAGCAGGTTACAAAATCAGGCTATGCATCAGAATAGGTAAAGCAGTAGCAGCAGCAATTTCTAATGCGAGCATAAGAGAGAAAGAATAGGCGATATCGGCATGTTCAAAGGGGGGGGGTGCTTGCCTGGAAGCTCTGTGGCAAGGGTCTGGTCGTCAACTGTGTAGTCGTACTCCAGAGCTGCGTCGGCCTCGGGGACTACGTCGGTGTCGGGGTCTACCGAGAGAGAAGAGGGAGAGGAAACAGATAAATACACAGCAAACATATGCAACACAGAGCATGCTAGGCTAACATGCAGTGCAGGGTTGCCTAAAGATATGTCTAAGTTATTTTAGTTATCTTAGGATTTAAGTTGGATTTATTAACTGGTATACAAGCACTATTCATCTACCGGAAACAGGCTAAAAGTTGCGGGTTCACCTCCGTAGAGGGTCCCGACTCGGAAACAAATGGCACGATTGGTTTCTCTCGTCGTTCTGAGCAACTTTCATGTATAAAGTTTTTCCATCCGAGCTACGGTTTATTTTCTATGATTTTCTAAAGTTTTAAAGAATTTCTGGAATTTATTTTATTTAACAGAAAAGAATTAATGCATCAGCATCACATCAGCATGATGTCAGCAGTCGGCTGGCCAGCTGACCAGTCAAACTGACAGGTGGGGCCCACCTGTCAGCCTCTGTGGGTTAACAGTGGGTTAATTAAAACTAACAGAACCAATTAGGAGTGTGTGCCCCAGTTGTCAGTGACTAACTAATTAATTAATTACATATTTTAATTAACAATTTTAATTATTTATAAAAAAAATTAGGCGGTGGGGCCCGCATGTCAGTGGGTCAGAGTTGCCCAGTCAGCAGTTGACTAGGCCCACTGGCAGTGGCTCTGGGGTGGCCCCAGGCTAGCCAGCGTGGCGGCGGTCGGCGGCTCGCCGGCGGCGACGCCAAAACACGGCGGAGGGCCTCGGCCCTCGTCGGATTTCGTCTACAGGTAACCATTTCGCGCGCGCGAGGGCGCGTTCGAACGAGCGGACGACGCCGCGTCGATCTACGGTGTTGGAACGGGCGAAGGTGGCTGAAAATCACGCCGGCGCCGAGGTTTGGCGGCGAGGAGCTACGGGCAAACATGGGCGCGCGGCTACGGTGCGAACTAGCGCACGATTTCGGTCGCGTTCGAAGCAGAGGGGAGCGCTGCGTCGAGTGGAGCTCACACGAGGCCGTGGAGTTGGCCGAAAGTGGCCGGACGGTGAGGTGCTGTGGCAGACAGAGCACGGTGTGGCGGCGAGCTAGCTAGGACGGAGCAGAGCAGCTCGGGAGAGAGGCGGAGGGGAGAGGAGGCTCACCGCGTGGTTAAGAAAAACCCTCGACAGTTTAGGAGCAGCAGCGAGTCACCGGAGTCAGAGACGATCGGCGGCGGTCGAAGAAGGGGACAGAGGAGGTCCGGTGCTGTGGTGCCTCCCAGCTCCAACTGAGGCCACCAGACGATGAGGCGGTCGCCGGCGGACCTCCTTGGCGCCATAGAGGGAGGAGCAGGCGCCGGTGGCCGCGGCAAGCAACGAGGCGCGGCGGCGATGGCGCTCGGGCGACGGATCGGAAGGAGTAGAGGAGGCCCGGAGCGAGCGAGGGAGAGGGGGAGAATGGCAGTGGAGGCTAGGGGGAATGGGGCTTCGGCCTTATCCCCGCGCCGGTGGGGCGTCGGTGGCCGTCGCACTGTCAGCGTCTCGCCGCCGTGCGCGGCGACCACGGGCATGATGACACGCAGTGAGAGAGAGAGAGGGAGATGGGCCGATTCAGGCACTGTGCACAGTGGCCTTTTTCTTTTTCTCTTTTATTTTTCTGCTTTTTCTTTTTACAGAGAGGGTTGTGTAATATTTTGAACCTCCAAATGAATTTGCAAAAATGTGAATCTTGGCCACATAAGGGCATTGCAATATCCAGCACTGCCACAAAAAGTTTGGGCATTTTTGGAGTTCATTTGGATTTTTCAAAAATTGAAATAGGCATTTATGGTGCTGTTCTGGCACTGTTCAAATGCTTAGGCCCATTCTGTGGTTGATGATGTTGTGTTCCTTAACAGCAAATGGTTTTGAATTATTTGCTATAAAGTGAACATTTTTCCCGCAAGTTTTGATCAACTTCATTTTTCACTTTGAATTTGAATTTGATTTTCAGAGAAGGATTTGAATTGAATCTTTAACCATTGTGACTAAGCACTGCAAATGAGGATGACTTGGCATTATTAGCAGATGATCACAGTGATTATTACACAGGGGTGTTACAAATTCTCCTCCTCTAAAAGAAATTCTCGTCCCGAGAATTCAGGAGGTAGAAGGGAAGAGGTCGGGATATTCTTCCCAAAGATGATCCTCGTGTTCCCAAGTGGCTTCATCTTCAGTCTGATTCGACCACTGCACTTTCAGGAACTTGGTCATCTTCTGACGGGTTCGACGTTCAGCTTCATCGAGAATACGGATCGGATGCTCCTTATAAGAAAGATCATCCTACAATTCGAGCATTTCATGATCCACTGCTCGGTGCGGAGATTCCTTGAAGCAACGACGAAGTTGCGACACATGGAAGACATCGTGGATATGAGAGAATTGTGGCGGCAACTCCAATTTATATGCCACCTGACCACGTCTGGCGAGAATGCGAAAGGGACCAATGTAGCGTGGAGCTAACTTGCCCTTAATTCTGAAAAGGTGGGTGCCCTTCATAGGAGTGACACGAAGATAAGCTTGATCACCAGGCTGAGAGGTCAAACCCCATCGTTTGCGATCATAGTTGCTCTTCTGGAGGTCCTAAGCCGCCTTGATATTTTCTCGGACAATGCGGGCTTGCTCTTCGGTGTGTTGGATAATGTTCGGTCCCACGAGCGGTCGTTCCCCAGTTTCTGACCAATTCAGAGGGGTTCGACACTTATGTCCATAAAGTACTTCGAAGGGGGCCATTTTCAAGCTGGCTTGATAGCTGTTGTTATAAGAGAATTCGGCATACAGGAGAGATTCTTCCCATTTCTTACCGAACGATATAACACAAGCCCGAAGCATATCTTCAAGCACTTGATTTACTCGCTTGACTTGGCCTTGGGATTGGGGATGATAAACCGAACTCCAGGTGATGTGAGTTCCCATAGCTTCTTGGAAACTTTCCCAGAACTTGGAGGTGAAAAGACCGCCATGGTCCGAACTGATCTCCTTCAGAATACCGTGGAGTGAAACAATTCTGGAGATATACAACTCTGCTAACTGACTAGCAGTGATCGTCTCTTTGATAGGCAGAAAGTGTGCTACCTTAGAAAGTTGGTCGACGATGACAAGAATAGCATCGTGACCCTTCTGTGACTTGGGAAGGCCAGTAATGAAATCCATTTGAACCTTGTCCCATTTCCATAAAGGAATAGGAAGTGGTTTCAGAATTCCAGCAGGCTTCTGATGTTCTGCTTTAACGCAACGGCAAACGTCACATTCAGCAACGTATCGAGCAATATCCTGCTTCATTCTAGACCACCAGTACCTTTGGCGGAGATCACGATACATCTTGGTACTACCCGGATGAATAGACAGCGGTGTATCATGAGTCTCCTTTATGACCTTGTCAGTCATAAGCTCAAAGCGAGGTACCACAATGCGGTCTCTGAAATACAAGGTTCCGTCTTCAGCTATCGAGAAATCCCTGTACTTTTCAAGGTGAATATCTTTCTTCATCAGATCAATTTCAGCATCTCTAGCTTGCGCACTCTTAATAGCCTTCTCAAGGTCTGGTTCAACAACCATGGTTTTAGGTATCCTTGAGGAACTATCTCGAGATTTAGCTTTCGAAGCTCTTCATACAGGAGTGGTTGCTATAGCTGGACTTCAAGTTCATAGCAGTAGGATTTACGGCTCAAAGCATCAGCCATTACATTAGCTTGGCCAGGGGTATATGATATTCCTCAGTCATAGTCCGTAATTGTCTCAAACCATCGCTGTTGACGGAGATTGAGTTCCGGCTGAGTAAACAAATACTTCAGACTTTGATGATCAGTATATATCTCACATCAATTACCAAGAAGGTAGTGTCGCCACAGCTTCAATGCATAGATCACAGCAGCAAGTTCAAGATCATGCACTGGATAGTTTTCTTCATGCGGACACAATTGACGCGAAGCGTACGCAATTACTCTTTGTTCTTGCATTAGGACACAGCCTAATCCCTGACGAGAGGCATCGCAATAAATCACAAAGTCCTTGCGAGAATCCGTAGGAGCAAGCACTGCAGCAGAAGTCAGTTTGTCCTTGAGAGTCTGGAAGCTTTCCTGACATTTGTTTCTCCACTCAAACTTAACGCCTTTGTGAAGCAGATTAGTCAGAGGCTTAGCAATCTTGGAAAAGTTCTCGACAAATCGACGGCAATAGCTTGCAAGGCCGAGAAAACTTCTCACTTGCTTGGCGTTCTTCAGAGGAGTCCAGTCAAGAATAGCCTGAACCCGCTCTGGGTTAACAGCAATTCCATCCTTGGAAATCACATGACCAATGTAGGTTACTTCAGAAAGCCAGAATTCACACTTGGAATACTTGGCATAGAGCTGGTGTTCACGAAGCTTTTCCAGCACAAGAAGAAGGTGTTCAGCATGTTCTTCCTTATTTTTGGAGTATACCAGGATATCATCTAGATATACCACGACGAACTTGTCGAGGTAATCCATGAAGATGTAATTCATCAGGCGGGAGAACGTAGCTGGAGCATTTGTTAAACCAAATGACATGATGGTGTACTCATAAGAGCCATAGCGAGTAACAAATGCAGTCTTGGGAATATCGTCTTCGCGGACACGGATCTGATGATAACCCAACCTCAAGTCGAGTTTCAAGAACAGAGAGGATCCAGCAAGCTGATCATAAAGATCATTAATCCGGGGCAGTGGGTATTTGTTCTCGATTGTGGCTTGGTTAATGGGCCGATAATCCTGAACCAATCGGTTGGTTCCAGCCTTCTTCTTGACGAAGAGTGAAGGTGCTCCCCAAGCAGAGGAACTGGGGCGGATAAAACCCTTCTTAAGTGACTTGTCGATTTCTTCCTTAAGCTCAAGAAGGTGGTGCGGAGGCATCTTATAAGGACGCTTTGCAATAGGAGTTGTGCCTGGTTTCAAGTCGATGACAAACTCGACAGCTCTAACAGGGGGTATTCCTGGAAGTTCTTCTGGAAAAACATCTTGGAAGTCACGAACGACTGGAATGTTTTCGATCCCCTCAAACCAAGAAGCATTTAATGCATTTAGAGCGTATATTAGGTCCTCGGCATTTTGAGTGATATGAGCATGGTAATTCACTTGCTCATCTGATGGGTGTAGGAGGTGTACAACCTTAGTGGCACAATTGATTGAGGCGTAATGAGCCTTCAACCAATCCATTCCCAGAATAAGATCAATTTTGGAAGATTTCAAGATAATGGGAAATGCCTGAAACTTCAACATGTCAATCTCAATAGTGACTTCGGGAGGCCACCGAGGTGGGCACAACCCACCAGGGCGCGCCTGGGCCCCCAGGCGCACCCAGGTGGGTTGTTCCCCCTCGAGGCACCCCTCTGGTACTTCTTTGGCCCATGTTGTTCCTTCTGGTCCATAAAAATTCTCCAAAAAGTTTCGCTGCGTTTGGACTCCGTTTGGTACTGATATTCTGCGAAGTAAAAAACAAGCAAAAAAAAACAGCAACTAGCACTGGGCATTATGTCAATAGGTTAGTCCCAAAAAATGATATAAATTTGCTATAAAATGATTGTAAAACATCCAAGAATGATAATATAACAGCATGGAACAAGCAAAAATTATAGATACGTTGGAGACGTATCAGCATGTTAAGCACAACAGGCTAAACATCAACCAAATATATCCATGGTAGACAGCATAATCTCCAAATGATAGCTTCAGTGTGTAGGTTTAAGCACGCTAGTTAAGCAAAACAAGAAGTGGAAAGGTGTGTTAACTCCAACAGGCATAACATTTAAAAACAAGCAAATATAGTCATTCAAACTGGTATTGTGTAGGTCTAAAGTAAACTAATTATTGTTTAAAAAACGGAAAGGCGTGTTAACTGCAACATCCTTAATAGCAACCAAATATCGTAATTCATAGTGGTATTGTTGAAACTGTTATTGATGAAATTGAACTGCACGGCAAATAGTTGCACATATAGAGCATCACATTGTGAATAACTGAAATAAACAAGGCATAAGTCCATCTCTAGCCGACCCCCTAAAAGTTAACGGAGTAAAACCCTTAGTGGCAACTTTTGGCCGTTTCTAGATGATCCTCTAAACTTAACGTTGTAAACTTCAATTTGATCAAGTTCATAGCAGGTTCAACCAAAAGTAGCATGCATTCAAACATAAACATAGATAGTTTTGCATAACCGAACATAAAACATAAATTTAAACTAAATAAACTACATTTGGTCAAAGTGGAGGTCGAGCCAATCCTTCCTCATTAGGTACGGTGTGCCACGAGCCGGGTCCGGGCCGGTGCCGTCGTCAGGGTCATTGGGGAAGACACTCCTCCACTCGTCGACGTCGATCTCCTCGTCCTTGCTGCCCACCTCGACGCCCTCCGTGCCGCCATCCTCACCGCCTTCGACCTCATCATCGGAGGAGAGCATGATAACCTCGCCGCCCTCCGCGCCGGCAAAGATCATCCGCTCCGCCTCCACGAGCTCCGGGTGCTGCCGGCGGAGCTCTTGCATGCAGGCCTCATCGGTGGCCTAGGTCTCGAGGCGCTCCCTCGCCTCGCGGTCCTCCTGCACCATAGCCAAGCTCACCACCCCTCGCTCCGGCGGGACAAGGTCGACCGAATGTGTGCCGAAGGGGAAATTGAGCCTAGCCGACGCGCCGTGGTAGCGGACCTGCGAGCGGTCGTACTCCATGGCCGCGAGCTTGGCCGTGTGGAAGCTACTGAGCCACCGGCGGGTGTGGGTCTCCCGATCCGTAATCTCGGTGACCCACGTCCCCCACCGCCGCTGCCAAACCCTGAGATAGGACCTCGTTGGTGCCGGGCCCGAGGAAGGACGGGGAAGTCCTCAACTGGCGTAGGGGCGCGGCAACGGGCAGACCGGGCGACCGGCGACGACGGCTTGATAGAGAGTCCGCGGAGGACGACGGGGACACCTCGGCGGCCACCTCACCGACGTCAGGCGAAGAGGCCGCGATAAACCTCTTTTCGGCCATAGGCTCCTCGAGCTCCCTGGCACACAGGCAGAGGTTGAGGATGGAGGTGGCGGCAGCGATGGCGGCGACCTACCAATGGTTTCGAGCGAGGGAAAGGTGGTGTGTGTCTGTGTGAGCAGAGGTTTTGGGGTGTGTGCAGTATGTGTGGAGGGGGGCAAGGTGGTGTTTGAGGAAATACCGCGGCTACGAACGCATGGCCCCAAATAGCTAGGTGTGAAATCTCATCCTACCATAACACAAAACCTATAGGAGTCCATCATGGTCAAAACTTCCCCTTCCGGTTCCGGACAAAGGTGGACCGTGTGCCGACCCACAAATGTGTGCTTTGTGGCACGAGATGGGTCAGACCACATACGAACCACCTGCGGGTAGCCCTACTATATGTATGAAAAGGGTGCGGTGTGATATTTAACTACATTCACAACTTTGATGTGGCACATGTGCCTCGCAAATTAACCGGACTTCCCCGACCCCATGGATGTTGCAGGTAGTGCGAAGTAGCCCCCCCCCCCCACACACACACGTCGGGGGGCATCTCACCAAGACGTATTGTAACACGGACCAAGCAGAATTCAACTTGGCCGTATAACCTCTCTCGCTCGTTGTTGGTCTAAGTGATGGACGTTCACATGGACCTGCAAAATGGGCTAGCTTTTGTCATTGATAACCTCGCGAGGGAGTGCCTGAAGACAAAACCCACTTTGTACATGTGGCCCAAACATATGTATATATATGGAAGTGGTGTGTGGTGTTTGAATACCCAATGCGCAATTTTGATGTGGCGCCATGCTTTGGAACTGTAAAATCCCCACAGTGAGAGAGGGTTCACGACACGTAACATGTGCTCAAACTTAATTAATTAGGCCTGGAATGATGGACCTACTATACGGTAACAAGAACCAAAGAAGAAGAATCCACCCTGGTAACCTTTCTCGTTGTCGGTCGAAATGATGGACGTCCACGCGGGCCCACGAATATATCGACTTGTCGCCGATAACGAAGCGAGTGAGAGTGTCCAAAGACAACCATTGCATGCATGTGTCCCAAACATATTTATGGAGGTGCGTGATGCATGAATATGAGTTGAATACCCAATGCACAACATTGATGTGGTGCGCGTTGAAAATCGCACAGTCCCCACACAGAGCAAGAGGTTCATGACGTGTCATGTGCTCGCCCCCCCCCCCCACTTCGATCCAGCGGGATGGATTCATGTGCACACATGCGCTATTAATTATGTAATCTCACATCATGACCTATACCCGTGAGACAAACAAAAAATTAATCCCCTCCTAAGTCAAAGTAATTAACCTCTCTCGATGTCGGTGAAAGTGATGGACCAAGCGGGCCCACTGATGGAAGCATCACCGATAACCATGTGAGTGAGTGCCAGAGGACAACCACCATCGCTTGCATGTGTGCCAAACATATATATGGAGAGGTGTGAGGTTGTGATGTTTTGAATACCTAATAATGCACATCTTTGATGTGGCGCATCTGCCTCGAAATCCATAAAGTCCCCACGCGGAGTGAGGTTGGTGACACCTAGTATATGCTGGTACCATCCCCCCTTCAACATGTACTATATTCTCCTACCGTAACACAACCCTACTAAAAGAATTAATCTTCCTTGTTCGTCAAACTATACCTCTCTCGTTGGGTCAAAGTGATGGGTGACGACCTCGCGGGCCCACAGAAGCGAAGCATACGTCGCACGCGAGTGAGCGTCCTATATAGGACAACCACCATCTGCATGTGGCCCAAAGAGATGTTTGTGTGATTTTTGAATACGCAATGCACAGCTCTGATGTGGCACCTATATACCTCGGAAATCGAAAAGTCCCCATAGAGAGCGAGGTTCATGATGCATGGTATGTGCTACCCCCCCCCCCATTCGACGCGTGGTATATATATACTCCTACTGTAGCACAAACCAAAAAGAATAATTCCTTGATGGTCAAATTAACCTCTCTCTCGTTGGGTCAATGTGATGGAGGACAACCTCGCGGGCCCACAGATGGAGCGCCGCACACGAGTGAGTTCCTATAGGGCAACCACCGCATGCATGGTGTTGCGTGATGATGTTTGAATACCAATGCACAACTTTGATGTGGCACCTACCTCGGGAACCGAAATATCCCCACATGGAGCAAGGTTATGACACATATATAGTATACATGTTGCCCCCCTCTTTGAAATGTACTACATACTCCTACCATGCATATATGTAACACAAACCAAAAAAGAACCATCCTTGTTGGTCAAATTAACCTCTTTCTCGTTGTAGGTTCAACTAATCGACGATGACCTCACGGGCCCACAGAGAGAGTCACATGCGAGTGAGTGTCATAGGATAACCATCACGTGCATGTGCCCAAAAGAGGTGTGTTGTGTGATGTTTGAATACCCAATGCACAACTTTGATGTGGCACATGCTTCGCAGACCGGAAACGCACTGCACGGAGGTTCACGACGCGTAGCCCCCTCACTTCGAGCCTGTGGGAGGGACTCATGTGTATGCACGTGCCCGAACTTTGATATGGAATCTCACCATGATCCACACCGTAACACACATGCCAAGATGAATCCACCTTTGGTCAAATGCCTCTCATTGTCGGTGGAAACTGAAAACCTTTACGGGCTAACAAATGTGCACATCGCTGATAACCGCACGAGGGAGTGTCCGAGAGGACCACCAATATATATAAAAACACTATTCTGATCACGGGATCAGAATAATATTCTGATCACAACCTGAACTGCCCGAGTAACTCGCCTGAACTTCCCTCTGTACAAACTCGACCTTCGGGCTATCTTCGCAACCGTGGCTTCTACCACGAGTTTTTCTGATCATTCGTGTTGTTTGTGATGTAAGTGTAATGTGGACACGTTTTTTAGCAACTAAACACGCGTTCTAAATAGGAATCACGCTCATTGGCGGATTTGCTCTCGGGTCATGATGAACTTGCGTCTGTTTGCGAGTTTAATGCATGTTGTGGGTGTTGTCGAAGCTCTGGCATGATGGGAATTGTGTTTTGGTATGATTTTGTTGCACAATTTTTTGTTATTTCAAATGAATTTGAAACCGGCCGTGTTCTTCATCCGCCCGAGATGCATCCTCCGCCATCGGTGATTTCTTGTTTTCCTATCAAGTTTGCTTGCTGATTTGCGTACTATAGTGAAATTCAAGGCTTACTACGTCGTTAATTTCAATCGGGAGGGTCTATACTATTTGATTTCTAGCGTTTTGATGTTGGCACTCCCGCGGCTGTTGCACGGTTTTTTTTTGCGGTTTTTGGATTTGCCCTCTGGTCATTTTTCTTGTAGAAAGGTAGTTGGCAGATCATTTTAAAGGGTGTGTGGACGTGTTCTAATCAGGCGCAGATGATTTTATGCTTCGGACGAATTCGTTCGTTCTTGTTTTCTGTGTCATCTAATGGCCGTCGTACAAGCTGGACTTCTGCGTTGTTTATACCTGAACTTCTAGTTTTCCTTTATTTTGCAAGGTTATGCAGCAAGTCCTCTGTATTTCTTTCCTTTTTACTTTCATTTTTCATTCTTGCATTGGTTTTGATTTTATGACTGAGTCACATGAGCAACCATTGAATTGTTTGGCCGATGGATATGCATATATATTTTTTATTTTTTTCTAGTATGTCCTCGTTATCTAATAGTTTGTTGGACTTCAGTTATTAACTATCCTAAACTTCTGTATGCTAGTTTAAGGTTTTAGATAACCCCGGACTTCTATATCATCACTCTTTGAACTTCTTATTCCCAAGGTGTGTAGTAGAAGCTGGACTTCTATTGTACCAGTGATTGAACTTTTGTGTTTCCACGTTGCAAGGCGGTACAGCATTGTGCTCTATATTTCTTCACTTTTTTTTTGTAATTTTCAATTTTTTGAATTGGTTTTGAGTTTGTCTAGTGCGCAACCGTGGGATTAGTCCCAAGTATGCAGGCATACTTTTTTATCTTTTTTGTAACATGTTTGCATACTTCGAACAATGTTAGCACTTTAGTACGTATTTAACCTGAACTTACTAGTTTTTTGCTCCTGTAAAATTTCCATATTTTTCGACGTGTGCATCTAATGTTTTTTCAAACGCCCGAACTTCTGTGACTTTACAACTTGAACTTCATCAATAAATTTTGATATTTTTTTTGGTTTTTAATTATTTAATAATTGAAAACCGCATTGCGTCCTGTCAAAACCTAGAGCGCAACAATGCGGTAGCGCGAGGCCGAGCCGCATGTGTACTTTGTGTGTATTTGAATTTTGAAACTTCTATATTGTTTTTAAGTTGTTTATTTTAGTTAGATATGGACTTCATCTGTTTTTGTATTTGAACTTCTTCTTTTTGTTTCTTAGTGTTTATTTATTCATATGCCTTTACTTCTCTGATTAGTGTACTTGAACTTCCGTTCTTTATTTTTTGAACTTCTTTCTCTTGTTTGTAGGTGCTTTTTTGTGTATGTATTTTTCTTCCCTTGGTAGAGTACTTGACCTTTCTGCTTGCAATCAATTTTTGGTTTTAAGGATACCAGCAGATTTGTTATGTGATCTTAACTTTTAAAAATAGATGCATTCAAATGGTGCATTCATTTATCAATAGATGCATTTACTTTTTTAGTTGTTGGGGGGTAAAACTGTAATTACCACGGTGCTGCAACACCCCACTACAGAGAGGCATTAAGTGTCTGTCTCCCTCGCCACCACCTGTCAGAAAACCCCCCTCCCTCTCGCTCGCTCTCTTCTCCCTCTCTGTCGCTCCGCTGCCTCCAACTCCCCCCGATTTCTTCGTCGCTGTCCCCTGCGGTCGTGCGTGTAGTAACCGGCGCCCGCGACGCTCTTATTTCTCCCCCACGCCCCGCTCTCCCTCGCCCAGCCCGCTCTGTTCTGCTCTGAAGCAAGGGCGGTAACTGCCTGCGTGGTTGCAAGGTGTGCGTGGCTTCGTGGGGGTGGGAGAACCGCCCCGGATTCGTGCGTGCGGGGGTCGTTTGGAGAGGTACAAATGCTCCCTCCCCCCAATCCTTGCTCTTAGTGTTCGCCAGATCTCGCGAGGCCTCTCTGTTTCTTCTGTGCTCTCGCATCCGCCTCCTCCCCTTTCTTCTGATGGTTGGGTTGGAGATTAGGTAGGGTTCTTGTGCGTGTGGTGGGTGGATTCCATTCCCCCGTGGTCAGATTTATCTGTGAGATGCTTGTGTGCTATTTCTCCCTTCAGACTTCTGTGTATTTTCATTTTCCCCTTCGATGATTTCACCAGTTAGATGCATGTAAGAAGGGTGTGGTGCTACGGTTGATACTGGATCTGATGCATCTAAATGCATTAGTGCTATTGATTTTCGTAGTCTAGATTGTGTCTGTCACATGCTTTCAGTAGTTTATGAGTACTTTTTTGTTGTGCTTGCCTAGATGTGCTTCTGTTCTTATATCATAATTGTTGATGTGTTTTAGTTGTTTCAACCTAGGGTTTGATTTAGTTGCTTTTTTGTATTGTTGTATGATTTTGTACTTGCTAACTGTATGTAATTTCTCCACTGTTTTTTGTAGGTTGATCTAGGGTTTGGAGTACCATTCATCAAGTGGGTTGTGTTGTCATGGCTTCAAAACCTTCTCCAGGTATTTTAATGTAGTTGCATCTTGTATTTTAAGTTGAAGTTTTGTTATATATGTCTGCCCATATCTTCACTTGGTTGTCTTGTTGGACTGCCCATTCTTAAAAGTGTGAACTTCTAGCAAAGGTGATGTGTATGCATTTTACCCTTAGTTTAAGTTAGTAGAGTGTTGCTTGATTTTTATTTGATGAATTGCTGGTGAACTATGTCCCCAAGTGTTGTTGGACTTCCCAAATGTTTTCATATTTATAGTGTATATCTTTCCTTTTTTTGTGATCATTTTCATGGTATTGGTATTTAGTTTGCCTGTGAAAAAGTATTTCTGCTCATGCTACATCTTTTTTATGTGCTACTTGGTTGGTTCACATAGTTGAACTTCTGGTTTTTAAATATTGCTTGTTTGTAATCAAATTTGGTTGAACTTCTGTTCTGTGCATTTGTTTTACTGCTTTGTTATATATTGTTGAACTTCTGTACATTCATCTTATATGTAGTAACCCCTCTGGTGTAGATTGTTCTATATTTAGTATGTAAATTGTAGATTGTTCATTGTGTTTACTGCTTTGTTAGGTATTGTTGAACTTCTGGGTATTGTACATTGATGTAAAAGTAGAACTCCCTTTGGTGTAGGATTGCGGATTAGAACTCAACTGCCTTTTTTACTTGCATTTTTTGTAGTTGGTGATGAATTGAATAGTTCTGGAAAAAATGCCTGCGATCAAGATGGAGCTTCAGAAGTTAATACTGATGCTCCAATATCTGATGCGGCTAAATCACCCATTATTCCTTAGACTGTGTTTGCTGAGGTTGCTTCGAGCCTTGAGAATAATTCAAGCCTCGAGGATCTTGCTTCTGCAGCTCTTGCTTCACCTAGTATGTGCATTGAGGGAGTCCTGGATTAAGGGGTCCTCGGGCGTCCAGGCTACGTAAGGTGGGCCAGACTGATGGGCCATGAAGATACAAGACAGAAGACTCTCTCCCGTGTCCAGATGGGACTCTCCTTGGCGTGGACGGAAAGCTTGGCGTTCGGATATGAAGATTCCTTTCTCTGTAACCGACTTTGTGCAACCCTAGTCCCCTCCGGTGTCTATATAAACCGGAGGGTTTAGTCCGTAGAGCGAATCATAATCAAACAGGCTAGACTTCTAGGGTTTTAGCCATTACGATCTCGTGGTAGATCAACTCTTGTAATACTCATATTCATCAAGATCAATCAAGCAGGAAGTAGGGTATTACCTCCATAGAGAGGGCCCGAACCTGGGTAAACATCGTGTCCCCCGTCTCCTGTTACCATCGACCTTAGACGCACAGTTCGGGACCCCCTACCCGAGATCCGCCGGTTTTGACACCGACATTGGTGCTTTCATTGAGAGTTCCGTTGTGTCGTCGCTAGAAGACTCGATGGCTCCATCAATCATCCACAACGATGCTTCCTTGAGGGAGGTCTTTCTCCCCGGCCAGATCTTCGTATTCGGCGGGTTCATACTGCGGGCCAACTCGCTTGGCCATCTAGAGCAGATCGATAGCTGTGCCCTGGCCATCAGGTCATGTTTGGAAGCTTGAACTACGTTGCTGATATCCGCGGGGACTTGATCTTCGACGGATTCGAGCCCATGGCAGCTGCTCCCTGCCACCGCGATGAACATGACCTAAATCTGTCATCGGACCATACCCGAGAGATAGCGCCTGTAACTGCTCTGGCCCTAGATCCGGAGCAGTTCACGCCACCCGAGGACGGGAAGCTCAACACCGCCACGGAAGCCGCAAACTCAGCGGCGTTGGAGCCGCACACAGACCAAACTTTGAACGGGATCTGTGTCACTGGAACCTAGGATTCGCCTCCAGCCACAGGTTTCGAACCGCGTGCGTCCGCGCCCATCGAGCTCGTTCGGGCGCCGATCGTCGAATTCAGCTCCGCGGACATCTTCCGGCACTCACCTTTGGGTGATGTGCTAAACTCATTAAAAACCCTCTCCTTAGCGGGGGACTCACAGCCGAATTATATCCGGTTTGAACTGGAGGCTGATGACGGAGAATTTTGCTTCCCACCCACCGCCCACTTCATTGCCACTGTCGAAGACTTAACCGACATGCTCGATTACGACCCCAAAGACATCGACGGTATGGACGACGATGCCGGAGAGGAGCAGGCTCAAAACTCGCCGTTTACTGGGCGCTGGACAACCACCTCCTCGTATGACGTGTACATGGTGGATACTCCCAAAGAGAATAACAGCGATAACGAGAAAAATCCAGTCGAGGATAAACCTCCTGAGACATAGCCAAAGCGCCGACGTCAGCGGCACCGCTCTAAATCACGCCGTGGAAAAGACAGCAATACCGGCACGAGAGAAAACAATACTCTGGATGATGCCGAAGACAAAGAAGATCCCGTCGAGCCAACTTCCGAACAGGACGATAGGGAAGATGGGCAAGTTAGCCCTGACGAACAGGCCATAAACGAAGACTCGGAGGACAGCAACTATCTTCCACTCTCCAAGGATGAGGTGAGCCTCGGCGACGAAGACTTTATTGTGCCTGAGGAACCCGTCGAGCAGGAGCGCTTTAAGCGCCGGCTAATAGCCACTGCGAGGAGCCTGAAAAAGAAACAGCAGCAGCTTCAAGTTGATCAAGATCTACTCAACGACAGATGGACTGATGTCCTGGCTGCAGAGGAATACGGACTCGAGCGCCCCATTAAAAGTTACCCGAAGCGTAAAACTGCTACCCCAATTCGACGACGAGGCACTTGAGCCCATGCTATCAACACGTAATGCGGCTGACCGACCACCACGTGGCCGGAACAAAGCGGCAACCCAAGCCGAACACCTGCCCATACTACCTCGCCGTAAAGGCAAAGACACCACAGCTCGGGAATACACATATGACCTGCGGCAAGACCTGGAGAACAGAGCAGGTCAGTCCAGATCGATCTACGGATCGCGGGGGCATGCCCTGGCGCACGACGACGACTATCAAGCCAGACGTAATGAGCATAACCACGTCCGGGCCGAAAACCGCAGACGAACTACATCCGCACTACGTCGCGACTTGGCCCGATATAGAGGCGCCGCACATCCCCTTTGCTTCACTGACGAAGTAATGGAACACGAAATCCTGGAAGGGTTTAAACCCATGAATATCGAATCATATGATGGAACAACAATCCCGCAGTATGGATTGAAGATTTCCTTCTCTATATCCACATGGCCCGCGGTGATGACCTCCACGCCATCAAATACCTCCCACTAAAATTAAAGGGACCAGCGCGGCACTGGCTGAATAGCCTCCTAGAGAACTCCATTGGCAACTGGGAAGACTTGGAAGACGCCTTCCACGATAACTTTCAAGGTACATATGTCCGGCCTTCGGATGCCGACGACCTAAGTCACATCAGCCAGCAGCCCGGGGAGTCAGTCAGGAAGCTCTGGACTAGGTTCCTAATTAAAAAGAACCAAATTGTCGATTGTCCGGACGCCGAAGCCCTCGCGGCCTTTAAACATAGCGTCCGAGACGAATGGCTTGCGCGCCACCTCGGTCAAGAAAAACCAAAATCCATGGCAGCCCTTACCGCTCTGATGACCCGCTTTTGCGCGGGAGAAGATAGCTGGCTCGCTTGTAGAAGCAACAGCACCAGTGATCCGGGCACTTCTGAAGTTCGAGACGGCAATGGCAAGCCACGACGCAATAAACACAAGCGACGAAATAATAATGAAGGAATGCAAGACACGGCGGTAAATGCCGGATTCAGTGGCTCCAAAACCGGTCAACGGAAAAAGCCATTCAAGGCAAACAGAGACGGACCATCCAGTTTAGACAAGATACTGGATCGGCCCTGCCAGATTCATGGCACCCCCGATAAACCAGCCAATCACACCAACAGAAGCTGTTGGGTCTTCAAACAAGCTGGCAAGCTTAACGCTGAACACAAGGGGAAGGGGCCGCCCAGTGATAGCGATGACGAAGAGACTCGCCAACCGAACACCGGGGGTCAGAAGCAATTTCCCCCCGAAGTAAAAACAGTCAACATGGTATACGTGACACACATCCCTACAGAGGAGCGCAAGCGCGCACTACAGGATGCCAATGCCATAGAGCCAGGCACCCCAAAATTAAGCCAATGGGCGGCCTGCCCGATCACTTTTGATCGCAAGGACCACCCAGCCAGTATCCGTCACAAAAGTCCTTATGGACAGCGGCAGTAGTCTTAATCTACTCTACCAAGACACTGTTCGCAAAATGGGCATTGATCCTTCATGAATCAAGCCCACCACAGCTACCTTCAAGGGAGCAGTGTCCGGCGTAGAAGCTCGCTGCACGGGCTCAATTACATTGGAAGTCGTTTTCGGCTCGCCAAACAACTTTAGAAGCGAAGGCTTGACCTTCGATATTGTACCGTTCCGCAGCAGCTACCACGCACTACTCGGGCGTACCGCTTTTACTCGTTTTAATGCGGTCCCACATTACGCCTATTTCAATCTTAAGATGCCCGGTCCACGCGGCGTCATCACGATAAAACGGAAATACGGAATGCTCCCTCCGTACAGAGGAGCGTACTATGGCTGCTGCAGCCGAAGTACAAAGCGGCCTTATCAAGCCGCGTATCTCATCGGCCGTTAAGCCACCAGTCACTACTAAACAGGACCAATCAATCTCAAAGCTGGATTAGCAGTTCGGCCTCCATCGTCCGCCCCATATAGCCGCGAAGTTTATACCGCGCATATATAATTATGCACTTAAAATACCATGGTCATCGGCGGAGGCACAGTACGGACAGGCCTACAATGCGGTCAGCACCCTCATAGTCTTTTTACTTTTTCTAACTATTTTTTATCCTTTACAATAGGTGATTCCAAGCCTGGTCATCTTACGGACTCTTTCTAAAGTTCGGCTTTATATAAATAACCAAAGGCTATAACTACTAAGGAGTCCTTTAACCGAGGCAAGGCAGCGCAGACGTGCGACAGGAGGTCCTAATGATTTTTGTAAGACCGCACTCTTTATTTTAAACCTGTAAAGTGCCCTTTTCCTCAGCCCTCGGCCCTCGGCATGTTAAATAGCCCGGGTAGGGGCGTTATAATCTGTAGAATTGCGTTTGACGTATTAGTCAGATTCCAATGAACATAACCTGTATTCAGTATGCGCTTTTTCTACGTACTGAATTTTGCTTCTTCGGTTGTTTCACGAACGCACCTCGGCACAAATTGCCAGGGGCTCAATACGGCAACACATGAGTTGCCGACAAGTCCGAACAGCTTTTCAGCACACTTCGGCGTCATGAGTTTTGGCCTTATATGCATCAGCTCCGAATCATGTCTTTGGTCAATAGTTGGGTTGCCCGGCTCCTGTGCTTACTACCTTACGTTCCGCTATATCGGCTAGGGTAGTAAAGGGAGAACTACTGCGATTGTGTCCTGGTTTATCCGGATGAGCACCTCAGTAGAGAAAGCCAAAAACTGACTGTCATGATGCGGCGAGAGCTGGTCAACCACTCGATGACTCATCAGAATCCTTCACGATTCTTTCCTTATTACACGAAGGACCATTTTTCTGGTCACCTATGTAACGCACCGTATTCGGGTAAATGCGTACATACCAGGGGCTATATCGTAGACCCGCCGTCAAACTCCTATGGCTAAGTGAAAGTGTTAAAGCCCTATAGTCCGATTGCCTAGTTCGCCGCATTAACACCTCCTTCATGGACCAAGACGTTGGGTCAAGAGTGATCAAGTGCTTTTCCGAACACCCCCGTATTATATGCGAGGGGGCTGAAGCCGATGACTGGCAAACTTTCAGATTATACGAAGAACGGCCGCACAGGAGGAACCAAAACTTTCAGGCAAAAGCATAAAAATATGGCCTTAATATATCATAATATTGTTTTTACAAATTTGGTATATTCACTCGAATATCATATCTTTCAAGCACTGACCCTCTATCAAGCGGGCACCCTCTAGGACATCCTCAAAATAATGCTCTGGCGTGTGATGGTCCTGGCCCTCGGGTGGACTCTTCGCTGCAATATCGGTGGCCTTCATCTTTGCCCAGTATGTCTTGACGCGGGCAAAGGCCATCCGTGCACCCTCAATGCATGTTGACCGCTTAACAGCGTCGATACGTGGCACCACATCAACAAGTCGCTGCACCAAACCAAAATAACTATTCAGAATTGGCTCAGTCGGCCACAGCCGGACCACGACATCCTTCATGGCAGATCCGAATATCTTGTGGAGCTCGACCCACTGGGCCATCTGTTCGTTCAGTAACAGCGGACACTTCGGCATGCTGAATTGCGACCAGAAAAGCTTCTCCGTTGCACGTCCTTCTTGCGCTTGGAAAAACTGCGCCGCATCGGAGACACTCTTCGGCAAGTCCAAGAATGCGTCTGGAGAACTCCACATTTGATTAAGGGGGGCATACTTCGGATCGCCGAATTTAGTCTGTAATAAGAAAGGCTCACCGGCCGCTATCTCCCCAGCTTGCCGGATTTCTTCCCGAGCCGCTCTAGACTTGGACCGTGCTTCTCTCACCTCTTGTAAGGCCTTGCCGAGTTTGACCGTTCTGGCTTTGTTATCCTTCTCGAGGAATTTGCATCAAACATTGGCATCCTTTAGCTCGCGCGTCATGGTAGATATTCTCTCCTCGTACTGGCGCCGAGCAGCCTGTTCGGCCTTTAACTCAGCAGCTGCCTTCTTGGCAGCCGCCTCACTCATCCTGGCTTACTCCTTGGCCCGGGCAAGCTCAGCCCGTAGGGCCTCAACTGCGGCAGCATTATCTGCAGTTATGCATATCTCAGTATACAATTTTCAGCGTCATGCTCATATTATCATACTTACATATACTGACTGCCCTAAAAACATACCTTGCGCCTCGTCGAACCGCCTGTTAATAAGTGTGAGGTCGTTATCCGCCACATCAAGTTTCTGCTTCAGCCTTGCAACCTCTGTAGCTTGGGCAGTCGTCATGGATGAAACAGCCTGCGTTCCAATCCATCAGATTATTTCCTGGGAATATCTTTTTTGATCCTCTGATCACCTCCCTTCGGACGCCAACCAGAGTCTCAGGGGCTACTATCTATACACAGGTGCATTTTTGCACGAAGAAGTGCAATTAAAGATATTACATTGCATACCTCGAAGCCTCTTAGTAGGCTCATGAAGGATTCGTTCAATCCGCTTCTCGCGGACAGAATCCTCTCAACTACCATACCCATTAAGGTACGATGTTCCTCTGAAACGGACGCATGTTGCAGCATGCCCGTCATTGTATCCGGCACCCCCAGATCCCTGGGAGTGGCCGCGGGAGTACGGACTCCCTTCGAAAGAATATGTTTACCCGGCTCTAGAGTCGTCCCCGGCTGTAAACCGGATAGTCTGGACCCTTTATTGTTGGTCCAACATAGGGTCCGCATGCCCCGGACTCTGGACGGCCGAAGTATCACCTTCGGGCGTAGTTTTCATTATCCCTCGCACCGCTTGTTGGCCGAGAGAGATCCTCCGAGACGACACCTCGGAGTCGTCTGCCCTGTCGGGCGAGAAGGTCTGTGGAGGCGTCTCGCTTTCCATCATCTCCGGAAGAAGATCCCCCGAGGAGGAGGACTGTTGAGGAAGACTGCGTGCCGGACTGCAAACATATATTTTAAATGTTACCCTGGTAACCGAAAAGCAATGGGATATGTTTCGGATGCCCCTGTTCACTTACGATTTGGCTAAAGGCTTGTCCCTACGGAGGAACTGCGCGACAACGTCGTCTTCTGAACCCGAGCCACCTGACAGGGACATCTTCCCTCGCTTAGGAGCCTTTGCTCCCAAATCTTCGGAGGCGGCCCTTTTCTTCCCATCGGGAGAAGGGATGTCAGTTTCTCCTTCTCTTTTGTCTTCGGAAGAGGGAGTTCCAATCTCCCCGGACATAGTGTCTGGTGTACCTTTAGAATAGAGGCCACCTTTGGCCTTCTTGCTCTCCTCTTTGTCCCCCTTCGCCGACACTTGGTATGGCGCCGGAGCCAGCATCCTAGTTAACACAGGATCTGCTGAGTCTTCGGGAAGAGGGGCCGAACACCTAATTTTTTCCGCCTTCTTGATCCAGCCCTGGTCGAAGATAGTTTTCTCAGTATATTGTTACAAGATATTTAACTAAGTTGTGTTCAGGAGTCGAGGGCCTACCGAGGTATTCGGATGATTGCAGTCGAGGCCGATGTCCTCGGTAGTATCCGGCCACTGTTTTCGGGTCCCGAAGAATAACTTCCACATTCCTTTGTGCGTCGTGCCAAAGAAGTGCTGAAGAGTCCGTGGTCCTTCCGGATTGAACTCCCACATGCGGAGGGGCCGTCGCTGGCACAACAGGACCTGGCGGACTAGCATTACCTGGATTACGTCGATGAGGCCAGCTTCCTTCTTGAGGAGGCTCTGGATGCGGCTTTGTAGCATCTGCACTTCGTTCATTGATCCCCAGTCCAGCCCCTTATTAATCCATGATGTGAGCCGTAATGGAGGGCCAGGCCAGAACGCAGGTGTAGCTGCCCACTTGGTACCACGGGATTCAGTGATGTAAAACCACTCCCGTTGCCATAGGTTGGAGGTTTCCATGAAAGAGCCTTTTGGCCAAGGTGTGTGGGTGAGTTTGCTCACCATCGCACCGCCGCACTCCGCTTGCTTCCCATCGACTACCTTCGGCTTCATATTAAAGGTCTTGAGCCATAAGCCGAAGTGTGGGGGAATATGGAGAAAGGCCTTGCACATGACGATGAACGCCGAGATGTGAAGAAAGGAGTCCGGAGCTAGATCATGAAAATCTAGCCCGTAATAGAACATGAGTCCGCGGACGAAGGGATGGAGAGCGAACCCTAGCCCTCGGAGGAAGTGAGAGATAAATACGACCCTCTCGTCGGATCTAGGAGTAGGAATGACCTGCCCTTGAGCAGGGAGCCTGTGGGGGATTTTCGCGGTCAGGTATTTTGCCGCCCGGAGCTTCGCGATATCCTCCTCTGTGACGGAGGAGGCCACCCACCGGCCTTGAGGGTTGGGTCCGGACATGACTAGGAGGCTCGGAACAAATAAATTGAACCTTGGGTGCTAGAACTCGAGGTTGGAAAGGATGAGGAAAAGGGAAAGCGTAGAGGAGGAAGACGGGTCTGCGCCCCTTTATAAAGGCGATGAATATCAAAACGCCTCCTCCTAGGCCTCAAAACCTGCCTATTCCCAAGAAATCATACCAACGGGACGGTTGGATTACCCACGCCCGTATTGATGAGGATCCCGTAATGAAGGGACACGATCTCTGCTGTGACAAGATGTGCCACTGGAAACCGCATCTTAAAGCGTGGAGCGGGAGGCTAAAGAACGGTTCGAAATAATGACCGTGCAGGAACGTGGTGTCGCATTACAAAAAGTTGTCAGCGGATTGGACTCGTGAAATATTATACTCTCTGTAGTTGTGTGTGGTACTTGTTTTGCAGAGCCGGACACGCTTTCTGTGCTCGAAGTCTGTTTTGGAGTATTCGGAGGAGGAACCCGCCTTGCAATGCCAAAGACAATCTGCGCGCCGGACACATCATCATTGAAGCCTGGTTCAGGGGCTACTGAGGGAGTCCTGGATTAAGGGGTCCTCGGGCGTCCAGGCTACATAAGGTGGGCCGGACTGATGGGCCATGAAGATACAAGACAGAAGACTCTCTCCCGTGTCCGGATGGGACTCTCCTTGGCGTGGACGGCAAGCTTGGCGTTCGGATATGAAGATTCCTTTCTCTGTAACCGACTTTGTGCAACCCTAGTCCCCTCTGGTGTCTATATAAACCGGAGGGTTTAGTCCGTAGAGCGAATCATAATCAGACAGGCTAGACTTCTAGGGTTTTAGCCATTACGATCTCGTGGTAGATCAACTCTTGTAATACTCATATTCATCAAGATCAATCAAGCAGGAATTAGGGTATTACCTCCATAGAGAGGGCCCGAACCTGGGTAAACATTGTGTCCCCCGTCTCCTGTTACCATCGACCTTAGACGCATAGTTCGGGACCCCCTACCCGAGATCCGCCGGTTTGGACACCGACATGCATCTCCTTTTCTTTTTATTTTTAAATTCTTGAGCCATGTTTTTTAACTTGTTCCTGTCATGTGTTTTTGTTTTTGTTCCTGACTATTTTTCTTTTTTGCTATGCTTTTTGTGTTCTTGCAGATGTGTCCACAGAGGAGGAAGCTGTGAACACCATCAACGATGTTCTATCTAAGATGGGTTTATCAGAAAACACTGCTGCTGCCGAGCAGGGGGCTCCGTCAGTCGAAGGTTGTGATTCCGTTTCGGATCCTTTGTGCTCTGTTCAGATGTCAGAGACGCAGTCGCAGTCTGTTGATGGCACTGAACCTGTCACGCAACCAGAGGATGTGCCTCTTCAGCTTCTTCTGGAGGACCAACGCAAGAGGAAGAAGCAAGAAGATTTTGAGAAGAAGATGGTGTCCCGCCTTCAGAAAGTTTCTGATGTTCCTGGATCTTTTAATGTTGCTGAGCTCATGGTTGGGCATTGCTCTGTTGTTGAGGAAGATGTGCCGTGTGGCACTGATGGCATGGTTGTCCCTGTTAAGAACAAAATCAAGAAGACCGCTGCGAGGAAGCATTTAGTTGGTGAAGTTACTCCTCGGAGGAGCCCACGTGTTTCAAGGGCTGTAGAACTTGCTGAAGAGGAAGGGCTAGCCCTCGGTGGTACGCCACGCCGTAGTCCTCGTGTGCTTGCCACTGCCGCGCCTACACCTTCTCCGCTTGGTGCCGGTGCATCTGGTAGGGGGAAGAAATGCGGCGTTAAGAGCAAGGTTGCACCTGCAAAGGTCAACAAGGGTGTCAAGAAGCGTTCTCGTGTTAATCCAGAGGACAAGGACGATGCTGATTTCAACGCTGATGACGAGGATGACGATGATGATGATGCTGCCGCTAATCAGGTATGAATCTCTCATGTTTACTGCTTTTGAGAGCATTTGTAGATTTGTTGTACTTTTTGTATTTGTAGCACTGCCTTGGCGTACATAGCTGACCTTCTGCTTCATATAGACAAATAAATTAGCTGAACTGCTTGGCTTATATGGTATTACTGCCTATGTAGACATAGTTGGACTTCTGGATATATAGATGAAGAAATTAGCTTAACTTGTTGGTATACATGTTTTATTACTGCCTTGGTGTACATGGTTGAACTTCTGCTATGTAAATTTCCAACATTTTGAAAGCATCTTTACTTCTGGTCATACATGGTATTACTGCCTTTGTGTACATAGTTGGACTTCTGGATATATACATGAAGAAATTAGCTTAACTTGTTGGTATACATGCTTTATTACTACCTTGGTGTACATGGTTGAACTTCTGCTATGTAAATTTCCAACATTTTGAAAGCATCTTTACTTCTGGTCATACATGGTATTACTGCCTTTGTGTTCATAGTTGGACTTCTTAAATGTACTGCGTATGCAGGCATTAGTGGAATTTTGGTGTAGTTTGTGTATCTCATTGCTCTGCCTTTTTTCCTTATCATTGTATTTTTTTTCAGTATCAGCTTGTGGAGCGGCCTGAGAGTAGGAAGTGACAAGGCAAAGCGCCCGAAGAAGGTGGCGAAGGAGGAGATGAGGCGAAACATTTTAACAAGACGGTTCGCTGCTCACTGAAAGAGGTCAAGACGTGTGCGAAAATGCTACAACTTAGGCACAAGACGAGGGTTATCAATGCTGGTTTTGGTTGTGTGTTTGACTTGAAGGTTGATTCCAACATTTCTCGTCCTTTGATGGGCAACATCTACACGAGGATTGACCCTACAACCATGATTCTGGACATGGGTGAGGCGAACAAGGTTCTGCGTATTACAAGTGATGCTATTCACCATCTGTTTGGATTCCCTCAAGGTAATCGTACCCCTCCTAGGCCCTCGAATGATGGGTTTGATGATGCTGTTATGAGGCTGAAGGGCAAGCTTGGGTACGCTAGAAGTGACGACATCAAGACAAAGGATCTACGGAATATCCTCGGGCAACTTGTGAAGGATGAGACGAAGGATGATCTGGCTCTGTAGGTGTTTTACCTGATTCTTTTCATGAAGGTGGTTATTCCTGGTACGTCTACACGAGTGTCCAGGGAGGCAGCAATGGCTGAGAATCTTGTCTTTGAAGATATGGCAGATATGGACTACTGCCAGTTGGTTGTTGATGATATTCGAAGGGCTGTTGTTAGGTATCAGGAAGGGACTAGTAGAGGAAAAGTTGTCACAGGCTGTGCCATCGCGCCGCTTCTTATGTATCTGGACTGCCTTATCATTGGCAATACGCCTAATTCTGACTTGAGGACCCCTCGCATCAATTTCATGGATCAGGCCAAGCTTCTTGATCTTGCTGCGGCTGACTTGGTCAGGAAGGGTGATGATGACCCAGCCAACTGGGTGTTTGGGAAACTGCCTGTGAGTGTTTCTATGCATCATTCTTTCCTGAGTAGTTTAACTTGAACTTCTGGTACTATCTTCTATATTTTTGTCCCCATGTTCCTTCATTTGTTTTCTGGCGCGTTGACTTTTGTTTTTGTATGCAGTGGAAGACACAGGCTGAGGTTGTGTTTTTTAGGCGTATCGAACGTCATGTTCTTACTATGCCTCGTGCCGCCGGCCTAGGGAGTGGAACTTCCCCAAGATTTGAATTCTCCCGGGATGTTAATACTGGTGCCCCCCTGTAGATCCAGGAGGTTCTTCTGCCCGTGTGAGTGCTGCAGGTGGCGTGTCTTCCGAGAGTTTGTTTGAAGCTGCCAATGTTTCCCTGGTTAGGATTGACGGTCTTCTTGAAACTATTTGTGGGGAGTTGGCCCGTGTTCCGACAACTATTGAGCGTTTAAGTCGCGTGGATGGGATTCTTCCTCCCGGCCACGGTTTTGATGCTGAGTCTTCGAAGGAGGTTTTGTCAATTGAAGCTAGATTTCTTGATGAGCTTCGTCAGAGCACTTCCCACCTCCGAACTAGCTTTGGGCTGTTCAAGGAAATGTTGGATGCTCGTTGCAAGCCTTTTGAAAATGAGGCAAGTGTTGTTGTGAGACAGATTCAGAGGCAAGATTCTGTTCGTTTGGGTCGTGAAGGAGGCCACATGGAGCATACCGAAGAGGTTTGTTTATGTTGGCTTTTGATATTTCTTTGCACTAATGTACATTGTTAGCTTTCAGTTATTACTGTTTTTAGTCATAGGTGACCCATATTGATTTCATGTGTCCTAAACTTTTTCTTTTTAGTGCTAGTGTTTCCCAAGTGACCTTCTCTGTTTATAGTACCTGAACTTCATGGGCTACAGCACCTGAACTTCTGTGATTTCCATAACTGGCCCTTTTTTGTTCCCTTTTGTATTAGAGTAGTTTGATATCTGACCTGTTATGTTTACTGTATTTGGACTTCCATTATGTGTCAGTGGTCATAGCTGACCTTCTTTGATTATGTAATGTGAACTTCTGCTGATTAGGTATTTGTGTTCTACATGATTTTTTTTGTAGGTTGTTGATGATGGTGCTAGGGTTGAGGAGGATGTTTTACCTGTGCATGAACCTGCTCCTGTGCATGAACCTGCCCCTGTGCATGAACCTGCTCCCGCGAGTGATGTATTAGTTGATGAGGTTCATGGCAGTGAAAATAAAGTACCATTTTTCTTGTCCATTTGTGTCATTTTTTTATTTTACTTGTTTGTGCATTTTATCACTATGTGCCCCTTTGTAATGACTTTCTGTTCTTGCTGCAGATTGATGATGCTAGTGTTCGTCCAGAGAAGGTTGCAGACAAGTCCGTGTCAGGCACCGGCTGCTCCGACGGGGTGGACCCAACTGAACCTCAGTCATCCATTGGCGCTGAGGTTTCTGATGCTGAGCAGGGCAAGACAGCTGAGGTTTCTGATGCTGAGCAGGGCAAGACAGCTGGAGATATCATTTTAGAGAAAGATCCCGTCGAGGCTGCTGTTGAGACTGGTGGTAGTGCTGCTGCAGGCCCGGAGAAGTCTCCTGTAGCAGAGCCATCAGTTGCTGTTGATGCTGGTTCTCCAGCTCTTCCTAGTGCAGCACAACCAATAGTTTTTGTTGTTTCAGATTCTCCAGCTGCTCTAGCTGCTGCTGGTGTCCTTGCCGACGACGCTGCAATGTCTTCTGGAGATGACGATGAAGAGACTGAAAGCGATAGCTTTGGAGAGGAGGTTGATCATTCCAGTGCTGCCACTGGTCTAGGCAAGAATCCATAAAGAGAGGAGCATGCTTCTCTCTTCTTTCCCCATCCCCGTCCCTTTTGTTGTTGGTTTTTGTCCATGATATCCATGTGAACTGCCTGTGTGGTGCAAGTTGAACTTCTGGTTTGTGCTTTGTCGTGTGGTTTGTAAATAAAGTTAAGTGAACCTATTTCTATGTGGGGGAAGGTTTGTAATGCATGGGTTGTGATGTTTATAATCCTGTGGTTTTATCTTTTCTGGTGTAGCAGCTGAGATGTGCTTGTGTTTGAATGTTGTGCTTGAATGTTGCTCTTAATTAAACTGTCGTGATCTATGTGCTTGAATGTTGGTGTTAATTTTCTATTTCTTTTGCTGAGCAGATAGTGAACTTGCTGTCGTCTGAAAGAAGGTTGATGACTTTTATTTCAGTGTAACTAGGCTTAGGAATGATCATTCTAAGAGGTGAGTGCAGCTGGTCAGAACTTACATCCATCTACCACTATGAACTGCCTATGGTTTCATACCTGAACTTCTTTACTGTATGTTGCTGAACTTCTATTTACTTCTCTGGTGCTGAACATCTAGCCTTTTTGTACTGCCTGTTGTGATGTAGCTGAACTTCTGTGCTTATATGTGTTATGAACTTCTTGAGTTCCTGATGCTGAACTTCTTTTACTTTCTATTGCTTGTTTTAGATCAAAGATTATGTTCCAAAACAACGAGTGTGAAGCTTCTGTTGAAGATGTCGCAATATCTGTTGCTCCTCGCGGAATGCTTCGATCTAATGTGGCTGAGGTTGCACTCTATTGTCTACGTGTGAAATACCAGGGATCAGACAAACTCATCCTGCCGTATTGGGTTTGTGTAAGTCAACCCTATAGTAATTTCTTTTCTGTTTTGTTCCTTACCATTTTAGTTAAAACTTGTTTGTCTCATTTTGTATTTTCATATGTTGGTGTTGTCTGCATTATTTTAGGACAATATTTTCAGAGGTCATTTCGATTCCCGAGTGAGGAAGTACTTCTTGGCGACTAGTCCAGATAGCATGGATGCACATGATTCTGTAAGCAATATCTTGTTCTTTGTCTCTGTATTAGTTTGCACTGCGATCCACTCTGTTTATATTGTTTTATTTTTCTTTGCACCGTTTGATATTAATTTTTAGTTTTTAATGATTCGTGTGTTTATGTTGCTTCAGGTTGTTTTCCCCACTTTTGACCCACCTGAAATTCCTGCTCACTTGGGTGGTGTTGGTCATTGGGTTTCGATATTTCTTGACCTGAAGAATTCAAGGTTCCAGCTTCTCGACTCCCACTATGGACCAGACGATGACTGTGTGGTACGCCTGTTTCGGCGGATGACTGATAACATCAAGAAGCTTTGGAACGATGCCAGCAACGACAGGGAGACACCCTTCAGTCCTATTACTATTGACCATTTCCCTTTGGATTGGATTGATGTCCCCCGGCAGAATAACAAGTATGAGTTCCACTTTCTCTCTATCACTTATGTTTAACTGTAGTTGTACGTAAGATGCGACGTCTTTTATTCGTTGTCTATCTTTTTTGTTCTAACACTGTTCTTTTTTGTGTTTGATGGCAGTATCGACTGCAGATTCTTCATGCTTACGAATGTTAATTCGTTTCATGATGGGGTTCTTGCAAATTATTCCCATGAAAATATCACGGATATCAGGAAGACGTGGTTGTACTCAATTGCTTCTTCTAAACTATTTGAGACAGACTTCCAAGGTCTGTTTGGCTACTATACATGTAAGTCTTGAAACTTGGACTGCTTACCTGTACTGCATCTTTTATTCTACATGAACTTCATTTTTTCTTGAACTTGAACTTCTGCTTGAGATCTGGCTGGGCTGCTGGTTTCAGATGGAGAGGAGCATTTCTTCTACATGAACTTAATTTTTATCTTTTTTATTTTGCTTGTGTATTTTGTTTCAGTATTTTTTTCCTTTCATTGCTTACTTGGACACGAGCATTTCTTCTACTTGAACTTCAGAGATGATACCTTTCTATGCTTTTGTTAGCTGTAGTTGAATGTTTTCCAATTCATCAGTTTTATCTTGAACTGCGCCTTGGGTTGTGCCTGAACTTCATTTAGTTTTTAAATGCAACACATTTTTTTAGGTCAGCTTGAGTAGTAACCATGTCATCTATATTAGTTGGACTGTACATTGTGCTGTACCTGAACTTCAGTTATATTTAATGGTCTTTTTTCTCTTCCTTTTCTTTGACAGTGGAGCCGTTGGACTTGACCGATTACCACTACTCATTCCTCGGGTCACAGGAATACCAGCCTAGGGAGGAATCGATGAGTACAACCCCGAGAGAAGATGATAGCTCTCGGACCCTTATTCCTTCCAAGTTGGGGAAGCAGGCTGTTGGTATTTGTGGTGCTCCAAACACCCCTTGATCCAGGAAGGTTGGCGCAGTCTAAGCAGTCGAAGCAGAGGTGATTTCGTCGGATGATGATTTTGAGAAGATTGCTTACCCGAAGAATGGTAAATCTGCTGCTGGTACTGTTGTTGGGAGAGGTGGGAAGAATGCTGTCATCACCAGGAGGAAACCGGCAGTTGAGTCTGGCAACATAACTTCCTCCAAGAGAGCATCAAGATTGCCTTTGAAGTGGCGTTCTGCTATCGCTCCCCTAAATAAATACAGTTACCCTCATCTATCCGATGCCCGGAAGTTGAGACAGTATGTGCTTAGTGAAGATGGTCTGAATAAGTATTCTGAGTGAGTTTTCTTCTTCTTTTTTTTGTTGCTGCCAGAGATGCTACTTTGTTCTGAACTTCTGTTGTTATAGTATGTGAACTTCTGTTCATTTCTCCTTGCCTTGGAGTTATAGTGTCTAAACTTCTGTTGTTATAGTATCTGAACTTCTGTTCATCTCTCCTTGCCTTTGAGTTATAGTATCTGAACTTCTGTTTGTTACTGTATCTGAATTTCTAATATTTTTTCCCATCCTTTTAAATCTGCAGCACAAGCTACTGCATGTTTACCATCCCTGGGAATGTGATTGACCTCACAGGACGTGTCCTTTATACTCTTTTCGGTGAAGGGCAGCAGATGGAAGGAGACATAGTGGATTATCTCATAAACTTGTGGAAGGATAAGCCGGAGACCTCTGAGATCTTCTCTTGTGCTGACAGGGTTGTACTTAGTCCCTACTTCATACAGGTTTTAGTTCTTTGCACCCCTATCTCCCTTTTTTGCTCTAGTTTTGGTGTAGTGGCATTTGGGAGGTGTTTTAATTCTGTTTTTGTGAATGCACAGTACTGCCTAGAGTATGATTTTTTTGCTGCAACAGCTCCAAAGTTCGATGCAAAAAAATCTGCTAATCTCCTCCGAATGTTTGTTCGCAAGGAAGAAGACCTTCTTAACTCAAAGCTGGTTAGGTTTTCATAAGTCTTGCTTTTTTTAATTTTATGTACATCCTTTTGCTGAGTTTGTCAAGAAGTTTTTGTTCATCCCGGTTGTTCAATACCCATGCTTTATAGTTTGTGTTCACCAATTTTTTCATTCTTAGCAGGTTTTTTTGATACTATTCAAGCCAATTGACACAAGAGCGCACTATAGTGTGTATGTGCTGAATAGATATCGTGGGAGCATTGACATCCTTGATTCACTTCCTTACACTAATAAGGGAATGTCAGGAACAAGTTTCCACGGAGACTGCCAAAATATCGTGAGTGTTTCTTTGCCTGAACCTCCTTTCATATTTGCTTGTTTGACACGAAGTTTATTATGCCTTCTGTTGACAAAATATGTTTCTGTCTCTGTTTTGGTAATACTGCTTGAACTGACTATCATTTGACAGTTGAACTTCTGGTATTTGTTTAGCTGGATCTTATGCAAGTGTCGCTTTTATGTACCTGAACTTAACTATTTTGGTTAACATGTTTTTGACTTCATCTTATTTGTCATTTCTAGCAGATCAAGAGATTTGTTGGGTTGCTCGAGGAGGTGTACGGCAAGGCTGCGTACAAAGCGAGCAAGCAGCCTAACTGGGCGAATATTGCAAAGAGGCCGACTTTTATCGATGTTCCAAAGCAAGTGAATAATGATTGTGGTTTCTTTGCCATGAAGTTCTGCTCTACATATGATGGCGATGAGCTTGTTGATGATTTTGGTGATGTGAAGGTATGTTTTGTCCTTGTTCTTGTCTCATCATCCTTTCATTTTTCTTGTGTGTTTTTGCTGAGACGCTCCTGCTGTGGTTTTAGTTATCCTTTACTAAACCAGCATTTCATTTCTTGTTGGCAGGCTGCTGAAGATGACTGGAAGGCCGAGTTCATGCACACTCTAATCTTTAGCGAGAAGAATGAAATCATGCGTACAGAGCTTCCTGCCGAGATAAGGTCCTTGGGCCCGTGAATTCGAAGCATTAGTTTCAGTGTAGATTTGATTTCGTAAAGATTTAGGTTTGATAATGATTAGAACGATTCCGTAAAGATTTGGTTGTAAGAATGGTTTAGTAATTTGTGTATCTATAGCTGCAGCACTATTACTTATGATATTGAGGACAAATGTATTTGGTGTGAAGAATGATTTTGGCTTTGTGAATTTTCAATGTACTGCATCGTTTTCAGTATCCATGTGTTGTATGTTTTTTCCCCAACAGATGTACTTGAGCTTCTCTCTGGGCTATGGTTGAACTGCTGTTTTTTTTTGTGTTGTTTAATTTTGGGCCCCAACATATGATCTTTGAATTGAACTTTTGCTTGAGATCTGGTTGGGCTGCTGGTTTCAGATGGAGAGGATTTTCTGTGTTGTGTTATGTATTGGTATTTTTTAACTCAACCAATATGTAGCCTTTTGCATAGAATCTATATGTGTTTTTTTGTGATTTTTCAACTGCGAATGGATTTCAACTATAACTTTGTGCAAAAATATTCTCATACACTCCTTTACGTTTCTTTATCTTTTGTCGGCATTGTACATGAACTTCTGCACGTATCCAAACAGAACTTCATATCTGAACTCGTTGTCTTAGGCTTGCTAACCTTAGTTCATACGGCAATACTTATTTTTTTAAGCTTTTTTTTCCTACATCGATTTATATACCAGAACTTCTTCTGTAAGCTGACCTGAACTTCAGACTGTATATTTATTTGCTGCTTGCTCTTTTATGGAATACAACACCAGCACCTCCTGCCATAATATACCAGAACTTCCACTGTAATCTTACTTGAACTTCATAGTGTACATTTTTCATTTTTATTCTTGCTTGCACTTTTATGGAATACATCACCAGCACAGCACTTCCTCTCATAATATACCAGGACTTTTGCAGTAATATTACTTGAACTTCACAATGTATATTTTTCATTTTATTACTGTTTGCTCTTTCATGCAATACATCACCAGCACCTCCTCTCATACTATACTAGTACTTCTGCAGTAAGCTTACTTGAACTTCTACTGTATAATTTCTTTGAAACTTCAACAATAAAAGTTCAAGTAAGCTTCTCCTAAAATACTGTTTCAAAAGTGGAATAACATTCTGCACATTGACATGACATAAGTTTGCTTTGTTTAATTGACCTAGTCTAACTGTTCATCAGCCTTGCGCTCCTCCTAGGCTTTGGTTGTAGTGGTTTTTGCTTGACATGTACCTCTTCCTCTTCATCTTCCTCTTTCTCTTCCTCTCCATTGTCCTCTTCCTCTTCATCATCCTCTTCCTCTTCACATTCCACTTAGTCTTCCTCTTCTTCGATGGTGTCTTCATCTTCGTCTTCCTCTTCATCTTCCACCACTTTGTTGTTGCTGGCTCTAGGTTTTGCTTTCTGTTTCTTCTCTGGCTTTTTGCTTGTCTTTTTAGCATCTGCGCGCTTTGGGCATGTTCTTGCATTATGTGGTTCATACTCCTTGCATATGCTACAAAGTCTGCTGCTTGCTTTCTGTGGGTGTGGTCCCTTGTTTTGTTCTATAACTTTGGGCTGCTGTTTTTGAACTTTGGGTTGCTTGACCTCCTCGGCATCGTTTCTTTCTAAGAGTGCTGGACAGGTGAGCTTGTTGTGTCCTGCAACCTTTTTGCACACACTACATTGCCTGTGTCCAAGTGGCACTCCGTTCTCATCGAGCACGATGACTCTTCCTGCAGGTGGTGCCTTTATTTGAGCTCTCTTGTCACTTTTCTTTGCTGCAAAATTTTTCTTCCTACCCTTTGTTTCAGAGTACAGTGGCAGTTTCATCGTCTCTTGCTGCCGCTGCTGCATTAATTGGTCAACACGCTGCTTGCATTGGTTGGCTTGAGCAGCGGCCTGGAGCATTTCAGCTGCATAATAATGAAGGTCATCTTCAATTTCAGCATCCTCTTCAGCCATCTTTTCGTCAGCACCCGCTCGATTTGCTGAAGGTATTGCATCAAGCTCTTCCACGAGACTCTTGAGAACATAGAAGGCTCTGTCATATTGCTGGTCACATCTCATCACTTTCTTGTTAACCATCAAATTTAGCTGCAGCAAGATGTCTTGCTTCGATAGTCTTGAGCTGCCATCCGATGCAATTGTGTTGTAGTCCCTTGTATCAAAGGTTGGTTGTGATTTTGCAGTATTTGTGTATCGTTTGAGGATATACTTGTCTGGAAATTTGTCAGGCTTCAGGTAGTCCAGTATGTTCATGATGTGAAGGCAGAACAGGCCTGCATTTTGTGATGAATGCAGAATACATAGTTTGTGAGCCAGCAATGAGTTTCATATATTTGATATGATACTACTAGTTTAGCTATTTAATGAGTTTGTTTTTCCGCTCACCTGTGTGTGTCCAAAGCTTGCATTCACACTCGTATATTTCATTCTCTGGGTCAGCTACAACCTGGAATTCATGCTTTGACCAGGCAAATCTGTCTTCATCATCATGGCCAGCCTTGTTGCGGTAGTACACAAGGTACTTAGTGGGCTCTGCTGTAGGCTTTGCGCGAAATAGCGTGCCTTTTCTCATCCTAGTCCTCATCTCGGTGTACACGACTCTCGTGTACTTGATAGACATGTCTTTCTCGTAGCCGTAAGTTGTTTTTGTCATAGGATTGGTCTGCACATGTCAAAAAATAAGATATTAGTCGAAGCAGAGTCATGGGTTTCATTTTTTTAAATTCAAAGTGCACATGTTGAAGGAAAACACAATATGATGGGGGTGTTTTTTTTGTCTTCATACCATGCTGGTCATTGTTTGCTCATTCTCCTTCTGCATCCGAGTTTGTATGCAAGCATTTACCCGCCTAGCAAACTTGTGTAGGTTCTGGGTCCCCTTGACAAACCCTCTCTTGAGCACGTGATTCATGCTCTCGCTTCGTTGTGTGGAAGTCATTCTAGCACAGAAAATGTTCTTGTAATATGCTGAAATCCACATTTTCCTATCACTCCACAGCTGCATCATCATCTGGTCGTTCTACAGGTTGTACTTGTGCACGAGTTCAACCCAGGCAGCTTCAAACTCCGTTGGCATCAGCGGCCAGTTTAATATAGCTGTGAACTCCTCTTTGAATGTTTTATACTTTTTGTACAGCAACGCGAGGTATTCCTTGTACTTCTTCAGGATGTGCCAACGGCATAGCTTGTGGGCGGTGTTTGGGAATGATTGTGGTATAGCTTTCGCCATCGACGGGCACTGGTCTGCATGAATTAAAAAAATAAAACTTGCTTCTTTTTGCACTGATGGTGAACTTATGTTGTACAAGTACTTGAACTTCACAGGTAGCAGTATGACTATCTAAAAATGTCACATGTATTTTTCCTTACAGTAGTGTTTGTTGAACTTCTGTGGTACCAGTGCTTGAACTTCACAGGTAGCAGTAGGACTACCTAGTAGTGTCACACACAAAATTTTCTTACAGAAGTGTTGTTGAACTTCTGTAGTACCAGTGCTTGAACTTCACATAAATAACTATATTTTTCTGAACATGTTACATATATTTTTCTTACAGCTTTGTCCTTGAACTTCTATGATTCCTGTATTTGAACTTCACATTCATAACTAATTTTTTTCTAAACATGTGACATATAATTTTGCTTTCTTGTACTGTTTGTTGGACTTATGTGCTAACAGTGGTTGAACTGCTTGCTTTACATTATTTTCAAATAAAACCAATGTACCCAATACAGACCCATAGACTGAAAAGATGATGAAACTTGTAGAGTTTTTTTTTTGAACTCACCTGTTAGAATGCAAGTTGGGTGCTTGTTGTTCATGCACCGTACAAATGTATCGAACAACCACTTGAATGACTTTGCATCTTCGTCTCTGATCAGGGCAACAGCAAATATCGTTGACTGCAAGTGATGGTTTGTTCCAACAAACACTCCCAGAGGCATATGAAATCTGTTGGTCTAGTAAGTTGTGTCAAATGTTACGCAATCGCCAAAGTCTTGATACGCTCCTCGGTAGCTTGCATTGGACCAGAAAATGTTTTTAACTGATTTGTCACTGTCTACTTGTATGTCATAGAAAAACTCATCATTGATTGCCTTCATGTCTTTAAAGAAAGATACAAGTTTCAATACATCATCCCAATCATCTTTCCTTGCATTCATGGATTTCCTGCAAATTATATGCAAACATGCATTTGTTATTTTTGCTAGCAAAGGGTTGTGACTTAGGATGCTATGTACATTGCAGTATGTGCATTTTTGAATACTTACTGGTTTAGTAGGTCTCGTCCGGTCATGCTTAGGAAGTAGCTTCCATCTTCATTTTCAGATAGCATGGACATGATTGTTGTGTGCTTAACATCATGGTACTGCAGGAGCTTTACGTACTCCAAAATAGTGGGGTCATAATTCTTGTGTGAGTGCAAGAATACCAGCATGTCATCAGATTGCATGAGGTGGTGATTATGATTGTACTCAATGTCCACTGCCACACATGTGTTATCCTCCTACACCTTCACCCTCATTCTTGCATTGCAGCCTGTCCTCTGCGATGTTTTGTTTCACTGCCTATCAGCCTCTGAAACAGAAGTTGTGTGTTTCCCTTGGAACGCGCAAACAAAATACTTGTGATTGTCATCCCCCCCCCCCACTGATTCCAAAACCAGCGTGTCTGGCGTATCTGTTATAAAATTCCCTTGCTTTCTCTACATCTTGGAATCGCATCTTTAGTCTTGGTATTAGATAATCCGGGAGATCCGGCATCTGCAGAAAAAGAAAAAATAATCCAAACGGCACGTTAAAATGCAGTTTATGAACTTGTTATCCTGGAGGGAGCAGAAAATTTGCAGATAATACAAGATGCGTATATAAATACCTAAATATTTGTTTCACTTACATGCGTGTATGATCGCAACTCCACCGGAGTCTGCTGCTGTCCCTCTAGGATGGGGCACGATGGAGTAATCATAGCTGGATGCAGGAGTGGATCACGAGGAGGAAGGAGGGCTGAAGATGGCCTCTCTCTTGTTTGCGTCCTTTTTGCTTGAGGTGGTTGTGGAGGTATTGCGATCCTGGTTTTGGTTTGCTCTTTTGTTTTGTGAAGCAATCCATCTACCTTATGTCCCGTACAATTCTGACTTGTAGCAGCAGCAGCAGGATCCAACGGTGGTAGTGTGCAGAGCACTCTCCTCCGTGTGTGTGTTCCTGTTGGATTTGTCCTGGGATCCGGTTTAGTTGCTTCCCTTTGGCATTGACGAGGCACACCAGGATAACCTCCAGAGTTACACGCAGGACTTGAGCTAACCCCCTCCTCCATCGGCGTGCTTGGGAGTCTGCTGGTGGATACAAAGAATCCGCGAGGGATTTTCGGCGTCACCCAATTAGGTGGAGGCGCAAAGTTGTGCGGATAGGGCTGTGACCCAGCATCTTGGAAGTCTCCATGTGTTTCGGGTGTCATCCATTTTTGGTCTGGAGTAGGTTGGTAATGTTGTTGGTGCATTTGTGGTGTGACCCATTGAGGGGGTGGTGCAACGCGTACAGGCTTAGGATTGTGTACTTGCTGCTGGGAACTTCTAAGCTTCTTCATGCGTCTCTCGTCTTGCTGACATAAAAGAAAAAATGTTTATTAGCACACAAGTTACATCTGCCTATACCTTTGTAACTGAACTGAGCATTATTCATAGCCTGAACTTCTCATATAAAAGTGGCGTTCATGTACATATTTTTTCCCTAGGACAGGCATCACACTCTGCACTGAGCTGAGCATCTGCCAATACTTTTGTACCTGAACTGAGCACCCCTCACAGAATGAACCTCACATTCTGTTAATTCTACACTATTTGTTTACTTATATGTACCTGAATTGAGCACTCTCCACAACCTGAACTTCTTGTTTGCAAAGGGGAAATACTGTCTACAGTTAAAAAACCTGAACCTTCATGAGTTTGAATGGTTGAACCACTAGTGCATACCAACCTGACCTTCATGTGATCACATGTATGTTTTATTTTCCTTTTATTTTTTGCACACAACCAGATACATACCAACCTGAACTCTAGCAGACTTAATAGTTGAACTTCACATGGCTTTTCACATGTGAGTACAGGCAGATTTCCAAATGTTTTGCAGCCTGGACTGAGGCTCACAAACTACCTGAACTTCACATGTGAATGCAGGCAGATTTCCAAATGTTTTGCAGCCTGGACTGAGGCTCACAAACTATCTGAACTTCACGTGTGAATGCAGGCAGATTTCCAAATGTTTTGTAGCCTGGACTGAGGCTCACAAACTACCTGAACTTCACATGGCTTTTTCACATGTGAATGCAGGCAGATTTCCAAATGTTTGCAGCCTGGACTGAGGCTCACACACTACCTGAACTTCACATGGCTTTTCACATGTGAATGCAGGCAGATTTCTAAATGTTTTGCAGCCTGGACTGAGGCTCGCACACTACCTGAACTTCACATGGCTGTAAGAAAATAGCAAACAGAAGGAAGTTCAACCATACCCTGGCTAGAAGTTTGGCCAACCTTTTTCCAGCAGTAGATAGGCCACCTTGAGAGCAATTCGTCGGGAAGGTAGGAGAGGAATTCCATGGCAATCCATGTCTTGCAGAGGGCGCGAAGTTCATCTGCACGAAGCAAGAAGGTCATGCAAGGCAAAATTGAAGAAGAAGGCAACAAGTGGGAGGAAGTTCATCTACCGTTGCTGGATTTGAAGGCGCCGCCGATGCCGCCTCCGCCGCGGAGTTGCTCCGTTGGCCGCGCCGTTCGCCGTAGCTTGTGTCGGGGCCGTCATCTGCTCTGCCAAGGCGTCGGGCGGTGAGGATGGAAGGAGGATGAGGCTTCCGGAAGTCCATGGTGGCTTCGCCGCATCCAGGCGACGCGGGCTCCCTCGCGCCGGCGTCCACCGTCGCTCGCTCGCCCGCGCCGGTGGTCGGCCAGGAGGTGGCGACGAAGGGGTGGCGCCGGATCCGGTCGACCAGGAGCTGGAGACGGAGGGGAGGCGCCGGATCCGGTCGGCCAGGAACTGGAGACGGGGGAGAGGCGCCGGATCCGGTGAAGATCGGCGGCGAACCATGGGGGAAGGTCGGGGATCGAGGGGAGGAGCGGCGAGGAGGGGGGTTGGTCGGCTCGGGATCAGGATCGGGGGATCAGGTGGATCCTGTCGGGGCGGCCTCGGGATCCTGTGGGTCGGGCCGGCAGTTCAGAAGTTCGGGAGGGGTTCTGTCGGGCCCTTATAGGGGCTGCTGTGATCCAAATAACTATTCTAATCCTGGGATTAGAATAGTGCTGTTATATATATATATATATATATATATATATATATATATATGCATGTGGCCTGAACATGTATGTAAGAAAGGGCTGTGTAATGTTTTAAATAACCAATTCACGACTTTGATGTAGCATATATGACTCACAAAATGATCAATATCCCACACGGAGGCGCACGACTCGTAGTGTACTGCCGGACCCCCCCCCCCCACACACACACAAAGACACACACATCTCGCACCACCACCACCACCACTCTGAAGCATGTAAAACTTTATCTGTAGTGAACAATGTGACCAAAGGAGTGTCATGTTAATTTTTTTTTTAAATAGATCATTCGACCGTTTTTCTACATTGATTGATTTCCTAGGGATTTAATGTGCAAAAATCAAATTTGAGCTACATGTGCACCAAAATGGATTGCAAAATCATATGTGTGTCCCTGGGTGCATGTTTCCCCATGCAAGAGATTTCAAAACATTGAGAATATTGATTTTAAAAATCCAGTAAATCCAAAACTTAGTTGAAATTCATGAAACTTATCGTGGTGTCATATGGACACAAGTAGACTGTGATATTGTATTTTTTCGTCAAATTTGAGACAAGTTTTGATATAATATTCTTACAAGGGGGAGATTGTTAATAATTGGCAACCAATATCGCATACGGATTATTTATTCAGTGCATGTGCGTTAGACCAACAATGTATACGTGCCATGCTTCGGTTAAGCAATAAAGCGGTAGAATTAATCATCAAAAAAGGAAAACAATATACGTGCCGCCACGCGCCCCGTGTGCCGTGCGAGCAGGCATGAGTTGAAGGGACGCATGCGAGCAGTCCGTCGCGCAGGTAGACTAGGAGGCGTGCGTGCAGGTGTGTGAATTGACGGGAGGCATTTTTGTTGCGCAGTGTCACCGGGAGGCGTGCAAGTAGCTGTGTTAAATGATGGTAGGCATGCCAGAAGTCCATCGCGCAGGCTCACCGAGATGCGAGACAGCCTTTGACCGTCGCCCGCCTCGCTCCCACTGCTCCATATTAATGGCGCGCCCGAGCCGCTGGCCATAATAGGCGGCCGCACCCCCGGTCCACAGTGGTCACCGCCGTCTGAAGTGTATGAGGATGCCGCCGAAGCGCACCATCGGAGGGAGTGGCGGGGCTGGTGAAGCACCCGCGCAACGCGTAAAGCTGGGCACAGAGGTTGCCATCGCCATCGATGAGGTCTCACGTGGGCAGCAGCACAACCTTGACTTCGTCGGGGCCGTCGTGCCCCTCCCCCCCCCCAGCCGGAGCCGGAGGTCCACAGAACTCCGGCAACGACTGCGACTCCGACGAAAAACCGGTTAGTCATCTATACCCATTTGTGCGGCAAACATGTCATGTGTTTTCTCTGGTTACTCCCCCCCCCCCTCTAGTTTTTTTGGAATACAAATCCTATGGTTATGTTCTCTCAGTCCATGAAATAAGAGTAATTAAGATCCGTTAGATGCATGTAGTGTATTGATTGTTTGAATGGTTTCCGTATAGGGTTAGTGATTAATTGTTTGTTCTGTAAAAATGATTTTTGCTAATAATCCAACTAGGGTTAGCGTGCGTGCTAATAATTCGTGGCCAGATCTTGAGAATTGATTTTGAATGTCCTACATATATGTTTGTGCCTTTTTTTCTTCCAGATCTTGAGAATTGATTTTGAATGTCCTACATGTATGTTTCTGCCATTTTTTTCAGATTGGTATGTACACAGATGAGGCTCCGGCCAGCGGCGCCGCCGGTTGTAGATCTTGCACCCGGCAGCGCGGCCATAAGCGGCCACGGCCCCCTGGATCTGAGGAACCCGTAGAATCTCCGGCGGACCACATCAGTGATCTCCCGGACGCCATCCTTGGGGAGATCATCTCCCTTCTCCCCACCAAGGATGGCTGCCGCACACAAGTCCTCGCATCTCGGTGGCGCCCTCAGTGGCGCGCCGCGCCTCTTAATCTCGACTATCATCAGCTATCTGTCGATGATGATTCCGAACTCCTCGGAGCCATCATCTCCTCCCACCAGGGCTTCGTTCAATGCATTCGCATCCCGGCATGCTACCTGCCGGACATACCCTGCACGGTGGGCGCCTGGCTGACATCCCGTCAATTCAAAAAACTCGAGCAGCTTGAGTTCTACCATGACTATGTATGTAACATACCACGAACCGATGTATCTGTGCCCTCACCACTGATGTCCATCTCATGGTTTTCCTCCTCTCTCCACACCGCCACCTTCGCCCGGTGCCATCTAGCAGACAATCTGGTACAAATGCTTCGACTCCCACAGCTAAAAAAACTTGCGCTTGTGGTGGTTGATCTGTCGGAGGCCGCACTTGTAACACCCCCAGTGGTTAGCCACAGTAATTCCATTTTGATAATGCCAAGTCAGCATGATTAATAGTGCATGATCATCATTTGCATCATAATGCATTTCAATTCCTAAGTCAAAATTCAAATTTAAATGAAAGTGGAAAATAAAAGTTGTCCAACATAAAAACTAAGTTGTTCATTAAATGGCAAATATTCCAGAGACCATTCTAAAATTGTAACCAATAAATAATAAATTAACTAAGTGACTCTAACAGTAGAAAAACAGGGTTGGTTAATACCTTTTTAGTTAAATAAAATCCAATTAAAAACATTTGGCCCCAAAACCTTTTTATATCAGTGTCTGATATTGCACTGGTAATATTGGGCTAGTTTTCATATTTTACAAAAGTGTTTTGAAATAAAAACAAAAGGCTAAACAGAAATTAAAACAGAAAAACAAAAAAGAAAAGAAAGAGAGAAAGAAGCCCACAGCGCTGGGCCGCGAGTACACAGTGCGGCCCAGCCCGCCAGGCGCCGTCCTCTTCCCCCGCACTGCTCCTCCCTTGCCCGCTGTCGAGCACACCGTGCGCATGCGCGCGCAGCCAGGCCCTCCCTCCCCGCGGCTCGACAGCGCGCTGCGCACCGCCAGCACCTATAAGTAGCCGCCCCCGACGCCGCAGATGAACCCTAGCTACCTCCCTCTCCCTCCTCGTCACTCCCCACCTCCACCCGAGCGCCGCCATGGCCGTGCCGCCGTAACACGCGCGGCCACCGCCTCTGCCTCGTCGCTCCGCCGTGTCCACGAGGACCGCCTCGACCTCCTCTTCCTCCCCGACGAGTCACTCGAGCCGGAGAGCCTCTACATCGAGCTGCACATCGTCGTCTTCAACCTGCGGCCGCTGCCGTTCGCCGCTTCGATTCGCCGTCGTCGACGCCTCCCCGAGCCCTCTGCCACTTCCCTACGGCTCACCGTGAGCCTCTCCTTCCTCCCCGCTCTCTCTCGTCGCCGCTAGCTAGCCGTAGCCCCCCCCCCTTTCGCCCGAGCTCGCCGCCGCAAAGCTCGTCGCCGGCATCGCTCCGATGACCAAATGGTCTCGGGCTCGTGCGCGTTAGCGTCCCCGCGTCGCATAGACCACGCCCAGCTGCTCCGTTCGATCGCTAGCACGCTGCAGCACCCACTCTGTTGCGCGCCCGAAGCCACCCCCGCCTCTCTCGTCGCCGGTGCCGTTCCCGGCCATCTCCGGCCACGACACTACCACCACCGGGCGCGGCGTGGACTGGTCGTTCCATAGCACGAGACCGCGCTCAAAACCGTCCACCACAGCGAGTTTCCGAGCTCGCCGGAGCTCTCGGCTGCGTCCGTCGCTCGCCGGCGCGTCTCCGGCGGCCGGCACCGACGTGGCGCCGTGGGCCCCGCCCCTGTGTGGCTGGCGCTGGGCCCCGCGGGCCCAGTTGACTAGTCAGCGCTGCTGACTGGGCACAGTGGCCCACTGACATGTGGGTCCCGCTCATTTAATTCAATTTTAAAAAAATAAATAAAAATGTTAATAAAAATGTTAATTAATTAATTAGTTAATTAAACCCTAATTATACACTGACTAAGGGGCCCACCCCTAATTAATCCTGCTTAGTTTAAACTAAACACTAGATTAACTAATGTGACACTGACATGTGGGTCCCACTATCAGGTTTGACTTTGGTCAACCCCCTGTTGACTGCTGACATCAGCAATATGTCACGATGACGTCACTCCCGTACTGTTCTGGATAATTCGAATTTAAATAAATATTTAAATTCCAGAAATTAATAAAAACTTTAGAAAATCATATCTTTTAATCCGTAACTCGGATGAAGAAGTTTTATACATGAAAGTTGCTCAGAACGACGAGACGAATCCGAATACGCGGTCCGTTCATCCGCCACACGTCCCTAGCATAGCAAACATGCAACAATCCACCTCCGGTTCATCTGTCCGAAAACGCAAAACACCGGGAATACTTTCCCGGATGTTTTCCCCCTTCACCGGTATCACCTATCCCTGCGATAGATCACCCCTGGCATCGCGTATTGCCTTGTTATATTTTGTGATGCTCTGTTTGCTTGTATTTACTGTTTCTTCCCCCTCTTCTCTCTCGGTAGACCCCGACATCGACGTCGTCCTCGAGACCGACGCAGCTCAGGAGCCCGACACGACCATTGATGACCTTGCCCTTGCCGCCGAGCAACCAGGCAAGCCCCCCCTTTGATCATCCCGATATCGCCCATTCTATTTTCTCATGCTTGCATTAGAATTGCTGCTACTGCTGCTTTACCTATTCTGATGCATAGCCTGTTCATTGTAACCTGCTGTTGATACATACCTGCATATCCTAAACTGCTTAGTATAGGCTGGGTAGAGACCTATTAGTGGCCCCACTTATCCCGACCGCCCCGCTGGATTATCCGAAGACCCGATCAACGGGATTGAAGACCAGGCCCCGGCACCGCACATCACCCCCCCTTAGTTGTAACGACACTGCAGCGTTACTATCGAGTGCCGAGGGTGAAACCTCTTGTAGCACTTCTGATGTTAACTCTGTAGAGTAGCAAATCGGTCGTGGTCATCGAGGGTGATTCCTCCTTCACCGCTTCCGATAACGACGCCGTCGTACAACACCTCAAGTGTGAACCCAGCGAGGGTGATTCCTCTGAGTTCACCTTGATAGTACATCGAGTAGGAATCCAACGAGGGTGATACCTCGGATTCCCCTGATGTTATGGACACACCGATAACTTTACACTGTTACTTGGAAGGCGGGTCGACCCTGAGGGGTACCCGCGTGCGCCTAAGAGGCGTGTGTTGTGAAGACGGGTTGCCTGGATGGTGCCCGAGTGATGATTATGAGGCGTGGCTGGGCTTTCTTGGCCCTTGCCGCAAGTCCTCGAGACGGGGCGACAAGGTCACATCTTTCGTGAGTCTCTGCTCGTAACCGCAACCCCCAAGGTACTAACGATTTGGATATGTGATCTGAGTGGGCCTCTGGCCCGATAGCACTAACCACCACGTGGGCATAGTATGGGCGTTCTGCATCGTATGCATCAGTTGAAAGCTCTGTCAGACGTCCAGTTCAGCAGTGCGGCATGGAGTGATTGGCGCCATTTCGGTGGTGCTTGGATCTGGGCCATGTGCGCAATGACCCGGAGGGTGAGGGGCGATAGCCAAGACCCCCTTGCGCTTAGGATGTAGACCGGCGGGGACCTCTCTGCTGAGTTGTAGGTAGGGTTGCGATGTTTCGTTTGGCCGAGGCCGGGCATGACCCGGAAAAGTGTGTCCGGTCGGAGTTAAGCGAGCGTGTTGGGTAAGTTGGTGCACCCCTGCAGGGAAGAACTAATCTATGCATAGCCGGATTCTCGGTAACGGACACTCGGAGTTGTATCCCGATTGATATAATTAGAACTGGATACTATGGCTCTGGGATTGCTTCTCGCAGGGAGTCGAGAAAGGATCTCTGGGTGAGGTCGAGACTTATCGATACTACTGCTTTATATGGTACTAATCTACACTCTTCTAATGCTGCAAGACCTGTGAAGATGCTAGTCTTCGATAGGACTAGGCCTTCTCTCTATTCTGGCATTTCTGCAGCCCAGTCCACATATACAGCCTCTCCTTGATAATGTTGCATATGTAGTGTAGATCCTTGCTTGCTGAGTACTTCTGAGTACTCACGGTTGCTTTGTTTCCCTTTTCCCCCCATATCAGTTGGTCGAGACCAGATGACGGAGCCCCGGATACAGCTGCCCCTGTCGACGATCGCTACTACTACCTCGAGTGTGGTTTCTACTACGAGTTGACTGACGACCATGAGTAGGATCGGAGGGTCCCAGGCAGGAGGCCTTGCGCCTTTCGATCGTACTATTTTCTTTTGCCCCGCCTTTTAAGGGCCTCTCTGTGTTTTCTTTTATATCTGTACTCAGATATCTGATGCTTCCGCTGACGCTTGTACGCAAGTTTATTTATTAGAGCCCTCGAGGCCCCTGGCTTGTAATATAAAGCTTGTATGACTTTATTTATGTTTTAGAGTTGTGTTGTGATATCTTCCTGTGAGTCCTTAGGCTTGATCGTGTGCATTTGCGTGTATGATTAGTACACGATTAAGCCGGGGGCGTCACAAGTTGGTATCAGAGCCGACTGACTGTAGGAACCCCCTTACCAACTCCTTGGCCGAAGTTGAGTCTAGTAACCGAAAACTGTTTTACTAACTTGGCTATGTGGCTTACGGGCCCACGTCGCCAATTGGGTGGTATTAGGATCTTTTACTCCTCGACCTTTACTCTGGGACTCTAATCTCTCTTCTACTCGGGTTAAAATTTTACTAACGCCGACACTTAGGATCTCGAAATCACATTCTCCCGGAGAGCTGGATATTCGTAACTGATCCTTTCCTTGGAATGATTAGTCTGATGATCATCATTTTCCTTTCCATTGGTTTGTTTAACTTTTCCTTTACAAGTATCTTATGTTTCTCACACTGTCATTTGACACATTTGGAATCTCTCAGAAAAATGTGTCGTGTTCAGCGGCAACATTTTGACTTCTTTCGAGATGTTAAATGAATTCATGAACAGCAATTCCATCCTTGCCTCTATTGGTCGGTGATATCATCGTCAACCTCTTTGACTACCTGCCCACGAATTGCTGTTAACCCAGAACGAGTTCAGGCTATTCTGGACTGGACTCCTCCGAAGAACGTCAAGCAAGTGAGAAGTTTTCTCGGCCTTGCAAGCTATTGCCATCGATTTGTTGAGAATTTTTCAAAGATTGCTAAGCCTTTGACTGATCTGCTTCACAAAGGCGTTAAGTTTGAATGGACAGACAAATGTCAGGAAAGTTTTCAAACACTCAAGGACAAGCTAACATCTGCCCCAGTACTTGCTCCTCCAGATTCTCGCAAAGACTTCGTGATTTATTGTGGCGCATCCCGTGAAGGATTAGGCTGTATCCTAATGCAAGAGCGTAAAGTGATTGCCTATGGCTCTCGTCAGTTTCGCCCACATGAAGAGAACTATCCGGTACATGATCTAGAACTAGCTGCTGTGATCTATGCACTGCAGTTGTGGCGACATTACCTTCTCGGTAATCATTGCGAGATCTACACGGATCATAAAAGTCTGAAGTACTTGTTCACCCAGCCATCTCTAAACCTCCGTCAGCAAAGATGGATGGAGGCCATTGCGGACTATGATTTGGGTATTTCTTATACCCCTGGCAAGGCTAACGTGATGGCTGATGCCTTAAGTCGCAAGTCTTATTGCGACAACCTCATGGTTAGGCGAGCTCAACCTCGTCTTTTTGAAGAACTGTGCAAGCTGAATCTATGTATTGTTCCACAGGGTTCTCTTAATAACCTTGTGATACAACCAGATCTCGAGAAAGCTGTTAAGAATGCGCAAGCTAAAGATGCTGAAATTGATCTGATGAAGAAAAATCTTCACCATGAAAAGTACAGGGATTTCTCGCTGTCTGAAGATGGAACCTTGTATTTCAGAAACCGCATTGTCGTACCTCGCTTCGAGCTTATGACTGATAAAGTTATGAAGGAGGCACATGACACACCGCTGTCTATTCATCCGGGTAGCACCAAGATGTATCGTGATCTCCGTCAAAGGTACTGGTGGTCTAGAATGAAGCAGGATATTGCTCGATATGTTGCTGAATGTGATGTGTGTCGTCGCGTCAAAGCAGAACATCAGAAGCCGGCTGGAATTCTGCAACCACTCCCTATTCCTCTATGGAAATGGGATAAGGTTCAGATGGATTTCATTACTGGCCTTCCCAGGTCACAGAAGGGTCATGGTGCTATTCTTGTCGTCGTCGACCAACTCTCTAAAGTTGCACACTTTCTGCCTGTCAAAGAGACGATCACTGCTAGTCAGTTAGCGGAATTATATATCTCCAGAATTGTTTCACTCCACGGTATTCCGAAGGAGATCAGTTCGGACCATGGCGGTCTTTTCACCTCAAAGTTCTGGGAAAGTTTCCAAGAAGCTGTGGGAACTCATATTACCTGGAGTTCAGCTTATCATCCTCAATCCCAAGGCCAAGTTGAACGAGTTAATCAAGTGCTTGAAGACATGCTGCGAGCTTGTGTTATTTATTTCGGCAAGAAGTGGGAAGAATCTCTCCCGTATGCCGAGTTCTCTTATAACAACAGCTAGCAAGCCAGCTTGAAAATGGCTCCCTTCGAAGTACTATATGGACGTAAGTGTCGAACCCCTCTGAATTGGTCAGAAACTGGGGAACGACCACTCGTCGGACCAGACATTATCCAACATGCCGAAGAACAAGTCCGTATTGTCCGGGAAAATCTCAAGGCGGCTCAGGACCGCCAAAAGAGCAACTATGATCGCAAACGATGGGGTTTGACTTATCAACCTAGTGATCAAGCTTATCTGCGAGTCACCCCAATGAAAGGCACTCACCATTTTGGAATCAAGGGCAAGCTAGCTCCACGCTACATTGGTCCTTTCCGCATTGTTGCTAGACATGGTCAGGTGGCATATAAATTGGAATTGCCGCCGCAATTCTCTCATATCCACGACATCTTCCATGTGTCGCAACTTCGTAAATGCTTCAAGGAATCTCCGCACCGAGCTGTGGATCATGAAATGCTCAAATTGCATGATGATCTTTCATATAAGGAACATCTGATCCGCATTCTCGATGAAGCTGAATGTCGAACCCGTCAGAAGGTTACCAAGTTCCTCAAAGTGCAGTGGTCAAATCATACTGAAGATGAAGCCACTTGGGAACGCGAGGATAATCTTCGTGCGGAATACCCCGAACATTTTCCTTCTACCTCTTAAATTCTCAGGACGAGAATTCTTGTTAGTAGAGGAGATTTGTAACAACCCCAGTGGTTAGCCACAGTAATTCCATTTTGATAATGCCAAGTCAGCATGATTAACAGTGCATGATCATCATTTGCATCATAATGCATTTCAACTCCTAAGTCAAAATTCAAATTTAAATGAAAGTGGAAAATAAAAGTTGTCCAACATAAAAACTAAATTGTTCATTAAATGGCAAATATTCCAGATACCATTCTAAAATTGTAACCAATAAATAATAAATTAACTAAGTGACTCTAACAGTAGAAAAATAGGGTTGGTTAATACCTTTTTAGTTAAATAAAATCCAATTAAAAACATTTGGCCCCAAAACCTTTTTATATCAGTGTCTGATATTGCACTGGTAATATTGGGCTAGTTTTCATATTTTACAAAAGTGTTTTGAAATAAAAACAAAAGGCTAAACAGAAATTAAAACAGAAAAACAGAAAAGAAAAGAAAGAGAGAAAGAAGCCCACAGCGCTGGGCCGCGAGTGCACAGTGCGGCCCAGCCCGCCAGGCGCCGTCCCCTTCCCCCGCACTGTTCCTCCCTTGCCCGCTGTCGAGCACACCGTGCGCACGCGCGCGCGCAGCCAGGCCCTCCTCCCCGCGGCTCGACAGCGCGCTGCGCGCCGCCAGCACCTATAAGTAGCCGCCCCCGACGCCGGGGACGAACCATAGCTACCTCCCTCTCCCTCCTCGTCACTCCCCACCTCCACCCGAGCGCCGCCATGGCCGTGCCGCCGTAACACGCGCGGCCAGCGCCTCTGCCTCGTCGCTCCGCCGTGTCCACGAGGACCGCCTCAACCTCCTCTTCCTCCCCGACGAGTCACTCGAGCCGGAGAGCCTCTGCATCGAGCTGCACATCGTCGTCTTCAACCTGCGGCCGCCGCCGTTCGCCGCTTCGATTCGTCATCGTCGATGCCTCCCCGAGCCCTCTACCACTTCCCTACGGCTCACCGTGAGCTTCTCCTTCCTCCCCGCTCTCTCTCGTCGCCGCTAGCTAGCCGTAGCCGTCGCCCCCCCCCCCTTTCGCCCGAGCTCGCCGCCGCAAAGCTCGTCGCCGGCATCGCTCCGATGACAAAATGGTCTCGGGCTCGTGCGCATTAGCTTCCCCGCGTCGCATAGACCACGCCCAGCTGCTCCGTTCGATCGCTAGCACGCTGCAGCACCCACTCTGTTGCGCGCCCGAAGCCACCCCCGCCTCTCTCGTCACGGGTGCCATTCCCGGCCATCTCCGGCCACGACACCACCACCATCGGGCCAGGCGTGGACTGGCCGTTCCATAGAACGAGACCGCGCTCAAAACCGTCCACCACAGCGAGTTTCCAAGCTCGCCGGAGCTCTCGGCTGCGTCCGGCGCTCGCCGGCGCGTCTCCGGCGCCCGGCGCCGACATGGCACCGTGGGCCCCGCCCCTGTGTGGCTGGCGCTGGGCCCCGCGGGCCCAGTTGACTGGTCAGCACTGCTGACTGGGCAAAGTGGCCCACTGACATGTGGGTCCCGCTCGTTTAATTCAATTTTAAAAACATAAATAAAAATGTTAATTAATTAATTAGTTAATTAAACCCTAATTATACACTGACTAAGGGGGCCCACCCCTAACTAATCCTGCTTAGTTTGAACTAAACACTGGATTAACTAATGTGACACTGACATGTGGGTCCCACTATCAGGTTTGACTTTGGTCAACCCCCTGTTGACTGCTGACATCAGCAATACACGATGACATCACCCCCGTACTGTTCTGGATAATTCGAATTTAAATAAATATTTAAATTCCAGAAATTAATAAAAACTTTAGAAAATCATATCTTTTAATCCGTAACTCGGATGAAGAAGTTTTATACATGAAAGTTGCTCAGAACAACGAGACGAATCCGAATACGCGGTCCGTTCATCCGCCACACGTCCCTAGCATAGCAAACATGAAACAATCCACCTCCGGTTCATCTGTCCGATAACGCAAAACACCGGGAATACTTTCCCGGATGTTTTCCCCCTTCACCGGTATCACCTATCCCTGCGTTAGATCACCCCTGGCATCTCGTATTGACTTGTTATATTTTGTGATGCTCTGTTTGCTTGTATTTACTATTTCTTCCCCCTCTTCTCTCTCGGTAGACCCCGACATCGACATCGTCCCTGAGACCGACGCAGCTCAGGAGCCCGACACGACCATTGACGACCTTGCCCTTGCCGCCGAGCAACCAGGCAAGCCCCCCCCCCCCTTGATCATCCTGATATCGCCCATTCTATTTTCTCATGCTTGCATTAGAATTGCTGCTACTGCTGCTTTACCTATTCTGATGCATAGCCTGTTCATTGTAACCTGCTGTTGATACATACCTGCATATCCTAAACTGCTTAGTATAGGCTGGGTAGAGACCTATCAGTGACCCCACTTATCCCGACTGCCCCGCTGGATTATCCGAAGACCCGATCAACGGGATTGAAGACCAGGCCCCGGCACCGCACATCACCCCCCCTTAGTTGTAACGACACTGCAGCGTTACTATCGAGTGCCGAGGGTGAAACCTCTTGTAGCACTTCTGATGTTAACTCTGTAGAGTAGCAAATCGGTCGTGGTCATCGAGGGTGATTCCTCCTTCACCGCTTTCGATAACGACGCCGTCGTACAACACCTCAAGTGTGAACCCAGCGAGGGTGATTCCTCCGAGTTCACCTTGACAAATACATCGAGTAGGAATCCAACGAGGGTGATACCTCGGATTCCCCTGATGTTATGGACACACAGATAACTTTACACTGTTACTTGGAAGGCGGGTGGACCCTGAGGGGTACCCGCGTGCGCCTAAGAGGCGTGTGTTGTGAAGACGAGTTGCCTGGATGATGCCCGAGTGATGATTATGAGGCATGGCCGGGCATTCTTGGCCCTTGCCGCAAGTCCTCGAGACGGGGCGACGGGGTCACATCTTTCCTGAGTCTCTGCTCGTAACCGCAACCCCCAAGGTACTAACGATTTGGATATGTGATCTGAGTGGGCCTCTGGCCCGATAGCACTAACCACCACGTGGGCATAGTATGGGCATTCTGCATCGTATGCATCAGCCGAAAGCTCTGTCAGACGTCCAGTTCAGCAGTGCGGCATGGAGTGATTGGCGCCATTTCGGTGGTGCTTGGATCTGGGCCATGTGCGCAACGACCCGGAGGGTGAGGGGCGATGGCCAAGACCCCCTTGCGCTTAGGATGTAGACCGGCGGGGACCTCTCTGCTGAGTTGTAGGTAGGGTTGCGATGTGTCATTTGGCCGAGGCCGGGCATGACCCAGAAAAGTGTGTCCGGCCGGAGTTAAGCGAGCGTGTTGGGTAAGTTGGTGCACCCCTGCAGGGAAGAACTAATCTATGCATAGCTGGATTCTCGGTAACGGACACTCGGAGTTTTATCCCAATTGATACAATTAGAACTGGATACTATGGCTCTGGGATTGCTTCTCACAGGGAGTCGAGAAAGGATCTCTAGGTGAGGTCGAGACTTATCGATACTACTGCTTTATATGGTACTAATCTACACTCTTCTAATGCTGCAAGACCTCTGAAGATGCTAGTCTTCGATAGGACTAGGCCTTCTCTCTATTCTGGCATTTCTGCAGCCCAGTCCACATATACAGCCTCTCCATGATAATGTTGCATATGTAGTGTAGATCCTTGCTTGCTGAGTACTTCTGAGTACTCACGGTTGCTTTGTTTCCCTTTTCTCCCCATATCAGTTGGTCGAGACCAGATGACGGAGCCCCGGATACAGCTGCCCCCGTCGACGATCGCTACTACTACCTCGAGTGTGGTTTCTACTACGAGTTGACTGACGACCAGGAGTAGGATCGGAGGGTCCCAGGCAAGAGGCCTTGCGCCTTTCGATCGTAGTGTTTTCTTTTGCCCCGCCTTTTAAGGGCCTCTCTGTGTTTTATTTTATATCTGTACTCAGATATCTGATGCTTCCGCTGACGCTTGTACGCAAGTTTATGTATTCGAGCCCTCGAGGCCCCTGGCTTGTAATATAAAGCTTGTATGACTTTATTTATGTTTTAGAGTTGTGTTGTGATATCTTCCCGTGAGTCCTTAGGCTTGATCGTGTGCATTTGCGTGTATGATTAGTACACGATTAAGCCGGGGGCATCACAGCACTGCACAACATCATCTACTCCAACTGCCCTACCCTGGAGCACTTGCTGCTTGTTTTTGGAATAGAAATTAGTATCCGTTGTCGTAAAATAAAGTCGCCTCACCTTGTAAGCATGGGAATTTGTTTTTTTGTACATGATCTCATCATCAAAGATGCCCCTTCACTTCAAAGGTTGCTCCTTGATTCTACTATAGTACCTTCACAAATAACTGTGGTCTCTGCGCCTAAACTGGAGACCTTGGGTGCAATTCGTGATCCTTTTAGATGGTTCAAGATGGTGTTTGGCTCCACACCTATTGAGGTACTATATATTATTCACGTAAACTTTTGAAATCTGCATTTTTCATTTGTGCGCATAATTTAAGTATCATCTTGGAGTACACTTTTGGTACTAATATAATGTTCTATGCTCAATGAAGAGCTTGTCCATCCTATTAGTGGTGGTGGATTATGTCAAGACCTTACATATCAGTATGTGGTGTTTTGATCTGAACACGATTATTGGCATGTTGTGCTTTCCATGTCTGGAGAATATGTATATAAAGGTGATGATTTCACGCACATTGAAAGCCCATATATAATGTACTATAATTAATCATTCAGCTATCGCTCTTTCAACACTCTTTTTTAGACATTAACTATTTGCAGTCTTCATCTCTATTTAGGCACTAACACAAGGAGAAAAAGTTATAACCAATCGATGGTTCAAGAAGAACCGGGATTTTCTCAGATCTCATGACATTCGTTTGACGATAGTAATGCTGGAAGGATATGCATCCAACCCTTCGAACACTAGCTTTGTCACATTCTTCATGTTGAATGCAAGGGCACTATTGTCCGTGAGGATTAAGTTTTGTAACAAAAAATTTCTCATGGCTGCAAGTGTTGAACAACATAAAAAGAAGTTTCAGGTGGACAAAAGGGCTTCTGAACGTGCTCGGCTTCTATGTACAACAACTTGTCCTCATGTACCAATAGAGTTTCTGGCCCGGGATCTTGATTTTATGGATCAGTCCGATCCATTTGATTGTGGCCGCCCAAAACTTTGGTATAGTTAGATGTTATTGCCCTGTTTAATCTGGGTTTTGTAAATCTGATGAACAATTAATCCTCGTGCTTTTGGACCATTTGTAAGCTGGAGTTAGATATTGTTGCCCTTTTCAACTCGGCTTTGACCCATATTTTCTTTCATACTGGGCCAAAGGCTTGCCGTTTCTTTAATTAAGACATAAATACTATGAGCAATCACAACATAGGGAAAGAACATCACTCTCGCCGGATCCTTGAGATCATTGTTCATTACAGAACCCGCAAGTTCTTAGCGCCCGCAGCACCCACAAACTTATTTTCAGCCAGCACACCAAATGGACTGTAATTCTTAATAAGAAAAGTTGCATGGTAGTGACATATTTTGATTCTGACATTTGGGACCCACGAGGAAAAAGCCTATCCAAGGCGGTGTCGACTCGACAGTAAACATTGAGAAACCTGGTTTTAAAATTACTGTAAATCCAAAACTCGCCTAAAAATCATGAAACTTGGCATGGTATTATGACATGGCACCAACATGCTGTGGTAAAAAATTAGTCCAATTTGGGACAAGTTTTGGTATAAACTTCTTACAAACCGGAGCTTCTCTCAAGAAGGCTCATGGTTCCGAGAGGGAACTTGTCACCTATGTTTGCGAAATGACATACGCTGTCTCTTCCCGCCTTGATTTATTTTACAGAGGCAACATGCAACTATAGGAGCGTCGTCCTAAAAATATGAAATTATTCAAGGTTCGTTTTGCCTTTTTATACATTATTTGAGTTTTCTAGGCATTTTGAAACATACTTTGGTGTGTGCAAAGGTCATGTGTGTACTAGCCACCTATGTAATTGGATGTTCAATCTATTTATGGAAGCAAGTCCTTATAAGTTATAAGTACATATATTGTTGTTCTGTGTGCAATGACATCGCACACGGACCATACTAGGGAACCGTCAGTGATGATTTCATCAATCGCTGACAATTGTATACCAGCAAGCATTTGCCCACAACATACACGGCTTATTAGCAGCAATCATCTGTGTTATTATCGGTCTTCGCACACATTTCTGATTATGGACCTGTTTGCCGCGTATCACACACATCTTGTTAAGTTGAACCGTTTCTGTTATCTTGGTTTAACGCAAATAGTTCATCTGAATGAACTGTATGCCCTCTATCACACACACCGTGATCTGGCTAACCATTTCTGTTGTGTTGCCTAATCAAAAACAGTTCATCTGAGTGAATTGTATGCCATATATCGCGCACACCTTCATCTGGCTGACCGTTTCTATTGTCTTTGCTCATCACAAACAGTTCATCGGGGTGAACTGTATGCCGTATATCGCACACACCTTCATCTGGCTACCCGTTTCTGTTGTTAAGCTCATCGCAAATAGTTCATTCGAGTGAACTGTATGCCCCGCATCGCACACACAACTAAAATCTGAACCGTGTTTGATGTATCCACCATCGCAAACGTTTTGCATCTTTTTATGGTTTTTTTACATCATCGTTTGTGATTAATGCATTGCACACAGTTTCATCGAAGGGTCTCTGATTGTAGTGTCGCGTTAGCAGCATCCTACAGTAGTGATCGTTCTTATTGCATTACTCCATTTTCCATGAACTTAATACACTAGATGCATGCTGGATAGCGATCGATGTGTGGAGTAATAGTAGTAGATGCAGGCAGGAGTCGGTCTACTAATCTTGGACATGATGCCTATATACATGATCATTGCCTTGTATGTTGTCATGATTATTCACTTTTCTATCAATTGCCCAACAATAATTTGTTTACGCACTGTATGCTATTTTCTCGAGAGAATCCTCTAGTGAAAACTACGGGCCCTGGGTCTATTTTCCTATCATATTAAACCAAAAATACCTTGATACAATTTTTATTTATTTATTTTATTTTGTGTTTTAGTTAGATATATTTATCAAATCTCATACAATTTAATCTATCTCAATACCGAGGAGGGATTGACAACCCCTCTTACGTGTTGGGTTGCAAGTATTTGTTATTTGTGTGCAGGTGCTGTTTACATAGTGTTGCTTGGTTATCCTACTAGATTGATAACCTTAGTTTCATAACTGAGGGAAATACTTACCTTTGATGTGTTGCATCATCCTCTCCTCTTTGGGGAAAAACTAACGCAGATACAAACAATCAGGAAGAATTTCTGGCGCCGTTGCCGGGGAGACATCATCAACATCTATAAAGAACCCAATCACAAATCTCATCTCCTTGCAATTACTTTATTTGCCATTTGCCTCTCATTTTCATCTCCCCCACTTCTAAAACATTTTTGCAAAAACATAAAAATATTTTTCGTTTGCCTTTTTCTTACTCGATCTTTTATTTGCGTAGTCACGATGTCTCAAGAAAATACCAAATTGTGTGATTTTTCCAATACTAATAATAATGATTTTATTAGTACTCTGATTGCTCCTCCCGCCGCTAGTGCAGAGTCTTATGATATTAATGCCGCTTTGTTGAATCTGGTTATGAAAGAGTAATTTTTCGGTAATCCTAATGAGGATGCCGCGTCCCTTCTAAGCACTTTCATAGAATTGTGTGATATGCAAAAGAAAAAAGATGTGGACAATGATATTGTGAAATTAAAATTATTTCCTTTCTCTTTGCGAATCGTGCAAAAATTTGGTTTTCATCTTTGCCATGAAATAATATTGATTTTTGGGACAAGTGCAAAGATGCTTTTATCACTAAGTATTTTCCTCCCACGAAAATTATTTCCCTTAGAAATCAGATCATGAATTTTAAGCAACTTGAGCATGAACATGTTGCGCAATCTTGGGAAAGAATGAAATTAATGCTAAGGAATTGTCCTACTCATGGTTTAAATCTATGGATGATTATACAAAAAAAATTATGCGGGATTGAATTTTGCCTCTAGAAATATTTTAGATTCCGCCGCGGGTGGTATTTTTATGGAAATTACTTTGGGTTAAGCCACTACATTGCTTGATAATATTATGGCAAATTATTCACAACGGCATACCGAAAGAGCACCTACTAGTAAAAAGGTCAATTCTGTTGAAGAAATTAGTACTTTGAGTGAAAAAGTTGATGCACTTATGAAATTAGTTGCTAGTAAAAATGCTGCTATGGATCTTAATGATGTGGTTTTGTCTACTTTGATTGAGCAAAATAGTGATCCCGTAGATGTGAATTTTGTCTCGTGAAACAATTTTAATAACAATGCTTATAGAGGTAATTTTAATCGTAGGCCTTTTTCTGGAAATTCCTCTAATAATTATGGCAATTCCTATAGTAATTCTTCTTATAATAATAATAGTATGCCCTATGATCTTGAGAGTAATATTAAAGAATTTGTCAATGCCCAAAAAATTCAACACTACGATAGAAGAAAAATTGAATAAGATTGATGATATGTCTAGAAGCATTGATAGAATTACTCATGATGTAGAAAATCTCAAGGTTAAAAAATTTCCACCCAAGGTTGATGTCAATGAATCAATTAAAGCTTTATATGTTTTCATGGATGAAAGTAAGAAAAGAACCGCTATGCTTAGAGCTAAAAGAGAATTTTTAGAAAGAGCGTTTTCGCCCGATTGCTTTCATAGTAATGATGAAGATGTTAAGATGATTGGTGTTTCTTCTATTGATTCCTTGTTTAGTAATATTAAACTTGATGATAATGGGACTTAAGAAGAGTCAACTTTAGTTAGAGGGCGTCCCCATAATTCGGAGGGTGAAAATCTTGTTGAAAAATTTGGTAAAAGTGGGTTTGAAGAAGTAAAAACTTTAGCTAGTGATGTGCCCACTATTTTGGATTACAATGATTTTAATTATGATAGTTGTTCTTTGATTGAGTGTATTTCTTTGTTGCAATCCATGATAAATTCACCCAATGCCTATGAACAGAACAAAGCTTTTACTAAATATATTGTAGAAGCGATGATGAAAGCTTTAGAAGAAAAATTAGAATTAGAGATTTCTATTCCTAGAAAATTATATGATGAATGGGAACCCACCATTAAAGTCAAGATAAAAAATTATGAGTGCAATGCTTTGTGTGATTTGGGTGCTAGTGTTTCCACAATTCCGAAATCTCTATGTGATGTGCTAGGTTTTACTAAGTTGGAAGAATGTTCTCTTAATTTGCACTTGGCGGATTCTACTATTAAAAAGCCTTTGGGAAGAATTAATGATGTTATTATTATTGCAAATGGGAACTATGTGCCCATAGATTTTATTGTTCTTGATATTGATTGCAATCCGTCTTGTCCCATAATACTTGGTAGACTGTTTTTATGAACTATAGGTGTCGTGATTGATATGAAAGAAGGGAACATTAAATTTTAGTTTCCATTAAGAAAGGGTATGAAACACTTCCCTAGAACAAGAATTAAGCCACCATATGAATCAATCATGAGGGCAACCTATGGAGCAAAAACTAAAGATGACAATACTTGAATCTATGCATTATGCCTAGTTAGGGGAGTAAAACAATAGCGCTTGTTGGGAGGCAACCCAATATTTATCCTTTAAATTTTTGTTTCTTTTCTATTTTTCAATAAATACACAATTATGCCTCTGTTATGATTGTGCTTTTTATGTTTTAATTAGTGTTTGTGCCGAGTAATGCCTTTAGGATGGCTTGGGTAATCGTTGATTTGATCCTGTTGGAAAACAGAAACTTTTACGTCCAGTAGCAGAATTTTTAAAAATCACTGGAGCGACGAAAAATTCTAAATTTTTTGCACAAGATTGATATACGAATTGCCTCTGTTTTCCTATTTTTCAGATTTTTTGAAGTTACAAAAGTATGATTTTAATTCGGTTTTCTACAGGGTGTTCTATTTTTGATAGATTCTATTTTCGTTGCATTGTGTGCTTATTTTGATGAATCTATAGATTGTATCGGGGGGTATAAGCCATGGTAAAGTTAGAATACAGTAGGTATAATGCAATAATAAAATATGAATGGGTTGCAACAGCACTTAAAGTACTGAATTGTTTTCTTATACTAACGGATCTCATTAAGGTTTTTGTTAAGTTTTGTGTGAGTGAAGTTTTCAAGTTTTGGGTGAGATCACGATGGATGAAGAAATAAGGTGTGAAAAGAGCCTAAGATTGGGGATGTACATGGAACCCCCAAGGTAATATTCAAGGAGTATCAAGCAACTAAGCTTGGGGATGCCCCAGAAGGCATCCCCTCTTTCTTCTAACGACCATCAGTAATTTTACTTGGAGCTATAATTTTATTCGTCACATATCATGAGTATTGCTTGGAGCGTCTTGTATTATATGAGCCTTTGCTTGTTTTGCTTTTTGGTTTCCACAATTATTCTTGCTGGACACACCTATTTGAGAGAGCCATAATGATGCTATGATTTGTTAGAATTGCTCTATGTGCTTCACTTAAATTTTTTGAGCTATGGAATTGCTCTAGTGCTTCACTTATATCTTTTTGAGAACGGTGGTAGTTTAATTTTTGAAGAAATACTCTCATCCTTCACTTAGATTATTTTGAGAGTTAGTAAAATTTTAAAGAAATATCCTCTCATTGCTTCACTTATATTATTTTGAGAGATGAAAATTGTTTTGAACAAATATTTATGCTCTTGTGCTTCACTTAAATTTGTTTGAGAGCTTTGTTAGTAGCAATGGTAATATATGAAATTAGTCACAAAGTGATAGATAATCAAGGGGGATATAATAAAAACTTTCACGAAGATCATTGGACATTATAAACTTGATTCCTTGTAATAGTTTTGAGATATGGAGATAGTAATATGTGAGTCATGTTGGTGAGTAATTATGCTTTAGTAAGAATATTGGTGTTAAGGTTTATGATTCCCTATGCAAGCATGAAAGTCAATAGTTATGCAATGAAGTTATATCCTACTTGTGGTGCATTATTCGGTGTTAGTTATGTGTAATACTCGTTTATGATCATTTTTGTTTTTTGGTTGGTTGCTTCTCAATCTATTTGCTAGCCTTTCCTTGTACTAAGCCGGAATACTGCTTGTGCATCCAAACTCCTTAAACCAAGTTGTGCCAATGAGTCCACCATACCTACCTATATGCGGTATTTCCATGCCGTTCCAAGTAAATTCGTATGTGCCAACTCTAATTTTCAAAATGAATTTCCTTTTTGTGTGCCCGTACTGCTCATGAAGCGGCAGGAGGTGGCCAATATTTTCCATGCTAGATATGTTATTCTCAAGATGAGTGTTTATTCACTTGTCATTGCACGAGTGTGGCAGGTAATAGGGATGCCCAGTCCCGAAATGAAAAAAAAAATTATGTTGTCAATAATAAATTCCTTGGAAAGTGTTGGTATGGAAGGCACCCATTGATACTGAAAGGATCGAGACAGACCTAGAGGGGCAGTGAATGGGTACAATTACAAATTTTAATTCTTACTTAGCAATTTTAGGCTATAATGGGGAATATGAAGGTGAGCCTAACAATTGCAAAGATGATACAATGAGCTAAGCAAGGTGACCAAGTACTACAAGAATATGAATAAGCAAGCACAATATAGAACAAGTAAAGACAAAGAGACAAGTAACCACAAGTAGGGAGCTAGGGTTAGGAATAACCGCAACTCCGAGAGACAAGGATGTATGTCGATGTTCACTTCCTTGGAGGGAAGCTACGTCACCGTTTAGAGAGGTGGATGTTACCACGAAGGCACACCAACGCCATGAAGGCTCACCCTATTCTCTCTTTTGAGATATCACCACGAAGGTGATTCTCAACCACTAGTGGTAGACCTTGGGGTGGTCTCCAAACCCTCACAAAGTTTCCGGGGGCTAATCACAATGGTTTGATTCCTCACCAAATAAATCCTACCGCCTAGGGGTCTCCAACCTCCAAGAGTAACAAGATCAAGGGAACCGCTCAAAAATTGCTCAAATCATGGATTCCTTTGGTTGAGAGGAGGAGAGAGGGACGATCTATCTTTTGATTGGAACAACACTCAAGAATCCTCATAAATGCACTCAGGGTCTAGGAATTGGTGAAAGCAAGAGAGAGTGAGAGAGAAAGGTGTTCTTGGAATATTTTCACTGTGTTAGACCGCCCTCACTCGAGGTGGAAGAAGGATATTTACAGTCACAGTGTGAAGGTGGCCGTTGGAGGTCACTTAAGCTACGCAGACGCCGGACGTCCGAAGGATACCGGACATCCGGACAGAAAAGAAGGACCGGACATCCGACCGGAGTCGGTCGTCTGGCCACTGGAGAGTGGAGTGGTTCAACGCAGGAGTAGTGGGAACTGGAACATAGGATGCGGACGTCCAGAGAACGCCGGCCGTCCAGAGCACAGTCGTCCGGAGGGGACCGAAAATCCATAATTTCGGCTCTGTGATGTGGCATTGGATTTCCGGTCACCACCGGACGTCCGAAAGCCGGACGTCCGAAAAGACCAGAAATCCGTGATTTTCTTTCTGTAATGTGGCACCGGATTTCCGGAGAATAATGGTCAGCCGGAGGATTGTGACGCGTCGGTCGTTCGGAAACCTCCGGACATTCGGATAAGGCAGAGGCCAAAATCACAGTCAAGGTAAGAACTCCACCAAGAGATTTTCCTAGATTTTGAGCAAGTCTTTTGCGAGAACCAGTGATCCCCTCTTAATAGTGAGGGATCCCTATACTCAAAAAGAAAATTGAGAAAGAGCTAGAGCTTTTTGTCTTGTTTCTCCATACTTTGAGTATCTTGAATATGCCAGTCATGATCCACACTATAATATTTTGGAAACTAAACCTAAGATGCACTTGACAGAGATGATTAGTTCCCTATATGTATGTTGTCAACAATATCAAAATATGATTAAGGGCATGATTGCACTTTCAATCTCCCCCTTTTTGGTAGTTGATGACAACATACATATAGCTCTAAAAAAATAGACTTATGAAGCTTGTGAGAGATTTGTTACAGAGCTCCCCCTTATTGTATGCATAGTGAAACTGAATATGGGCAGGAGCTCACCCTTACTTGATAAAGAGCACATGAAACACATTACATAGCTCAATATGTCAATATACAGATAATTCATGATAGAGCTCAACATACATAGATAGCATAATGGTTTGAACACATATAATATAACATAGTGGTTCAACATGCTCAACATAATGGTTCACCATATGATCAACATACATAAATAGCATAATGGTTAACAAATCGAATACTAACATAATCTCCTCCCCCTTGGCATCAAGTACCCAAAAGGGGAAGGCTCTCAGATAGTATCCACACAATCAGAGATCATCACTATCATCGTCATCGCCATGGGTGCCACTGTCTCTTGCCTCATCAAAGAAATCATCCCATTTAGGGCCAGATGGGAATCCAAAGTCGGAAGGAGGAGCCTCGGGAAGACGCTCATCCTCACTCACATCAGTGGCTCTGGAGTCTCTCAGATGAGACTTCAAAGCATTCTCAGAAGAGATCTTGCGAGTGACCACATCGTGGTTTTGTGAGCAGTTGAAGGAGAAAGCCTTCATCATGGCAGAATGGGCCTTCCCGAGAAAATGAGCAATGCGACCGAAAGAAACTGAGCCAGAGAGAGCAGGACGAGACTGAGCAGTAGTCTGTCGAGCAGGGGCAGAGGAGGATTTCTTGGGAGCCCAATCATTTGCCATATGAGGTGGAATGACCCACGGCGGATGCACATGAGTTCGAGCAATGAAGAAAGGAGCTATACTCTCAATGAGGGCCTGAATAAATGTAGCATGAGGAAAAGCTCGCTTGTACCAAAGACTAGCAAGACGAATCTCATGCCATAGAAAAATGAGAAACATTAATCTTCCCGTTGGGATGTTCATAAAGGCGAGACATAAGATCAATGCAATACCCGTTATAGGACCCCTTGTCACCCATCTTGGGATAGATGGTGCGAATGACACACTGAAAGATAATGAATAAAGGGGACCTCCAAATAGATACTTGATTTAGATCATTGCCCCTTTCCATGTCATCAAGTTCATCAAGAGGTTTTAGGAGATAGCCACACGCCTCAATGGCTTTGGGCGCATGATTGGGGTCAGCCTTATGGATTTTGAATCCAGTGTCAGGAAAACCAAGAGCAGCGACAAACTAAGCATAGGAGGTGGTGAGCTCGGTGTCAGAAGTCATCCAGATGATGGTCTTGTCAGAACCAAAGAAACAAGTGGCATAAAACTGATGAATGGCAGCATGATTGAAATCGTGTTTAAAAGCAAACGGGGCAGCAAGACCAGAAGATTCAATGAGATCAATGGCACCCGGATATTTCACCGGGTGAGCACGAATATGCTCTAAATCTATGTAGTGATGAACAGACAGACCCTTAGGAATAATGATGGTGGTGAAAATATCTGCCTGAACATTTGTACGAAAACGAGAATCCATCGAGTCATGCTCAACAGAGAACTGGTCAACATCGCGACGAAACTTAAGATAAGCTGGTTTGGAAATTAGGGGAAGTTTTTGATCTTGCGGCCTAGAGAGGGAGGAGGCTCAAGAGAGATGCAGTGAGCATCACCGTGAGGCTAATCCGGAGGCGGAGGAGGCATGTGAGAGGGCCTCCATGTACCAGGCTTTGGAACATTTGCGCGAACAGCGACATATTCAGCCCGTTCTTCATACTCCATTTCTTCCTCGTAGTCGGAGCCCTCCATAGACGAGGCAGCAGCAAGGGCGGGACGCTTTGCACAATGGTTCTGAGGACGAGCATGTTCTTGGGAGTCATCAGAGACATTTCGACGAGGGGCTGAAAAAGAGGAGAGGGACATATGCTTGTATGAGTTGGAAATGAAGAGGAACAAAATCGTCATGGCAAGAGGATAGTACCACGAGCAGACGATCCCACGGGAGTCTTGTGCCCAGTGTGCTTGATCTTCGGCATTGTGAGACGCCCACCACCCCGTCGAAAGCCCTATGAGAGAAAAGGCTATTAGATCCCTTAACTAATGAAATATTCGAAAAACTAATCGGTGGAGGAGGAAAAGGAAGAGAGGATCTACCTCGAGCGAAAGAAACAGAGGAAGTCGGCTGGAGAAAATGACCGAAGGATAGCCGACGGCGGCCCAGCGGCGCGAGGACAGAAGGGGATCAGGGCGGGGGCAGCGACTGGGTTAGGGCAACTGCCCCAGTGCGAGCCTGCCGCATTTTATATGAGCGGCCGAAGAGCCGGACGACCGGAAGGATTCGGGCATCCGGAAAGAGCCGGACGTCCGGGGGTAGGGAGTCAGGGACCAGGGCACGGACGACCGGAAACGGTCGGACGTCCGGAGGATGCCGGATGTCCATAAAGATGACAAAGGAGTTGAAACAACTGAGTGGGAGTTAAGATAGAGGCAATTGGCGATGACACAAATGACATTGAGATGATGAGATGCGGCATGTAGAACACAAGGAACATGACCATACCAAACAATGATGACCCTAGATAAAATAAGTAAGCCGCTCTAACATTGTTCATAGAGAGAGAGGGGCGGTGGCTTAGGCCACCATGTTTGAGTAAACGTGGTATGGCACTGCAAAGAAAGGAACCTTGAGCCCATCGCCACAACTCCATCATTTAAAGTACCATGGTCACATAGAGGTGACATAGTGACTTTGAGAGTGTTTGTTTTATTTGTGCATCATATAGAGAAAAGAAGATTCATGAATTGGATTTCTCCCCCTAAATATATGCCTACATCTAGATAGACATAAAGTAAATGTATGCATGGGTACATGATTTCACATAATGATATCAAGCTCCAAGATACCAAGTTCACGCCTAAGTTGACAAAACCTTGCTTCATCCAATGGTTTGGTGAAAATGTCGGCAAGTTGCGTATCCATACCAACATGAGCAGTATCAATGTCACCCTTTTGCACATGGTCTCTCAAGAAGTGATACCTAATATCAATGTGCTTGGTGCGAGGGTGATCAATAGGGTTCTCGGCAATCTTGATGGCACTTTCATTATCGCATAGAAGAGGCACATGTCTATAAGTGATACCGTAATCCTTCAAAGTTTGCCTCATCCATAGTAATTGAGTTGCACAGCTTGCGGTTGCAATGTATTCGTCTTCGGCGGTGGAGTGGGAGACACAGTGCTACTTCTTCGAGGACCAACTTACCAAGGAGCGTCCAAGAAATTGACATGCACCAGAGGTAGACTTCCGTCCCACTTTGTCTCCAGCCCAATCCGCATCCGTGTACCCAATGAGATCAAACTTGGCATCCTTGGGGTACCATAGACCCAACTTTGGGGTGTGAACAAGGTATCTAAGAATATGCTTAACCGCCTTATGATGACTTTCCTTGGGGGAAGCTTGAAATCTTGCACATATGCCTACACTTAACATGATGTCCGGTCTAGATGCACAAAGATAAAGCAATGAACCAATCATATAGCGATAAAGAGATGGGTCAAATGGGATACCATTTGTGTCTTCATTTAGAACAAGTTTGGTTGGCATGGGTGTCTTGCATGGACTAGCGTCGGTCATTCCAAACTTATCAAGAAGGTCTTTGAGATATTTGGCTTGGGACAAGAAAATTCCTTCTTGAAATTGTTGAATTTGAAATCCGAGAAAGAACTTCAAGTCCGCATTGAGTGACATCTCAAAGGTCTTGGTTATGGAGGCCGCAAACTTCTTGCACAAATGAATGTTAGGAGATCCAAAAATGATGTCATCTACATAGATTTGTCATAAGATCAAATCACCCTTTTCCCGCTCAGTAAAAAGAGTGGGATCGATCACCCCTCTCACAAAGCCATCATCGAGTAGAAACTTCTTAAGATGATCATACCAAGCACGAGGTGCTTGTTTGAGCCATACAAAGCCTTATGAAGTTTATACACATAGTCTTTGTGATCAGGATCAACGAACCCGGGTGGTTGTGATACATATACTTCTTCTTGTAGAGGACCGTTAAGAAAAGCACTCTTCACATCCATTTGATGTAAAGTAAAACCATTGAAGGCAGCATAAGCAAGTAAGATGCGAATAGACTCAAGACGGACAATGGGAGCAAAGGTCTCATCAAAGTCCAAACCTTCAACTTGTGAATACCATTGTGCCACTAACCTTGCCTTGTTTTGGATGATTACACCATTCTCATCTTGCTTGTTTTCGAAGATTCATTTTATTCCAATGACATTATGTTCCTTAGTTGGTCTCTTGACTAATGACCACACTTTGTTGTGTTCAAAACTGTTCAACTCTTCTTGCATAGCAACAAGCCAATCATTGTCCATCAATGCATCTTGTACCTTGAGTGGCTCAACACTAGAGACAAATGAAAAGTGAGCACAAAAGTTTGTCAATTGTTTACGAGTGACTCTACCTTTCGATATGCCGTTAAGAATTTGTTCAACATCGACATGACCGGCCACTCTTGGCATGATGGAGGTTAGGGTTTCACGAGGTTCAACTTCGTTTCCATCATCCACATCCTCAACATATGGATCATTAATGTGCGATGGAAGATCTTCTTCTTTGTGCTACATTTGTTGAGGTTCATCATCAAGGATTGCACTTTCTTGTTCTTGATCTTGATGATGATTGATTGCTTGTATCTGCGTTGGTATTTCCCCGAAGAGGAGAGGATGATGCAGCACAGCAATGGTAAGTACTTCCCTCAATTATGAAACCAAAGGTTATCAATCCAGTAGGAGAACCAAGCAACACTATGTAAGCTGTACCTGCACACAAATAACAAATACTTGCAACCCAACGCGTAAGAGGGGCTGTCAATCCCTCCTCGGTATTGAGATAGATTAAATTGTATGAGATTGGATAAATAGATCTAGCGAAAACACAAAATGAAATAAATAAAGAAAAAGTGCGGCAAGGTATTTTTGGTTTTTGGAATAATAGATCTGAAAACAATATGATAGAAAATAGACCCGGGGGCCATAGATTTCACTAGTGGCTTCTCTCAAGAAAATAGCATACGATGGGTAAACAAATTACTGTTGGGCAATTGATAGAAGAGCAGATAATTATGACGATATCCAAGGCAATGATCATGTATCTAGGCATCACGTCCAAGATTAGTAAACCGACTCCTGCCTGCATCTACTACTATTACTCCACACATCGACTGCTATCCAACATGCATCTAGTGTATTAAGTTCATGCAGAAACGGAGTAATGCAATAAGAACGATAACATGATGTTAACAAGATTTATTCATGTAGGAATATACCCCACCTTTTTATCCTTAATAGCAACAAAACATGCATGTCACTTCTCCTTCTATCACTGAGATTGAGCACCGCAAGATCAAACCCATCACAAAGCACCTCTTCCCATTGCAAGAAAAATCAATCTAGTTGGCCAAACCAAACCAAAGTTTCAGAGAAGAAATACGAGGCTATAACAATCATGCATATAAGAGATCAAAGAAGACTCAAATAATATTCATAGATAGAACTAATCATAAACTCGCAATTCATCGGATCCCAAAAAACACACCGCAAAAAGTCATTACATCAAATAGATCTCCAAGAACATCTAGGAGAACATTGTATTGAGAATCAAAAAGAGAGAAGAAGCCATCTAGCTACTGCCTACGGACCCGTAGGTCTGTGGTAAACTACTCACGCATCATCGAAGGAGCACCAATGAGGATGATAAACCCCTCCGTGATCATGTTCCCCTCCGGCAAGGTGCCAGAATAGGGCTCTAGATTGGATCTCGTGGTTCTGGAACTTGTGGTGGCTAGAATTGTGTTTCATCAACTCCCCTAGGGTTTCTGGAATATTTGGGTTTTTATAGAGCTGAGAGGCGGTGGAAAGGACTCCCGTGGGCCCCACTACCCACCTGGGCGCGCCAGGGGCCTCTGGCGTGCCCTGGTGTCTTGTGGGCCCCATGGGCCTCCCCTCATGCAATTTCTTGGCTCCCAAGTTGTCTTCTGGGTAGAAAAAAATCTCCAAAAAGTTTTGCTGCGTTTGGACTCCGTTTGATATGGATATTCTGCAAAGTAAAAAATAAGCAAAAAACAGCAACTGGCACTGGGCACTATGTCAATAGCTTAGTCCCAAAAAATGATATAAAGTTGCTATAAAATGAATATAAAACATCCAAGAATGATAATATAACAGCATGGAACAATAAAAAATTATAGATATATTGGAGACGTATCAGCATCCCCAAGCTTAATTCCTGCTCGTCCTCGAGTAGGTAAATGATAAAAACAGAATTTTTGATGTGGAATGCTGCCTAACATGTTCATCACATATTGTTTTCTTTTGTAGCATGGACATTTGGACTTTTAGATGATTCAAAGCAATAGTCTATATTTGACATGAATATTTTAATACTTAAGCATATTAACAAGCAACCATGTCTTTCAAAATATCAACACTAAAGAAAGTTATCCCTCGCCCATCATGCTCAATCATTGATCCATTCATGAAACACACTCGAATATTAGCTACATCCAATGCACAAGTATGATCATAGTGCTACCTAGTTGGTGCTTTATAAGAGAAGATGGAGCCTCAAATAAAAATAAAAATTGCATAAAGTAAATAGATAGGCCCTTCGCATAGGGAAGCAGAGATTTGTAGAGGTGCCAGAGCTCAAAGCTTAAATTGAGAGATAAAATATTTTGAGAGGCATGCTTTTCCTGTCAACGAAAACGACCGAGAATTCCCAATACTTTCCATGCTAGATACATCATAGGCGGTTCCCAAACATAAAATAAAGTTTATTCCTTTTTCCACCATTCTTTCACAATCCATCGCTAGCCATATCCACGGGTGCCTTCCATACCAACACTTTCCAAGGAATTTATTATGTAACAACATAAAGTAAATTTCTTTTTCATTTCAAGACTGGGCATCCCTATTACCGCCACACTCTCGTGCAATGACAAGTGAATAAACACTCATCTTGAGAATAACACATCTAGCATGGAAAAATATTGGCCACCCCCTGCCGCTTCATGAGCGGTACGGGCACACAAAAAGAAAATTTATTTTGAAAATTAGAGTTGGCACATACAAATTTACTTGGAATGGTAAGGAAATACCGCATATAGGTAGGTATGGTGGACTCATTTGGCACAACTTGGTTTAAGGATTTTGGATGCACAAGTAGTATTCCCACTTAGTACAAGGAAAGGCTAGCAAATAGATTGAGAATCAACCAACCAAAAAGCAAAAATTCTCATAAACGTGCATTAAACATAACCAACACCGAATAATGCACCACAAGTAGGATGTAATTTCATTGCATAACTATTGACTTTCGTGCTTGCATAGGGAACCACAAACCTTAACACCAATATTCTTACTAAAGCATAATTACTCACTGAAAATCTCGTAGGCATTGGATCAGTGATGGATAATTGTGTTCGACAATATTCATCATGTAGCAGTCATAACCTAGGGCGACACAGAACTAGCTCCAATTCATCAATATAATGTAGGCATGTATTCCGTATATAGTCATACGTGCTTATGGAAAAGAACTTGCATGACATCTTTTGTCCTACCCTCCCGTGGCAGCGGGGTCCATAAGGAACTAAGGGATATCAAGGCCTCCTTTTAATAGAGAACTAGAACAAAGCATTAGCACTTAGTGAATACATTAACTCCTCAAACTACGGTAATCATCGGAAAGAATCCCAATTATTATCACCTTGGGGTATGCAGATCATAACTCGTAATAGGGGTCTACAACTTTCAATATAGGATCAAGAACACACATATATTCATGAAAACATAATAGGTTCAGATCTGAAATCATGGCACTCGGGCCCTAGTGACAAGCATTAAGCATAGCAAAGTCATAGCAACATCAATCTCAGAACATAGTGGATACTAGGGATCAAGCCCTAACAAAACTAACTCGATTACATGATAAATCTCATCCAACCCATCACCGTCCAGCAAGCCTATGAAGGAATTACTCACTCCCGGCGGTGAGCATCATGAAATTGGCGGTGAAGGAAGGTTGATGATGACGATGGTGACGGATTCCACCCTCCGGATCCCCGAACGGACTCCAGATCAACCCTCCCGATGAAGAACAAGAGGTGACGGCGGCTCCGTATCGTAAAACATGATGAATCCTTCTCCCTGATTTTTTTTCTCCGCGAATAGGTATATATGGAGTTGGACTTAGGGTTGCCGAAGCTCCAGGGGCCCCACAAGCCTGGGAGGCGCGCCCCCAAGGCTTGTGGCTCCTAGGTGGCCCCCCATGGTATCTTTTTCTGCTAGTATTTTTTATATATTCCACAAAAAATCTCCGTAAATTTTTAGGTCAATCCGAGAACTTTGATTTCTGAACAAAAATAACACCATGGCAATTCTGTTGAAAACAGTGTTAGTCCGGGTTAGTTCCATTCAAATCATGCAAATTAGAGTTCAAGACAAGGGCAAAAGTGTTTGAAAAAGTAGATACGATGGAGACGTATCAACTCCCCCAAGCTTAACCCATTGCTTGTCCTCAAGCAATTCAGTTGACAAACTGAAAGTGACAAAGAAAAACTTTTACAAACTCGGTTTGATCTTGTTGTTGCAAATATGTCTAACCAATGTTCTGATTTTCAGCAAAGATTATGAACTAACCACATTCACAATAACATTTAGGTCTCATATTTACTCATATCAATAGCATAACAAACTAGCGAGTAATAATAAGATATCTCGGATGACAACACTTTTTCAAAATAATCATGATACAATATGATATAATGGTATCTCGCTAACCCTTTCTGAGACCGCAAAACATAAATGCAGAGCACCCCTGAAGTTCAAGCACTGACTAGATATTATAATTCATGGCAAAGAGATCCAGTCACACTCATACTCAATATCAATTAAAAACAAAGCATATAAATGACAGTAGTGCTCTCCAGCTGGTGCTTTAATGAGAAGATGATGACTCAACAATAAAAGTAAATGGATAGGCCCTTCGCAGAGGGAAGCAGGGATTTGCAGAGGTGCCAGAGCTCGAAGCTTTTAAAATAGAGATGAATATAATTTGGATGCTGATAACGCCCACACATGTGGTGGGAGCAACACCTGCCCACACGCCCTATAACACACAGATTGCGCCACGTCATCGCATGCATGCATGTGGGAATCTTTTTGGATTTCCAGTTTTTAAAATGTTTTATCTCTTAAATGAAAAATCCGATTGAAGATCCGTTTTCACCATTAAATCCATCGCGACGAGATCTTTGAAACTAGATCTCATATCAGTATGTTTCGACGACTTTTTTGGGGTTAAAAGTTGGGGATAATTGTATTCATACCCTTAGTTGTGTCCCCCTCAACCGAATTGCCCCTAGTTTTTGAAAACACGTGGTCTTGCCCAACCCACTTTGTCGTCTTGTGCTTTTACCCTTTGACCGTTTGACCGTCACTTTGAAAACTTCATAACTAATTCATACTAAATCAGAAAAATGCAAATAAGATACCAAAATGTTTGGAAAAACATCACCTGTATGTCAATGTCACTTGCACTCATGACAAAACTGTTGGTAAGTGCCCATCCGAGTTTTAGCTCTTATCATACCACCATGAATAGGAAAATCTAAAAAAATTCAAAAAATTCAAGAAAAATTTAGTGGCAAAGAATTTCAAATGTTTTAAGTGCTTGCCAAGTTTCATGAGGGAATGACATTCGTGGAAGTCGTGGCAAAAAACAATCTATTTTTGAGTGTTCATTGTTTTTTTTCCACGACTTCCATGAATGTCATTCCCTCATGAAACTTGGCAAGCACTTAAAACATTTGCAATTCTTTGCCACCAAATTTTTCTTGAATTTTTTTAGATTTTCCTGTTCATGGTGGTATGATAAGAGCTAAAACTCGGATGGGCACTTACCAACACTTTTGTCAAGAATGCAAGTGACATTGACATATAGGTGATGTTTTTCCAAACATTTTGGTATCTTATTTGCATTTTTCTGATTTAGTATGAATTAGTTTGAAGTTTTCAAAGTGACGGTCAAACGGTCAAAGGGCAAAAGCACAAGACGACAAAGTGGGTTGGGCAAGACCATGTGTTTTCAAAAACTAGGGGCAATTCGGTTGAGGGGGACACAACTAAGGGTATGAATACAATTATCCCTAAAAGTTGCCATGTCTATTGCACATGAATTGCCATGGTGTTTACACTGAAGTTGCCATGATATGTTTCAGCTATTTTTTCTTCTACCTTTAAAAAGTAAATTTTGACATATTATAAAACGGAGAATTAAGAAACTAGGCTTGCCATGAACCATAAACTAAAATTGGCATGGTGAATTATGCTAGAAATTACCACAAAAATTAGAAACATCCAACCATTAATTCAATAGACTAAAAATCTACAGCCATTAGATAATATTTAAGTGGGAAAAATTACCCACCTTTGCCATTACAATGCAAAAAACGTTTCATCTATTCTTTTTTTTCCTCCGTCGCTTGAAGCCATTAGATAATATTTAAGTGGGAAAACTTTTTCTGTGTTGTATCAACATGCAGATCATGCCCACCTTGAAGCCATAAATTCAGTGATGTCAATTTCAGTATATTTAGGACATAGCCATTAGCTTAGCAATTTCCACGACTATGTTTTGTTTAAAATAAAGTTGTATGCAAAATGTATATGCTACATTATGCAGGATGCTCTCTTTTATCAAAGTATATCCATGTGTCTATTTTGTCATCCCGTTGCAATGCACGGGGACCTTCAATTTGATTCAATTTTATCTTCTACTATAGATAGGAAAATATAACAAGAACGCTCCGTATAATACAGGGTTGTATAATAGAGGGCAGAGTTCCATGCGCCGAGTCAGCTCACTCATGCCATCCATGTGCACATGCTTGTAGGTGGCCTTTTATTGTTGCGGCATGTATCCTGTAACAGCTAAACCCTGTATTTTCACCCTCTCCTATCAATGCAATGATATGCAAGGCTTTTGCGTATTCGCGAAAAAAAGGACATTGGCATATATGAATTTATGAACAAAAAAGGAGGTACAATAATGACTATGCATATGCACATTCACTACAACCTATGTCGAGGGTGCCGACTATAATGATTTTGCATATGAACTTGATAAAGATAGTACTGCTACCTTGAGTTTGACAAAGAATAATGGCACTAAATTGCCAGCCATTTTGGATCTGTCGTCTTTTTCCCCACTAGGGCGCTTCCTTAAAATTTATTACTTTAGAGACATGGGGATCGTGAAGTTCACACACTTGATTCTTACTGTTGCTTATGCATCCTTGAAGTTCAGTTAAATGAATGATTATCTGGATATTCCCTAGTACATCAGGTGTTGAGTTTTGAAAATAAGGACAGCCATTTGTTTCACCTTTTGTAGTTCATCGTAATAGCATATGATGTTAAAAAAAGATAACTTGGTAAGTTACAGTTCTGAAACATTTCCTTTTGTAGCATATGTGCCAGCAAGATGGTGAACTAGATTCAAATTCGATACTCCTCTTTTCCGTGAAATATTTCCTCTGCATTTTTATTTGTCATTTATTTATGTTTCGATGCTCGTGTTGCAAGGTTCAGCGACTGCTTCAACATTGTAGGAAGTTCTTGTGACCTAGAATGCGAAGTATCGGTAAAAACACTCATTTAAGTTTTGGAGCCAATGGATGAGCAAAGAGTTCTAGCTTCGTAATGCCTGTGAGACGATATGTGGGAGAGTATATTGATTTATTTTGTAAGGGAAGGAGATTATATAATTTAATCACAATGTACACGATCATTTGAGTTTTACTGTGGCATATCAAGCAAGCACGATAAGAAAGGAATCTCTATACTCTAAAATTCTTGAAGGTTCATATGTCAGACATGCCTCTTTGCTCTTTTTTATGTCAGAAGGAAAGCAAGTGACTTGTTTGGAGGTAATCTCAGAGATATGTCTTCGTTATCAGTTTCAAGTTAGTGCGCAGATTGATAATGGCCAAAATATTGTTGGATAAATCTATTTCCATTGAATTAACAAATTTGTTCCATTGTGGGCATTCGAATATTTAGAGTAGTCCCTCCGTTCCTAAATAAAGTCTTTTTAGAGATTTCACTAAGGACTACATACGGATGTATATAGACATATTTTAGGGTGTAGATTCACTCATTTTGTTCCGTGTGTAGTCTGCATTCGAATCTCTAAAAGACTTGTATTTATGAACGGAGGTAGTAATATGCATGCAACAATGTCTTACATCCACACGTAACCAGTCAATCACTACTTTGTACTATATGCTATGAAAAAATTATGTGAGCAAACTTAAGTAGTAACCTTATATTGCTATGCACTGAAAATTGTCTTAGGTACCTCCAGTTTCAGTATGGTCACATATTGAGGGCGCTGTAAATGCTTCTACTATTGCAGGATCAACTTGAATCTTCACTTTCGTAGGCATGTAACTGATTTACTTCTTGATAAGTTTTTAGCTTGCTGATTCAAATTCCATATAGCTTGCGAGGTGCTGGGCAAGTCTTATGCGACATTTCATCTACATTTTATTAAATGTCTTTCCCATAAAGAAATGTAGTGCAAAGGAATAAAATTGTAGAAACAACTGCTGGTTACTGTTGTTTGTGAATTCTATTTTATCCTACACAATTTTTAAATAGTTTATCTTGTGCTTGCTTAACTGTCTGTCTGCATATATATATATATATATATATATATATATATATATATATATATATATTATATATATAATATATATATATAATTCTTTTGAAATTTATTCTTAATAATTTCTTGAATACAAAATCTTGGTCGAAGCTATGCTACAGACTAGGTGGGAATATTGGCCATCATTTATATGTTTGGAAACTACTAATGATCCACTTGATCATCTCAAGTAACAAACTACTGCCTAATTAGCCATGCATCCAGAAAAGCAGAAGTTGTTCATCTCAATAGAACCCCTAATTACCATATTTAGTTATTTAGAAACGATTATATCTTAACCCCACGCCATTTCCAACAAAGCAAATGTCATTGCATTCTATTTTTTATGGTACTTTCGATAAGTGTGGGTGGACTTGATAATTGTCACGAGGCAGCTGCTAAATGTAGAAGATCTAATCAACAACAAGGATCTTGTAATGGTTTCCTGTTGGTTTATCTGGTGGGAGTGTGGAAGCATTTTCATGATGAAAAAAGGGACCTCCTTGCACTCATCGATGAGCATGAGGACTATAGTTGCAAACTCCATTGCTCCGGAGGATCGCGCACCGGCGCCAAGTTCATAATTGGACTTGACTTGCGCCCAGTACAAGGACACTTCATTTCATATTGATGGAGGCGACGGGGCCCTGTGGGCCATTCTTCGTGACTCATTTGGGGGCTTCGTTATTGCTTCACGCAGGTAGAAGTAGTCAAGGCTGGACATTCCATTGATGGAAGCTGAAGCATTACAGATGGGCATGCCGTTAGCAAAAGAATTGGACATCCACTCCCTTGCGGTAGAGAGACTCAATGAAAATTATTCAAGCCATGAAGAACCCATCGGAGTACCGCAGTTCAGGGGCGGTTGTCACTTATTGCCAGAATATGATGACAAACTTTGGCAGGGCGAGGATTATGCATTGTGGGCGAGAAGCAAAGTAGCTTCACATGAACTTTCTTGTTTTTATTTTATTGAGAGGGCCAAGGAGGTCTGGGGGGGATCATCCCCCTTATTTTCGGTTCCAGTTCTTGTAAAGGATGTGGTAATAATAATTCAAACAAAGTTACCAAAGTTAAAAAAAGAATAAGGATCCGGTTGCTGAAAAAACACTAAGGATTTGCACATTTGTTCCTGTATTGATCATGAAGTGAAATGAATATTACCCAAGCAGGCTGCCTCCTCCCCAAGAAAAGTCTAGGGTTTCCTTACCTCTCGCCGGCGCTGCCGTCAGTCCGCCTCTTCTCCGGTGACCTTAGGGCCATGGCGGCGCGGTGGATCTAGTCCCTTGCCGGCGGGAGAGCTCTGTTTTCAGTTGTTTCTTCGCGTTTTGTTAGGGTTTGCGTCCTGCTCAGGAAGGCGAGACAGCAACGGCTCTCTGAAGATGGAATAAGGTTCTCCCCGCCTAGCCCTCGTCCCGATGGTGTGTTTAGCATCATCGGTGGGCGTCTGGAGGTGTGTCTCCAACGGATATGTCCTTGGTGGATTTGCTCAGATTTGGATGTATTTCGTTTACTTTCATGTGTTTTCGGGTTGGATCCTTCCGATCTACGCTACTCTTCATCGGCGGCGGTTGTTGTTCTGCTGTGTTGGTCCTATGGGGCCTTAGCACGATGACTTCCCGACTGTCTACTACAACAAGTTTTGGCCGGCTCCGGCGAGGGAGGGGTAATGACGGTGGCGCGCCTTCGGCTCGCTTCAGTGCTTGTAGTCGTCTTTAGATGGTCTACTAATCTGGATGTAATTTGTTATTATTTCCGGTGTTTGTTGTACTGTCATGATTGAAGATAAATAGATCAAAAGTTTTCTAAAAAAAAGATCATGAAGTGAAATGGACCTCAAAGGGACATTTTAACTTGTTTTATTGAGAGGGCCTGAGAGGTCTGGAGGGACCACCCGTGATAATACAAAAGGTGTATTTCATATATGTTTGTTTTTACAGAGTATGAGAGAGATGGAAATGGATTATCTCGATGTTCAAAAAGAATCCGACGACAAGCGTCCTCAGGCAATGTGTGTGTGTGTGTAATTAGAAAAAAAAACTAAAAGGCATGTGCTAATGTACGGGCATCTAACGTACTGCAATGAACTTTGACCTTGGAAACGATCTTAATTATTTATTTGATTCATTTATATGCATTATAGCCCGTAGCAACGCACGGGCATTCTACTAGTCTATTCTAATAAGTGAATTGCGTCTGGCTACTATACTAATCACGCGATTTATTTATCTCTATTATATCCTAAAGAACTCGATAGGCTAACCAGAAAAAAAAAGATAAATTGATAGAAATCCCGAGAAAAATAGAAACATCTGATCTTTAATTCAGTAGATAAAATGATCCAATTTGAAGATGAATAAAATACCCAGGTATGCCACTGAAAAAATGATTGTCTCTAAGCTTGAGAATACTTTTCCTAAAACATGTCGACTCTAAAGTTTAACCCCAAAACCTATTCCGTAAGTACGATATAAAAAACACAACCTATTTTCGTCATTTGCTATGTCCTTCCGAATTGCACGCCTCCCGTAACCACCGACCACCTCTAGCAGCAGTTCGCATCGGTGGCCGGTGGGATCCAACCTCTATATGTAAATTGTTGGGGTGAAGGAGGATGGAAAATTTCATGCAGGTACACAATCAATAGGCTCGAGCTACTCTGTTCCGCATGTATATTCATCTTGATTGGTCTATCGAGTCTTTTGGCAGATCTAGAACATGTCATCTAATATCTAGGTATTTTAACTTTTGCCTTCTTCTGGTAGGTTACATTTGCCATCTTCGAGACTTTTTTCGTTCTAGCTTGGATGATACAGATCGACAAAAGATGGATTTCTATGGATATGAGAGGAAAAGATTTTAGTACAACAAGCAGCATAAGGGATTGTCAAGCCAAGTCTTAAAATAAAAACAAAAATGCAGCAGGTAACTGCAAGAGCATTGGGACAAATTTGATCAGAAAAATAATGTACATATGTTTCAGCTACCTGCCAAAACACATAAAAGAAAAGTGGGTAATTTGGTGTGTTCACGTGATCAGCTAGAAGAGTTGAAAGAATGTAATTTCTCTAATTACAGTAGATAAACTGTAGATCTCTGTAATGCATTGAAGTGTGCGTCAAAACTATGTTTCAGAAACTCATGTCGTTCACCACTGAATATTTATATTATATGCAGTTCCACAGTTGACGTTAAAGATTACCATTTTCTCTCAACTAACATCGGTTGTTGATGTAGTGTGATTTGGCCCTCTACGCCGTAGTACTTGGACCAATGATCACAATCAAAATAGGTTATCGTACTTACATATAAGCTTATACATTCACATGCATCGATGGATAAGTGTGTAAATGAGCACTGATTAGTGAAACCAAATTATTAAGAACGTGTTGGCCATTTATTTGTTGAAATCTATTTATTTATTTATATAAAAAAGTAATTGACGGGTTTACCAAAACAAAATAAATAAGCTAAAAAATCCCACAAATCCCACAAAAATTAGAAACATCAGATCTCATTGATGTAATCCCACCTATCCCCACCTCCCGTACATGGCAATGGAATGTGAGGGGAAAATCTACCTATCCCCACGTCCCGTACATGGCAATGGAACATGAGGGGAAAATCCAAAAAAAAATTCCCACCTATCCCCACGCCCCATACATGGCAATGGAAAAAACTAATCCCACCAATCCCCACGCCCCATACATGGCAATGGAAACGTGATGGCAAAATCCAAAAAAAAACTATCTGCCTCGCAGGTCGAAGCGTCCTAGCGCCGCCACAAACGCTTGTCCTGGGCGCCTCCTCCCAAGCTCTCCATTGGTGTTCATCTGCTACTCCCTCATGTGATCCACCAAAAACGCTCGATCTGGCCGCCCAAAGCATCCTTCATGAGCTCCTCCTCTAATTTAGCCGTACATATATCTCACAGGCCACCGATCTGGCCGCCGCCTCTGGCCTACTCTTTGCAACCCTCTTTACCCTAGCCATCTTCTCGATCTAAGGTACAGTCGTTCGTCCTGCTCGATTACGGGGATGTTTCCAGATTCCCACTTGCTTTACTTATTCGCAACCAAGATTAGGTATTATCAATCAGTATGTTTTTTTAAAATTTACAATTTTCTATCTATGCTTCGGTGCATAAGTGAAATTCCCTTAGATGGTGAGATGCAAATTTCTTTTAAGACATCTTAATTTTTCCATCTATCCTTCGGTGCATAACTGAATTTCCTTTAGATGGTGATGATGCAAATTTCTTTTAAGACATGTCAAAGTGTTTGCATGTCGTCAAGAGGCCCAACACTGATAAATTAGGTATGCACATATTGCCAGCACGTTGAACGACGTCATGAGCAGGGCATCTTAGTTCTGCCTACATCAAGATAGCAGAGGATCTCGCTCACCATAAGGTAAATAATTCACGGACGAAAACGTCCATGCATGCATCAGCCAATATCAGGAAATCAGCAGATTGTGTGCGTTGATAGGTCCCAAGCATCCAATGCTTCATCCAAGTAGGATTGTCAGAAGGGCTTCCCGTAAGAAGAGATTTGCTGTATGCTCACCGTCAAGACATGGTACGTACTAAACATCTAATACATGTTTTTTATTTACTGCAGCATCTATTTCTTTATATAGGACGAAGCAATGTAGTTGTTTCTTCCTTTTATCCATACAATACGAATTGAGTGGTGCTGTGTTCATGCATAATAATTTAAAGAGAAAAGTATGTTTTTAGTCCCTCAAGTTCCCAAAAAGTACAAACTTGTTCCCTCAAGATTTTTTGGTATACATTTGGTCCCTCAAGTCTCAAAACCAGACAAATTTAGTCCAAAACCAGATTTTGACCGGGTTTGACCACGCAGACTTTGACCTGGTTTGACCGGATGAACAGTAAATTCGTAAAAAAATTCAAAAACAGTTCAAAAAAATCTGAAATTTTTTGTCATGCAACATGCTTACATTCGCAAGGTGCGCCCCAAATTTCGTGGTCTTTCGACACACGAGGCGCCCGTGGCAAAAAAAACAAAAAATCTACAGCCGATGAACAGTAAAATCAAAAAAAATAGCAAAAAAATCTGAAATTTTGTGGGGTTCAATATACTGGTGTGCACAAGGCCCGTGCAAAATTTTGGCATGTTTCGACATTCGAGGAGCTCGTGGCAAAAAAAACAAATTTTCGCTCACAAAAAAATGCCAAAATTTGTTTTTTTGGCCACGAGTTCCTCGAATGTCGAAACATGCCAAAATTTTGCATGGGCCTTGTGCACACCAGTATATTGAACCCCACAAAATTTCAGATTTTTTTGATTTTTTTTGCTATTTTTTTCGATTTTACTGTTCATCAGCTATAGATTTATTTTTATTTTGCCACGGGCGCCTCGTGTGTCGAAAGACCACGAAATTTGGGCCGCACCTTGTGAATGTAAGCATGTTGCATGACAAAAAATTTCAGATTTTTTTGAACTGTTTTTGAATTTTTTTATGAATTTACTGTTCATCCGGTCAAACCCGGTCAAAGTCTGCGTGGTCAAACCCGTCAAACCCGGTCAAAATCTGGTTTTGGACTAAATTTGTCCGGTTTTGAGACTTGAGGGACCAAATGTATACCAGAAAATCTTGAGGGACCAAGTTTGTACTTTTTGGGAACTTGAGGGACTAAAAACATACTTTTCTCTAATTTAAATCGAAGTTCAAATTTATTTTGTACTATATATCTTCCACTCTTTCTACTATTACTTTCATGTGACATGCAAATACCACGTTTTATATATAGTACGAGCAATGTTGTTGATTCTATAAATTAAAATAGTGAATGGCTGCTATGCTGCCGCATAATAATTTAATCGAAGTTCAGTTTAACTATGTCTATATCATGGATTCCTGTACTATGTTGTGGTATGTTTAAATCATGGATAATTTTTATTTCCTTCCGAGACGAATTGTGAATTGGATGCCAGGTACTGTACGATGCATGCATAAATATTTTTGATTCAGTTTTTTTTCGTTACATCTCATATCCTTTCTATTTTGTTGTGGTCTGTTAAAAAAAGCATGATTTAATCAGTATGCATCACGTCCCCCTCTGGGCATATTTTATCTCAGATTCTTTCAATCTATAAGTTATCCAAAGAAGCATATTTGTTCTCCATAATTTTGCGGTTTCATGATTTCTTAGTCGAGCTACCATGATTCCATTGCATTGCAGGGTTGTATATTCTAATAGTGTGCCAAGTCCATCCATTTTTGCTGGAAATTAAGTGATGGAATGGTGCACAAATTTGCAACCAGTGTCAATTTTTTATTTTGTGTCATGTCCCCTTTTTAGTAGTAAATCTTCACACTCTGACCAAAGTAACAAATCATTTCATAACATTTTCTTTAGACATTATATCAAACACATGGTGAGCATGTCAAAAAAGATTGTTGCACTACAGTTGAACAAATTAATATCCTTGGAGCCGGATGGGAAGTAGTGGTATGTGCGCCACTGAGGGAATGACCAGTGATGACATTGACCTAATTTTTCTTGGTCCAAACAGGGTGCATGTGCTGTGAAGCATCCGGTCATCCTAGGCAATATAGGAATATACATGCAATACCAAATTCGGTTGCATCCGACAGGTTCCAGAATGCATGGTATGTATTACTTTTGTTTATTTCCTTTTGCGTCAATCCATGAATTTGATGCTACCTAATGTACAATACATAACTACAAATCTTTTATTCAGTTTTGGTATGTACAAAAAGACATGATTTAATATGTATGGATCATGTTTCCCTGTATGCAAACTTTATCTCATGTTCCTTTAGTCGATAGGTTATATGCAAAGGAGCATGATTAGTTCTCTAGAAGTTTGCAATTTCATGGTTTCTTAGTGTAGATACTACGGTTCCATTGTGTCAAATGATTGCATATTCTATTCTAAGTGTGCTAAGTCCATCCTATTTTTACAGGGAATGAAGGGATGGATTGGTGACAAAATGTGCAATCAGCATCAATTTTTATTTTAGCATCATGTTCCCATTTTAGTAGTAAATCTTCATAATCTAATCGAATAAACTAACAATGTCATAATATTTCTTTAGATTTTTTGTCAAACACATGGTGGACAAGCTGAAGAAGGATTGTTGTTGTACAACTGAGCAAATTAATACCCCTGGCATCGGTTGGGAAGTGTTGAGATGTGCGCTACCGAGGGAATGGCATGCAATGACATCCGCCCTCCATATTTGGCCTTAGTTCTTATCTGGCACCTTATATGACTTTTGGCTCAACAGATATTATGACACCTCTTAAGATTGATAGAGAGATTTTTTTCGCCAAGTGGTATATTTCTCAATATAATAGATGATTTTTATATTATCAAGTTCTTATTTGATGAATCTTTCTGCTATATAGATGTTGGATGTATTTTGTTGTGTACGAGGGCCAAAACACATATGTGCAGTTTCTTATGCCATAATAAATCTGCCTTCTAATTCTCTCTGAACGACCAAAACTTGTAAATTGAGTTTGTTACATAGTATAAGATTGAATTATGTATGGTTTGCAGAAAATACCTTTTTATTACATTATAGAAATTTTGCAAGCTTTTCATTACTTTTGTACCAGGGGTTGAAAGAATGTCTTCTAAGATATTTTATTTTATTTCATCGTGTAGCTTACTTAGAAACAAATGTGCACTATATGGTTGAGCTTGGATCGTATGTGGTCGCCTTCTAATTTACTCTTGAACAGTAAAAAAACTGCAAATGGAGTTGTTACATACTATAAGAATGAATGATATATGGTTTGTAAACAATACATTATTTTGCATTGTACAAATCTGGGTTATGTGGCAACAGAGGGAAATAACAATACATTAACCTTTTCTATATAATCAGAAAAATTATCAATCACTTCCTAAGACTATTTGGTATATGAATAATATAACATTGACCATTGAAAAAAGTTAAATTATTGATTAATACATACAATACGTTCCAAGTCACTTGCTTCAATTTAAAGCAGGCTCGAACGACTATATGTGATGATATATGTCTAGGAAATTATAGACAACATTTATTTATCCTTCCTAATGTCTTTAGACAAAACAAAGAATATGGTCTTATTCGTTAAACATATAACATTCTAGCATGCGCATCGAGCGGGCCACTCTGCTAGTTACTTAAATTTGCCATGATACCTGCACTTAAATTTGCCATGGTTCATACAAAAAATAATTTCCATGGTCAAAGTACTGGAATTGTCATGATCAAAAACTAAAATTTCCATGATCTATAAACTAAAATTACCATGATCTATAAACTAAATTTGCCATGATGGATTACTAAAAATTGCCATGATCCATGCATTAAATTTGCCATGGTTAATTACTAAAAATTGACGTAAAAAGTAGTTGAAAATACAACGGTAGCTTTAAATCTAGAAGAAAAAATAGATAAAACATGCCATGGCAACTTTAGTGTAAACACTACGGCAACAACGGTGTAAACATCATGGCAACTTTTGGCCAAAAAAAATTCATCGAAACATATCAACATGGGATCTAGTTTTGAAGATCTCGTCAAGACGGATTTAATGGTGAAAACGGATTTTTAATTTGATTTTTTAGTTAGGAGATAAAACATTTTTAAGACAAAAACTAAAAAGATTCCCGCTGATGTCATCTGTTTTGACGTGGCAAAATGGATGGTAATGAAGGCGTTTGGGCCATGTTGCTTCGTGCCACACAAGTGGGCGTTAACATTAGGGTATAATTTTGAGAGGCATGCTTTCATTGTCAACATAACAACCGAGAGATCTCACTATCTTCCATGCTAGACATAGTATAGGCGGTTCCCAAACAGAAAGGTAAAGTTTTTACTCCCCCTCCACCAACAAACACAAGCCATGGCTAGCCGAATCCTCAGGTACCCTCCATACCAACAACAATCTGAGGGAGTTTTGTTTCATTATTATATTTTAATTTGATTTTGATCATGGAACTGGGCATCCCAATTACCAGCCACTTTCTTGTGAATGACAAGCGAATAAACACTCATCGTGAGAATAACCCACCTAGCATGGAAGATACTGACAACCCCCTGTCGCTACATGGGCGATTCGGGCATACAAAACAGATTATTTGAAGGTTTAGAGTTTGGCACATGCAAATTTACTTGGAACGGTAGGTAAATACCATGTATAGGTAGGTATGATGGACTCATATGGAACAACTTTGGGTTTAAAGAAGTGGATGCACAAGAAGTATTCCCGCTTAGTACAAGTGAAGGCTAGCAAAAAGATTGAGGAGCGACCAACTACAGAGCGACAACAGACATAAACATGCATTGAATTTAATCTACATTGAATGCAAGCATGAGTAGGATATAAATCACCATGAACATAAATATCGTGGAGGCTATGTTGGTTTTGATTCAACTACATGCGTGAACATGTGCCAAGTCAAGCCACTCGAATTAAGCATGGCATGAGTAACTATGATCTCTAATTATCATTGCAAACATGTTTCATTCATTATAGGCTGAATCAAGAACGATGAGCTAATCATATTTACAAAAACAAAATAGGTCGAGTTCATACCAGCTTTTCTTCATATCAATCATTTCATCAAATATCGTCATTATTGCCTTTCACTTGGATGGCCGAATGATATGAATAATAATAAGAGTGCACGTGCATTGGACTAAGATGGAATCTGCAAATATTTATTCAAAGGAGAAGACAAGGTAATATGGGCTCTTTGTTAGATCAACAATAATGCATATGAGAGACACTCAACATTTTCATCGTGGTCTTCTCCTTACGACCCAAAGGAAAGAAAATAATTTCAAAGAAACACACTGAAATATTTTTGGAGTTTTTATTTTTTCTCTAGAAGAAAGCAAATTAACGAAAGAAAAATGAAAACAAGAAAAACTATTTACACGGGAAAGCTCCCAACAAGTAAAAGAAGAACGAGAAATCTTTTTGGGTTTTATTTTAATACTACAACTAATTAGACTAGAAAGAAAAATGAAAAAGAAGCGAGAAATATTTTTGGATTTTATCAAAGTTTTTCAAACACACAAGAAGAAAATGAGAAAAATAAACGAACATGGATTATACAATGAAAAAGGATGATCACCGACAACGGGAATGAATGTGTGATGCATGAATGTAATGTCGGTGAGAAATACGTACTCCCCCAAGCTTAGGCTTTTGGTCTAAGTTGGTCTATGGCCACGGCTCATAGTAACCCTCTCCTGGATACTACAGAGGGTCCTGAGGGTTCCACTGGTGGGCGAGCTCCTGTGGCTCCCACTGATAAACAGGCTCCTGATATGGCTCAGGTGCTGGTGCTGGCTCAGGCACCGTGGGTTGTGCAAGACCCCAAAATCTGTAGATGTCCTCGGGCATAATAGTGTACCTGCCTAAATGAAGATCGAACAAAGATGGCACTGGCAAAGTAATGATCTCACGAGTGCCCTGGCTGAATACTAAGTTGTAGAGGAGTCGCTTTTGCTTGTCTTTGTCAATAAAATTATGTGCTACCATACTAGCATAGTCTAAATATTTAGTGGGTAGCACCATCTCCTCCTTCTCATCATGCCTAATAGGAATCTCAAAATGTGCTGCGAAGCGGGAGGCATAGACACCACCAAAAATACTACCCTTCGAACGGTTTGTGTGTAACCACCAAGCAACCATGGCACCCAAACTAAAAGTTCTATCAGCATATAAAGCATGACACAAAATAGCAAGGTCATGTGCACTAAGGCCTCCACTCTCCCCACGACCTATCAAACATCTCCCGGTAAATAATGCATAGTAACATAAAACGGGAAAATGAAAACTGGCTACTCTCGCTTCTGACACTCCTCTCTCTTCCCCCACAGTAGTTTCAAAAATAAAGCCCTACATGTCTCTAGGATGTGGCTCAAAGATACGGCCCTCATAAGGTATTTTGCCAGCATTGCAAAAATCATATAATGTCATTTCCTTAGGCACATCATACAAGTGAAACTCTACCATGGGTGGTTCCTTCTTAGGATAAAAGTGAAAATTTTGCACGAAGGTACTAGTGAGTAGGAGGTATTGGTCGCACTTATCTTGGAGGAAGGGGACGATGCCAGCATTGTCCACCAAATAATAGAAATCCTCATATATTCCCGCCTCCTTCAAGAATATGTCACTTGGCCACTCACACGGCCGAACTTCCGCCGCCCGTGGAAGATTGTACTTGGGCTTTTTCTTCGGAATTTCCTCCGAATCTCGACTATATGAGCCCCTTAACCACCTCCTCACGGTTCTCTTTTTCTCTGAAAATTTCTGAAATTTTTAGTGACTCAAAATAAAAGTGAACCAAACTCAACAAAATTGATAGCAACTACTCCTACAAGTGTCTAGAGGCTATATCATGCAACAAAACTACTTTGAACCATATAAATTTGACATGCAAGCTCAAGAACATGGTCACCACAGCAGCAAAAATTTGCAATATATAAAGCACTATAGCAAAAACAAATTGGACCAACGGAGGAGTCACATACCGATGAACAATCCCCTAAAACAGTTTCGGAAATGAAGCTCTGAGCAAGGAGATCAAAAATGGCAGCAAGATGAACAAGAACACGGGTTTGAGCAAGTATGTGATTTTTTCTGGAGGAAGAAGAAGAGCATGGGTGGCTGGAATAAGTGAGGGGGCCTACATGGGCCCCACAAGCCTGCATGGCGTGCCCAGGGGTTGAGCGCGCCCTGTGAGCTTGTGGCTCACAGGTGCACCCCCCTGGGGTGTGTTCAGTGCCAATTTTTTTCAAATATTCTAGAAAAAATCATATAGAATTTTCAGGGCATTTGGAGAACTTTTATTTTCTGGTCATTTTTTATTGCACGGATAATTCAGAAAACAGTAAAATAATAGCATTTCTACTTTATTAACTCTAAATAATAGAAAGTAAAAGGTAGGTATGGAAAGTTGTGTTTACTAAATTCATCCATGTCATGCCCGTCAAAATTAATCTATTAATAAGGTTGATCAAGTCTTATTAACAAACTTCTTTCGAATGACATGAAACCGGAGAATCTTCGTATAGCACAAGGTTATCTCAACGGGGATATGCATGTCCCCAACAATAAGAATTTCATATTTCTTTTTGACAGTAGGAATAGGGAATTCAAAACCTCCAATAGTAATTGTTGACTTTTTTCAATAGAATTGATACTATTCACTTGAGGTTGTTTCTTCGGAAAGTGTACCGTATGCTCATTACCATTAACATGAAAAGTGGCATTGCCCTTATTGCAATCAATAACAGCCCCTGCAATATTCAGAAAGGGTCTACCAAGGATGATCGACATACTATCTGATACGTCTCCGTCGTATCTAGTTTTCCAAACTCTTTTGCCCTTGTTTTGGACTCTAATTTGCATGATTTGAATGGAACTAACTCGAACTGACGTTGTTTTAAGCAGAATTGCCTTGGTGTTATTTTTGTGCAGAAATAAAAGTTCTCGGAATGACCTGAAAATTTACGGAGAATATTTTTGGAATAAATAAAAAATATTGGCAAAAGAATCAACCAAAGGGGACCCACCACATGTCCACAAGGATGGAGGGCGCCCCCCCGGGGCACACCCCCTGCCTTGTGGGTCCCCTGGACCTCCTCCGACCCTAACTCCAACTCTATATATTCACGTTCGAGGAGAAAAAATCAGAGAGAAGGATTCATTGCATTTTACGATACGGAGCCACCGCCTCCCGTTCTTCATCGGGAGGGCTGATCTGGAGTCAGTTTTGGGCTCCGGAGAGGGGGATTCGTCGCCATCATCATCACCAACCTTCCTCCATCACCAATTTCATGATGCTCACCGCCGTGCGTGAGTAATTCCATCGTAGGCTTGCTGGACGGTGATGGGTTGGATGAGATTTATCATGTAATCGAGTTAGTTTTGTTAGGGTTTGATCCCTAGTATCCACTATGTTCTGAGATTGATGTTGCTATGACTTTGCTATGCTTAATGCTTGTCACTAGGGCCCAAGTGCCATGATTTCAGATCTGAACCTATTATGTTTTCATGAATATATTTCTGTTCTTGATCCTATCTTGCAAGTTGTAGACACCTATTACGAGTTATGATCCGCATACCCCAAGGTGACAATAATTGGGATTCTTTTCGGTGATTACCGTAGTTTGAGGAGTTCATGTATTCACTAAGTGCTAATGCTTTGGTCCAGTTCTCTATTAAAAGGAGGCCTTAATATCCCTTAGTTTCCATTAGGACCCCGCTGCCACGGGAGGGTAGGACAAAAGATGTCATGCAAGTTCTTTTCCATAAGCATGTATGACTATATACGGAATACATGCCTACATTATATTGATGAATTGGAGCAAGTTCTGTGTCACCCTAGGTTATAACTGTTGCATGATGAATGCCATCCGGCATAATTATCCATCACTGATCCATTGCCTACGAGCTTTTCACATATTGATCTTTGCTACGTTACTTTGCCATTGCCACTGTTACAATTGCTACAAAACTGCTACCGTTACTTTTGCCACCGTTACCGTTACTTCCATACTACTTTGCTACTAAATTCTTTGCTGCAGATATTAAGTCTTTCAGGTGTGGTTGAATTGACTACTCAGCTGCTAATACTTGAGAATATTCTTTGTCTCCCCTTGTGTCGAATCAATAAATTTGGGTTGAATACTCTACCCTCGAAAACTGTTGCGATCCCCTATACTTGTGGGTTATCAAGACCTATTTCTGGCGCCGTTGCCGTGGAGCATAGCTCTATTCTCTGAGTCACTTGGGATTTATATATGTTGATCTCTATGAGGAATTTGAAAGATACTAGAACCAAGATTTTTCCCTCTACTACGAGGGGAGGTAAGGAACTGCCATCTAGCTCTGCACTTGATTCACCTTCTATTTTGAGTAAGCTTGTGACACCTACACCTGCTATTGATTCTGATATGTCGCATGTTATTGATGATGCTACTTCTGCTATGAATTATGCTTATGATGCTACTACTTTGCTTGATAAAACTGTGCCACTGGGTGAATTACTTGATGAACACCTTGCTAGAGTTAGAACTATTGATTATGCTGAAGATGATGATATTTCTGAAACTAAGGAAATTATTGAAACTGAAAACTTTCAAACACCTGATAAGACTAGCTCTCCTAGATATGAACTTCCTGTTATGCCTGAGGGTTATGTTATGGATGGAGAGGTAGCTAGGGACTTTCTTGCTTGTAAGGATAGAGATGATCTTAAGAAGTTATTATGCAAGTGGAAAGAAAAATCTTTGAATGCTAGAATGCAATATGATCCTAAGTTTGCTACTTCACCTATCTTTGTTACTGATAAGGATTATAAATTCGCTGTCGATCCTGATTTAATTACTTTGGTTGAATCTGATCCTTTCCATGGTTATGAATCTGAAACTGTTGTGGCACATCTTACTAAATTGAATGATATAGCCACCCTATTTGCTCATGAGGAAAAAATTCGCTATTACTATATTCTTAAATTATTTCCTTTCTCGTTAAAGGGTGATGCTAAGTTATGGTTTAATTCTCTTGCTCCTAGTTGTGTGCGTAGTCCCTAGGATATGATTTACTACTTCTCTGAAAAATATTTCCCTGCTCATAAGAAACAAGCTGCTTTAAAGGAAATATTTAAATTTGTGCAAATTAAGGAAGAGAGTCTCCCACAAGCTTGGGGGAGGCTTCTCCAATTACTTAATGCTTTGCTTGATCATCCTCTCAAGAAAAATGAAATACTTGATATCTTTTATAATGGACTAACCGATGCTTCTAGGGACCACCTAGATAGTTTTGCTGGTTGTGTTTTCAGGGAACGAACTGTTGAGCAAGCTGAATTGCTATTGAATAATATATTGAGTAATGATAATGATTGGACACTTCCTGAACCAATTCCTAAGCCAACTCCGAAGAAAAGGGGTATTGTATTTCTCAGTCCTGAAGATATGCAAGAGGCAAAGAAATCTATGAAAGAAAAAGGTATTAAAGCTAAAGATGTTAAGAATTTACCACCTATTAAAGAAATACATGGTCTTGATAACCCAACACAGGTAGTAGAGGTAAATTCTCTCTATAGATTTGATGAAGGTGATATTCCTCATAATAAGTCTGCTAGTCAATGCTTGGATGAGTTTGATAATTTTATTGTTAAACAAGAAAATTTGAATGCTTATGTTAGTAGACAATTGAAACATAATGCTTATACGCTTGACTGCTTGGGTGATTACATGAGTAGAACTGTTAGTGATTTTAAGATTACTAGTACAATGCCCATGCGTTGCCACGGGCTTTTAAAATATATTTTTGTAGTTATATAAACATAATGCATGTTTAGTTTCACATGTAGAGAATAGATAGCATGGACACAATCGGATAATAATTGAAGTCCACTTAACTTGCAGTGTAAATTGATAACAAAAATGCTTTGACAATGTATACATATAGAGCAATTATCCAACTAAATGTCTATTATAAATTAAGTTCTTCTTGATGTGCTTAAGAAATTCTCACCCTGACCTCCACATCTTCAAACCCCACACCAAGCTCGGACCTTCGCCTCCTACTCCCTTCATGTTCGAGCTCCGACTCGATCTCATCCCTGCCACCGCCTTCTTCCCTGTAGCCAGCTCCACCCTCATCTACTCCGGTCTCTTACACGACATGCTACTCCATCCATTGGTACACAGTAGTGGTTCGGTCTAGTCGTGTACTCCATCCATTGGTACGCAGTGGTGGTTCGGTCTCAGAGGCGGCTCCGGCAGTCCTGATGGCATCGCCGCTGCGGTGGTTCCATTCCGGCCACATCATCGGTCCGTTCAAGACAGGGTGCGTCCATTGGGGTGGCCTGCCCAACAAGACAGTGGTGTGGCTGTAGGAGATATGCCCTAGAGGCAATAATAAATGTTATTATTTATCTCCATGCTCATTATTATGTTTATGTTCCATGCTATAACTGCTGTGGTTCCCGAGCCCGTATATCCATAAAGGCTCTGGGGAAAACCCATGTGCACGTGTGGAATAATAAACGGTAAAATGTATTCCTAGTCATGCCTTTAAGACTAGCTCAAGTGTTGCATGATGATTATGTTTTCCCAATCATGGGCATGTCTATGCCAGCAACTTTGAGGGCACAATGTTAGAAGAACATTTGTGTTGAATCGACCCGATTGATGTTATGCTATGAGATTCATTCGTCACAAGTTAATGGTTAATAACACAGAGATGGTTAACGTTTGCATAATTCCTCAGACCATGAGAGTATCGAGTTTCTTCATGCTTGATTCATGAACTTTGGGGTTTGTTAAACGTCATCCGTAACTGGATGGCTATTACGGCGGCTTACGGGTTCATGGGAAAGTATGTCAAGTAACTTGATAGCTCAAGATTGGGATTTGCTCCTCCAACGATGGAGAGATATCTCTGGGCCCTCTCGGTGTTACGGTATCCATCATCGTCTGGCCAGACACTTTGTGATTTGATCACGGGGATGCCGGAACACGGTAACGAGAAAAGAGAACAATACCGGTAACGAGGTAACTAGCATAGTGGACAAGTTGTTGATCCACGGGAATGCCAACATGTCTCACCTTGGGTATTTGTAACATATCGTGAAGCAACAGGAATAGCACACGGCAACTGGAGGTTCACTCGAATATTCATTCGTGTGGGTATAGGGGTCAATATGGGTGTCCACGGCTCCGATGCTGATCATTGATCGGAAAGTGTTCCGGTCATGTCTATACTTCACCGAACCTATAGGGTCACACGCTTAAGGGTCATCTATCTGTTGAACGCTAGACAGGGAGTCTGAGAGAAAGTCACCGAAAATGTTTCGGAGACAACGGAAGAGTTCCGAGAGAGAGAACACCGAAAGAGTTTCGGTAAAACCGAAAAGTTGTTTCAGAATATATTATTTGGTCAAAAAGGGTTTCGGCACCGCCTGGAAATTTTCAGAGGATGCCAGAATTGGTCTGGGAACTTCTGGGAATTTTCGGAGAGAAAAACCGGAAATGTTCCGAAACTGCCGTAACCGCTGTTAATGCTTTCCGCTGATGAAAACCACCGCACCGAAAATGTTTTGGATCATGCCCAGAATAATTTTAGAGGGTGCCGGAAATGTTCTGGGACCTTCTGGAATTTTTCAGAAAAAGTTTCGTGGAAAACATCTTGTCTCAGCGCGAGGGGACAAGATCCCACGAATCGGGGGTTGCATGTTTGGTGGCTTTTTGTCTAGGGAGCATGCATGTTTCATGGAGACATGTTGGTGGCTTGTTGGGCCCCCCCCCCCCCATGGGGAGACAAGGTGTGGGCCGGCCCAAGGGCTGCCATGTTGGTGTCCCCTTGGTGCCCCCCTTGTGTTACCATTATGCCCTTTCATGTGTGACATGAAGCTTGGGTATTTTGGTATTTCAACATCCCACCCCACCCCTTGCCTTGGCCTATAAAAGGAGGAGAAGGGGCTGCCATTCTCCCCATCCCTTGCTCTCATACACATGCCAAGATGTTATCTGGCTTCTCTCTCGCTCCCACGAAAAGAGTTTCGTAGAGCCGAAAGGCTGTCTGGGTTCCGGCAGGAACTAGTTCTGGACGGCGAAGCCCTGCCGGATAGGTGACACCGTATGTGTGCAACTCTGTAGAGAGGTCGTAGTTTCGATCTTAGTGCCCGAGGGGCTGTTCGAGAGTGCCTCCCGAAGGGCTGTCCAAGTGACGGTCCGAGTTCTGTGAGTCCTCCCGAAGGGCTGTCCGAGTGACCATTCGAGTTTCGAAGGTCCTCCCGAAGGGCTGTCCGCGACATCGTCCGGGGGACTGTTCGACCGCCTCCCGGAGGGCTGTCCGAAGGGAAGACGAGGGTATACATCCTCGCGGTTGGGAGGTTGTAAATCCTAGCTGCGGGGATCTGCACCGCCGATCGTCATCGACTCTACTTCCGCTGCGCTACGAGTCGGTAACGAACATGATCAAACCTTGTATGCAGTCTCCATAGTGGTCCTGGGCTGGTGCGTAGGGCGGAAAATTTTAATTCTCAGTGCAATTAATTTTGAACACTGTCTAAGTGTGATTTGCATAATAGTTGTAGAATAATGGCTCGCATTTCCACCTTCCCTATTAAAATTGAATAGCTGTTAAATATCTGGTTAAATCTTTACGGTTGGTAACGTAATGTGAGGATTGTCCTCCAGAGTGCCGAGAAGGACTTTGTCCTATCGCATACTTTCGGTATTCTCTCGCTTATGCTATGGATCATGTGACTCTCGTCCTTCGATCCAAAAGCTAGAATTCCGTTTCAGTCAAGTGCAATATGTTTGCTTCCATCAGACCTGAACTTCGAAAGTTTGGATAGTTATGTGATATTCATGGAATCTGAAAATCATTTTCAGAGACAGACAAAGGCTAAAAGATATGAGATATCCAAAGCAATGTTTGTTTGCAAACTATTAGTAAAGGAGTTTACTATGCATTAGACTGATAAGAGAGGGATCCAGTAGAACGCCTGTCATATGATGAAAGGTGAATAAAACAACAACTTAAAGATAATGGAAGTGTCCGAAGGGTGTTAGTGAAACTTTCACGCCTAGGAAGTCCAGGGCTAATGCCACTCTTAAGTTGGGTGCTTCTGAGAGTAGGAGAAATACTAAAAGTTAAACTGTTAGAAGTATAAAGGCAAAAAGAGAGAAGACTGGAATATCCAGCTCAAGTATGAATGTCATACAAGTTTTTGATGTATAGAAGGCTGGTCAAAGATATAGTTCTTGGGAATTATGATTAAATTGTTAATCACTAATTCTTGGGTATTGTGAGTTAATCACAAATATACCCGCTCGATTGCATTCTTTTGCAACTCGATGTAAGAACTACTATGGCCTGAAAGACTAGCCAAGAATGAGGTTTTGGTATACACAGGGAACATAGTAAAATGTTACTATACCTTCCATCGGTGTATTACCGTCTGTATTTATTTTCATAATTCATTTAGAGTTTCACAAACTCTAGCCCATTGCATAAGGTATCTTGCAAGAAGGTTGTTCATAAGAGAACTTTTGATGTTCGAAGTTATGAATAACATAAGGGCCATACTTTCATTGAGAATGAGATGTATGTTATGAATAATGATATTAATATATTACCTCTGGATTTACTTTAATAATTCATTTTAGAGTTTCATACACTCTAGCCCATTGCAAAATGTTTGTTGCAAAAGGGTTGTTCATAAAAGAACAATTGTTGTTCAGTATTATGAATAACATGAAGGGCCATGCTTCCATCCAGATGGGACGTAAATTATGAATATTGATGGTAATATGATACATCCATAACACTGACGCTAAATGTCACAAGACTAAAAGAATACCACACAAGTGTGGCACTGCATTTGGTCACATTGGAGAAACCCGCATGGAAAATTCCATTATGATGGATTTTGAAGTCATTTGATTTTGAATCATCTGACACTTGCAACTTTTCTCCGAAAAGTGAAGTGACTAAAATACCGTTCACAGGCCATAAGGAACGAACAAAGAACGTATTGGTGATCATGCATCATGATGTATGTAGTCCAATAAATGTTGTTGCAAGTAGTGGATTTATCTATCTTCAGAAATGACTCAAGTAGATATATGGATATTTACTTGATGAGACGTAAGTCTAGATCTTTTGAATTCAGTCAAAAGGTTTTCGACAATGAAGTAAAAGTTATTGTAACAAGAAAATTATGTTTCTACAATTGGATTGCAGAAAGGAATATTTGAGTTACAAGTTTAGCGAATGTCTGATGAGTTGTGAAAGGGGTTTCATAACTTGCACCTCCCGGAACACCACTGCAAGTGGAAAGTCCGTGAAGATGTAATCGAACCATTTATGACATGGTAAGATCAAATATGACATAAATAAATTTGCCATTATCCCTTTTAAAGTGATGCTTTAGAGACTGCGACTTTTACACTGAAAAGAGCTCCATCAGGTCTGTTGAAATGACGCCATGGTATGGTACGCCCAACCATGTTGTATCTTTTCTTAACATTTGGAATATGGGGCTTGTGTAAAAGGTTACAAACCTATTCCAAATCAGACAAGTGCTACTTTGTAGGTTATCCCAAGTAATTGGGTATTCCTCCCTCACTATACCGAGGCAAATAGGTTTGCCACAAAGAACGGTATGCTTTTTGAAGAAAATGGTTCTTTCAAAAGGTGAGTGGGAGAATAGTGCAACTCGACGAGATAAACAGTATCTTCGTCATCAGGTCAAAGGAAAGAGACCTTGGAAGTAATTCCAGAGTTTCCTACTGCGACTGATACGAAAGTCTCTACAATAAAATGTATGGACTTCGATCGAACTTGCAGCTGAACCACGTGGGCAAGGCTCGTGCAAACCTCTCAGGTGCGCAAACGAGATATTGTTGTTAGACAACAGTATACCTACGATACACAAGGAAGCATTGATGGGCCCTGACTCCGGAATTGGCTAAATGCCAATACAATCCGAGATAGTTTCCATATAAGTGATTCAAGATTAAAACCTTGATACACCTTTCGGAAGACTTAGAGTCTGACGAATATTTATGGAACTATAACTGATACGAATAAAAATGTTTTATCCATAAAGCTCGACTTGTTGCAATACACAAGTTCGAGTTGACTACGATGAGGTTGCTTCACCGTAGCGATGCTTAAAGTCGGTTCGGGTTGAACTAGCAATTAATACATATTTCATATCATGAGATATAAAACAATGGAAGACAAAAGGATTTCCATCTGATGGAAATGAAACCAAGGACTTGCATGTGTTACAGTCCAAGGTATTTTGTCAATCCAGAGGATGCTAGTAAGGGTGCAAACTTCAGAGTTCCAGCGATGGACAGAAGAGAGCAAAGTGGAGTTGGAATCTTCATGTTTTGATGAAATGGTCAAAGGAGTTTTGACTTCATCAATGGATAACGAAGATGCTTATAATTCAAGAAAGTAAGTGGGAGCATAATAATATTTCTAAAAACCTTGTGTGCTTGACACATTGGTAATTGGAATTAAATTTCTTGACACGAATTAGGACTTCATTTGGAAATAGTTTTTCAATGAAGTGCTTGGGCTAAATAGCCTTTATATTAGGCATGATGATCTATGGAGATAGATTTACCTAATAGGGCTGAGCAAAGATACATATTGACAAGATGCTAAAACCTTTTAGCATTAAAAATGTCAAGGAGTGATTCTTGCCGAAGTCACATGGAAAGAGTTTTTGCAAGACTCGGTGTCCCAAAACACTGATGAGCAAAATACATGATGGAGATTCCATACACTCTTGTGTTTGGATTAATCATGTATTCCATGGTATGTAAAAACAACGAGATATGTCCAATACTCCCAAAGTTGTTGCGAGTATAGATACCAAAGTGATCAAAAGTACTGATCATGGGACAACAGTGAAAAAGGGTCATTGAGTACTATAGTAGCACTGATGACATGTTTTCTCGCAAGCGGAGATCATGAAGAGTTCGTTGTAAAAGGTTACATCGATACAGTCTTCAGCCATGCTCGAAGCGATTTTCGATTTAAGTTAAGGGTTTTGTGTAACACACAATGTGGTGGCACAGTTAGTTGGAAAAGGTTTCCAAACAAATTACTGTGGCGAATTCTATAATAGAGGCTAAGTATGTTACCGCTTTCGAAGCGACAAAGAAAATGTTAAATCATATAGTTCATTCATGAATTTGGTATGGTTCCAAGATGGCTTTTGTCAATGGGACACTACTGCAGGTAGTTGCCCCATAACTCAGTCTGAGGAATCCAGGTTCGACCTGTGATTCACATACATACAAAGCCAAGTCCACACAAAATATGAATTTTGTGAAAGCGTAAAAACGCGAGGATACGCAAAGATACACACGGAGCTGAAGTCGTCAGATCCGTTGGACATCAGGCTATACCACATGTGAAGCATATTTACACCGGTGTGCCACAGGTGTAAAGTGCATTAGCATTAACTAGATTATTGACTCTCGTCCAAGTGGGAGTCTGTAGGAGATATGCCCTAGAGGCAATAATAAATGTTATTATTTATCTCCATGCTCATTATTATGTTTATGTTCCATGCTATAACTGCTGTGGTTCCCGAGCCCGTATATCCATAAAGGCTCTGGGGAAAACCCATGTGCACGTGTGGAATAATAAACGGTAAAATGTATTCCTAGTCATGCCTTTAAGACTAGCTCAAGTGTCGCATGATGATTATGTTTTCCCAATCATGGGCATGTCTATGCCAGCAACTTTGAGGGCACAATGTTAGAAGAACATTTGTGTTGAATCGACCCGATTGATGTTATGCTATGAGATTCATTCGTCACAAGTTAATGGTTAATAACACAGAGATGGTTAACGTTTGCATAATTCCTCAGACCATGAGAGTATCGAGTTTCTTCATGCTTGATTCATGAACTTTGGGGTTTGTTAAACGTCATCCGTAACTGGATGGCTATTACGGCGGCTTACGGGTTCATGGGAAAGTATGTCAAGTAACTTGATAGCTCAAGATTGGGATTTGCTCCTCCAACGATGGAGAGATATCTCTGGGCCCTCTCGGTGTTACGGTATCCATCATCGTCTGGCCAGACACTTTGTGATTTGATCACGGGGATGCCGGAACACGGTAACGAGAAAAGAGAACAATACCGGTAACGAGGTAACTAGCATAGTGGACAAGTTGTTGATCCACGGGAATGCCAACATGTCTAACCTCGGGTATTTGTAACATATCGTGAAGCAACAGGAATAGCACACGGCAACTGGAGGTTCACTCGAATATTCATTCGTGTGGGTATAGGGGTCAATATGGGTGTCCACGGCTCCGATGTTGATCATTGATCGGAAGGGGTTCCGTGTCATGTCTATACTTCACCGAACCTATAGGGTCACACGCTTAAGGGTCATCTATCTGCTGAATACTAGACAGGGAGTCTGAGAGAAAATCACCGAAAAAGTTTCGGACACCGAAAAAGTTTCGGACAGCGGAAAAGTTCCGCAGAGAGAGGTCACCGGATGAGTTCCGGTGAAACTGAAAAGTTGTTTCAGAGGATACCATAAAGTCAAATTGGTTTCGGCACATGCCCGATAATTCTTGGAGGGTGCCAGAATCATTCTGGAAACTTTTGGGAATTTTCTGGAAGAAAAACCGGAAATGTTCCGGAGCTGCCGGAACCACTTCAGATGCTTTTCGCAAGGTCACCGGATGAGTTCCGGTGAAACTGAAAAGTTGTTTCAGAGGATACCATAAAGTCAAATTGGTTTCGGCACATGCCCGATAATTCTTGGAGGGTGCCAGAATCATTCTGGAAACTTTTGGGAATTTTCTGGAAGAAAAACCGGAAATGTTCCGGAGCTGCCGGAACCACTTCAGATGCTTTTCGCAGATGAAAATCACTAATCTGGAATTGTTCCAGAACGCGTTGAAAATTATTTTAGTGGCATCAAGAGCCGTGCTATGCGTAGATGCAGGTTGCGATCTAGAATACATAGTGATGTATGGGTGTTGCACAATATAATTAGGTAGTAGATGAGTTCTATTACTGAAATTTTTTTGTGCGGGTAGCAGATGAAATCTGTTACCCGAGGTTCTTGTTGCTTCCCTGGAATTTGCATATTTCTGATCTTGATAACAGCATGGTGGAGTTTCAATGTTCTGGCAATCCGCGATCCTGATTGATCAACGAAGTGCTAACAGTTCATTGAATTCCACCGTAGTTAAAAAGAAAGATGAAATTTCGCAGACGAAAGGGCAATGCAGATATGATCTGCACGGGGGTCATGCGTATGACGAAGTTTAGTATGGGGCTTGAGATTTTATTATCTCGGTTTTCATACACCCTGGAAAGTTAATCTAGCGACTTGAATTATCATACTTGATGATGGACGTTGGTAGCTTCGGTTTGTTTCGAAACCTTAGAAGCCACGTAAAACAAGTTTTTGCATGAACCGATTAGAGGCGTCTAACTTGGTTTTGCAGGAGGGTTTGCATGTGCATATGATGTGGTATAGCAGTGCTCATAATAATTTGATTATGTATGAGATGACTATATAATGTAAATTTATTGACCTGCGTGTCATGATTCGGCATGATGGCTGGAGCCATATGATTGCACTTTAAATGACCTGCGTGTCAACCTTGTTGTAATGCATTATTTTATTAGCTATAGAGATAGCAATATTATCTGGTGCATCGACAAGGTGGTGGAAATCTTCGCGAAGGTGAACACCGACGCGAATGCCGAAGACGAAGAAATACAAGACTTCTCCGTCAGAAAGGGCTATACCATATCATGCTATTATGAATTGCCTGAGATGTTTATCCCTTATGATGCACCCTTTTTGATTGCGCGGTAGTCGCTTTTATTAGGGTGATCTCTCACAAAAATATCAAGTAGTTAGTGTTCTCCCAAGTGTAGCACCGTCACGGCACCTAACTTTTCGGGGCATCACATGGACACATGGGTGCGAACGATTAGGGAAGTGTGAGGCGGGTGAGTTGAGACCTCGCAGCAAGATCACTTGGTTGTCTTGACGTTCTGGAGGAGCGTCCTGAGCTCGGAACACGCTCATCGAAAGATGAACAAGAGTCACATAGAGATGTGATTGGCAAGTTGGCCTACCGATTGCAATTTTCGTCACTTGAGATGGACACATCCTTGGCGTTGAATTGTAATATGGATCTTGAATCGCTCACAATCAATTATGAGAGATATTGATTTGAGTGGGAGAGCACTGTTGAATTAACCTGTTTAATTCTCGGTGCAATTAATTTTGAACAGTGTCTAAAGTGTGATTTGCATAATAGTTGTAGAATAATGGCTCGCGTTTCCACCTTCCCTATTAAAATTGAATAGCTGTTAAATATCTGGTTAAAACTTTACGGTTGGTAACGTAATGTGAGGATTGTCCTCAAGAGTGCCGAGAAGGACTTTGTCCTATCGCATACTTTGGTATTCTCTCGCTTATGCTATGGATCATGTGACTCTCGTCCTTCGATCCAAAAGCTAGAATTCCGTTTCAGTCAAGTGCAATACATTTGCTTCCATAGACCTGGACTTCGAAAGTTTGGATAGTTATGTGATATTCATGGAATCTGAAAATCATTTTCAGAGACAGACAAAGGCTAAAAGATATGAGATATCCAAAGCAATGTTTGTTTGCAAACTATTAGTAAAGGAGTTTACTATGCATTAGACTGATAAGAGAGGGATCCAGTAGAACGCCTGTCATATGATGAAAGGTGAATAAAACAACAACTTAAAGATAATGGAAGTGTCCGAAGGGTGTTAGTGAAACTTTCACGCCTAGGAAGTCCAGGGCTAATGCCACTCTTAAGTTGGGTGCTTCTGAGAGTAGGAGAAATACTAAAAGTTAAACTGTTAGAAGTATAAAGGCAAAAAGAGAGAAGACTGGAATATCCAGCTCAAGTATGAATGTCATACAAGTTTTTGATGTATAGAAGGCTGGTCAAAGATATAGTTCTTGGGAATTATGATTAAATTGTTAATCACTAATTCTTGGGTATTGTGAGTTAATCACAAATATACCCGCTCGATTGCATTCTTTTGCAACTCGATGTAAGAACTACTATGGCCTGAAAGACTAGCCAAGAATGAGGTTTTGGTATACACAGGGAACATAGTAAAATGTTACTATACCTTCCATCGGTGTATTACCGTCTGTATTTATTTTCATAATTCATTTAGAGTTTCACAAACTCTAGCCCATTGCATAAGGTATCTTGCAAGAAGGTTGTTCATAAGAGAACTTTTGATGTTCGAAGTTATGAATAACATAAGGGCCATACTTTCATTGAGAATGAGATGTATGTTATGAATAATGATATTAATATATTACCTCTGGATTTACTTTAATAATTCATTTTAGAGTTTCATACACTCTAGCCCATTGCAAAATGTTTGTTGCAAAAGGGTTGTTCATAAAAGAACAATTGTTGTTCAGTATTATGAATAACATGAAGGGCCATGCTTCCATCCAATGGGACGTAAATTATGAATATTGATGGTAATATGATACATCCATAACACTGACGCTAAATGTCGCAAGACTAAAAGAATACCACACAAGTGTGGCACTGCATTTGGTCACATTGGAGAAACCCGCATGGAAAATTCCATTATGATGGATTTTGAAGTCATTTGATTTTGAATCATCTGACACTTGCAACTTTTCTCCGAAAAGTGAAGTGACTAAAATACCGTTCACAGGCCATAAGGAACGAACAAAGAACGTATTGGTGATCATGCATCATGATGTATGTAGTCCAATAAATGTTGTTGCAAGTAGTGGATTTATCTATCTTCAGAAATGACTCAAGTAGATATATGGATATTTACTTGATGAGACGTAAGTCTAGATCTTTTGAATTCAGTCAAAAGGTTTTCGACAATGAAGTAGAAGTTATTGTAACAAGAAAATTATGTTTCTACAATTGGATTGCAGAAAGGAATATTTGAGTTACAAGTTTAGCGAATGTCTGATGAGTTGTGAAAGGGGTTTCATAACTTGCACCTCCCGGAACACCACGGCAAGTGGAAAGTCCGTGAAGATGTAATCAAACCATTTATGACATGGTAAGATCAAATATGACATAAATAAATTTGCCATTATCCCTTTTAAAGTGATGCTTTAGAGACTGCGGCTTTTACACTGAAAAGAGCTCCATCAGGTCTGTTGAAATGATGCCATGGTATGGTACGCCCAACCATGTTGTATCTTTTCTTAACATTTGGAATATGGGGCTTGTGTAAAAGGTTACAAACCTATTCCAAATCAGACAAGTGCTACTTTGTAGGTTATCCCAAGTAATTGGGTATTCCTCCCTCACTATACCGAGGCAAATAGGTTTGCCACAAAGAACGGTATGCTTTTTGAAGAAAATGGTTCTTTCAAAAGGTGAGTGGGAGAATAGTGCAACTCGACGAGATAAACAGTATCTTCGTCATCAGGTCAAAGGAAAGAGACCTTGGAAGTAATTCCAGAGTTTCCTACTGCGACTGATACGAAAGTCTCTACAATAAAATGTATGGACTTCGATCGAACTTGCAGCTGAACCACGTGGGCAAGGCTCGTGCAAACCTCTCAGGTGCGCAAACGAGATATTGTTGTTAGACAACAGTATACCTACGATACACAAGGAAGCATTGATGGGCCCTGACTCCGGAATTGGCTAAATGCCAATACAATCCGAGATAGTTTCCATATAAGTGATTCAAGATTAAAACCTTGATACACCTTTCGGAAGACTTAGAGTCTGACGAATATTTATGGAACTATAACTGATACGAATAAAAATGTTTTATCCATAAAGCTCGACTTGTTGCAATACACAAGTTCGAGTTGACTACGATGAGGTTGCTTCACCGTAGCGATGCTTAAAGTCGGTTCGGGTTGAACTAGCAATTAATACATATTTCATATCATGAGATATAAAACAATGGAAGACAAAAGGATTTCCATCTGATGGAAATGAAACCAAGGACTTGCATGTGTTACAGTCCAAGGTATTTTGTCAATCCAGAGGATGCTAGTAAGGGTGCAAACTTCAGAGTTCCAGCGATGGACAGAAGAGAGCAAAGTGGAGTTGGAATCTTCATGTTTTGATGAAATGGTCAAAGGAGTTTTGACTTCATCAATGGATAACGAAGATGCTTATAATTCAAGAAAGTAAGTGGGAGCATAATAATATTTCTAAAAACCTTGTGTGCTTGACACATTGGTAATTGGAATTAAATTTCTTGACACGAATTAGGACTTCATTTGGAAATAGTTTTTCAATGAAGTGCTTGGGCTAAATAGCCTTTATATTAGGCATGATGATCTATGGAGATAGATTTACCTAATAGGGCTGAGCAAAGATACATATTGACAAGATGCTAAAACCTTTTAGCATTAAAAATGTCAAGGAGTGATTCTTGCCGAAGTCACATGGAAAGAGTTTTTGCAAGACTCGGTGTCCCAAAACACTGATGAGCAAAATACATGATGGAGATTCCATACACTCTTGTGTTTGGATTAATCATGTATTCCATGGTATGTAAAAACAACGAGATATGTCCAATACTCCCAAAGTTGTTGCGAGTATAGATACCAAAGTGATCAAAAGTACTGATCATGGGACAACAGTGAAAAAGGGTCATTGAGTACTATAGTAGCACTGATGACATGTTTTCTCGCAAGCGGAGATCATGAAGAGTTCGTTGTAAAAGGTTACATCGATACAGTCTTCAGCCATGCTCGAAGCGATTTTCGATTTAAGTTAAGGGTTTTGTGTAACACACAATGTGGTGGCACAGTTAGTTGGAAAAGGTTTCCAAACAAATTACTGTGGCGAATTCTATAATAGAGGCTAAGTATGTTACCGCTTTCGAAGCGACAAAGAAAATGTTAAATCATATAGTTCATTCATGAATTTGGTATGGTTCCAAGATGGCTTTTGTCAATGGGACACTACTGCAGGTAGTTGCCCCATAACTCAGTCTGAGGAATCCAGGTTCGACCTGTGATTCACATACATACAAAGCCAAGTCCACACAAAATATGAATTTTGTGAAAGCGTAAAAACGCGAGGATACGCAAAGATACACACGGAGCTGAAGTCGTCAGATCCGTTGGACATCAGGCTATACCACATGTGAAGCATATTTACACCGGTGTGCCACAGGTGTAAAGTGCATTAGCATTAACTAGATTATTGACTCTAGTCCAAGTGGGAGTCTGTAGGAGATATGCCCTAGAGGCAATAATAAATGTTATTATTTATCTCCATGCTCATTATTATGTTTATGTTCCATGCTATAACTGCTGTGGTTCCCGAGCCCGTATATCCATAAAGGCTCTGGGGAAAACCCATGTGCACGTGTGGAATAATAAACGGTAAAATGTATTCCTAGTCATGCCTTTAAGACTAGCTCAAGTGTTGCATGATGATTATGTTTTCCCAATCATGGGCATGTCTATGCCAGCAACTTTGAGGGCACAATGTTAGAAGAACATTTGTGTTGAATCGACCCGATTGATGTTATGCTATGAGATTCATTCGTCACAAGTTAATGGTTAATAACACAGAGATGGTTAACGTTTGCATAATTCCTCAGACCATGAGAGTATCGAGTTTCTTCATGCTTGATTCATGAACTTTGGGGTTTGTTAAACGTCATCCGTAACTGGATGGCTATTACGGCGGCTTACGGGTTCATGGGAAAGTATGTCAAGTAACTTGATAGCTCAAGATTGGGATTTGCTCCTCCAACGATGGAGAGATATCTCTGGGCCCTCTCGGTGTTACGGTATCCATCATCGTCTGGCCAGACACTTTGTGATTTGATCACGGGGATGCCGGAACACGGTAACGAGAAAAGAGAACAATACCGGTAACGAGGTAACTAGCATAGTGGACAAGTTGTTGATCCACAGGAATGCCAACATGTCTCACCTCGGGTATTTGTAACATATCGCGAAGCAACAGGAATAGCACACGGCAACTGGAGGTTCACTCGAATATTCATTCGTGTGGGTATAGGGGTCAATATGGGTGTCCACGGCTCCGATGCTGATCATTGATCGGAAAGTGTTCCGGTCATGTCTATACTTCACCGAACCTATAGGGTCACACGCTTAAGGGTCATCTATCTGTTGAACGCTAGACAGGGAGTCTGAGAGAAAGTCACCGAAAATGTTTCGGAGACAACGGAAGAGTTCCAAGAGAGAGAACACCGAAAGAGTTTCGGTAAAACCGAAAAGTTGTTTCGGAATATATTATTTGGTCAAAAAGGGTTTCGGCACCGCCTGGAAATTTTCAGAGGATGCCAGAATTGGTCTGGGAACTTCTGGGAATTTTCGGAGAGAAAAACCGGAAATGTTCCGAAACTGCCGTAACCGCTGTTAATGCTTTCCGCTGATGAAAACCACCGCACCGAAAATGTTTCAGATCATGCCCAGAATAATTTTAGAGGGTGCCGGAAATGTTCTGGGACCTTCTGGAATTTTTCAGAAAAAGTTTCGCGGAAAACATCTTGTCTCAGCGCGAGGGGACAAGATCCCACGAATCGGGGGTTGCATGTTTGGTGGCTTTTTGTCTAGGGAGCATGCATGTTTCATGGAGACATGTTGGTGGCTTGTTGGGGGGGCCCCCCCCATGGGGAGACAAGGTGTGGGCCGGCCCAAGGGCTGCCATGGTGGTGTCTCCTTGGTGCCCCCCTTGTGTTACCATTATGCCCTTTCATGTGTGACATGAAGCTTGGGTATTTTGGTATTTCAACATCCCACCCCACCCCTTGCCTTGGCCTATAAAAGGAGGAGAAGGGGCTGCCATTCTCCCCATCCCTTGCTCTCATACACATGCCAAGATGTTATCTGGCTTCTCTCTCCCTCCCACGAAAAGAGTTTCGTAGAGCCGAAAGGCTGTCTGGGTTCCGGCAGGAACTAGTTCTGGACGGCGAAGCCCTGCCGGATAGGTGACACCGTATGTGTGCAACTCTGTAGAGAGGTCGTAGTTTCGATCTTAGTGCCCGAAGGGCTGTCCAAGTGACGGTCCGAGTTCTGTGAGTCCTCCCGAAGGGCTGTCCGAGTGACCGTTCGGTTTTCGAAGGTCCTCCCGAAGGGCTGTCCGCGACATCGTCCGGTGGACTGTTCGACCGCCTCCCGGAGGGCTGTCCGAAGGGAAGACGAGGGTATACATCCTCGCGGTTGGGAGGTTGTAAATCCTAGCTGCGGGGATCTGCACCGCCGATCGTCATCGACTCTACTTCCGCTGCGCTACGAGTCGGTAACGAAAATGATCAAACCTTGTATGCAGTCTCCATAGTGGTCCTGGGCTGGTGCGTAGGGCGGAAAATTTTTGTTTTCTGCTGCGTTACCCTACAGTGGCCCGATGTTGTTGTTGCTCAAAGATCAGTGCGTTTCCCCACAATATAATACTGGGAAAACGAAGTAGTGGCCCTCTTTCCTCTACATCAGTATAGCTTTGCTGGCTTATCACCTTCATGGACACCTTCTACACAGTCAAGTACATATCCATGGACACCTTCTCTGTTCCAATTTTTGCACCCAATGGTATTTTACTTTCAGAGCTTATAAAATCTTAGATATTGCTTACAAAGGCCGAGACATAATATTTTGATTGCAGACTGCATATTCTTTAGTAATATGCAAAGGCTGAGTGCGAGACACAATGTTTCGATTGCAGTCTTGCAAATTACATATTCTTCAGCAAGTAAATGCCTTCCGATGTTTTGATGCTCTGTTGTTTCAGGCAACACCAATGCAAAATACTCCCTCTGTAAACTAATATAAGAGTGTTTAGATCACTAAAGTAGTGATCTAAACGCTCTTATATTAGTTTACGGAGGGTGTACTAAACTATATAGCCCACCAATGCAAATTTCATCTACTAAGTGATCTAAACAGCAAATGAAACATGCTAGGTATATTTTGTCGAAAATATTTTCAGTTGGAAAAAGGTGTTCTAATCACGAGCAGGATTCTCTAAAATAGTTTAAAAGCATATGTAGGGGAGAGAACATTGTTTGTGTCATTGTTCTATCTAGGATAGAGGTGTATGTTACTACAAGCAGTATAGTAGTGCAAGTATTTGTATAGTGCTCCCATCTTAGGACATGTGATTCTGGAAAAATAGTGCATATTGGAAATACGTGTTTGGTCATTATTCAAATGAACATGTAGACCCCAATGTCCTATATATCCTGTTTCTTTCAGTTCCTCACTCTGATATCATAGTTTTACAAGGGGAAAATGAAACTGGTGTAGATGAGCATTTAATTAGCCATAATACGCATATTCAATTTCCCGAGAACGCTGGTGTTTGCTACACTACACCTATGATTATACTTATGTTTGGTTTGTTTTCTCAGTGAAATTAATTTTACATTTTCACCCCCCTAAGTAATCCCAGAGAGCGAGGGAGGGGAGGCGGGAAGGAGCACAACTGCATGGATACGTGTTTGAAATTCAAAGTGAGTGAAGATGGGGTGGAACAGGGATTGCAAGACGGATACACCATTAAAAAGGGGATTGTGCATGAAAAATATGCAAAGGTGAGATTGATTTTTTAAGCCACCAGAAAACTCTACTACTAATTGGTATTGATAAAAACACATTGGGCTATGCATGTCACTCAGCAAGTACAGCATGACAGTAATTCCTCCTGTACATTCATAGAAACATCATAAACTACTGACAAATGCACTGTATTGTTATTGTAAAGCGTGTTTTGGTGAAATATTTGAATCTCAACCCTTGGAAATCCACTACTGCCTAAGTTGACCAACTACATCCTTATCTAATACAAGCAAAATCAGGGACCAAAGGGTCAATATTTGTCAATGTTTGGAAGGCTCGCAAAAGCTAGATAATTCTCTCAACCCTTTCCAGATTTTTTTTCCTCAAGAGGCCTTGTTTGGAAGGTATTATCTGATAATTGTTGGTTTGAATGACAACAGAAAAGAGAGTTGAGGATCTAAATAACAAATATTGGAAGGATAGAACGACATTTGCTTTAAATAGAATTAGTTAGTTGAGGCTAGAACAACAACATATGCAGCTAACATGGCTCTAGCAACTACCAAAGTACATTTTAGGCAAGCACGCCTGATCAGCTACAGACCATTTAATCGCTAGTGCTGAAAGACACATACCTCCATGTCTCCTTGCGTCCATGGCTATCTCTGTACCTCCCCTTTGTCTGGATGGTCTTCTCAATGTTGCAGGGGCCACTATTGCCATTATTTGCTGCTCCTCCTACACCACATCTGCAACCATGATAAAAAAATATCCTTGTTCGAGTTAGTCAAAGAGTGAACTGGTTCTTATGGAACCAACCAAGAGATACGATCCCTCTTTGCAGATGCAAACATCTTTCAACATTGTACAATTCTTCTTCTACAAGTAGTCATGAGAGTTAAAATATGCATCCATGCACCGTCTCTTTGCAACATTGTGACAACAAGTGGCACCTGTAGTAGGAAAACATATGATGTGTGAAGAACTATATGCTATGAAAATTATATAACATGGTAAAATCAATTCAGAAAATGAATATACCCTAGAATTAAATCTAATCTAAATGAATTTGGTTGGACTTTAGATATATTTTCTTGACAATCAATTCCAAATGTGTAGAGAATGTTTGAATAGATGTAGTTTTGGTAGAGCAAATAAATAAAGGAAAGCCTCCAGCCAGTTACGCTCGTCGCTGTCTTGTGCACCGCCTTCTTCTTCATGAACCAAAACTGAAGGCATCACATTAGTAGGGTAAATTCCAAGCTTTCATAGAGCACTCATGCCAATCGAGGTCGAGACCTACCAGTTTAATCAGTTTTAGTTGGGCATTCTAGTAATTACAATTGGCATGGTGATCGACAAACTAAGTCCCTTAAAGCAAAAAAGAATGGATTACAGATAGTATGATCAAGCAGAATGATATCTAAATTTTGGTTATCATTTACCCTATTCCCATATGGTTAGATAAATTCAGACTGAAATGTCAGATTTGCTAATGCCCGGGACGAATATGCAAGGCGATTGAAAAAGCACAAGACCCAGTATAACACATCAGTTCAACATAAGAAGAAGTACATGCGAACAGTTCATATGAAGCACATGAGAATAACTACACAGAATCCAGTTTCTGAATTTTGAAATAAAACGCTAATCCTAGTTTGTTACTACATGACCTTGGATTAGAGGTGAGAAAATTAGGGGAATGGCTTTTCATTCATTGACTTCTTGCCTTGCAGAACCTTCCAAAGGGTATAACTCTTTATTACTACTCCCTCCGTCCCAAAATAAGTGACTCAACTTTGTACTAAATTTTGGGATGGAGGGAGTAAATGTGAAGGAGTCAATGCCGATGAATCCAAAAGAAAAACTAATTTTATACATCAACTGATGCAGGTAGCAAAGCATGTTTGACAAAAAATTATGCTGCTAATAAAAGAAAAGGAATACACCTTATTATCGAGATTGTAGCTTCTAAAAAATAAGGTGGTATCAAACCAAGCCTGTAAGCAATAGAATTGGAGATCATTAAATATTGCATCGACAAATGCTAGATACTAATAGAAGGATTGAACAAAAACTTGGCAAGCAATTCAATATGAATTCTCCCTTCCAATGGTTCATATCATAGATAAACAAAACCAGAAACACAGTAGGCTAAAATAGAGGGGTAATTTAAAATTATTAGCCTAAGGATGATTTTTTGAATAAACCACGTGTCAAAATAGCGAGGTAATTCAAAATCAGTAGCCTAAGGCTAAAATAGAAGGTACCATCAGATTTAGAGATAGCGAGGAAATTAAGCAAATCAGTTCAGTGAACCTCATCCTGTCAATATCTTATATCTCAAAATCCAATAGACTCCAAAATCTGAAGACAAGAAGTAGAACACTAAAAGAACTTCCTAAGGTAAACATACAGTTCGCATATGGACAGGAGAATGCTTTTGCCAATAAATTAATGTTGTGTCGCTGCCAATAAAAACACTTGCAAAGACGTATATTAGTTTCTCCCCTCCCTTCACTCTGCTCTCTTGATTCATGATTCATCTAACAACATCATGGGGTACTCCTCATTTGAATACACAGGTGACGAAAGCAAACAAGCATATGCTGATTAAGTAATGGTTCACTGGTTAAGAACAACTCACCACATCTCCTCTAGTCCATTCACGCATACAATTTCCAGTTTGTCAGTATCATTTATGTGTGACATCTGAGACCAAATCTTAAGTTGAAGTTGGTTTCTCTTCCATCTACAAAAAAAAATTATCAATAGAATCACAAAAATCTAATGCAGCTATGGTAGACACGGAGACTGCCTCCTCACCGGATCGGGTCGGAGCGGTGTCCCGAGAGAGAAGACGCACAAGGTGCCTGCCCCCTTGATCTACCTCTCTCCACGAGATGTAGCCGTGGCGGATCTGGTCGCCGCCCGGCGAACTTGCTCGACTCGATTTGGGGCTTCCCCGCTTTAAGGAAAGAAGGTGAGTGGAGGATGGTGCTAGCGGGGGAGAGGGCAGAGCTCTGTGTGGGGAAGACGGCAGCGGCTCCTCTCGGGCCTCGGCGGCGGCGATGGGCTCTGCTATGGCGGCTGGGGCATCCTTGACGATCGATGTAGGAAACATATCGAGGGGAGCCTTGTTGCCTGATTGTTTTTTCCTTGTCTGCGAGAGGAGAGACAAAAAAACAAACGGTGCTGGGAGGGGGACGAAAAAAATCAAACCAAAGTGGGAGATGAAATAACCATGGAGGTTAGTGAGACATTAGGAGTAGAGATACTGTTTCATTACAAATTAAGTAGGTACATAAATGCTTTAATAATGAGATTTCTTTGTTATGATTTACACATTAATTTTCTTAAAATCGGTTATTTATTTCCTAATTAATGTGATTGAGCGATTTAAGGTAAGATTAATTAATTTAGATTTGATATTTAGAGATTGATCCTGATTGATTCTTTCACATAAAGACATTACTAACTAACTTGCGCCAGCATGGAAAGTTCTGATTCGTTCAGATTTTTTCGTTGTGTGAGAGGGTGACGTGCAAATAAACCAGTGGGATGGTGGGGGGGCAAAAAATAACCGGTTGAAAAAAAACCGGATGAAAGTGGTGGGACGAAAAAAAACCTGGACGCAATCCTACCAACTGCTCCATTAGGAGTAGAGATTGAGCGATTTAAGGTAAGATTAATTAATTTAGATTTGATATTTAGAGATTGATCCTGATTGATTCTTTCACATAAAGACATTACTAACTAACTTGCGCCAGCATGGAAAGTTCTGATTCGTTTAGATTTTTTTGTTGTGTGAGAGGGTGACGCGCAAATAAACCAGTGGGATGGTGGGGGGGGACAAAAAATAATCGGTTGAAAAAAAACGAACGAAAGTGGTGGGACAAAAAAAAACCTGGACGCAATCCTACCAACTGCTCCATTAGGAGTAGAGATTAGTAAGCATGCTTCCATGGTGAAAACTCAAGTAGAACAAGTACTTAAGGCACAGAATGATTTGCTCAATGAGTTGAATAGTAAGAACAATGATAATGATGTTAGGGTTATGACTAGAGGTGGTAAGATGACCCAGGAACCTTTGTATCCTGAAGGCCATCCTAAGAGAATTGAGCAAGATTCTCATAGAATTAATACTGATGCACCTAGTCCTCTTAGTAATAAAAAGAAAGAGAAAATTGATAGGACTTTGCATGCTTCTAGTGAACCTGTTATAGATATACCTGAGAATCCAAATGACATTTCTATTTCTGATGTTGAGACACAATCTAGTGATGAACATGAACCTAGTGATAATGTTAATGATGATGTTCATGTTGATGCTCAACCTAGTAATGATAATGATGTGGAGGTAGAACCTGCTATTGATCTAGATAACCCACAACCTAAGAATCAATGTTATGATAAGAGAGACTTCGTTGCTAGGAAACATGGTAAAGAAAGAGAACCATGGGTTCAGAAACCCATGCCCTTTCCTCCTAAACCATCCAAGAAAAAGGATGATGAGGATTTTGAGCGCTTTGTTGAAATGCTTAGACCTGTCTTTTTGCGTATGCGTTTGACTGATATTCTGAAAATGTCTCCTTATGCTAAGTATATGAAGAATATTGTTACAAATAAAAGAAAGATACCGGAAGCTGAAATTTCCACTATGCTTGCTAATTACATTTTCAAGGATGGAATACCAAAGAAACTAGGAGACCCAGTAATATCAACTATACCATGCTCCATTAAAAGAAACTATGTTAAAACTGCTTTGTGTGATTTGGGAGCCGGTGTTAGTGTTATGACTTTCTCTTTATATCGTAGACTTGATTTGAATAAGTTGGCACCTACTGAAATCTCTTTGCAAATGGCTGATAAATCAACTACCATACCCATCGGTATTTGTGAGGATGTGCCTGTTGTGGTTGCAAACATTACTATCTTAACGGACTTTGTTATTCTTGATATTCCCGAGGACGACAGTATGTCGATCATCCTTGGTCGACCCTTTTTGCATACTACAGGGGCTGTTATTGATTGCAACAAGGGCAATGTCACTTTTCATGTTAATGGCAATGAGCATACGGTACACTTTCCGAAGAAACAACCTCAAGTTCATAGTATCAATTCTATTGGAAAATTTTCAACTATTACTATTGGAGGTTTTGAATTCCCTCTTCCTACTGTCAAAAAGAAATATGATATTCTTATTGTTGGGGACATGCATATCCCCGTTGAGGTAACCTAGCGTTATTCAAAAATTCTCTAGTTTCATGTTACTCGCAAGAGGTTTGTTAATAAGACTTGATCAACCTTGTTAATGGATTCCTTTTGATGGGCATGAGATGGATGAATTTATAAAGCACAACTTTCTGTACCTACTTTTTACTTTCTGTTTTGTTGAATAAATAAAGCAAAAATAGTATTGTCCGCCTAATTTCTGATTTATCCATGCAATAAAAAAATGACCTGAAAATAAAAGTTCTCCAAATGCCCTGAAAATTTAGTATGATTTTTTATAGAATATTTAAGGATTTTTGGCACTGAGAACACACCAGGGGGCTGCACCTGTGGACCACAAGGGTGGAGGGTGCCCCCCTGGGGCGCGCCCTGCCTTATGGGTCCCATGTGGCCCCCCCTCACTTATTCCAGCACCCATCCACTTCGTCTTCCTCCAGAAAAAATCATCCCGTTGCTCAAACCCGTGTTCTAGCTCATTTTGCTACCATTTTCGATCTCCTTGCTCAAAGCTCCATTTGCAAAACTGTTTTGGGGGATTGTTCATCGGTATGTGACTCCTCCAATGGTCCAATTAGTTTTTGTTCTAGTGCTTTATTTATTGCAATTTTTTGCTGCTGTGGTGACCCTGTTCTTGAGCTTGCATGTCAAATTTATATGGTCTAAAGTAGTTTTGATGCATGATATAGCTTCTAGACACTTGTAGGAGTAGTTGCCATCAATCTTGTCAAGTTTGGTTCACTTTTATTTTGAGTCACTAAAAATTTCAGAAATTTTTAGAGAAAAGAAATGATGAAGAGATGGTTGAGAGGCTCTTCAAGCCGGGGTTCAAAGGAAAATGAAAATGAAGAGAAGAAGAAGCCCAAGTACAACCTTCCTCGCACCACGGAGGTTCGGCCGTGTGAATGGCCAAGCGATGCATTCTTGAGGGCGACCGGAATTTATGAGGATTTCTATTATTTGGCTGAGAATGCAGGCATCACCGACTTCCTCCATGATAAGTGTGATCAATATCTCCTACTCACCAATACCTTCGTGCAAAATTTTCTCTTTCATGCTAGGAAATCACCACCCACGGTAGAGTTTTATTTATATGATGAGCATAAGGAGATGACGCTTTATGATTTTTGCGAGGTTTGCAAATTACCTTATGAGGGCAGCGTCAGTGAAGCATGTCCTAGAGATGTGGAAGATTTTATTGATGAAGTTACCGTAGGGGAAGGGAGAGGAGTGTCGGAAGTGAGAGTGGCTAGTTTGCATTTTCCTGTTTTGCACTATTCCTCATTATTTGCTGGGAGATGTTTAATTGGTCGGCGGGAGAGTGGAGGCCTTAGTGCCCCTGACCTCACTATCTTGCGCCATGCTTTACTTCTGTGACGTCCTCAACTCAATTATGCACTAATCATACACGCAAACATGCACGACCAAGCACAAGGACTCACGGGAAGATATCACAACACAACTCTAACATAAATAAGTGGAGATCCATGAATATTACAGACCAGGGATCACGAGGATCCGAATACATAAGTCAGTCATACAAATAATATCTGGGTACAGACATAGTTAGCCAAGGTTTGCCTTAAGAAGGCTAGCACAAACAATGACTCTAGATCGAAAGGCGAAGGCCTCCTACCTAGGGCCTCCGATCCTACTCCTGGTCGGCTGGCTCGAACCAGTAGTATGTGCCATCTGGACCCTCCTAGTAGTAAGCTCCTGCGGTGGCATCTGGCTCTTGAGCTCCATCGTCTGATGTAACATCAAAAAGGGGTATGGGGAAAAAGAGGTAGCAAAGCAACCATGAGTACTCATCCAAAGTACTCAGCAAGCAAGGATCTACACTACATATGCACTGTTATCAAAGGGAAAGGGCTGTATATGTGGACTAGGCTGCAGAAATGCCAGAATAGAGAGAAGGCCTAGTCCTATCGAAGACTAGCATCTTCAAGCTCCTCCAGGGTCTTGCAGCATTAGAAGAGTGCAGATTAACATATTATTAAGCAAGCATATTGAGGCAAAGCCTAGAGATCCTTCCTCGACTCCCTGCGAGAAAGTGATCCCGGAGCTTCAATTAATTAAACAAGTATCCAGTTCAAGTAATAGATCGGGATACCAAACTGAGCGTCCTGTTACCGTGGACACGGCTATTCGAATAGATCACTTCCCTGCAAGGGTGCACTACTGTTACCCAACACGCTCGATCCCCTCTGGCCGGACACACTTGCTGGGTAATGCCCGGCCTCGGGAGATCAACATGAAGCAGCGCCCTACCTAGGCTCAGCAGAGAGGTCAACACGCCGGACTAACCTATGTACCCTGGGGTCTTGGGCCATCGCCCCGGGCGCTCCCGCGCGTTGCGAGACTGGCCGGGGAGCAGGCGCAACACTGAACTCGTCAGTGAAGTATCCAGCCCAACCCCAACAATCAGCCCGCACGGAGAACTGTGACGTCTGATGAGCTTTCGGGAGAAACGTACGACGTAGAGGGCTCCATAAACCATTATCCCGCGTGGTGGTAGTGCGTATAGGGCACGATGACCCACTCAGATCAAATACCTAAATCCGTTAGGCGTATTTAATAATTCACGGAGACGATCAGAGTTTCTGACACTCCACCACATTATCTCTCTCGGGTGCCCTTCCGGCAAGCCTGACTGCATAATTTCCCCGCGGGTACCGCTAAGGGTCGACCCGCCTGCGACAAAGGTCAAAGTAACCATGTGGTCATAACATCAAGGGGGAAACCCCAAGGAATCACCCTCGGTGGATTCCACTCGATGAAATCATCAAGGCGAACATAGGAGGAATCACCCTCGAGGTTCACACTTGAGGGGTTGCACGACAGAGTCGTATCGGGAGTGGTTAAGGAGGAATCACCCTTGATGACCACGACCGAACAGCTACACTGCAGAGTTATCATCAGGAGTGCGTTACGAGGTATCACCCTCGGCACTCGATAGTAACTATGCAGAGTCGTACAACAAAGGGGGGGTAAAGTGAGGTGTCGGGCTCTGGTCGTCGATCACGTTGATCGAGTCATCGATGATGAAGCAGAGGCAACAAGGACAAAGTGGGGGTCACTGATGGATCACTAACCAACCTATACTAAGCAGTTTAGGTTAAGCAGGTAGTTATCAATAAGTAGGTTAAAAAAAGCAGGCTATGCATTAGAATAGGAGCAATCAATTACAATAGCAAAATCTAATGCAAGCATGGGAGAATGGAATGGGCGATATCAGAGTGATCAAGGGGGGGGCTTGCCTGGAAGCTCTGCTGAGTGGGGGTGGTCGTCAGAAGGCTGCTCGTCCAGAGCATAGTCGTACTCTGCTGCGTCGGCGTCGGTCTCGGCATCTATCGAGAGAGAAGGAGGGGGAAAGAAACAATAAATTCATGGCAAAAATGCAAACAATATGCATGACATGCCTAAATGATATGCAGAGGTGTTCTACTGCCTAACTAAATGATTTAGTTAATTTAGGAATTTGTTTGGATTTATTTTATTAAAGTTAAGCACTATTCATTTATCGAAACCAGTCTAAAAGTTCCATGTTCAGGTAGTTAGGGGCATCTGACAGCAATACGAAGGGCGTATTCGGATTCGTCTCGTTGTTCTGAGCAACTTTCATGTATAAAACTTTTTCATCCGAGCTATGGTTTATTTTATATGATTTTCTAAAGTTTTAATCATTTTCTGGATTTTTTTTAATTATCTTAAATCAACATTATCCAAAACAGTATGGGATGATGTCATCATGACGTAGAGGTGATGTCTGCGGTCAACAGTCCGCTGACCAGAGTCAAACCTGACCTGTGGGTCCGGTGGGACCCACATGTCAGTGACTGTGGCACTAACAGAGGGGTTAGTCTAAACTAATTAGGTTAATTAGTGGGTGGGACCCACTGTCAATGAGTGATTAGCATTTAAATTAATTAATTAACAGATTATCTATTTAACTAAAATCGTTTAATCAGGCGGGACCCACATGTCAGTGACATGGGGCCGGCCACGTTAGCGGCTGACCAGGTCAATGGGTCAAGGGGGCCCACCCGTCAGCGACACACGGGTGAAGCCCATCGGCGCCAGGTCAGCACGGCGGCCGGAGCAATGCCGGCGACCTCTCCAGCGGCGGATCCGCGCCAGAGTTGGCCGAAAATCGCGTACAAGGCGCGGAAGGGGGTGCGGCCTAGCTCATTCGAACATGCGCTCCATCGCCACGTCAAACGGTGGCGGTGGTTGGCCGTGGGGTGGCCGGAGCAGAGCGCGGCGAGCACAACGGCGGCCGGCCGGAGTCGGGCGAGTGGGGATCAGCGGCTGGGGTGCGTTTGCGGGCAAATAAAAGGGCTAGGCGAGGCCTACGCGGTGCGGCGAGCGCGATGGTGGCACGCACGGGGCCCGAGGGTCACCGTGGCTACGCCGGCGACGAGGTCAGGCGGCGGAGGGTTCGGCCATCTCGAAATGCGGCGGCTACAGGACGCGGGCGAGCTAACGAAGAGGGGGAGGAGGAGCAAGAGCTCACCGGGCTCCTGTAGGCGTGCAAGGCGTGCTTGGGGAGGGCTTGACGGAGGCGTACGGCGGCGGCGATCGGCGACGACCGAGGTCGGGGAGCAGCTCGATCCCGAGGCTGTGGTGGCATCGAGCTCGATCCAGAGGGCGGAGAGAAAGTATAGGCAACAAGCGGAGCGGACGGGCTCGTTGGAGAGGCAATTGAGGCTCGGTTGCCACGCTAAGACACGGTCATGGCGGCGGCGACCTCGGGTGGCTGCGCAAGGAGGAAGATAGCGGGCAAGGGAGAGAGCGAGGGGGAGACTGGGACTGGCTAGGGTTGCGGGAGGCCACTGGGGTCCTTATCCATCCCGGGGAGGCGGCGGATGGGCGACGCGTGCGGCCTCGTCGGCATGTCAGCGGGCGCGGGCGACAGCGCGCGATGAGGACGACGAGGCGGCTAGGTGGGCTGGGCCGTTTCGGTTGACTGAGGCCCAGCTGCAGTGGGCCTTTTTCTTTTTCTTTCCTTTCTGTTTTCTGTTTTCTGTTTTCTTTTGTTTTTCTGTTTTTGCAAAAATGTGTGGCCCCAATTATAGTTTTGTAAAATATGTGAACTAGCCACAATATTTCAGTGCAACCTTTACTACTGCCATAAAAAGGTTTTGAGTCCATATAATTTCATTTGGATTTTATTTAATTACAAATGGATTAAATACTTCTGTTTTGCTACTGTTTATTGCTGTTATATTTATTTAACTAATTTAGTTAATGTTTCTGTTATTTTTCCAAATGCTTTGGGAATATTTGCAACATGATGAACATTTTAGTTTCCAATTTGGAACAACTTTTATTTTCACTTTAATTTAATTTGAAGTTTGAATTAGGAGTTTGAAACGCAATATGATGCAAATGATGACTAGGCACTATTAAACTTGCTGACATGGCATTAATTAAGGGTGATCACTGTGGTTAATTACATGGGGTGTTACAATTCTCCTCCTCTAACAAGAATTCTCGTCCCGAGAATTAAGAAGAAGACTGAAAGAAAGCGGGGCGTTCTTCGCGAAGACGATCCTCGCGTTCCCAAGTGGCTTCATCTTCAGAATGATTCGACCACTGAACTTTTAGGAATTTGATTGCCTTCTGACGAGTTTGACATTCAGCTTGATCAAGAATACGGATGGGATATTCTAGATAAGACAGATCTTCCCGTAATTCAAGCATTTCATGATCCACAGCTCGAATAGGACCCTTGAAGCAGCGACGAAGTTGGGATACATGAAAGACATCATGCACTTGATAATTTTCTTCGTGAGGACGCAATTGTCGAGAGCCATAAGCAATCACTTTGCGCTCTTGCATTAGGACACAGCCTAATCCTTGACGAGAAGCATCGCAGTATATCACGAAGTCCTTGCGAGTATCCGGGGGTGCTAGCACTGGGGCAGATGTCAACTTATCTTTTAGCGTCTGAAAGCTTTCTTGACATTTTTCTGTCCAATCAAACTTAACACCTTTGTGGAGCAGGTCAGTCAGTGGCTTTGCAATCTTGGAAAAGTTCTCAACGAATCGACGGCAATAACTAGCGAGTCTGAGAAAACTCCTAACTTGCTTAACATTCTTCGGGGGAGTCCAGTCAAGAATAGCCTGTACTCGCTCGGGGTTAACAGCAATGCATGGGCAGGTAGTCAAAGAGATTGATGATGATAACACAGATCAACGAGAGGCAAGGATGGCATTGCTCACCATGAATTCAATTAACATCTCGGAAGAAGTCAAAACGTTGACGTTGAACACGACACATTTTGCCGAGTGATTCCAAATGTGTCAAATGACGGTGTGAGAAGTATATGATAACTTGGAAAGAAAAGGCTAAACAAATCAATGGAAAAGAAAAAGATGATTATCAAATTAATACTTTCAAGGGAAAGAATTAGCTTCAGACAGTCCAGCTCTTCGGGTGAAAGTGATCACGAGATCCTCGAGTTAGCAAAATCATTTAACCCGAATTAGAAGAGAGATCAGAGTCCCAGAGTATAGAAGAGGAATAAAAGATACTAACTCCACCCAGTTGGCGACGTGGGCCCGTAAGCCACACAGCCAAGTTAGTAAATTAGTTTTTCGATGTCTAGACTCAACTTCGACCAAGGAATTGGAAGGGGGCTTCCTAAAGGCAGTCGGCTCTGATACCAACTTGTGACGTCCCTGACTCAATCATGCACTAATCATACACGCAAACGTGCACGACCAAGCACAGGGACTCACGGGAAGATATCACAACACAACTCTAACACAAATAAACGGAGATCCACGAATATTACAGACCAGGGATCACGAGGATCTGAATACATAAGTCAGTCATACAAATAATATCTGGGTACAGACATAGTTAGCCAAGGTTTGCCTTAAGAAGGCTAGCACAAACAACGACTCTAGATCGAAAGGTGAAGGCCTCATGCCTAGGGCCTCCGACCCTACTCCTGGTCGGCTAGCTCGAACCAGTAGTACGTGCCATCTGGACCCTCCTGGTAGTAAGCTCCTGCGGTGGCATCTAGCTCCTGAGCTCCATCGTCTGATGTAACATCAAAAAGGGGTATGGGGGAAAAAGAGGTAGCAAAGCAACCGTGAGTACTCATCCAAAGTACTCAGCAAGCAAGGATCTACACTACATATGCACTGTTATCAAAGGGAAAGGGCTGTATATGTGGACTAGGCTGCAGAAATGCTAGAATAGAGAGAAGGCCTAGTCCTATCGAAGACTAGCATCTTCAAGCTCCTCCAGGGTCTTGCAGCATTAGAAGAGTGTAGATTAACATATTATTAAGCAAGCATATTGAGGCAAAGCCTAGAGATCCTTCCTCGACTCCCTGCGAGAAAGTGATCCCGGAGCTTCAATTAATTAAACAAGTATCCAGTTCAAGTAATAGATCGGGATACCAAACTGAGCGTCCTGTTACCGTGGATACGGCTATTCGAATAGAGCACTTCCCTGTAGGGGTGCACTACTGTTACCCAACACGCTCGATCCCCTCTGGCCGGACACACTTGCTGGGTAATGCCCGGCCTCGGGAGATCGACACGAAGCAGCGCTCTACCTAGGCTCAGCAGAGAGGTCAACACGCCGGACTAACCTATGCACCCAGGGGTCTTGGGCCATCGCCCCGGGCGCTCCTACGCGTTGCGAGACTGGCCGGGGAGCAGGCGCGACACTGAACTCGTCAGTGAAGTATCCAGCCCAACCCCAACAATCAGCCCGCACGGAGAACTGTGATGTCTGATGAGCTTTCGAGAGAAACGTACGACGTAGAGGGCCCCATAAACTATTATCCCGCATGGTGGTAGCGCGTATAGGGCACGACGACCCACTCAGATCAAATACCCAAATCCCTTAGGCGTATTTAATAATTCGTGGAGACGATCAGAGTTTCTGACGCTCCGCCACAATATCTCTCTCGGGTGCCCTTCTGGCAAGCCCGGCTGCATAATTTCCCCGCGGGTACCCCTCAGGGTCGACCCGCCTGCGACAAAGGTTAAAATAACCATGTGGTCTAACATCAAGGGGGAAACCCCGAGGAATCAGCCTCGGTGGATTCCACTCGATGAAATCATCAAGGCAAACATAGGAGGAATCACCCTCGAGGTTCACACTTGAGGGGTTGCACGACAGAGTCGTATCGGGAGTGGTTAAGGAGGAATCACCCTCGATGACCATGACCGAACAGCTACACTGCAGAGTTATCATCAGGAGTGCGTTACGAGGTATCACCCTCGGCACTCGATAGTAACTATGCAGAGTCGTACAACAAAGGGAGGTGAAGTGAGGTGTCGGGCTCTGGTCGTCAATCATGTTGATCGAGTCATCGATGATGAAGCAGAGGCAACAAGGACAAAGTGGGGGTCACTGATGGATCACTAACCAACCTATGCTAAGCAGTTTAGGTTAAGCAGGTAGGTATCAATAAGTAGGTTACAAAAAGCAGGCTATGCATCAGAATAGGAGCAATCAATTACAGTAGCAAAATCTAATGCAAGCATGGGAGAATGGAATGGGCGATATCGGAGTGATCAAGCGGGGGGGGGGGGGGCTTGCCTGGAAGCTCTGCTGAGAGGGGCTGGTCGTCAGAAGGCTGCTCGTCCGGAGCGTAGTCGTACTCTGCTGCGTCGGCGTCGGTCTCGGCGTCTATCGAGAGAGAAGGAGGGGGAAAGAAACAATAAATTCATGGCAAAAATGCAAACAATATGCATTACATGCCTAAATGATATGCAGAGGTGTTCTACTGCCTAACTAAATGATTTAGTTAATTTAAGAATTTGTTTGGATTTATTTTATTAAAGTTGAGCACTATTCATTTATCAAAACCAGTCTAAAAGTTCCATGTTTAGGTAGTTAGGGGCATCTGATAGCAATACGAAGGGCGTATTCAGATTCATCTTGTCGTTCTGAGCAACTTTCATGTATAAAACTTTTTCATCCGAGCTACGGTTTATTTTATATGATTTTCTGAAGTTTTAATCATTTTCTGGATTTTTTTAATTATCTTAAATCAACATTATCCAAAACAGTATGGGATGACATCATCATGACATAGAGGTGATGTCAGCGGTCAACAGTCCGCTGACCAGAGTCAAACATGACATGTGGGTCCAGTGGGACCCACATGCCAGTGACTGTGGCACTAACAGAGGGGTTAGTCTAAACTAATTAGGTTAATTAGTGGGTGGGACATACTGTCAGTGAGTGATTAGCATTTAAATTAATTAATTAATTAATTAACAGATTATCTATTTAACTAAAATCGTTTAATCAGGCAGGACCCACATGTCCGTGACATGGGGCCGGCCACGTCAGCGGCTGACCGGGTCAATGGGTCAACGAGGCCCACCCGTCAGCGACACAGGGGTGAGGCCCATCAGCGCCAGGTCAGCACGGCGGTCGGAGCAACGCCGGTGACCTCTCCAGTGGTGGATCTGCGCGAGAGTTTGCCGGAAATCGCGTATAGGGCGCGGAAGGGGGTGCGGCCTAGCTCGTTCGAACATGCGCTCCATCGCACGTCAAACGGTGGCGGTGGTTAGCCGTGGGGTGGCCAGAGCGGAGCGCGGCGAGCACAACAGCAGCCGGCCAGAGTCGGGCGAGTGGGGATCAGTGGCTGGGGTGCGTTTGCGGGCAAACAAAAGGGCTAGGCGAGGCCTACGCGGTGCGGCGAGCGCGATGGTGGCACGCACGGGACCCGATGGTCACCGTGGCTATGCCAGCGACGAGGTCAGGCGGCGGAGGGTTCGGCCATCTCGAAATGCGGCGGCTACGGGACACGGGCGAGCTAACGAAGAGGGGGAGGAGGAGCAGGAGCTCATCGGGCTCCTGTAGGCGTGCAAGGCGTGCTCGGGGAGGGCTCAACGGAGGCGTACGGTGGCGGTGATCGGCGACGGCCGAGGTCGGGGAGCAGCTCGATCCCGAGGCTGTGGTGGCGCTGAGTTCGATCCAGAGGGCGGAGAGGAAGTAGAGGCAGCAAGCGGAGCGGACGGGCTCGTCGGAGAGGCAATCGAGGCTCGATTGCCGCACTAAGACACGGCCATGGCGGCGGCGACCTCGGGTGGCTGTGTGAGGAGGAAGATAGCGGGCAAGGGGGAGACTGGGGCTGGCTAGGGTTGCGGGAGGCCACTGGGGTCCTTATCCACCCCGGGGAGGCAGCGGATGGGCGACGCGTGCGGCCTCGTCGGCGTGTCAGCGGGCGCGGGGCGACAGTGCGCGATGAGGACGACAAGGCGGCTAGGTGGGCTGGGCCGTTTCGGTTGACTTAGGCCCAGCTGCAATGGGCCTTTTTCTTTTTCTTTCCTTTCTATTTTCTGTTTTCTTTTGTTTTTCTATTTTTGCAAAAATGTGTGGCCCCAATTATAGTTTTGTAAAATATGTGAACTAGCCACAATATTTCAGTGCAACCTTTACTACTGCCATAAAAAGGTTTTGAGTCCATATAATTTCATTTGGATTTTATTTAATTACAAATGGATTAAATACTTCTGTTTTGCTGCTGTTTATTGCTGTTATATTTATTTAACTAATTTAGGTAATGTTTCAGTTATTTTTCCAAATGCTTTGGGAATATTTGCAACATGATGAACATTTTAGTTTCCAATTTGGAACAACTTTTATTTTCACTTTAATTTAATTTGAAGTTTGAATTAGGAGTTTGAAATGCAATATGATGCAAATGATGACTAGGCACTTTTAAACTTGCTGACATGGCATTAACTAAGGGTGATCACTGTGGTTAATTACATGGGGTGTTACAACTTCGTGATAGAACTTTTAGTTTGGGCGCTATTATTGCTCGACTGTTGAGTTTAAACCGTTCGAGGGGCCCTATCTTTGGGGGTATCTATGCCTCATGCCTTGCTAGATGCTTCGAGATACCTATTAGGCATGATGAGAAAGAGGAGATGCTGCTACCTGATATCTACTACACAACTTGGTCTTGTAGACTCGTGTTGGGCCTCCAAGCGCAGAGTTTTGTAGGACAGTAGCAAATTTCCCTCAAGTGGATGACCTAAGGTTTATCAATCCGTGGGAGGCGTAGGATAAAGATGGTCTCTCTCAAACAACCCTGCAACCAAATAATAGAAAGTCTCTTGTGTCCCCAACACACCAAATACAATGGTAATTTGTATAGGTGCACTAGTTCGGCGAATAGATGGTAATAAAAGCATAGCAATGATAGTAAATATTGATTTTTGTAATAGGAACAATAAAAAAACAGCAAGATAGCAATTGATAAAATGGAGCACAAATGGTATTGCAATGCTTGAAAATGAGGCCTAGGGTCCATACTTTCGCTAGTGCAATCTCTCAACAATGCTAATCTAATTGGATCATATAACCATCCCTCAAAGTGCGATGAAGAATCACTCCAAAGTTCTTATCTAGCGGAGAAAATAAGAAGAAATTGTTTGTAGGGTACGAAACCACCTCAAAGCTATTATTTTCGATCAATCTATCCTAGAGTTCGTACTAAAATAACACCAAGCTATTCTTTTTGATTGATCTAACCAAGAGTTCGTACTAAAATAACACCATATGATACACATCAACCAACTCTAATGTCACCTAGATACTCCAATGTCACCGCGAGTATCCGTGAGTTGATTATACGATATGCGTCAAACAATTTCAGATTCATAATACTCAATCCAACACAAAGAACCTCAAAGAGTGCCCCAAGATTTCTACCGGAGAAACAAAGACAAGAACATGCATCAACCCCTATGCATAGATTATCCCAATGTCACCTCGGGAATCCGCGAGTTGAGTGCCAAAACATATATCAAGTGAATCAATATGATACCCCATTGTCACCATGGGTATTCATAGCAAGACATACATCAAGTGTTCTCAAATCCATAAAAGTATTCAATCCGATAAAAACGAAATCTCAAAGGGAAAACTCAATTCATCACAACAAGATAGAGAGGGGAAAACACCATATGTTCCAACTATATTAACAAAGCCGGCGATACATCAAGATCGTGCCATCTCAAGAACACGAGAGAGAGAGAGAGAGGGAGAGAGAGAGAGATTAAACACATAGCTACTGGTACAAACCCTCAGCCCCGAGGGTGGACTACTCCCTCCTCATCATGGTGACCGCCGGGATGATGAAGATGGCCACCGGTGATGATTTCCCCCTCCGGCAGGGTGCCTGAACAGGGTCTAGATTGGTTTTTCATGGCTACAGAGGCTTGCGATGGCGGAACTTCTGATCTAGGGTTACCCCTGATGGTTTCTCTATTTATAGGATTTTTTGGTGTCGGTTTCACCCAGAGATGGGCCTCAAGGTGAGCACAACCCACCAGGGCGCGCCCGGGGCCCCTGGCATGCCCCGGTGTCTTGTGCCCTTCTCCTTCACCTTCTGGTCCTTCCACGAAGCTTCGGGGGTCTCTTTTGTTCCAAAAAAAATCGTCAAAAAGTTTCAGCTCATTTGGAGAACTTTCATTTCTGCACAAAAAACAACACCATGGTAGTTTTGCTGAAAACAGCGTCAGTCCGGGTTAGTTCCATGCAAATCATACCAAAACCATATAAAATTATTGTAAACATGGCATGAATACTTCATAAATTATAGATACGTTGGAGACGTATCAGCATCCCCAAGCTTAATTCCTACTCGTCCTCGAGTCGGTAAATGATAAAAGAAATAATTTATGAAGTGTGAATGCTAGCAAAGTGCATAAGTTTGATCAATGATAATTTCAATCCCTTTTCCTAGCATCATAACAGCAATTCTTTCTCATAAAACTTCTCATGTTAAAGTAGCAACCAATTCACATGTTAAGGTTCAAACAATGAATTCTCTTGAAACTTAACAATCTATATTCTTAGTCACCAAACAATTGCAATTCAACTTATTCAATAGAGTATAAGTAAGAGCTCCACATACTCAATCATCATATAGTCTTCCATGATTGCTACTACTCAAAGCATATTCTTAGAACAAATGGCATCCATCGAAAACAGAGAAAGATAGGGGCTTAATGTTTCGCCTCCCAACTCATTTATCATAGAGATAATTGTCAACAATAATAAATCATGATCAAATATATTTGACTGGTCATATGTGCCTTGATCTTTCCCCACCACTTGATGCTTGCCAACTAGAGAATAATTGAGGTTGAATGAGGATGTAAACTATTGACTCTTTGCATAAAAGTAAATACTGAAAAGTAAATGATAGGCCCTTCGCACAGGGGAGCAGAGGTTGTCATGCGCTTTTTATTTGGATGCCCAAGCTCTTAATGCAAAGGAACATCATGTTATATTGCCCCTTATGATAGCAACCTTTATTATGCAGTTCATTGCTTTTATTACTTTGCCATCACAAGTTCATACAACGCTCAATTTTCCCTTACAATAAAATATCAAACATATTTAGTAGCAATTTTTATTGCCTTATGCACCGATGACAACTTACTTGAAGGATCTTATTCAATCCATAGGTAGGTATGGTGGACACTCATGGCAAGAAACTGGGTTTAAGGGTTTTTGGATGCACAAGTAGTATCTCTACTTAGTACGAATTTTTGGCTAGCAAAAGATCCTAGGCAAACACCACATGTTGGAGGATCCATAACAATATAACTTCTATGCAAATATACACAACCATAACTCATTACGTTGTATTCCTTGTCCACTTCAACTAATTTGCTCAAGTTTGAAAATAATTAATGGGTATTCACAATCATAGAAGATTTCCAAGATAATAAATTTGCATGTGAAAGTTCTCTTCCTTATACTAATCATTCATGAATTGCTTGTATGACCAATATTGTGATTGTCAAGCTTCAAAAGATTTCACTTTCTAAACCCAATGTGAAGCTACCACTAGGCATGATATGAACATATAATTTCAACTTCATGATATTCAATTCATTCAACAATTTGCTCATAGGATATAAGTGAAGCACAAGAGTAAAAGACAAACTACTCCAAAAAGATATAAGTGAAGATCAAGCGAGTAGTTAACTAGATGGGTAGCTAATTGAGGACTCTCTCTTATTTAAAACTTTCAGATCTAAGTATTTTATTAAAACAGCAAGCAAAACAAAACAAAATGGCATTCCAATAATAGCACAACTCATGTGAAGAAGCAAAAACTTAGGCTCAACCGAGGCTAACCGATAATTGTTGAAGAAGAAAGGTGGGATGCCTACCGGGGCATCTCCAAGCTTAGATGCTTGAGACTTCTTGGAATATTAACTTGGGATGCCTTGGGCATCCCCAAGCTTGAGCTTTTGTGTCTCTTTAATTCCTTGTATGTCCTGGTTTCCCTAAATCTTAAAAACTTCATCCACACAAAACTCAACAAGAACTTGTGAGATAAGTTAGTATAAATCAATGCAATAACCTTATCATTCTCTACTGTAGCATATCACTAAAATTATAATTTAACATTTCATACTAAATGCCTCTGCATATTTAATACTCCTATCCTCAAATAGAATCATTAAACAAGCAAACATATGCAAACAATGCAAACATAACAGCAATCTGTCTAAACAGAACAGTCTATAAAGAGTGCAATATTCATCATACTTACCTAACTAAAAAAAATTTGAAAAATTACCACACTGTATAAAATTTATTATATCTTACTATGCAAAAAAAATTCAACCTTTTATCATATTCTGACTTTTCTAGAAAAAATTTGCAACAGCGATAAAATTTCTGTTTTGAAACAGCAACTCATATACTTGCAAAATAAGCTTGGCAAAGGCTATACTTGACATTTTTATTGAAGTAAAAGATGCAAAAAATTATTATAAATAACAGCAAACAAATATTAGCAAAATAAAATTACTCTCCAAGCAAAACTCATATCATGTGACGAATGAAAATGTAGCTCCAAGTGAGGTTACCGATAATGTTGAAGATGAAAGAGGGGATGCCTTCCGGGGCATCCCCAAGCTTAGTTGCTTGGATCTTCCTTGAATAGTACCTTGGGGTGCCTTGGGCATCCCCAAGCTTAGGGTCTTGTCACTCCTTATTCTCCTCATATCGATATCTCACCCCAAAACTTGAAAACTTCAATCACACAAAACTTAACGGAACTTCATGAGATGGGTTAGTATGATAAACACAAATCATTCACTTTGGTACTATAAAGATAAGATTCATAATTGTTCTCACACAATGCCTACTGTACTCTACAATTTTCACAATTTATATTAAGCAATATAAGCCATGGAAACCAGAAAACAAGCAAACTATGCATTGAAAACAGAATCTGTCAAAAACAGAACAGTCTGTAAAGATCTGAATTAAGGTCATACTTCTGTAACTCCAAAAATTCTGAAAAATTAGTACAACGTATAAAATTTTTCTACCCATAAACTAGAAAACATTCAGAGTTTTTCCACGTTTCAGTAAAACATAAGAATTTATGTACTGGACGCAAAGGTTTCTGTTTTTGCACAGAATCAAGTCAACTATTATCCACACTATCCCAAAGGCTTTACTTGGCACTTTATTGAAACAAAAGCTATAAAACATAATTACTACAGTAGCCTAACCATGTGAACACACAAAAACAGTAGGTAAAAGTGTTGGGTTGTCTCTCAATAAGCGCTTTTCTTTAATGCCTTTTAGTTAGGCATGATGATTTCAATGATGCTCGCATAAAAGATAAGAATTGAAACACAAAGAGAGCATCATGAAGCACATGGCAAGCACATTTAAGTCTAACCCACTTCCTATGCATAGGGATTTTGTGAGCGAACAATTCATGGGAGCAAGAATCAACTAGCATAGGAAGGCAAAACAAGCAAAACTTCAAGATTTTTAACACATAGAGAGGAAACTTGATATTATTGAGATATGTAAAAGCATATGTTCCTCTCTCATAATAATTTTCAGTAGGGATCATGAATGAATTCAACAATATAACTATCACATAAATCATTCTTTTCATGATGCATAAGCATAGAATTTTTATTACTCTCCACATAAGCAAATTTATTCTTATGAATAGTAGTGGGAGCAAACTCAACAAAATAACTATCATGAGGTACTTGATTGGCATAATCATATTGAGCACAAAAATCATGATGACAAGTTTCATGGATATCATTAACCTTTATAGCATACATGTCATCATCATAGATAGGAGGCATGTTTTCATCAAAATAAATTTTCTCATCAAAACTTGGGGGACTAAAAATATCATCTTCATCAAACATAGCATCCCCAAGCTTATGGCTTTGCATATCATTAGCATCATGGATATTCAAAGAATTCATACTAACAACATTGCAATCATGCTCACCATTCAAATATTTTATGCCAAACATTTTATTGAATTCTTCTTCTATCAATTGAGCACAATTTTCCTTTCCATCATTTTCACGAAAGACATGATAAAGATGAATAATATGAGACCACCTCAAATCCATTTTTTTCTAGTTTTCTTTTATAAACCAAACTAGTGATAAAACAAGAAACTAAAAGATTCGATTGCAAGATCTAAAGATATAACTTCAAGCACTCACCTCCTCGGCAACGGCGCCAGAAAGGAGCTTGATGTCTACTACACAACTTGTTCTTGTAGACTCGTGTTGGGCCTCCAAGCGCAGAGTTTTGTAGGACAATAGCAAATTTCCCTCAAGTGGATGAACTAAGGTTCATCAATCCGTGGGAGGCGTAGGATAAAGATGGTCTCTCTCAAACAACCCTGCAACCAAATAATAAAAAGTCTCTTGTGTCCCCAACACACCAAATACAATGGTAATTTGTACAGGTGCACTAGTTTGGCAAAGAGATGGTAATAAAATCGTAGCAATGATAGTAAATATTGATTTTTGTAATAGGAACAATAAAAAAACAGCAAGGTAGCAATTGATAAAACAGAGCACAAACGGTATTGCAATGCTTGAAAATGAGGCCTAGGGTCCGTACTTTCGCAAGTGCAATCTCTCAACAATGCTAATATAATTGGATCATATAACCATCCCTCAAAGTGCGATGAAGAATCACTCCAAAGTTCTTATCTAGCGGAGAACATAAGAAGAAATTGTTTATAGGGTACGAAACCACCTCAAAGCTATTATTTCCGATCAATCTATCCTAGAGTTCGTACTAAAATAACACCAAGCTATTCTTTCCGATCGATCTAACCAAGAGTTCGTACTAAAATAACACCATATGATACACATCAACCAACTCTAATGTCACCTGGATACTCCAATGTCACCGCGAGTATCCGTGAGTTGATTATATGATATGCATCAAACAATTTCAGATTCATAATACTCAATCCAACACAAAGAACCTCAAAGAGTGCCCCAAGATTTCTACCGGAGAAACAAAGACAAGAACATGCATCAACCCCTATGCATAGATTACCCCAATGTCACCTCGGGAATCCGCGAGTTGAGTGCCAAAACATATATCAAGTGAATCAATATGATACCCCATTGTCACCACGGGTATTCATAGCAAGACATACATCAAGTGTTCTCAAATCCATAAAAGTATTCAATCCAATAAAAACGAAATCTCAAAGGGAAAACTCAATTCATCACAACAAGATAGAGAGGGGGAAACACCATATGATCCAACTATATTAACAAAGCCCGCGATACATCAAGATCGTGCCATCTCAAGAATGAGAAAGAGAGAGATTAAACACATAGCTACTGGTACAAACCCTCAGCCCCGAGGGTGGACTACTCCCTCCTCATCATGGTGGCCGCCGGGATGATGAAGATGGCCACCGGTGATGATTTCGCCCTCCGGCAGGGTGCCAGAACGGGGTCTAGATTGGTTTTTTGTGGCTACAGAGGCTTGCGGTGGCGGAACTTCTAATCTAGGGTTACCTCTGATGGTTTCTCTATTTATAGGATTTTTTGGCGTCGGTTTCACGCGAAGATGGGCCTCGAGGTGAGCACAACCCACCAAGGCGCGCCCAGGCCCCCTGGCGTGCCCCGGTGTCTTGTGCCCTACTCCTTCACCTTCTGGTCCTTCCACAAAGCTTCGGGGGTCTCTTTTGTTCCAAAAAAATCATCAAAAAGTTTCAGCTCATTTGGAGAACTTTCATTTCTGCACAAAAAACAACACCACGGTAGTTCTGCTGAAAATAGCGTCAGTCCGGGTTAGTTCCATGCAAATCATACCAAAACCATATAAAATTGTTGTAAACATGTCTTGAATACTTCATAAATTATAGATACGTTGGTGACGTATCACTACCCACTAGATACTTAGACTATAACAGTATGGTAGCGCATGATTTTATTAGTTATGATAAGGACAAGAGACTCATCTATAACCTGGTATTCAGCCAGGAGACTTGTCAGATTATTACTTTGCCTGCACCTTCTTTGTTCGATATTCATTTAGGCAGGTACCTCATTTTGCCCGAGGACATTTATGCATATTGGGATAGGACGCGATCCCCAGTTCCTGAGCCAGAACCATCATCTGATCCGTATGAGGAGTCTATTTATCAGTGGGAGCCACAGGAGCTCGCTAACCAGTGGAACCCTCAGGATCCTCCTCAGTACCCAGGAGAGGGCTACTTTGATCCATGGGCATAGACCAACTTAGGCCAAAAGCCTAAGCTTGGGGAGTACGTATTTCTCACCGACATTACATTCATGTTCACACACTCTTACTTTTTCATTGTATTATCCATGTTAGTTTATTTCTTTTTCTCGCTTTCTTCTTGTGTGTTTGAAAAACTTTGAGAAAAATCCAAAAAAATTAGTTGTAGCTTCTTTTTAGTTTTCCTTCCTTGTTTAGTAGTAGTATTAAAGAAAACCCAAAAAGATTTCTCGTTCTTCTTTTGCTTGTTGGGAGCTTTCCCGTGTAAATAGTTTTTCTCGTTCTTGTTTCACTTTCTTCAGAAGAAAAAAAAACTCCAAAAATATTTCAGTGTGTTTCTTTGAAATTCTTTTTCCTTTCTTTGGGTCGAGAGGAGAAGACCACGATGAAAATGATGAGTGGCTCTCATATGCATTATTGTTGATCTAACGAAGAGCCATATTACCTTGTCTTCTCCTTTGAATAAATGTTTGTAGATTCCAGCTTAGTCCAATGCACGCGCACTCTTATTATTATTCACACCATTCGGTCGTGCAAGTGAAAGGCAATGATGACGATATATGATGAAATGATTGAGATGGAGAAAAGCTGGTACGAACTCGACCTATTTTGTTTTTGTAAATATGATTAGTTCATCGTTCTTGATTCAGCTCATTATGAATGAAACATGTTTGCAATGACAATTAGAGATTGTAGTTACTCATGCCATGCTTAATTAGCTAGGAGTTTATAATGGTTTACCTTGCGTGCCAACATGCTTTTAAAATGGTTGTGATGTAGTATGATAGGATGGTATCCTCCTTTGAATGATTCGAGTGGCTTGACTTGGCACATGTTCACACATGTAGTTGAAACAAAATCAACATAGCCTCCATGATATTTGTGTTCATGGTGATTTATATCCTACTCGTGCTTGCACTCAATGTTGGTTAATCTCAATGCATGTTTATGACTGTTGTCGCTCTCTAGTTGGTCGCTCCTTAATCTTTTGCTAGCCTTCACTTGTACTAAGCGGGAATATTGCTTGTGCATCCACTTCCATAAACCCAAAGTTATTCCATATGAGTCCACCATACCTACCTATATGCGGTATTTACCTATCGTTCCAAGTAAATTTGCATGTGCCAAACTCTAAACCTTCAAATAATAATCTGTTTTGTATGCCCGAATCGCTCATGTAGCGACTGGGGGCCGTCAGTATCTTCCATGCTAGGTGGGTTATTCTCACGATGAGTGTTGATTCACTTATCATTCACGAGAAAGTGGATGGTATTCGGGATGCCCAGTTCCATGCTCAAATCAAATCAAAATATAATTCAAACAAAACTCCCCCAGGACTGTTGTTGGTATGGACGGTACCCGTTGTTTCGGACCAGCCGTGGAGTGTGCTTGTTGGTGGAGGGGGAGTAAAAACCTTTACCATTCTGTTTGGGAACCGCCTATAATGTATCTAGCATGGAAGATACCGAGATCTCTTGGTTGTTATGTTGACAATGAAAGCATACCGCTCAAAATTATATTCATCTCTGTTTCAAAAAGCTCGAGCTCTAGCACCTCTGCAAATCCCTGCTTCCCTCTGCGAAGGGCCTATCTATTTTCTTTTATTGCTGAGTCATCATCCTCTTATAAAAAGCACCAGTTAGAGAGCACCACTGTCATTTGTATGCTTTGCTATTAATTGATATTGATTGTGACTGGATCTCTTTTACCATGAATTACAATGTCTAGTCAGTCCTTCATCTTCAGGCGTGCTCTACATTTATGTTTTGCGGTCTCAGAAAGGGCTAGTGAGATACCATTTTGTTATATCATATCATGATTGTTTTGAAAAAGTGTTGTCATCCGAGATTTACTATTATTGCTCGCTAGTTGATTATGCCATTGGTATGAGTAAACGTGAGACCTAAATGTTATTGTGAATATGGTTAGTTTATAATCTTTGCTAAAAACCTGAATGTTGGCTATACATATTTGCAACAACAAGATCAAACAGAGTTTGTAAAAGTTTTTCTTTATCACTTTCAGTTTGTCAACTGAATTGCTTGAGGACAAGCAATGGGTTAAGCTTGGGGGAGTTGATACGTCTCTGTCGTATCTACTTTTCCAAACTCTTTTGCCCTTGTTTTGGACTCTAACTTGCATGATTTGAATGGAACTAACCCGGACTGACGCTGTTTTTAGCAGAATTGCCTTGGTGTTTTTTTTGTGCAGAAATAAAAGTTCTCGGAATGACCTAAAAATTTACAGAGAATATTTTTGGAATAAATAAAAAATATTGGTGAAAGAATCAACCAGAGGGGACCCACCACGTGTCCACAAGGGTGGAGGGCGCGCCCCTGCCTTGTGGGTCCCCTGGACCTCCTCCGACCCTAACTCTAACTCTATATATTCACGTTCGGGGAGAAAATATCAGAGAGAAGGATTCATCATGTTTTACGATACGGAGCCGCTGCCGCCTCGGATGAGATTTATCATGTAATTGAGTTAGTTTTGTTAGGGTTTGATCCCTAGTATCCACTATGTTCTGAGATTGATGTTGCTATGACTTTGCTATGCTTAATGCTTGTCACTAGGGCCCGAGTGCCATGATTTCAGATCTGAACCTATTATGTTTTCATGAATATATTTCTGTTCTTGATCCTATCTTGCAAGTTGTAGACACCTATTACGAGTTATGATCCGCATACCCCAAGGTGACAATAATTGGGATTCTTTCCGGTGATTACCGTAGTTTGAGGAGTTCATGTATTCACTAAGTGCTAATGCTTTGGTCCGTTTCTCTATTAAAAGGAGGCCTTAATATCCCTTAGTTTCCATTAGGACCCCGCTGCCACGAGAGGGTAGGACAAAAGATGTCATGCAAGTTCTTTTCCATAAGCACGTATGACTATATACGGAATACATGCCTACATTATATTGATGAATTGGAGCTAGTTCTGTGTCACCCTAGGTTATAATTGTTGCATGATGAATGCCATCCGGCATAATTATCCATCACTGATCCATTGCCTACGAGCTTTTCACATATTGATCTTTACTACGTTACTTTGCCGTTGCCACTGTTACAATTGCTACAAAACTGCTACCGTTACTTTTGCCACCGTTACCGTTACTTCCATTCTACTTTGCTACTAAATACTTTGCTGCAGATATTAAGTCTTTCAGGTGTGGTTGAATTGACAACTCAGCTGCTAATACTTGAGAATATTCTTTGGCTCCCCTTGTGTCGAATCAATAAATTTGGGTTGAATACTCTACCCTCGAAAACTGTTGCGATCCCCTATACTTGTGGGTTATCAAGACTATCGTCCTCGGGTATATCAAGAATAAAAAAGTCCATTAAGATAGCAACATTTGCAACTATGACAGGCACATCCTCACAAATACTGATGGGTATAGCAGTTGATTTATCAGCCATTTGCAAAGAGATTTCAATTGGTGTCAACTTATTCAAATCAAGTCTACGATATAAAGAGAAGGGCATAAGACTAACACTGGCTCCTAGATCACAGAAAGCAGTTATAACATAGTTTCTTTTAATGGAGCATGGTATAGTTGGTATTCCTGGGTCTCCTAGTTTCTTTGGTATTGCACCCTTAAATGTGTAATTGGCAAGCATGGTGGAAATTTTAGCTTCGGGTATCTTTCTTTTATTAGTAACAATATCCTTCATATACTTAGCATAAGGAGACATTTTTAGAATATCAGTCAAACATAAGCGCAAAAAGACAGGTCTAAGCATTTCAACAAAGCGCTCAGATTCTTCATCATCTTTATTCCTTGAAGCTTTAGGAGGAAAGGGCATGGGTTTCTGAACCCATGGTTCTCTTTCTTTACCATGCTTCCTAGCAATGAAGTCTCTCTTATCATATCTTTTATTCTTAGGTTGTGGGTTATCAAGATCAACAGCAGGTTCTATCTCCACATCATTATCATTACTAGGTTGAGCATCGACATGAACATCATTATTATTATTGTTACTAGGTTCATGTTCATCACCAGATTGTGTTTCAGCATCAGAAATAGAAATATCATTTGGATTCTCAGGTGTGTCTATAATAGGTTCACTAGAAGCATGCAAGGTCCTATCATCTTTCTTTTTAGGAGGACTAGGTGCATCAGTATTAATTCTCTGAGAATCTTGTTCAATTCTCTTAGGATGACCTTCAGGATACAAAGGTTCCTGAGTCATTTTACCACCCCTAGTCATAACCCTAACAGCATGATCATTTTTCTTATTGTTCATCTCATTTAGCAAATCATTTTGTGCCTTGATAACTTGTTCTACTTGAGTTTTCATCATGGAAGCATGTTTACTAACAATCTTGAGATCATTAATAGTTCTAAACATATAGTCACTCAAGCGTTCAATCATATAAGCATTATGTTTCAATTGTCTACTAACATATGCATTGAAGTTTTTTTGTTTAACAATAAAGTTATCAAATTCATCTAAGCATTGACTAGCAGTTTTAGTATGAGGAATATCACCTTCATCAAATCTATAGAGAGAATTTACCTGTACTACCTATGTCGGGGTATTAAGACCATGTATTTCTTCAATAGGTGGTAAATTCTTAACATGTTCAGCTTTCATACCTTTTTCTTTCATAGATTTCTTTGCCTCTTGCATATCTGCAGGACTGAGAAATAGAATACCTCTCTTCTTCAGAGTTGGCTTTGGTGGTGGCTCAAGGAGAGTCCAATCATTATCATTACTCAATATATTATTCAATAATTCTTCAGCTTGTTGAATAGTTCATTCCCTGAAAACACAACCAGCACAACTATCTAGGTGGTCCCTAGAGGCATCGGTTAGTCCATTATAAAAGATATCAAGTATTTCATTTTTCTTGAGAGGATGATTAGGCAAAGCATTAAGTAGTTGGAGAAGCCTCCCCCAAGCTTGTGGGAGACTCTCTTCTTCAATTTGCACAACATTAAATATTTCCTTTAAAGCAGCTTGTTTCTTATGAGCAGGAAAATATTTTTCAGAGAAGTAATATATCATATCTAGGGGACTACGCACACAACCAGGAGCAAGAGAATTAAACCATATCTTAGCATCACCCTTCAATGAGAAAGGAAACAACTTAAGAATATAGTAATAGCGAATTTTTTCTCATGAGCAAATAGGGTGGCTATATCATTCAGTTTAGTAAGATGTGCCATGATAGTTTCAATTCCATAACCATGGAAAGGATCAGATTCAACCAAAGTAATTAACTCAGGATTGACAGAGAATTCATAATCCTTATCAGTAACAAAGATAGATGAAGTAGCAAACTGGGGATCATATTTCATTCAAGCATTCAAAGATTTTTCTTTCCACTTGCATAGTAATTTCTTAAGATCATCTCTATCCTTACAAGCAAGAAAGTCCCTAGCTACCTCTCCTTCCATAACATAACCCTCAGGTATATCAGGCAATTCATATCTAGGAGTGCTAGGTCTAATAGGTGTTTCATAGTTTTTAGTTTCAATAATTTCATCAGTTTCAGAAATATCATCAGTTTCAGCATTCTCGATTTCATTAACCCTAGCAAGTTGTTCATCAAGAAATTCACCCAGTGGCACAGTCTTATCAAGCAAAGTACTATCATCATAAGCATCATAAATTACTTGCGACATATCAGAATTAATAGCAGGTGGTGGTGTCGCAAGCTTACTCAAAACAGAAGGTGAATCAAGTGCAGAGCTAGATGGTAGTTCCTTACCTCCCCTCGTCCTGGAGGGAACGATCTTGGTTCTGGTATCTTTCAGATTCTTCATAGTGATCAACAGATATAAATCCCAAGTGACTCAACAAATAGAGCTATGCTCCCCGGCAATGGCACCAGAAAAAGGTCTGGATAACCCACAAGTATAGGGGATCACAACAGTTTTTGAGGGTAGAGTATTCAACACAAATTTATTGATTCGGCATAAGGGAAGCCAAAGAATATTCGCAAGTATTAGCAGTTGAGTTGTAAATTCAACCACAACTGAAAGACTTAATATCTGCAGCAAAGTATTTAGTAGCAAAGTAGTATGATAGTAATGGTAACAGTAGCAAAAGTAACAGTAGCAGTTTTGTAGTGATTGTAAAAGCAGCAATGAAAGTAACTTAGCAAAGATCAATATGTGCAAAGCTCGTAGGCATTGGATCAACGATGGATAATTGTGTTGGATAATATTCATCATGTAGCAGTCATAACCTAGGGCGACACAGGACTAGCTCCAATTCATCAATATAATGTAGGCATGTATTCCGTATATAGTCATACGTGCTTATGGAAAAGAACTTGCATGACATCTTTTGTCCTACCCTCCCGTGGTAGCGGGTGATGTCGCTTGAAACTGCGTCGGTATTTCCCCAAAGAGGAAGGGATGATGCAGTACATCTACGGTAGGTATTTCCCTCAGTTATGAAACCAAGGTATCAATCCAGTAGGAGAACCAAGCTACACTATGTAAACGGTACCTGCACACAAATAAAAAATACTTGCAACCCAACGCGTAAGAGGGGTTGTCAATCCCTCCTAGGTAACGGCGCCAGAAATTGGCAAGTTGACGGGAGACTATTTGATCCTTCCCGGTAAAAAGATAGATACATTTGTGATACATTGGATAAATAGCTCTCGATAAAACGTGAAATAAAATAAGTAATAAAAAGTGCAGCAAGGTATTTTTGAGTTTTTGGAATAATAGATCTTAAAATAAAAGTGAATAAAAATAGATCTCACAGCAAATATGATAAAGAATAGACCCGGGGGACATAGATTTCACTAGTGGCTTCTCTCGAGAAAATAGTACACGATGGGTAACCAAATTACTGTTGGGCAATTGATAGAAGATCGAATAATTATGACGATATCCAAGGCAATGATCAATATATAGGCATCACGTCCAAGATTAGTAGAACGACTCCTGCCTGCATCTACTACTATTACTCCACACATTGACCGCTATCCAGCATGCATCTAGTGTATTAAGTTCATGGAGAAATGGAGTAATGTAATAAGAACGATGACATGATGTAGACGAGATCTATTCATGTAGGAATAGCCCCCATCTTGTTATCCTTAATAGCAACGATACATGCGTGTCTTGCTGCCCCTTCTGTCACTGGGAAAGAACACCGCAAGATCGAACCCATCAGAAAGCACCTCTTCCCATGGCAAGAAAAATCTAGTTGGCCTAACTAAACCAAAGATTCGAAGAAGAAATACGAGGCTATAAATAAGCATGCACATAAGAGATCAAAGAAAACTCAAATAATATTCATGGATATAGATCTGATCATAAACTCAAAGTTCATCGGATCCCAACAAACACATCGCAAAAAGAGTTACATCAAATAGATCTCCAAGAGACCATTGTATTGAGAATCAAAAAGAGAGAAGAAGCCATCTAGCTACTGCCTACGGACCCTTAGGTCTATGGTGGACTACTCACGCATCATCGAAGAGGCACCAATGAGCATGATGAACCCCTCCATGATGGTGTCTAGATTGGATCTCATGGTTATGGAACTAGCGGCGGCTGGAATTGTGTTTCGTCGACTCCCCTAGGGTTTTTGGAATATTTGGGAATTTATAGAGCGAAGAGGCGAGCGGGAGGTCTCCATGGGGGGCACAACCCCCCTGGGCGCGCCCTGGTGTGTTGTGCTCCCCACGGGCCTCCCTCTGGTACTTTCTTGGCCCACTAGGTGTCTTCTGGTCCAGAAAAAATCTCCAAAAAGTTTCGCTGCATTTGGACTCCGTTTGGTACTAATATTCTACGAAGTAAAAAACAAGCAAAAAACTGCAACTGGCATTGGGCACTATGTCAATAGGTTAGTCCCAAAAAATGATATAAAGTTGCTATAAAATAAATATAAAACATTCAAGAATGATAATATAACAGCATGGAACAAGCAAAAATTATAGATACGCTGGAGACATAACAGCATCCCCAAGCTTAATTCCTACTCGTCCTCGAGTAGGTGGTAAATGATAAAAACAGAATTTTTGATGTGGAATGCTGCCTAACATGTTCATAACATATTCTTTTCTTTTGTAGCATGGACATTTGGACTTTTATATGGTTCAAAGCAATAGTCTAGTTTTGACATGAAGATTTCACTACTCAAGCATATCAACAAGCAACCATGTCTTCCAAAATATCAACACTAAAGAAAGTTATCCCTAGCCCATCATGCTCAATCATTGATACATTCAAGAAACACACTCGCATATTAGCTACATCCAATGCTCAAGTATGATCATAGTGCTCCCTAGTTGGTGCTTTATAAGAGAAGATGGAGACTCAAATAAAAATAAAAATTGCATAAAGTAAATAGATAGGCCCTTCGCAGAGGGAAGTAGGGATTTGTAGAGGTGCCAGAGCTCAAAGCTTAAATTGAGAGATAAAAAAATTAGTGGCATACTTTTCCCGTCAATGAAAACGACCGAGTAAATCCCAATACTTTCCATGCTAGATATATCATAGGCGGTCCCCAAACAGAATATAAAGTTTATTCCTTTGTCCACCATACTTTCACACTCCAGGGCTAGCCGTATCCACGGGTACCGTCCATACCAACACTTTCCAAGGAATTTATTATTTGATAACATAAAGTAAATTTCTTTTTCATTTCGGGACTGGGCATCCCTATTAAAACCGCACTCTCGTGCAATGACAAGTGAATAAATACTCATCTTGAGAATAACACATCTAGCATGGAAAACATTGGCCACCCCCTGCCGCTTCATGAGCGGTACGAGCACACAAAAAGGAAAATCATTTTGAAAATTAGAGATGGCACACACAAATTTGCTTAGAACGGCATGGAAATACCGCATATAGGTAGGTATGGTGGACTCGTATGGCAAAACTGGGTTTAAAGATTTTGGATGCGTAAGTAGTATTTCTACTTAATACAAGTGGAGGCTAGCAAAAAGATCGAGAAGCAACGAACCAAGAAACAAAAATTCACATAAGCGAGCATTAAGCATAAATAACACCGAATAATGCACCATAAGTAGGATATAATTTCATTGCATAACTATTGACTTTCATGCTTGCATAGGGAATCACAAACCTTAGCACCAATATTCTTACTAAAGCATAATTACTCACTAACATGACTCACATATCACTATCATCATATCTCAAAACTATTACAAAGAATCAAGTTTATTTTGTATAATGATCTTCATGAAAGTTTTTATTATATCCTTCATGAATATCTATCACTTTGGGGCTAGTTTCATATATTACAATCGCTTTTAAATAGCTCAAACGAATCTAAGTGAAGAACATGAGCATAAATTTTTTTCGTCTCTCAAAATAATATAAGTGAAGCATGAGAGAATTTCTTCAAAAAATTACTAACTCTCAAATAAATCTAAGTGAAGCATGAGAGCATTTCTTCAAAAAATATTAAAGCACACCGTGCTCAAAATGATATAAGTGAAGCACTAGAGCAATTCCATAGATCAAAAAATTCAAGTGAAGCATAAAGAGCAATTCTAACAAATCATAGCATAATTTTGTCTCTCTTAAATAGGTGTGTCCAGCAAGGATACTTGTGACAAACTAAAAAGCAAAACAAATAAAGACTCATATAATACAATACGCTCCAAGCAAAACTCATAATATGTGACGAATAAAAATATAGCTCCAAGTAAAATACCAATGGTCGTTAGAAGAATGAGGGGATGCCTTCCGGGGCATCCCCAAGCTTAGTTGCTTGGTTCTCTTTGAATATTAACTTGGGGTGCCATGGGGCATCCCCAAGCTTAGGCTCTTTTCACTCCTTATTCCTTCATCCATCGCGACCTCACCCAAAACTTGAAAACTTCAATCACACAAAACTTAACAAAACCTTCGTGAGATCCGTTAGTATAAGAAAACCAATCTTTACTTTAAGTACTGTTGCAAACCCATTAAAATTTTGTTATTGCATTATATATATTGTATTCTAACTTTGCCATGGCTTATACCCCCCGATGCAATCCATAGATTCATCAAAATGAGCACACAATGCAAAGAAAACAGAATCTGTAAAAAACAGAACAGTCTGTAAAGATGCGAATTGTTCTCATACTAATGTAACTCCAAAATTTCTGAAACATTAGGACAACAGAGGCAATTTGTATATCAATCTTGTGTAAAAACTTCGGAATTTTTGTCTCTTGTGTGAATTTAAACAATTCTGTTACTGGACGCAAAAGTTCCTATTTTCCAACAAGATCAAATCAACTATCACCAAAGCTATCCCAAAGGCTTTACTTGGCACAAATACTAATTAAAACATAAAAAACACAATCATAAAAGAGGCATAATTGTGTAAACACTCACGAACAGAAAGAAAAAGGGCAAAAATAAATTTTATTCATTGGATTGCCTCCCAACAAGCGCTATCATTTTATGCCCCTAGCTAGGCATAATTCATAGATTCAAGTATTATCATCTTTCTTCTTATTTTCCATAGATGTGTTTTTGTCAGGAGGTTTTGCAAAAAATAACTTGAAACACATTATCCATAGAAATTTTAGCATTGTCAAGTTGCCCATCTACGTATCCCCTTTGATTTCCGGCCACAATCCAAGAATATTGTTGATTAACATCATTGAAAACTTGTTGGATTATATCTAAAATGGGGATTTCCTTTTTAAGGTTCTATTAAAAAATTCGATTATTTCCAACGCATAAGAGGGGTTGTTAATCCCTCCTAGGTAACGGCGCTAGAAATTGGCAAGTTGACGGGAGACTATTTGATCCTCCCCGGTAAAAAGATAGATAAATTTGTGATAGATTGGATAAATAGTTCTCAATAAAACGTGAAATAAAATAAGTAATAAAAAAGTGCAGCAAGGTATTTTTGGGTTTTTGGAATAATAGATCTCAAAATAAAAGCGAATAAAAATAGATCTCAAAGCAAATATGATAAAGAATAGACCCAGGGGGCCGTAGATTTCACTAGTGGCTTCTCTCGAGAAAATAGCACACGGTGGGTAAACAAATTACTGTTGGGCAATTGATAGAAGATCGCATAATTATGACGATATCCAAGGCAATGATCAATATATAGGCATCACGTCCAAGATTAGTAGACCGACTACTGCCTGCATCTACTACTATTACTCCACACATTGACCGCTATCCAGCATGCATCCAGTGTATTAAGTTCATGGAGAAACGGAGTGATGCAATAAGAACGATGACATGATGTAGACGAGATCTATTCATGTAGGAATGGCCCCCATCTTGTTATTCTTAATAGCAACGATACATGCATGTCTTGCTGCCCCTTCTGTCACTGGGAAAGAACACCGCAAGATCGAACCCATCACAAAGCACCTCTTCCCATGGCAAGAAAAATCGATCTAGTTGGCCTAACTAAACCAAAGATTCGAAGAAGAAATACGAGGCTACAAATAAGCATGCATATAAGATATCAAAGAAAACTCAAATATATTCATGGATATAGATATGATCATAAACTCAAAGTTCATCGGATCCCAACAAACACACCGCAAAAAGAGTTACATCAAATAGATCTCTAAGAGACCATTGTATTGAGAATCAAAAAGAGAGAAGAAGCCATCTAGCCACTGCCTACGGACCCTTAGGTCTATGGTGGACTACTCATGCATCATCGGAGAGGCACCAGTGAGGATGATAAACCCCTCCGCGATGGTGTCTAGATTGGATCTCCTAGTTCTGGAACTTGCGGCGGCTGGAATTGTGTTTCATCGACTCCCCTAGGGTTTTCTGGAATATTTGGGAATTTATAGGGCAAAGAGGCGGTGCGGGAGGTCTCTGTGGGGGGCACAACCCCCCTGGGCGCGCCCTGGTGTGTTGTGCTCCCCACGGGCCTCCCCTTTGGTACTTTCTTGGCCCATTGGGTGTCTTCTGGTCCAGAAAAAATCTCCAAAAAGTTTCGCTGCATTTGGACTCCGTTTGGTACTGATATTCTATGAAGTAAAAAACAAGCAAAAAACTACAACTGGCACTGGGCACTATGTCAATAGGTTAGTCCCAAAAAATGATATAAAGTTGTTGTAAAATGAATATAAAACATTCAAGAATGATAATATAACAGCATGGAACAAGCAAAAATTATAGATACGTTGGAGACGTAACAGCATCCCCGAGCTTAATTCCTACTCGTCCTCGAGTAGGTAAATGATAAAAACAGAATTTTTGATGTGGAATGTTTCCTAACATGTTCATAACATATTCTTTTCTTTTGTAGCATGGACATTTGGACTTTTATATGGTTCAAAGAAATAGTCTAGTTTTAATATGATGATTTCAATACCCAAGCATATCAACAAGCAACCATGTCTTTCAAAATATCAACACTGAAGAAAGTTATCCCTAGCCCATCATGCTCAATCATTGATCCATTCATGAAACATACTCGCATATTAGCTACATCCAATGCTCAAGTATGATCATAGTGCTCCCTAGTTGGTGCTTTATAAGAGAAGATGGAGACTCAAATAAAAATAAAAATTGCATAAAGTAAATAGATAGGCCCTTCGCAGAGGGAAGTAGGGATTTGTAAAGGTGCCAGAGCTCAAAGCTTAAATTGAGAGATAAAAAAATTTAGTGGCATACTTTTCCCGTCAATGAAAATGACCGAGTAATTCCCAACACTTTCCATGCTAGATATATCATAGGCGGTCCCCAAACAGAAAATAAAGTTTATTTCTTTTTCCACCATACTTTCACACTCCACGGCTAGCCGTATCCACGGGTACCGTCCATACCAACACTTTCCAAGGAATTTATTATTTGATAACATAAAGTTAAATTCGTTTTCATTTCGGGACTGGGCATCCCTATTAACACCGCACTCTCGTGCAATGACAAGTAAATAAACACTCATCTTGAGAATAACACATCTAGCATGGAAAATATTGGCCACCCCCTGCCGCTTCATGAGCGGTACGAGCACACAAAAAGGAAATTCATTTTGAAAATTAGAGATGGCACACACAAATTTGCTTAGAACAGCATGAAAATACTGCATATAGGTAGGTATGGTGGACTCATATGGCAAAACTGGGTTTAAAGATTTTGGATGCACAAGTAGTATTTCTACTTAGTACAAGTGGAGGCTAGCAAAAAGATTGAGAGTACTCCTACCTGCATCTACTACTATTACTCCACACATTGACCGCTATCCAGCATGCATCTAGTGTATTAAGTTCATGGAGAAATGGAGTAATGCAATAAGAATGATGACAGGATGTAGACGAGATCTATTCATGTAGGAATAGCCCCCATCTTGTTATCCTTAATAGCAATGATACATGCATGTCTTGCTGCCCCTTCTGTCACTGGGAAAGAAAACCACAAGATCGAACCCATCACAAAGCACCTCTTCCCATGGCAAGAAAAATCGATCTAGTTGGCCTAACTAAACCAAAGATTCGAAGAAGAAATACGAGGCTATAAATAAGCATGCATATAAGATATCAAAGAAAACTCAAATATATTCATGGATATAGATCTGATCATAAACTCAAAGTTCATCGGATCCCAACAAACACACCGCAAAAAGAGTTACATCAAATAGATCTCCAAGAGACCACTGTATTGAGAATCAAAAAGAGAGAAGAAGCCATCTAGCTACTGCCTACGGACCCTTAGGTCTATGGTGGACTACTCACGCATCATCGGAGAGGCACCAGTGAGGATGATGAACCCCTCCGCGATGGTGTCTAGATTGGATCTCGTGGTTCTGGAACTTGTGGCGGCTGGAATTATGTTTCGTCGACTCCCCTAGGGTTTTCTGGAATATTTGGGAATTTATAGGGCGAAGAGGCGGTGCGGGAGGTCTCCGTGGGGGGGCACAACCCCCCTGGGCGCGCCCTGGTGGGTTGTGCTCCCCACGGGCCTCCCCTCTGGTACTTTCTTGGCCCACTGGGTGTCTTCTGGTCCAAAAAAATCTCCAAAAAGTTTCGCTGCATTTGGACTCCGTTTGGTCTGATATTCCGCGAAGTAAAAAACAAGCAAAAAACTACAACTGGCACTGGGCACTATGTCAATAGGTTAGTCCCAAAAAATGATATAAAGTTGCTATAAAATGAATATAAAATATTCAAGAATGATAATATAATAGCATGGAACAAGCAAAAATTATAGATACATTGGAGACGTATGCATCCACAAGCTTAATTCCTACTCGTCCTCGAGTAGGTAAATGATAAAAATAGAATTTTTTATGTGGAATGTTGCCTAACATGTCACACTCGCATATTAGCTACATCCAATGCTCAAGTATGATCATAGTGCTCCCTAGTTGGTACTTTATAAGAGAAGATGGAGACTCAAATAAAAATAAAAATTGCATAAAGTAAATAGATAGGCCCTTCGCAGAGGGAAGTAGGGATTTGTAGAGGTGCCAGAGCTCAAAGCATAAATTGAGAGATAAAAAATTTAGTGGCATACTTTTCCCGTCAACAAAAATGACCAAGTAATTCCCAACACTTTCCATGCTAGATATATCATAGGCAGTCCCCATAAAGTTTATTCCTTTTTCCACCGTACTTTCACACTCCACGGCTAGCCGTATCCACGGGTACCATCCATACCAACACTTTCCAAGGAATTTATTATTTAACAACATAAAGTAAAATTCTTTTTCATTTCAGGGCTGGGCATCCCTATTAACACTGGACTCTCATGCAATGACAAGTAAATAAACACTCATCTTGAGAATAACACATCTAGCATGCAAAATATTGGCCACCCCCTGCCGCTTCATGAGCGGTACGAGAACACAAAAAGGAAATTCATTTTGAAAATTAGAGATGGCACACACAAATTTGCTTAGAACGGCATGGAAATATCGCATATAGGTAGGTATGGTGGACTCATATGGTAAAACTAGGTTTAAAGATTTTGGATGCACAAGTAGTATTTCTACTTAGTACATGTGGAGGCTAGCAAAAAGATTGAGAAGCAACCAACCAAGAAACAAAAATTCACATAAGTGAGCATTAAGCATAACTAACACCGAGTAATGCACCATAAGTAGGATGTAATTTCATTGCATAACTATTGACTTTCGTGCTTGCATAGGGAATCACAAACCTTAGCACCAATATTCTTACTAAAGCATAAATACTCATCAACATGACTCACATATCACTATCATCATATCTCAAAACTATTAGAAAGAATCAAGTTTATTTTCTCCAATGATATTCATGAAAGTTTTTATTATATCCTTCGTGAATATCTATCACTTTGGGACTAGTTTCATATATTGCAATCGCTTTTAAATAGCTCAAACGAATCTAAGTGAAGAACATGAGCATAAATTTTTTTCGTCTCTCAAAATAATATAAGTGAAGCATGAGAGAATTTCTTCAAAAATTTACTAACTCTCAAATAAATCTAAGTGAAGCATGAGAGCATTTCTTCAAAAATATTAAAGCACGCCGTGCTAAAAAAGATATAAGTGAAGCACTAGAGCAATTCCATAGCTCAAAAAATTTAAGTGAAGCATAAAGAGAAATTCTAACAAATCATAGCATAATTTTGTGTCTCTCAAATAGGTGTGTCCAGCAAGGATACTTGTGACAAACTAAAAAGCAAAACAAATAAAGACTCATATAATACAAGACGCTCCAAACAAAACTCATGATATATGACGAATAAAAATATAGCTCCAAGTAAAATACCGATGGTCGTTAGAAGAAAGAGGGGATGCCTTCCGGGGCATCCCCAAGCTTAGTTGCTTGGTTCTCCTTGAATATTAACTTAGGGTGCCATGGGGCATCCCCAAGCTTAGGCTCTTTTCACTCCTTATTCCTTCATCCATCGCGATCTCACCCAAAACTTGAAAACTTCAATCAGACAAAACTTAACAAAACCTTTGTGAGATCCGTTAGTATAAGAAAACCAATCTTTAGTTTAAGTACTGTTGCAAACCCATTCAAATTTTGTTATTGCATTATATATATTGTATTCTAACTTTTCCATGGCTTATATTGTGACTCCCTGGCTCAATCATGCACTAATCATACACGCAAATGCACACGATCAAGCCTAAGGACTCACTTGAAGATATCACAACACAACTCTAGACACAAATTAAAAATAATACAAGCTTTATATTACAAGCCAGAGGGCTCGAATACATAAGCTCGCTTACAAGCGTTAGCGGAAGCATCAGCTATCTGAGTACAGATATAAAAGAGAGACAGACAGGCCTTTAAAAGGTGAGGCAAAAGAAAACACTGCGATCGAGAAGGCGCAGGCCTCCTGCCTGGGACCCTCCGAACCTACTCCTGGTCGTCAGCCAACTCGTGGTAGAGGCCATCCTCGGGGTAGTAGTAGTGATCGTCGGTGGGAGCAGCTATCTCCTGGGCTCCGTCATCTGGTTGCACCAAACGGATATGGGGAAAAAGAGGAAGCAAAGCAACCGTGAGTACTCATCCAAAGTACTCAGCAAGCAAGGATCTACACTACATATGCAACATTATCAAAGAAAGGCTGTATATGTGGACTGGGCTGCAGAAATGCCAGAATGGAGAGAAGGCCTAGTCTTATCGAAGACTAGCATCTTCAGCAGTCTTGCAGCATTAGAAGAGTGTAGATCAGCACAATATATAGTAGTAGTAGTGTTATCAACCTCGCCCAGAGATCCTTCCTCGACTCCCTGCGAGAAAGCAATCCCAGAGCCATACTATCCATTTCTCATCACAAGTATCCAGTTCTAGTTGTATCGATAGGGATACAACTACGAGTGTCCGTTACCGAGGATCCGGCTATGCATAGATTAGTTCTTCCCTACAGGGGTGCACCAACTTACCCACCACGCTCGCTTAACTCTGGCCGGACACACTTTTCTGGGTCATGCCCGGCCTCGGCCAAACGACACACCACAGCCCTACCTAAAGCTCAGCAGAGCGGTCCCCGTCGGTCTATATCCTAAGCGCTCAGGGGTCTTGGGCCCATCGCCCTTTGCACTCCGGGTCGTTGCGAGCAGGGCGAATCTCGGTACCACCTCTATACTAGATGGCGCCGGCCCAGCCGTGCCGCGATGCTGAACTGGACGTCTGGCAGAGCTTTCGGTAGAAACGTACGATGCAGAGTGCCCATACTTATTCCCACGTGATGGTTAGTGCTATCGGGCCAGAGGCCCACTCAGATCAAATATCCAAATCGTTAGTGCATTAGGAGCGCGCGGTAACGAGCAGAGACTCACGATCGATGTGACCCCGTCGCCCCGTCTCGAGGACTTGCTGCAAGGGCTAAGAATGCCCGGCCGCGCCTCGTAATTATCTCGTGGGCACCCTCCAGGTCAACCCGTCTCCACATCACATGCTCGCGTGGGTACCCCTCAGGGCCGACCCGACTTTATCAAGGTTCATGGTTAAAGTCATAGTAACTATGTGTCCAAACACTAGGGGGGAAACTGAGGAATCACCCTTGACGGATTCCACCTGATGTAGTCGTTAAGGTGAACTTAGGAGGAATCACCCTCGAGGTTCACACTTGAGGTGTTGCACGACAGCGTCATTATCGGGAGTGGTGAAGGAGGAATCACCCTCGATGTCCATGACCGAATAGCTACTCTACAGAGTTAACATCAGAAGTGCTAAACAAGGTATCACCCTCGGCACTCGATAGTAACGCTGCAGTGTCGTACAACTAAGGGGGGTGATGTGCGGTGCCGAGGCCTGGTTGTCGATCATGCTGATCGAGTCACCTGATAATCCAGTGGGGGCAACTAGGTCAAAGTGGGGTCTCTGGTGGGTCTCTAACCAGCCTATACTAAGCAGTTTAGGATAAACAGGTAGGTATCAACAGCAGTTACAAAAACAGGCTATGCATCAGAAATAGGATAAGCAGTAGCAGCAACAATTTCTAATGCAAGCATAAGAGAGAAAGAATAGGCGATATCGGCATGTTCAAGGGGGGGTGCTTGCCTGGAAGCTCTACGGCAAAGGCCTGGGTCGTCAACCGTGTAGTCGATCTCCGGAGCTGCGTCGGCCTCGGGGACTACGTCGGTGTCGGGGTCTATCGAGAGAGAAAATGGGGAGGAAATAGATAAATACACAGCAAACAGATGCAACACAGAGCATGCTATGCTAACGTGCAATACAGGGTTGCCTAAAAACATGTCTAAATCATTTTAGTTATTTTAGGATTAAAGTTGGATTTATTAACCGGTATGTATGCACTATTCATCTATCGGAAACAGGCTAAAAGTTGCGGGTTCACCTTCGTAGAGGGTCCCGACATGAAAACAGATGGCATGGTCGGATTTGTCTCGTCGTTCTGAGCAACCTTCATATATAAAGTTTTTTCATCCGAGCTACGGATTATTTTCTATGATGTTTCAAATATTAAAGCATTATCTAGAATTATTTATATTAAGAGAAAAGGTTTATTGCGTCAGCATGATGTCACAGTAACATCAGCAGTCAACAGGGCGGCTGACCAGGTCAAACCTGACCTGTGGGTCCAGTGGGACCCACATGTCAGTGTCTGGACTAATTAAGAGTTAAATTAATTAATCTAATCCTAATTATCCGATGGGCCTGAACTATCAGTGTCTAATTAAACTAATTAATTTAGTTTTAAATTTAAACTGGATTAATCTATCACGGGACCCACATGTCAGCGACAATGGGGTGCCATGTCAGCGGTTGACCCATGTCAACGGGGCCCGCGGGGCCCGCAGTCAGTGGCACTAGCGGTGGGGCCTGGCTGGCCAGGTCAGCGCCGGCACCGGAGCATGCCGACGAGCTCGCGCGATGGCGACGAACTTCGGCGAGCCCGGGTTTCGCGCACGGTGCACCAAATCGGGCGTTCTTGGGCTCTATCGAACAAGCACATCACGGTGCATCTGGTGGTGGCGGTGGTTGGAGCTGGGGAGGCCGGAGCTAACGATGGTGAGCATGTCAGTGGCGGAGCTCTCGGGCGGCGATTGAGTTCGGAGCAACGGCGCGCGTGCGAGGAAGCAAAAGGGTTGGGCGAGGTCTGCGAGTTGCGGCGAGCAAAACGGGCAGTGGCACGGGGCCCAATGGTCGTCGGAACGGCGCCGACGATGAGCTATGCGATGGCGCGATTGGGCATCTCCAACGCGGCGGCTACGGTTACCAAATCAAGCACGAAAGTGAGGGAGAAGGCGCAGAGGAGCTCACCGAGCGGCTACGTAAAGCTCTTGAAAGATTTGGAGCAGCAGGGGAGCTCGGGGACGGCGGAGATCGCCGGCGACCGGGAAGATGAAGCCGGCTCGATCCGCCCAATGCCGAGCCCGTCGTCTCCAGTGGCTCAGCTCAAGCGAAGTAGCGGAGGGCGGCGGAGCTTTACGTCATCCCGGCGAGTGATGGGGACGATGGAGACCACGGGATCGACAGCGGTGAAGGCGACGGGCGCGTTCGGGAGAGGAGGAGAGAGGCGAGCGCGAGGGAAAAGAACGGAAAGGGGAGTGTGAAGGAAATATGCCCTAGAGGCAATAATAAAGTTGTTATTTTATATTTCCTTATTCATGATAAATGTTTATTATTCATGCTAGAATTGTATTGATCGGAAACCTTAATACATGTGTGAATACATAGACGAACACTGTGTCCCTAGTGAGCCTCTACTTGACTAGCTCGTTGATCAAAGATGGTTAAGGTTTCCTAACCATAGACATGAGTTGTCATTTGATAACGGGATCACATCATTAGGAGAATGATGTGATGGACATGACTCATCCATTAGCTTAGCATATTGATCGTTCAGTTTTATTGCTATTGCTTTCTTCATGTCAAATACATATTCCTTCGACTATGAGATTATGCAACTCCCGGATACCGGAGGAATACCTTGTGTGCTATCAAACGTCACAACGTAACTAGGTGATTATAAAGATGCTCTACAGGTATCTCTGAAGGTGTTTGTTGGGTTGGCATAGATCGAGAATAGGATTTGTCACTCCGAGTATCGGAGAGGTATCTCTGGGCCCTCTCGGTAATGCACATCATAAGAAGCCTTGCAAGCAAAGTGACTAATGAGTTAGTTACAAGATGATGTATTACGGAATGAGTAAAGAGACTTGTCGGTAATGAGATTAAACTAGGTATGTGGATACCGATGATCGAATATCGGGCAAGTAACATACCGATGACAAAGGGAATAACGTATGTTGTCATAACGGTTCGACCGATAAAGATCTTCATAGAATATGTAGGAGCCAATATGAGCATCCAGGTTCCACTATTGGTTATTGATCGGAGAGGTGTCTCGGTCATGTCTACATAGTTCTCGAACCCGTAGGGTCCGCACGCTTAACGTTCGATGAAGATTTAGTATTATATGAGTTATGTGATCTGGTGAACGAATGTTGTTCGTAGTCCCAGATGAGATCAAGGACATGACGAGGAGTCTCGAAATGGTCGAGAGGTAAAGATTGATATATAGGATGTTAGTATTCGGACACCGGAAGTGTTCCGGAATGTATCGGGTATTTATCGGAGTACCGGGGGGGTTACCGGAACCCCCGGGGGAAAGGTATGGGCCATATGGGCCATAGGAGGGAAGCACACCAGCCCACAAGGGGTGGTGCCCCCCCCCCCAAGGAAGGAGGCCGAATTGGAGAAGGGAAAGAGGGGGTTCGGCCCCCCCTTTCCTTCTCTCCCTCCTCTTCCCTTTTCCCCCCTCCGAAAATAAGGAAAGGGGGGAGGCCGAATTGGGGAGGACCCCAAGTAGGATTCCTCCTACTTGGGGCACCCCATGGCTGCCTCTCCTCCCCTCCCACCTATATATACGTGGGGAGGGGTCACCTAGAACACACAACAACAATCGTTAGCCGTGTGCGGCGCCCCCCTCCACAGTTTACACCCCGGTCATAGTTTTGCGGTGCTTAGGCGAAGCCCTGCGAGAATCACTTAACCATCACCGTTACCACGCCGTCGTGCTGACGGAACTCATCTACTACCTCGACACCTTGCTGGATCAAGAAGGCGAGCGACGTCACCGAGTTGAACATGTGCAAAACTCAGAGGTGACGTACGTTCGGTGCTTGATCGGTCGAAGCTAGAAGAAGTTCGACTACATCAACCGCGTTGTCAAACGCTTCCGCTTTCGGTCTATGAGGGTACGTGGACACACTCTCCCCCCTCGTTGCTATGCATCTCCTAGATAGATCTTGCGTGAGCGTAGGAATTTTTTTGAAATTGCATGCTACGTTTCCCAACAGTGGCATCCAAGCCAGGTCTATGCGTAGATGATATGCACGAGTAGAACACAAAGAGTTGTGGGCGGTGATCGTCATACTGCTTACCACCAATGTCTTATTTTGATTCGGCGGTATTGTTGGATGAAGCGGCCTGGACCAACCTTACATGACCACGTTCATGAGACTGATTCCACCGACAGACATGCAACTAGTTTTGCATAAAGGTGGCTGGCGGGTGTCTGTTTCTCCTACTTTAGTTGAATTGAATTTGACTGCGGCCGGTCCTTGTTGAAGGTTAAAACAGCAAACTTGATAAATCACCGTTGTGGTTTTGATGCGTAACAGTTCTTGCTAGAAGCCCGTAGCAGCCACCTAAAACTTGCAACAACAAAGTAGAGGACGTCTAACTTGTTTTTGCAGGGCATGTTGTGATGCGATATGGTCAAGACATGATGTGATATACGTTATTGTATGAGATGATCATGTTTTGTAAAGGTTATCAGCAACCGGCAGGAGCCTTATGGTTGTCTCTTTATTGTATGAAATGCAAACGCCATGTAATTGCTTTACTTTATCACTATGCGTTAGCGATAGTTGTAGAAGCAATAGTTGGCGAGACGACCACGACGCTACGATGGAGACCAAGGTGTCAAGCCGGTGACGATGGAGATCATGATGATGCTTTGGAGATGGAGATCAAAAGCACAAGATGATGATGGCCATATCATGTCACATATTTTGATTGCATGTGATGTTTATCTTTTATGCATCTTATTTTGCTTAGTACGGCGATAGCATTATAAGATGACCCCTTAACTAAATTTCAAGGTAAAAGTGTTATCCCTGAGTATGCACCATTGCGACAGTTCGTCGTGCTGAGACACCACGTGATGATCGGGTGTGATAGACTCTACGTTCACATACAACGGGTGCAAGACAGTTTTGCACATGCGGAATACTCGGGTTAAACTTGACGAGCCTGGCATATACAGACATGGCCTCAGAACACTGGAGACCGAAATGTCGAACGTGAATCATATAGTAGATATGATCAACATAGAGATGTTCACCATTGATGACTACTCCATCTCACGTGATGATAGGACATGGTTTAGTTGATTTGGATCATGTATCATTTAGATGACTTGAGGGATGTCTATCTAAGTGGGAGTTCTTAAGTAATTTGATTAAATTGAACATAATTTATCATGAACTTAGTCCTGATAGTATTTGCATATCTATGTTGTAGATCAATGGCCCGTGCTACCGTTCCCTTGAATTTTAATGCGTTCCTAGAGAAAGCTAAGTTGAAAGATGACGGTAGCAACTACACGGACTGGGTCCGTAACTTGAGGATTATCCTCATTGCTGCACAGAAGAATTATGTCCTTGATGCACCGCTAGGTGAAAGGCCTGCTGCAGGAGCATATGCTGATGTTATGAACGTCTGGCAAGCTCGATATGATGACTACTCGATAGTTCAGTGTGCCATGCTTTACGGCTTAGAATCGGGACTTCAAAGACGTTTTGAAAGTCATGGAGCATATGAGATGTTCCAGGAGTTGAAGTTAATATTTCAAGCAAATGCCCGAGTTGAGAGATATGAAGTCTCCAGCAAGTTCTATAGCTGCAAGATGGAGGAGAACAGTTCTGTCAGTGAACACATACTCAAAATGTCTGGGTATCATAATCACTTGACTCAGCTGGGAGTTAATCTTCCAGATGATAGTGTTATTGACAGAGTTCTTCAATCACTGCCACCAAGCTACAAAGGCTTCATGATGAACTATAATATGCAAGGGATGGATAAGACAATTCCCGAGCTCTTCGCAATGCTCAAAGCTGCGGAGGTAGAAATCAAGAAGGAGCATCAAGTGTTGATGGTTAACAAGACCACTAGTTTCAAGAAAAAGGGCAAGGGAAAGAAGGGGAACTTCAAGAAGAATGGCAAGCAAGTTGCCACTCCCGGGAAGAAGCCCAAAGCTGGACCCAAGCCTAAAACTGAGTGCTTCTACTGCAAAGGAACTGGTCACTGGAAGCAGAACTGCCCCAAGTATTTGGTGGATAAGAAGGCTGGCAAAGTGAACAAAGGTATATTTGATATACATGTTATTGATGTGTACCTTACTAATGCTCGTAGTAGCGCCTGGGTATTTGATACTGGTTTGGTTGCTCATATTTGTAACTCGAAACAGGGGATCCGGATTAAACGAAGATTGGCTAAGGACGAGGTGACGATGCACGTCGGGAATGGTTCCAAGGTCGATGTGATCGCCGTCGGCACGCTACCTCTACATCTACCTTCGGGATTAGTTTTAGACCTGAATAATTGTTATTTGGTGCCAGCGTTGAGCATGAACATTATATCTGGATCTTGTTTAGTGCGAGACGGTTATTCATTTAAATCAGAGAATAATGGTCGTTCTATTTATATGAGTAATATCTTTTATGGTCATGCACCCTTGAAGAATGGTCTATTTTTGCTGAATCTCGATTGTGGTGATACACATATTCATAATATTGATGCCAAAAGATGCAAAGTTGATAATGATAATGCAACATATTTGTGGCACTGCTGTTTAGGTCATATTGGTGTAAAGCACATGAAGAAACTCCATGCAGATGGACTTTTGGAATCACTTGATTATGAATCATTTGATACTTGCGAACCATGCCTCATGGGCAAGATGACTAAAACTCCGTTCTCCGGAACAATGGAGCGAGCTAATGACTTATTGGAAATAATACATACCGATGTATGTGGTCCGATGAGTATTGAGGCTCGCGGCGGGTATCATTATTTCAGAGTGAAGTGGAGAATCATCGTAACAAGAAAATAAAGTTTCTACAATCTGATCGCGGAGGCGAATATTTGAGTTATGAGTTTGGCCTTCATTTAAAACAATGTGGAATAGTTTCACAACTCACGCCACCTGGAACACCACAGTGTAATGGTGTGTCTGAACATCGTAACCGTACTTTATTAGATATGGTGCGATCTATGATGTCTCTTACCGATTACCACCATCGTTTTGGGGTTATGCATTAGAGACAGCTGCATTCACGTTAAATAGGGCACCGTCTAAATCTGTTGAGATGACACCGTATGAACTGTGGTTTGGCAAGAAACCTAAGCTGTCGTTTCTAAAAATTTGGGGTTGCGACACTTATGTCAAAAGGCTTCAGCCTGATAAGCTCGAACCCAAATCGGAGAAGTGTGTCTTCATAGGATACCCTAAGGAAACAATTGGGTACACCTTCTACCACAGATCCGAAGGCAAGATCTTTGTTGCCAAGAATGGAAACTTTCTAGAGAAGGAGTTTCTCTCGAAAGAAGTGAGTGGGAGGAAAGTAGAACTTGATGAGGTAATTGTACCTTCTCTCAAATTGGAAGGTAGCTCATCACAAAAAACCGTTCCCATGATGTCTACACCAACTAGAGAGGAAGCTAATGATAATGATCATGAAACTTCATATCAAATTACTACTGAACCTCGTAGGTCAACTAGAGCATGATTCGCACCAGAGTGGTACGGTAATCCTGTTCTGGAAGTCATGTTACTAGACCATGACGAACCTACGAACTATGAAGAAGCTATGATGAGCCCAGATTCTGATAAATGGCTTGAGGCCATGAAATCTGAGATAGGATCCATGTATGAGAACAAAGTGTGGACTTTGGTGGACTTGCCCGATGATCGGCGAGCCATAGAGAATAAATGGATCTTCAAGAAGAAGACTGACGCTGATGATAATGTTACTGTCTACAAAGCTCGACTTGTCGCAAAAGGTTTTCGACAAGTTCAAGGAGTTGACTACGATGAGACTTTCTCACCCGTAGCGATGCTTAAGTCTGTCCGAATCATGTTAGCAATTGCCGCATTTAATGATTATGAAATCTGGCAAATGGACGTCAAAACTGCATTCCTTAATGGATTTCTTAAAGAAGAGTTGCATATGATGCAACCAGATGGTTTTATCGATCCTAAAGGTGCTAACAAAGTGTGCAAGCTCCAGCGATCCATCTATGGACTGGTGCAAGCATCTCGGAGTTGGAATATACGCTTTGATGAGGTGATCAAAGCATATGGTTTTATACAGACTTTCGGAGAAGCCTGTATTTACAAGAAAGTGAGTGGGAGCTCTGTAGCATTTCTAATATTATATGTGGATGACATATTGTTGATTGGAAATGATATAGAATTTCTGGATAGCATAAAAGGATACTTGAATAAAAGTTTTTCAATGAAAGACCTCGGTGAAGCTGCTTATATATTAGGCATCAAGATCTATAGAGATAGATCAAGACGCTTAATAGGACTTTCACAAAGCACATACCTTGATAAAGTTTTGAAGAAGTTCAAAATGGATCAGTCAAAGAAAGGGTTCTTGCCTGTGTTACAAGGTGTGAAGTTGTGTCAGACTCAATGCCTGACCACTGCAGAAGATAGAGAGAAAATGAAAGTCATTCCCTATGCCTCAGCCATAGGTTCTATCATGTATGCTATGCTGTGCACCAGACCTGATGTGTGCCTTGCTATAAGTTTAGCAGGGAGGTACCAAAGTAATCCAGGAGTGGATCACTGTACAGCGGTCAAGAACATCCTGAAGTACCTAAAAAGGACTAAGGAAATGTTTCTCGTTTATGGAGGTGACAAAGAGCTCATCGTAAATGGTTACATCGATGCTAGCTTTGACACTGATCCGGATGACTCTAAGTCGCAAACCGGATATGTATTTATATTGAATGGTGGAGCTGTCAGATGGTGCAGTTCCAAGCAGAGCGTCGTGGCGGGATCTACGTGTGAAGCGGAGTACATAGCTGCTTTGGAAGCAGCAAATGAAGGAGTCTAGATGAAAGAGTTCATATCCTATCTAGGTGTAATACGTAGTGCATCGGGTCCAATGAAAATCTTTTGTGACAATACTGGAGCAATTGCCTTAGCGAAGGAATCCAGATTTCACAAAAGAACCAAACACATCAAGAGACGCTTCAACTCCATCTGTGATCAAATCAAGGAGGGAGACATAGAGATTTGCAAAATACATACGGATCTGAATGTTGCAGACCCGTTGACTAAGCCTCTTCCACGAGCAAAACATGATCAGCACCAAGACTCCATGGGTGTTAGAATCATTACAATGTAATCTAGATTATTGACTCTAGTGCAAGTGGGAGACTAAAGGAAATATGCCCTAGAGGCAATAAAAAGTTGTTATTTTATATTTCCTTATTCATCATAAATGTTTATTATTCATGCTAGAATTGTATTGATCGGAAACCTTAATACATGTGTGAATACATAGACAAACACTGTGTCCCTAGTGAGCCTCTACTTGACTAGCTCGTTGATCAAAGATGGTTAAGGTTTCCTAACCATAGACATGAGTTGTCATTTGATAACGGGATCACATCATTAGGAGAATGATGTGATGGACATGACCCATCCGTTAGCTTAGCATATTGATCATTCAGTTTTATTGCTATTGCTTTCTTCATGTCAAATACATATTCCTTCGACTATGAGATTATGCAACTCCCGGATATCGGAGGAATACCTTGTGTGCTATCAAACATCACAACGTAACTGGGTGATTATAAAGATGCTCTACAAGTATCTCCGAAGGTGTTTGTTGGGTTGGCATAGATCGAGAATAGGATTTGTCACTCCGAGTATCGAAGAGGTATCTCTGGGCCCTCTCGGTAATGCACATCATAAGAAGCCTTGCAAGCAAAGTGACTAATGAGTTAGTTACAAGATGATGTATTACAGAACGAGTAAAGAGACTTGCCGGTAATGAGATTAAACTAGGTATGTGGATACCGACGATCGAATCTCTGGCAAGTAACATACCGATGACAAAGGGAATAATGTATGTTGTCATAACGGTTCGACCGATAAAGATCTTCATTGAATATGTAGGAGCCAATATGAGCATCTAGGTTCCGCTATTGGTTATTGACCGGAGAGGTGTCTCGGTCATGTCTACATAGTTCTCGAACCCGTAGGGTCCGCACGCTTAACGTTCGATGATGATTTAGTATTATATGAGTTATGTGATTTGGTGACCGAATGTTGTTCGTAGTCCTAGATGAGATCAAGGACATCACGAGGAGTCTTGAAATGGTCGAGAGGTAAAGATTGATATATAGGATTATAGTATTCGGACATCGGAAGTGTTCCGGTATGTATCGGGTATTTATCGGAGTACCGGGGGGGTTACCGGAACCTCCGGGGGAAAGATATGGGCCATATGGGCCATAGGAGGGGAGCACACCAGCCCACAAGTGTGGTGTTGCCGCCCCCCCCCCCCCAAGGAAGGAGCGAATTGGAGAAGGGAGAGGGGTTCGCCCCCCCCCCCCCCTTTCCTTCTCTCCCTCCTCTTCCCTTTTCCCCCCTCCGGAAATAAGGAAAGGGGGGAGGCCGAATTGGGGAGGACCCCAAGTAGGATTCCTCCTACTTGGGGTGCCCCATGGCTGCCTCTCCTCCCCTCCCACCTATATATACGTGGGGAGGGGCGCCTAGAACAACAACAACAATCGTTAGCCGTGTGCGGCGCCCCCCTCCATAGTTTACACCCCTGGTCATAGTTTTGCGGTGCTTAGGCGAAGCCCTGCGAGAATCACTTCACCATCACCGTCACCACGCCGTCGTGCTGACGAAACTCATCTACTACCTCGACACCTTGCTGGATCAAGAAGGCGAGCGACGTCACCGAGCTGAACGTGTGCAGAACTCGGAGGTGCCGTACGTTCGGTGCTTGATCAGTCGGAGCTAGAAGAAGTTCGACTACATCAACCGCGTTGTCAAACGCTTCCGCTTTCGGTCTACGAGGGTACGTGGACACACTCTCCCCCCTCGTTGCTATGCATCTCCTAGATAGATCTTGTGTGAGCGTAGGAATTTTTTTGAAATTGCATGCTACGTTTCCCAACAGAGTGGATGAGGATGACAGGGAGGCTGAGGAGGTCGGCCTTATCCCCTCCATGGCCACTGTGGCATCGCGGTGTTGGTCGCTCGCCAGTGCGAGCGCGCGCGTCCACGGCGGCGTCGACACGGGGAGGAGGGAGACGACGAGGGCTCTGTTGGGCTGGGCCTGCACACTGTGCACTAAGGCCCAGCCAACAGTGGGCTTTCTTCTTTTATTTTTATTTTTTTCTATTTTTCTATTTTTATTTAATAGACTGAGAGAGAAAAGGGAAAAGATGGGTTACCAAATCAAATTGGAAAAATGTGTGACTTGGCCCATTAAATACTTTGCATTTTTAGGCACTGCCACAAAAAGTTTAGGAGTGATTACAATTCATTTGGAATTTCCATAAAAGAAATAGCATTTTAAATATGCTGGAATTGCACTGTTTTAATTGATATTGTTCATCTTTGCACAAGAGTGATGTTGTTTTCCTTGACAATAAATTGTTTTGGAATTTTTGCTAGAAGATGAACATTTTTGCAGCCACTTTGGTGCAACTTCAAATTCCACTGAAATTTGAATCCAATGGCAAAATTTGATATCAGATATTTAACCACTGTGATCATGCATTGTAAATGGTCATGACTTGTCATGATTAACATAAAGTCACAGTACTTTATTACACAGGGGTGTTACATATACCCCCCGATACAATCCATAGATTCATCAAAATAAGCACACAATGCAAAGAAAACGGAATCTGTCAAAACCAGAATAGTCTGTAAAGATGTCAATTGTTCTCATACTTATGTAACTCCACAACTTCTGAAACATTAGGACAACAGAGGCAATTTGTATATCAATCTTGTGTTAAAAATTCAGAATTTTTTGTCTCTTCTGTGAATTTAAACAATTCTGTTACTGGACGCAAAAGTTTCTGTTTTCCAACAAGATCAAATCAACTATCACCAAAGCTATCCCAAAGGCTTTACTTGGCACAAATACTAATTAAAACATAAAAAACACAATCATAACAGAGGCATAATTGTGTAAACACTCAAGAACAGAAAGAAAAAGGCAAAAATAAATTTTATTCATTGGGTTGCCTCCCAACAAGCGCTATCGTTTTATGCCCCTAGCTAGGCATAATTCATAGATTCAAGTATTATCTTCTTTCTTCTTATTTTCCATAGATGTGTTTTTGTCAGGAGGTTTTGCAAAAATAACTTGAAACACATTATCCATAGAAATTTTAGCATTGTTAAGTTGCCCATCTACGTATCCCCTTTGATTTTCGGCCACAATCCAAGAATATTGTTGATTAACATCATTGAAAACTTGTTGGATTATATCTAAACGGGGATTTCCTTTTTAAGGTTCTCATAAAAAAATTTGATTATTTCCAAGCAAATGTCTCAACATATAATCACTATTATAAAGGATCTCATTTATCACCGGTTTTTCACGGCTCATACCATAAAAATAAAAAAATTCCCTAGCTTCACGTACTATGTAGTCAAATTCATTCATAAGAATAAGGGTAGCTAACTTTTTAGCTTTAGGATCCTTTATAATGGGTAGTTCATAAAACAATCTATGGAAGGTAGGGTGGGTACGGATAAATCTATTTTCAAGTTTCAGAACTAGTGCTGAAATAGCTTCCGCATAAGATTTAGTTCTTTTAAGTATAGGAGCATCATCAAGAGTCAAGTTTCCAACACAATTAAAAAAATTCTTGGATATGTTCTTTTCCCATAACATTCTCTTGCCCCAAAACAAAAGTTTTAGCATCCAGATTGCCAGATCGTCCAATTTTAGGAGTTAGGCCATCATCTATTTCTGCCATACCAAAATCACTCATGATGACAAATTCAAGCAAATAAGAGATCTGAGGCGAACGAAAAAGAGAGCGAATAAAATGGCAATTTTTTGTGAAGTGGGGGAGATGAAAACGAGAGGCAAATGGAAAATAATGTAAATTGCAAGGAGATGAGATTTGTGATTAGGAACCTGATAGATGTTGATGATGTCTCCCCGGCAATGGTGCCAGAAATTCCTTTTGATGTCGTTTGAAACTGCGTTGGTATTTCTCCAAAGAGGAAGGGATGATGCAGTACAGCTACGGTAGGTATTTCCCTCAGTTATGAAACCAAGGTATCAATCTAGTAGGAGAACCAAGCAACACTATGTAAATGGTACCTGCACACAAAGAACAAATACTTGCAACCCAACGCGTAAGAGGGGTTGTCAATCCCTCCTAGGTAACGGCGCCAGAAATTGGCAAGTTGACGGGAGACTATTTGATCCTCCCTGGTAAAAAGATAGATAAATTTGTGATAGATTGGATAAATAGCTCTCGATAAAATGCGAAATAAAATAAGTAATAAAAAAGTGCAGCAAGGTATTTTTGGGTTTTTGGAATAATAGATATCAAAATAAAAGTGAATAAAAATATATCTCAAAGCAAATATAATAAAGAATAGACCCGGGGGGCCATAGATTTCACTAGTGGCTTCTCTCGAGAAAATAGCACACGGTGGGTAAACAAATTAATGTTGGGTAATTGATAGAAGATCGAATAATTATGACGATATCCAAGGCAATGATCAATATATAGGCATCACGTCCAAGATTAGTAGACCGACTGTAACACCCCATGTCATTAGCCACAATAATCACTTTTGATAATGACATGTCAGCAAGTTTAGTAGTGCATAATCATCATTAGCATCATATTGCATTTCAACTCCTAAGTCAAATTCAAATTTAAATGAAAGTGGAAAATAAAAGTTGTTCAACATAGAAACTAAAATGTTCAATAAATAGCAAATATTGCAGAGACTATTCTAAAATTGAAACCAACAATTAATAAATTAATTAGGTGGCTCTAACATTATCAAAACAGCAAGGATTAATGCATTTTATTTATTATAAAAATTGTGTGAACTCAAATTGACTCCAAAATAATTTTTGACAGTAGTAGGGGATGCCTAGTAATTATTGGAACAATTGCTATGTTTTACAAACACCATTTTGAGGCCTAACTATTTACTAAACTGAGACATGAGATTAAATAAAAAGAAAAGATAAAAGAAAACAAAAAATAAAAAAAATAAAAAGAGAAAACCCCCGGCCCAACTGGGCCAAGGCCCAGCCGACCGGCCCACCCCGCGCCTATATGGCCTCCCCCTGGAGGCCACCGAACCCTAACCCCCCCCCCCCACCGACACTCTCCCCCCTCCTCCCCCGATCCAGAACTGGATCGGGATCGGCCCGACGCGCCCCTCTCTCGCGCCTCGCCGCCTCGACCCAGCGCTCGACGCCGCACGCCGTCGCCGCTCGCCTCCTCGTCCCCCTGCCCCGAACCGCTGCCCAGTCCCTACAGCTCGCGGTGAGCACCGCGCCGCTCGCGCCCCTCCTCTCCCCTCGGTCGCCGCTGCTTCGCGCCCGCGCTCGGCCCCGCACCTCGCCCCGCTACGCCTCTATGCCTGGGCCTTGCCCCGGCCGTCGCCCGCGCCCACCACGCGGCCGCACCGGCCGTCGCCCGGCCCTCTGGCTGTGCCTCACCGCCCGCGCGTGGCCACCCCCGCTCTGCTGCTGCCTGCGCGCGCCGCCTGCCGCTGCTGCCGACCGCCCGCGCGCCGCCCCTGCTCGCCTAGCGCCGCTGCTCCGCCCGCTCTCGCCGTGCCCATCGCCCGCTCGCCTCGCCCGCGCCTGCCTGCGCCCGCGTTGTCGCCCGCGTCGCCGCCGCCCGCGCGCACGCACACGCACACGCGCACGCGCCCGCGCGTCGTGCCCGTCGCACACGCCCGCGCCCCGCCACCCGCACGCCCGCACGCCCGTGGCCTATGGGCCACTGACCGGTGGGGCCCCCAGTGCCCCAGTGCCATTGACGAACGGGCCCACGCCCAGAAAAACAAAAACAAAAATAAATTAAAACTATTAAAATTAATAATTAATTAATTAGTTAATTAATTAAATTAATTAATCCTGATTAGGTTAAACTAATTTAGTTAATTAGTTTAATTAAATATTAATTAATTAGTTAACCCTAATTAAGTGACCAGTCTATGACAGGTGGGACCCACGTGTCAGATTGGCTGTTGACGTCAGCATGATATCATGCTGACGTCATTAACTACTGTTTCGGATAATGTTAATTTAAATGATTAATTAAATTCTAGAAATTAATAAAACTTTAGAAAATCATATTAAATAAACCGTAACTCCGATGAAAATATTTTGTACATGAAACTTGCTCAGAATTTCGATACGAACCCGAATACGTCCTCCGTATTCCTGTCAGACACCCGTAGCTATATGAACATGGAACTTTTAGACCGATTTCGATAAATGAATAGTGCCCAACTTTAATTAAATAAATCTGAATAAATTCCTAAATTATCTAAATCATTTAGTTAGGCAGTAGAACACCCCGGCATATCATTTAGGCATGTCATACATATTGTTTGCATTATTGCCGTGAATTTATTGTTTCTCTCCCCCCCCCCCTCCTTCTCTCTCGATAGACGCTGAGACCGACGACGCTGCACCTGGGTACGACTACACTACCGACGAGTAGCCCGTTGACGACCTCCCTCTCTTGCCAGAGCAACCAGGCAAGCCCCCCCTTGAGCATCCAGATATCGCCCATTCCATTTCTCCTGCTTGCATTAGATTTTGCTACTGTTAAATGTATGCTCCTATTCTGATGCATAGCCTGCTGTTGTAACCTGTTCCTTGTTACCTTACCTGCCTATGATAAACTGTTTAGTATAGGTTGGTATTGATCCATCAGTGACCCCACCACTTTTCCCTTGTTGCCCCTGCTTGATCATCGACGACTCGATCAACGTGATCATCGATCAGAGACCGACGCCTCACTTCACACCCCCTTAGTTGTATGACTCTGCATAGTTACTATCGAGTGCCGAGGGTGATACCTCGTAACGCACTCCTGATGAATACTCTGCAGCGTAGCTGTTCGGTCGTGGTCATCGAGGGTGATTCCTCCTTCTCCACTTCCGATACGACTCTGTCGTGCAACCCCTCAGTGTGAACCTCGAGGGTGATGCCTCATACGTTCACCCTGATGATTATGACCACACGGTTACTTGACCTTTGTCACAGGCGGGTCCACCCTGGTGGGTACCCGCTGGGGATCTATGATGTCGAGTGTGCCAGAAGGGCACTCGAGTGTGATATTGTGGCGGAGCTTCAGAAACTCTGACTGTCTCCGTGTGATACTAAATGAGCCTATTGGATTTGGGTGTGTGATCTGAGTGGGTCGACGTGCCCTATACGCACTACCACCACACGAGATTATGGTTATGGGGCCCTCTGCGATGTACGTTTCTCCCAAAAGCTCGTCAGACGTCACGATTCACCGTGCGGGCTGATTGTCGGGATTGGGCTGGATACTTCACTGACGAGTTCAGTGTCGCGCCTGCACCCCGGCCAGTCTCGCAACGCGCAGGGTACCCAGGGCGAAGGCCCAAGACCTCTGGGTGCATAGGTTAGTTCGGCGTGCTGACCTCTCTACCGAGCCTAGGTAGGGCGCTGCTTCGTGTTGATCTTCCGAGGACGGGCATTACCCAGCAAGTGTGTCCGGCCAGAGTTGATCGAGCGTGTTGGGTAACAGTAGTGCACCCCTGCAGGGATGAATGATCTATCGATAGCCGGTCCTACGGTAAAGGACGCTCAGATTGTGTATCCCGATCTACTACTTGAACTGGATACTTGTTACTTAATTGAAGCTTCGGGATTACTTTCTCGCTTGGGAGTCGAGGAAGGATCTCTAGGCTTGCTTCAACATGTTTGCTAAATAAAATGCTACTCTACTCTCTTCTACTGCTGCAAGATGATGGCTTCGTGAAGATGCTAGTCTTTGATAGGACTAGACCTTCTCTCTATTCTGGCATTTCTGCAGCCCAGTCCACATATACAGCCATTCTCCATTGATAATGTTGCATATGTAGTATAGATCCTTGCTTGCTGAGTACTTCGGATGAGTACTCACGGTTGCTTTACTTTCTCTTTTCCCCATATACCCCCACCTTGATGTTACCTCAGACGATGGAGTCCAGGAGCCAGATGCCACCACATGAGCTTACTACCAGGCGGGTCCAGAGGGCACGTACTACTGGATCGAGCCAGCCGACCAGGAGTAGGATCGGAGGCTCCCACGCAGGAGGCCAACGCCTTTCGATCTAGTGTCGCTGTTTGTGCTAGCCTTCTTAAGGCAAAACTTGTCTAACTATGTCTGTACTCAGATAATATTTGTATGACTGACTTATGTATTTCGGATCTTCGGATCCCTGGTCTGTAATATTGTGGATCTCCGTTTAATTTGTGTTAGAGTTGTGTTGTGATATCTTCCCATGAGTCCCTGTGCTTGATCGTGCATGTTTGCGTGTATGATTAGTGCACGATTGAGTCGGGGGCGTCACACCGACTCCTTCCCGCATCTACTACTATTACTCCACACATCGACCACTATCCAACATGCATCTAGTGTATTAAGTTCATGGAGAAACAGAGTAATGCAATAAGAATGATGACATGATGTAGATGAGATCTATTCATGTAGGAATAGCCCCCATCTTGTTATCCTTAATAGCAACGATACATGCGTGTCTTGCTGCCCCTTCTGTCACTGGGAAAGAACACTGCAAGATCGAACCCATTCCAGGTCAAAAAAATGTAAACCAGGTCAAAAAAAAAAGATTGAACCCATCACAAAGCATCTCTTCCCATGGCAAGCAAAATCGGTATAGTTGGCCTAACTAAACCAAAGATTCAAAGAAGAAATACGAGGCTATAAATGATCATGCATATAAGAGATCAAAGAAAACTCAAATAATATTCATGGATATAGATCTGATCATAAACTCAAAATTCATCGGATCCCAACAAACACACCCAAAAAGAGTTACATCAAATAGATCTCCAAGAGACCATTGTAATGAGAATCAAAAAGAGAGAAGAAGACATCTAGCTACTACCTACGGACCCTTAGGTCTATGGCGGACTACTCATGCATCATCAGAGAGGCACAAATGAGGATGATGAACCCCTCCGTGATGGTGTCTAGATTGGATCTCGTGGTTCTGGAACTTGCGGAGGCTGGAATTGCGTTTCGTCGACTCCCCTAGGGTTTCTGGAATATTTGGGAATTTAGAGAGCGAAGAGGCGGTGCGGGAGGTCTCCGTGGGGGGCACAACCCTCCTGGGCGCGCCTGGGCTCCTAGGCACGCCCAGGTGGGTTGTGCTCCCCACAGGCCTCCCCTCTGGTACTTTCTTGGCCCACTGGGTGTCTTCTGGTCTAGAAAAAATCTCCAAAAAGTTTCGCTGCATTTGGACTCCGTTTGGTACTGATATTCTGCGAAGTAAAAAAACAAGCAAAAAACTACAACTGGCACTTGGCCCTATGTCAATAGGTTAGTCCCAAAAAATGATATAAAGTTGCTATAAAATGATTGTAAAACATCCAAGATTGATAATATAACATCATGGAACAAGCAAAAATTATAGATACGTTGGAGTCGTATCAGCGGGGTCCATAAGGAAACTAAGGGATATTAAGGCCTCCTTTTAGTAGAGAACCGGAACAAAGCATTAGCACTTAGTGAATAAATGAACTCTTCAAACTACGGTAATCACCGGAAAGAATCCCAATTATTGTCTCCTTGGGGTATGCGGATCATAACTCGTAATAGGTGTCTACAACTTGCAATATAGGATCAAGAACACACATATATTCATGAAAACATAATAGGTTCAGATCTGAAATCATGGCACTCGGGCCCTAGTGACAAGTATTAAGCATAGCAAAGTCATAGCAACATCAATCTCATAACATAGTGGATACTAGGGATCAAGCCCTAACAAAACTAATTCAATTACATGATAAATCTCATCCAACCCATCACCGTCCAGCAAGCCTACGAAGGAATTACTCACTCCCGGCGGTGAGCATCATGAAATTGGCGGTGAAGGAAGGTTGATGATGACGGCGGTGATGGATTTCACCCTCCGAAGCCCCGAACGGACTGCAAATCAGCCCTCTCGATGAAGAACATGAGGTGGCGGCGGCTCCGTATCGTAAAACATGATGAATCCTTCTCCCTGATTTTTTTCTCCGCGGATAGGTATATATGGAGTTGGACTTAGGGTTGTCGGAGCTCCAGGGGCCCCCCAGGGCATGTGGCTCCTGGGTGGCCCCCCTCTGGTATATTTTCCGCCAGTATTTTTTATATATTCCACACAAATTCTTCGTAAATTTTCAGGTCAATCCGAGAACTTTGATTTCTGCACAAAAATAACACCATGGCAATTCTGCTAAAAACAGCGTCAGTCCGGGTTAGTTCCCTTCAAATCATACAACTTAGAGTCCAAAACAAGGGCAAAAGAGTTTGGAAAAGTAGATACGATGGAGACGTATCACTCACCAACATGACTCACATATTATTATCATCATATCTCAAAACTATTACAAAGAATCAAGTTTATTTTGTCCAATGATCTTTCATGAAAGTTTTTATTATATCACCCTTGGATATCTATCACTTTGGGACTAGATTAATATATTACCATTGCTTTTACCAAGCTCTTAAATAAATTTAAGTGAAGAACATGAGCATAAATAAATTTTTTCCTTCACTCAAAATAATATAAGTGAAGCATGAGAGAATTTCTTCAAAAATTTACTAACCCTCAAATTAATCTAAGTGAAGCATGAGAGTATTTCTTCAAAAATTAAAGCACCACCGTGCTAAAAAAGATATAAGTGAAGCACTAGAGCAATTCCATGGCTCAAAAAATTTAAGTGAAGTATATAGAGCAATTCTAACAAATCATAGCATCATTATGGCTCTCTCAAAAAGATGTGTCCAACAAGGATTATTGGGACAAACTAAAAAGCAAAACAAGCAAATACTCATATAATACAAGACGCTCCAAGCAAAACTCATGACATGTGACGAATAAAAATATAGCTCCAAATAAAATTACCTATGGTTGTTAGAAGGAAGAGGGGATGCCTTTCGGGGCATCCCCAAGCTTAGTTGCTTGGTTCTCCTTGAATATCAACTTGGGGTGCCATGGGAATCCCCAAGCTTAGGCTCTTTTCACTCCTTATTCCTTCATCCATCGTTATCTCACCCAAAACTTGAAAACTTCAATCACACAAAACTTAACAAAACCTTCGTGAGTTTCGTTAGTATAAGAAAACTAATCTTTGTTTTAAGTAGTATTGCAAACCCATTCATATTTTATTAATGCATTTTAACTACTGTATTATAACTTTACCATGGCTTATGCCCACCGATATAATCCATAGATTCATCAAAATAAGCACACAATGCAACGAAAACAGAATCTATCAAAAAACAGAACAGTCTGTAAAGACTCGAATTTTACTCATACTTATGTAACTCCAAAAATTCTGAAACCTTAGTAAAACAGAGGAAATTTGTATATAAATCTTGTGTAAAAAAATCAGAATTTTTCGTTGCTTCTGTGATTTTTAACAATTCAGCTACTGGACGCAAAAGTTTCTGTTTTTCAACGGGATCAAATCAACTATCACCCAAAACTATCCTAAAGGCTTAACTTGGCACAAACACTAATTAAAACATAAAAAACACAATCATAACAGAGGAATAATTGTGTGAACACACAAAAACAGAAATAAAAGGAGAAAAAAATATTTTATTCATTGGGTTGCCTCCCAACAAGCGCTATCGTTTTATGCCCCTAGCTAGGCATAATGCATAGATTCAAGTATTGTCATCTTTGGTTTTTGCCACCTTTGTGAGGGCTTTCTCAAACCTGGGAGGCTCTTTACGCTTCCCAATATTCTCAGGAAAAGCGACCATCTTGAGATCTAAAATATCCAATCGCTTATTACAAGGAGTAATCAAAGTATTCATGCAATTGAGGTTTCCACTAATATGTTTGAGGGGTTCATTATATTTTTGCATCTCAACCAAATTTTTCTGTAAGTCACCCAATTTATCTAATATTTGAATCCCTTCTTGTGTAAAAGTAAACCCCTTTTTTGGTGGTGGAACTCCCAATATTCCCTATATTATTTCATAGGCAACATTAGCATTAATTTCAACAAAATTCCCTTTAGCGGCAAAATCCAGGAGTTGCCTATGATGCAGGGTTAAACCTATATAAAAACTACGAAGCAAAATCTTTGCATCTCCTTTTATGTTGCAAATGCGGTAAGATTCCATCAACCTATATGAGGCATCTTTCAATTTTTCTCCTTGCTTCTGTTTGAAGTATAAAACTTCAAAATCTGGTGACAAACGAGGGGTGGCCATGTTGACGAGATGACCAAAGCAAAAGGTAAATGAAAAAGAAGGTAAATATTTTTGTGCTTTTCGCAAAAATGTTTTAGAAGTCGGGGGTGAAAATGAGAGGCAAATGGCAAATAATGTAAATTGCAAGGAGATGAGATTTGTGATTGGGAACCTGATAGATGTTGATGATGTCGCCCCGGCAACGGCGCCAGAAATTCTTCCTGATTGCTTGTATCTGCGTTGGTATTTCCCCGAAGAGGAGATGATGATGCAGCACAGCAACGGTAAGTATTTCCCTCAGTTATGAAACCAAGGTTATCAATGCAGTAGGAGAACCAAGCAACACTATGTAAGTGGTACCTGCACACAAATAACAAATATTTGCAACCCAACGCGTAAGAGGGGTTGTCAATCCCTCCTCGGTATTGAGATAGATTAAATTGTATGAGATTGGATAAATAGATCTAGCCAAAACACAAAATAAAATAAAGAAAGAAAAAGTGAGCAAGGTATTTTTGTTTTTTTGGAATAATAGATCTGAAAACAATATGATAGAAAATAGGGGGGTCGTAGATTTCACTAGTGGCTTCTCTCAAGAAAATAGTGCTACTTCTTGAGCTTGCGTTGGTTTTTCCCTTGAAGAGGAAAGGGTGATGCAGCAAAGTAGAGATAAGTATTTCTCTCAGTTAGAGAACCAAGGTATCAATCCAGTAGGAGGTACAAGCAAGTCCCCAATCTATGCACCTGCACAAATAATCAAACACTTGCACCCAACGCGATAAAGGGGTTGTCAATCCCTTCACGGTCAATTGCAAAGGTGAGATCTGATAGAGATAGATAAAACAAAAAGGTAACTAAATATTTTTGGGTTTTTTGGTTTATAGATCTGAAAATAAAAGATTGCAAAATAGTAGAACGGAAAGCAAATATGATGGAAAATAGACTCGGGGCTCATAGGTTTCACTAGAGGCTTCTCTCTTGAAGGTAAATAATACGGTGGGTGAACAAATTACTGTCGAGCAATTGATAGAAAAGTGCAAAGTTATGACGATATCCAAGGCAATGATTATGCATATAGGCATCACGTCCATGTCAAGTAGACTGACTCCTGCCTGCATCTACTTCTATTACTCCACACATCGACCGCTATCCAGCATGCATCTAGAGTATTAAGTTCATAAAGAACGGAGTAACGCCTTAAGTAAGATGACATGATGTAGAGGAATAAACTCAAACAATATGATGAAAACCCCATCTTTTTATCCTCGATGGAACAATTCAATACATGTCTCACTACCCCTACTTTGTCACTGCGTGAAATCACGCAAGATTGAACCCAAAGCTAAGCACCTCTCCCATTGCAAGAAAAACCAATCTAGTTGGCCAAACCAAACCAATAATTCGAAGAGAAATACAAAGATATCAAATCATGCATATAAGAATTCAGAGAAGATTCAAATAATATTCATAGATAAGCTGATCATAAATCCACAATTCATCGGATCTCGACAAACACACTACAAAAGAAGATTACATCGGATAGATCTCCAAGAACATCGAGGAGAACATGGTATTGAGAATCAAAGAGAGAGAATAAGCCATCTAGCTACTAGCTATGGGCCCGTAGGTCTGAGGTAAACTACTCATGCTTCATCGGAAGGGCAATAGGGTTGATGTAGATGCCCTCCGTGATCGAATCCCCCTCCGACAGGATGCCGGAAATGGCCCCAAGATGGGATCTCACAGGAACAGAAGGTTGGGGCGGCAGAAAAGTATTTTCGTGGCTCTCTCTGAGGGTTCTGGAATATATGTGAATATATAGGACGAAGAAGTAGGTCAGGGGACTCCCGAGGGGGCCACAAGGCAGGAGGGTACCCCCCCTAGGGCGCGCCCTCCACCCTTGCCGCCGCCTCGTGGGTCTTCTGGCTTGGACTCCAAGTCCTCTGGGTGTCTTCTGGTCCAAGAAAAATCATCGTAAAGTTTTATTCCGTTTGGACTCCGTTTGATATTCCAACTTGCTTGCTCATGAAGACCTAGGGCACTAGAGCTATAAGTGTATGAAAGCTCAAAAGGAAACTAAGTGGGTGTGCATCCAACTTGCTTGCTCATGAAGACCTAGGGCATTTGAGGAAGCCCATCGTTGGAATATACAAGCCAAGTTCTATAATGAAAAATTCCCACTAGTAATATATGAAAGTGACAAAATAGGAGACTCTCTATCATGAAGAACACGGTGCTACTTTGAAGCACAAGTGTGGAAAAGGATAGTAACATTGTCCCTTCTCTCTTTTCTCTCATTTTTTCTTCTTTTTTTTGGTGGGCTTCTTTGGCCTCTTTTTTTTATTTGGGCTTCTTTAGCCTCTTTTATTTTGATAACCTCACATGGGACAATGTTCTAATAATGATGATCATCACACTTTTATTTACTTACAACTCAAAATTACAACTCGATACTAGAACAAAGGTATGACTCTATATGAATGCCTTCGGCGGTGTACCGGGATGTCCAATGATCTAGCGTAGCAAATGACATACATCACACTAGCTATCTTACGATCATGCAAAGCAATATGACAATGATGGAGCGTGTCATAATAAAATGGAACGGTGGAAGTTGCATGGCAATATATATCGGAATGGCTATGGAAATGCCATAATAGGTAAGTATGGTGGCTGTTTTGAGGAAAGTATAAGGTGGGTGTAATGCACCGGCGAAAGTTGCACGGTACTAGAGAGGCTAGCAATGGTGGAAGGGTGAGAGTGCGTATAATCCATGGACTCAACATTAGTCATAAAGAACTCACATACTTATTGCAAAAGTCTATTAGCTATCAAAACAAAGTACTACACGCATGCTCCTAGGGGGATAGATTGGTAGGAAAAGACCATCGCTCGTCCCCGACCGCCACTCATAAGGAAGACAATCAATAAATACCTCATGCTCCAACTTCGTTACATAACGGTTCATCATACGTGCATGCTACGGGAATCACAAACTTTAACACAAGTATTCTTACCAATCCACAATTACTCACTAGCATGACTCTAATATCACCATCTTCATATCTCAAAACAAATGCAAGAGGAATCAAACTTCTCATAGTATTCAATGCTCTATATGAAAGTTTTTATTATATCCCTCTTGGATGCCCATCATATTAGGACTAAATTCAAAACCTAAGCAAATTACCATGATGTTCAGAGAGACTCTCAAAATAATATAAGTGAAGCAAGAGATTTCAATAATTTCTATAAAATAAAGCCACCGACGTGCTCTAAAAAGATATAAGTGAAGCACTAGAGCAAAGTTGCCTAGCTCAAAAGATATAAGTGAAGCACATAGAGTATTCTAATAAATCATGATTCATGCGTGTCCCTCTAAAAAGGTGTGTACAGCAAGGATGATTGTGGCAAACTAAAAAGCAAAGACTCATATCATACAAGACGCTCCAAGCAAAACACATATCATGTGGTGAATAAAAATATAGCCTCAAGTAAATTTACCGATAGACGAAGACGAAAGAGGGGATGCCTTCCGGGGCATCCCCAAGCTTAGGCTCTTGGTTATCCTTGAATATTACCTTGGGGTGCCTTGGTCATCCCCAAGCTTAGGCTCTTGCCACTCCTTATTCCATAGTCCATCAAATCTTTACCCAAAACTTGAAAACTTCACAACACAAAACTCAACAGAAAACTCATGAGATCCGTTAGTATAAGAAAATAAATCACCACTTTTTGTTACTGTAGTGAACTAATTATTTATTTACATTGGTGTAATATCTAATGTATTCCAACTTATCCATGGTTCATACCCCCCGATACTACCCATAGATTCATCAAAATAAGCAAACAACACATAGAAAACAGAATCTGTCAAAAACAGAACAGTCTGTGAAGATCTGAATTTTTCTAGTACTTATGTAACTCCAAAAATTCTGACAAATTAGGAAAACATAGTAAATTTGTATGTCAATCTTGTGTAAAATATTCAGGGTTTTTACACGCTCCAGTGAATTTAAAAAATTCTGTTACTAGACGCAAAAGTTTCTGTTTTTCAGCAAGATCAAATCAACTATCATCATAAGCCATCCCAAAGGTCTTACTTGGCACAAACACTAATTAAAACATCAAAACACAATTACTACAGAGGTAATAATGTGTATTTTATTCAAGAACAGTAGCAAAACAAAAAAACACAAAAATAAAATTGGGTTGCCTCCTAACAAGCGCTATTGTTTAACGCCCCTAGCTAGGCATAATGCAATAGATCTAGGGATTGTCATCTTTGGTATGCAATCCATAAGTAGCTCTCATAATAGATTCATATGGCAACTTAATTTTATTTCTAGGAAAGTGTTCCACGCCCTTCCTTAACGGAAATTGAAATCTAATGTTTCCTTCCTTCATATCAATAATTGCACCAATCGTTCTAAGGAAAGGTCTACCAAGAATAATAGGACATGTAGGATTGCAATCTATATCAAGAACAATGAAATCTATGGGCACATAATTCCTATTTGCAACAATAAGAACATCATTAATCCTTCCCATAGGTTTCTTAATAGTGGAATCCGCAAGATTCAAATTTAAAGAACAATCATCAAATTCACGGAAACCTAACACATCACATAAAGTTTTTGGAATCGTGGAAACGCTAGCACCCAAATCACACAAAGCATGGCACTCATAATCTTTAATTTTAATCTTAATAGTAGGTTCCCACTCATCATAAAGTTTTCTAGGAATATAAACTTCCAATTCAAGCTTTTCTTCAAAAGATTTCATCATAGCATCGACGATATGTTTAGTAAAAGCCTTATTTTGATTATAAGCATGAGGAGAATTCAACATGGATTGCAACAAGGAAATACAATCTATCAAAGAACAATTATCATAATTAAAATCCTTGAAATCCAAAAGAGTGGGTTCATTGCTACTTAAAGTTTTGACCTCTCCAAACCCACTTTTATCAATTTTTGCATCAAGATCTATAAACTCCAAATTATTGGGACGCCTTTTAACTAAAGTTGACTCATCTCCAGTCCCATATTTATCAAGATTTATATTAGAAAACAAAGATTCAATAGGAGTCACATCAATCACTTTAAGATCTTCATCTTTATTTTCACAAAAACTAGAAGAACACGCTTTTACAAACCAATCTCGCTTAGCACGCATCTTAGCGGTTCTTTCTTTGCACTCATCAATGGAAATTCTCATAGCTTTCAGAGATTCATTAATATCATGCTTGGGTGGAATAGATCTAATTTTCAAAGAATCAATCTCAAGAGAAATTCTATCCATGTTCCTAGCCAAATCATCAATCTTAAGCAATTTTTCTTCAACCAAAGCATTGAAATTCTTTGCGAACTAATAAATTCTTTAATATTGTTCTCAAGATCAGAGGGCATCTTATTATAATTTTCATAAGAATTGTTGTAGGAATTACCATAATTATTAGATAAATTACTAGGAAACGGCCTAGGATTAAAATTACCTCTACATGCGTTATTACCAAAATTGTTCCTACCAACAAAATTCACATCCATAGATTCATTATTATTCTCAATCAAAGTGGACAAAGGCATATCATTAGGATCAATAGGAACACTCTTACTAGCAAATAATTTCATAAGTTCATCCATCTTTCCACTCAAAACATTAATATCTTCAATCGCATGCACTTTTTTATTAGTAGAAGATCTTCTCCTAATGTGATTTCCATAAAAGTGCCTCCCGCGGCCGAATCTAAAAGATTTCTAGAAGCAAAATTCAATCCGGCATAAAAAAATTGTATGATCATCCATAAACTTAAATCATGAGTAGGGCAATTTCTTATCATCAATTTTATCCTCTCCCAAGATTGTGCAACATGTTCATGATCAAGTTGCTTAAAATTCATAATATCGTTCCTAAGGGAGATGATCTTAGCAGGAGGAAAATACTTGGAAATAAAAGCATCTTTACACTTATTCCACGAATCAATACTATTTTTAGGCAAAGATGAAAACCAAGTTTTAGCACGATCTCGAAGTGAGAACGGAAATAGCTTTAATTTAACAATATCATTATCCACATCTTTCTTCTTTTGCATATCACACAATTCAACGAAAGTGTTTAGCTGGGATGCGACATCTTCACTAGGAAGGCCAGAAAATTGTTCTTTCATAACAAGATTCAACAAAGCGGCATTAATTTCATAAGATTCCGCATTAGTGGCGAGAGCAATCGGAGTACTAATAAAATCATTGCTATTGGTATTGGAAAAATCACACAACTTGGTGTTCGCTTGAGTCATCGTGACAAAGCAAGCAATCTAACACACGAGCAAACAAAAGGCAAACGAAAAAGACGAACGGAAGAAGGGCGAATAAAAAGGCAACTCTTTTTGTGTTTTTCTGAAAATCATTTTAGAAGTGGGGGAGAGGAAAACAAGAGGCAAATAGCAAATAATGTAATGCAAGAGATTAGAGTTTATGATGGGTACTTGCTAGGCTTGATGTAGATCTCCCCGGCAATGGCGCCAGAAATTCTTCCTGCTACATCTTGAGCTTGCGTTGGTTTTTCCTTTGAAGAGGAAAGGGTGATGCAGCAAAGTAGAGATAAGTATTTCCCTTAGTTAGAAAATCAAGGTATCAATCCAGTAGGAGGTACAAGCAAGTCCCCAATCTATGCACCTGCATAAACAATCAAACACTTGCACCCAGTGTGATAAAGGGGTAGTCAATCCCTTCACGGTCAATTGCAAAGGTGAGATCTGATAGAGATAGATAAAACAAAAAGGTAACTAAATATTTTTGGGTTTTTTGGTTTATAGATCTGAAAATAAAAAATTGCAAAATAGTAGATCAGAAAGCAAATATGATGGAAAATAGACCTGGGGGCCATAGGTTTCACTAGAGGCTTCTCTCTTGAAGGCAAATAATACGTTGGGTGAACAAATTACTGTCGAGAATTTGATAGAAAAGCGCAAAGTTATGATGATATCCAAGGCAATGATTATGCATATAGGCATCACGTCCGTGTCAAGTAGACCGACTCCTACCTGCATCTACTACTATTACTCCACACATCGACCGCTATCCAGCATGCATCTAGAGTATTAAGTTCACAAAGAACGGAGTAACGCCTTAAGTAAGATGACATGATGTAGAGGAATAAATTCAAGCAATATGATGAAAACCCCATCTTTTTATCCTCGATGGCAACAATTCAATACGTGTCTCGCTACCCCTACTTTGTCACTGGGTGAAATCATGCAAGATTGAACCCAAAGCTAAGCACCTCTCCCATTGCAAGAAAAACCAATCTAGTTGTCCAAACCAAACCGATAATTCGAGGAGAAATACAAAGATATCAAATCATGCATATAAGAATTCAGAGAAGATTCAAATATTATTCATAGATAAGCTGATCATAAATCCACAATTCATCGGATCTCGACAAACACACCGCAAAAGAAGATTACATCGGATAGATCTCCAAGAACATTGAGGAGAACATGGTATTGAGAATCAAAGAGAGAAGAAGCCATCTAGCTACTAGCTATGGACCCGTAGGTCTGAGGTAAACTACTCACGCTTCATCGGAAGGGCAATAGGGTTGATGTAGATGCCCTCCGTGATCGAATCCCCCTCCGGCAGGATGCCGAAAAAGGCCCCAAGATGGGATCTCACGGGAACAGAAGGTTGCGGTGGCGGAAAAGTATTTTCGTGGCTCTCTCTGAGGGTTCTGGAATATATGTGAATATATAGGACGAAGAAGTAGGTCAGGGGACTCCCGAGGGGGCCACAAGGCAGGGGGCGCGCCCTCCACCCTTGCCGCCACCTCGTGGGTCTTCTGGCTTGGACTCCAAGTCCTCTGGGTGTCTTCTGGTCCAAGAAAAATCATTGTAAAGTTTTATTCCGTTTGGACTCCATTTGATATTCCTTTTCTGCGAAACTCAAAAACAAGGAAAAAAACAGAAACTGGCACTGGGCTCTAGGTTAATAGGTTAGTCCCAAAAATAATATAAAATAGCATAATAATGCATATAAAACATCCAAAACAGATAATATAATAGCATGGAACAATAAAAAATTATAGATACGTTGGAGACGTATCAAATAGCATACGGTGGGTAAACAAATTACTGTTGGGTAATTGATAGAAGAGCAAATAATTATGACGATATCCAAGGCAATGATCATGTATCTAGGCATCACGTCCAAGATTAGTAGACCGACTCCTGCCTGCATCTACTACTATTACTCCACACATCGACCACTATCCAGCATGCATCTAGTGTATTAAGTTCATGGAGAAACAGAGTAATGCAATAAGAACGATGACATGATGTAGACAAGATCTATTCATGTAGGAATACACCCCATCTTTTTATCCTTAACAGCAATGATACATGTGTGTCACTTCTCCTTCTGTCATTGAGATTGAGCACCGCAAGATCGAACCCATCACAAAGCAGCTCTTCCCATTGCAAGAAAAATCAATCTAGTTGGCCAAACCAAACCAAAGTTTCAGAGAAGAAATACGAGGCTATAACAATCATGCATATAAGAGATCAAAGAAGACTCAAATAATATTCATAGATAGAACTGATCATAAACTCGCACATCATCGGATCCCAACAAACACACCGCAAAAAGTCATTACATCAAATAGATCTCCAAGAACATCAAGGAGAACATTGTATTGAGAATCAAAAAGAGAGAACAAGCCATCTAGCTACTGCCTATGAACCCGTAGGTCTGTGGTAAACTACTCACGCATCATCGGAGGAGCACCAATGAGGATGATGAACCCCTCCGTGATCATGTTCCCCTCCGGCTAGGTGCCGGAATAGGGCTCTAGATTGGATCTCGTGGTTCTGGAACTTGCGGTGGCTGAAATTGTGTTTCGTCGACTCCCCTATGGTTTCTGGAATATTTGGGTATTTATAGAGCTGAGAGGCGGTGGAAAGGACTTCAGTGGGCCCCACTACCCACCTGGGCGTGCCAGGGGCCTCTGGCGCGCCCTGGTGTCTTGTGGCCCCCATGGGCCTCCCCTGACTTCCTTGGCTCCCAAGTTGTCTGAAAGGATCGAGAAGAGGTGTGTAGAGGGGGGTGATTAGACCCTCAACAAACAAAAGTAGCAGTTTTTAAGTTCTTCAAGTTGAGGTGGAGTTTTAGCACAAGTTTAAGCATTCACAATACATTTCAAGCAAGCATGGCAAGAGTATGAGTAGCGGAAAGAGTAAAGCATGCTAATTGCAAGAAAGTAAATGGATGGGATTGGAGTGTGCAAATGCAATGTAGACACGGAGATTTTTGGCGTGGTTCCGATAGGTGGTGCTATCGTACATCCACATTGATGGAGACTTCAACCCACGAAGGGTAATGATTGCACGAGTCCACAGAGGACTCCACCCACGAAGGGTCCACGATGAAGCAACCTTGTCTACCCCACCATGGCCATCGCCCACGAAGGACTTGCCTCACTCAGGTAGATCTTCATGAAGTAGGCGATCTCGTTGCCCTTGCAAACTCCTTGGTTCAACTCCACAATCTTGTCGGAGGCTCCCAAGTGACACCTAACCAATCTAGGAGACACCACTCTCCAAAAGGTAATAGATGGTGTGTAGATGATGAACTCCTTGCTCTTGTGCTTCAAATGATAGTCTCCCCAACACTCAACTCTCTCTCACAGATTTGGCTATGGTGGAAAGATGATTTGAGTGGAAAGCAACTTGGGGAAGGCTAGAAATCAAGATTTTTGTGGTTGGATTGGAATGTCTTGGTCTCAACACATGAGTAGGTTGTTCTCTCTCAGAAAATGAGTAGTGGAAGTGTAGGAACGTTCTGATGGCTCTCTCATAAATGGAGATGGGGGTGGAGGGGTATATATAGCCTCCACACAAAATCCAACCGTTACACACATTTGACCCAACTCGGTCAGACCGAATAGAGGAACTCGGTGAGACCGATTTAGTTCAAAATCTGAACGTTAGGAATCTCGGTGGGACCGACTGGATCAACTCGGTGGGACCGATGTGCTAGGGCTTAGGGCAAACATCAACTCGGTGGCACCGATTGCATCAACTCGGTTAGACCAAAGTGAAGCAATAAGCAAATAGAGAGTTGGTCAAGCAAACTCGGTGGGACCGATCGCTCATCTCGGTGAGACCGAAATGTTACGAAGGGAAACAGAGAGTTTGCAAGGCCATCTCGGTGAGACCGAGATCCTTATCGGTGTGACCAAATTGTCTAGGGTTTCTGGCAGTGGCTATGTCAAAAGAACTTGGTGGCGCCGGATAGATCAAATCGGTGGGGCCGAGTTTGACTTTGGGTTTTGGACATATGTGGAAATGAGAAAGTGGTTGAGGGTTTTGGAGCAATATCACTAAGCACTTTGAGCAAGTAGACCATTAAGCAACACCTCATCCCCTTTTAATAGTATTGGCTTTCCTATGGACTCAATGTGATCTTGCATCACTAAAATGAAAATGAAGAGTCTTGAGCTTTAGCCAATCTTTGTCCTTAGCATTTTGAAGGGGTTCCACATCCTCTTGTCCTTACCACGCCATTTGTTAAACTCATCTGAAATATACTAGATAAAAGCATTAGTCCAACAAGAGATATGTTGACATTAATTACCAAAATCACCCAGGGAGCACTTGTGCTTTCAATCTCCCCCTTTTTGGTAATTGATGACAACATACATCAAAGCTTTAGATAAAAGATATGAAGAGTAACAAGTAAAGCTTTGGAAAGACATGTAACATGCATAGGCTCCTCCTACATGTATGCAATCATGTAAGAATGGAATATAATAACATGTGAATGCATAAGCATGACAGAGCAAGCAATGAGTTACATGTATCTTGGCTATATGCATCAAAGCAAATGATGTAGATAAAGAGAAGTGTACCTTCATGTTCATGAATCCTTCTTGCAAACAATATGTACATCAGCAAGAGATCATCATGCACATGAGTGTGATGCATATACTTACCTTGTAGTCTTGAGCTGGCTTTGGAATAGGTGATCTTGAGAAAACAGGGTTAGATAACACAAGAACACTCTAATTAAAGCAATTTCAGGAAACCACAAGAGTACCAAGACTGGGATGACATGTAATGGGTGAGTACTTAGTACTTCATCTGGATATAGACATGTCCGCAAAGATTAAAGATATGCAATAAATTCCAGAGATTTTCTTCCCTAGATGTGGACTCTTTCTCCCCCTGAATCTGATATTGGATAATGGGAGAAGGTAGGGTAAGAGAAAATCAGAGCAAGAAAAATCAGAGCAGGAAATGGTGCAATCAACCATATATTGACTTTTTTTTTAAACCGGGCTAATCCCCTTTCCATTAAAGATATAACGAAAATACAGCCAAAGCCAAGTCCACGACCAAAGGGAAAGGGAAAAAGCGAGTTCAAGCACTTCAGGGAAACCCGTTGTGAGCGCTCGCAATCGAAACGCCCACTACGAGGCAAAAACCCTGAAGCACTAACAACACGCAACAAACAACAACAAGTTCAAGTTCCATCCTACAGCACACACAGAGGCGACCAAACAAGGACCATATATTGACATGTCTTTCCCCTCTTAAAGACATGTAACTTCTCTCCTCTTTTTGTTAACGAGCATCTGGAAGAGCTTAGATGTGATGTGCTCTCTCTCCCATGTGATAAGCTTTGATGTGCTCTCTCTCCCCCTTTGACATCAATTTCCAAGAAGGGAACTTCTGGAGCACGAGTCAAATAGGTTCGGTCCTCAAGACACACTACAAGGCAATATGTAGATTAAGATGCGGGTAGAGGATAAGAATCACTGAGTGGAGCTAGAGAAGAAATGAAATATGCAATGACAAAAAGTTTTCTCAGCAGTGAAATCGGTAACGCCAACCTGTTTCCATCGGTGACACCGAGTTGGCAGTGTCATGGATGATGCATATCGGTCAGACCGGGTTAGTCCTCGTCGGTTGTACCGATGAACTATCTACAAGATATTCTTGTAGTTCGGTCTAGCCGATAGGCTTGGATCGGTGAGTCCGAGTTCAATGCAGAGTAAAAAAAATTGTCAACTCAGGTCACTAGGCAAATTAAATTTCACAAGGATTTGCAATGAATTAACCGAAAGATTTGCAAGGAATTTGACACAGACAGAAAAAGATTTAGATGAAGTTTTTTTTGATAAGGGGAACAAGCTAGCAGGAAATATATGCAGGAACATGAAGTAAGTGAACAAAGAAACACTAGAGAACTTCATCTAGAAGGGGTCGGCGACAAAGTCACCTATGTTAGAGAGTATTGACTGAGGAGTCAAGTGATAACACTTGATCGTAGGTCATACTCATCGTTTAAGCTCAAAATGGGGTTTTCATATTTTGTTTAAGCATTTTGATGTATTCACATCTCGTTGAGTTGCTTTGAATCATGACTTGGAGTAAAGCTTCTCTAAGATGGAATAACATACCTTGGGTGGGGTTGATCTTGATCATGTAGTCGAACTTGTGTTGGATGCTCAAGGTTGATGTAGTCCCTCAAGAATTTGGAGCATCACTTGTAGTTTGAGTTCATCTTCCTACATGGGTTAGTTTTGCAAGGAAGAGCACTTGCGTATCCAAAATGACAATCATGAGACTTGATACCAAATAAAATTTGATATATAGAAATTGTCAAAGGATATGTTGAGTGGGTTCATGCTTCCTTGTCTTCAACAACCATATAGTAGGAACTTGGTGATGTAGAGATTGCTCAAAATGTGAGTGGCTTGCAATCTCATAGATTTGGGCTCATCCAAGTACCTACAAGGGTTAGGTAGCATGCAAGGGTACTAATATAGATCCAAGACATATGATCATCATCATAAGAGAAATATCAAGGATTAGTCATAAAAGGCTCATGCCTTGCATGTATCCAAATGGAGTTTCTACTCCAAGTTTGAGGCATCAATGGTGTTCAATTCACCTCTCAAACGGCAAAATACTTTCTCATCAAGCGGTTTGGTGAAAATATCCGCCAATTGCTTATCGGTACGAACATGCTTAAGATTGATGTCTCCTTTAGCAACATGATCTTGAATGAAATGATGACGAACTTCAATATGCTTAGTTCGAGAATGTTGCACGGGATTATGAGCAATCTTAATAGCACTCCCATTATCACAAAGCAATGGAACATATTTCACATGTATCCCATAATCCTTAAGGGTTTGGGTTATCCAAAGTAATTGAGCACAACATGATCCGGCGGCAATGTATTCTGCTTCGGCGGTGGATAAGGATACCGAGTTTTGTTTCTTGGAGGACCAAGACACAAGAGATCTACCAAGAAATTGACAAGTACCCGAAGTGGACTTTGTATCAACCTTGTCACCAGCATAGTCCGAATCGGAGTAGCCAACAAGATCAAAAGAGGACCTCTTAGGATACCAAATGCCAAAATTTGGTGTATGAATTAAGTATCTCACTATCCTTTTCACAGCCTTAAGATGGCATTCTTTAGGGGTTGCTTGATATCATGCACACATGCACACACTTAGCATAATATCGGGACGGGAGGCACATAGATATAGCAATGAACCAATCATAGAGCGGTAAACCTTTTGGTCAACCGGTTTTCCATCCTTAGTCAAGTCAAGATGTCCACTAGTAGGCATGGGTGTTTTCATACCTTTGCTTTCTTGCATGTTGAACTTCTTGAATAGGTCCTTGGTATACTTTGTTTGAAAAACAAAGGTACCTTCCTTAGTTTCTTGATTTGCAAACCAAGAAAGAATTTGAGTTCACTCATCATAGACATCTCAAACTTCTCCGACATTAGCCTTCCAAACTTTTCACTAAAATGAGGGTTAGTCGAACCAAATATGATATCATCCACATAAATTTGGCACACAAATAATTCACCATTAACCCTTTTAGTAAAAAGTGTAGAATCAATCTTCCTAATTTCAAAGCCTTTTTCAATAAGAAACTTGGTCAAGCATTTATACCATGCCCTAGGAGCTTGTTTAAGACCATAAAGAGCTTTGTGAAGTTTGTGAACATGATCGGGCTTCTTAGGATTAACAAAGCCAGGAGGTTGTTTAACATAGACTTCCTCCTCAATTTCACCATTAAGAAAAGCACTTTTAATGTCCATTTTGGTATAAAGTGATATCATGGTGATTGGCATAAGCATGTAAGATGCGTATGGACTCAAGTCTACCAACGGGGGCATATGTCTCACCATAGTCCATACCTTCGACTTGAGTGTAGCCTTGGGCGACGAGACGGGCCTTGTTGCGTACAACTTGTCCATCCTCATCTTGCTTATTCCAAAACACCCACTTGGTTCCAATGACATTGTGCTTCTCATCGGGCTTTTCAACCAACGTCCATACTTGATTCCTCTCGAAATTGTGTAGCTCTTCATGCATAGCGTTCACCCAATCCGGATCATCAAGACCTTCTTCAACCTTCATAGGTTCAATACTAGAAATGAATGAGTAATGTTCACAAAAGTTAGGCAAGCGAGTTTTAGAGCGAGTAATTCTCCCGGTTTGAATATCATCAAAGATTTGTTCGACGAGATGATCTCTTGAGACTCTTGCTCTAACTCGTGAGAGCTTTTGTTTGGGTCGAGGTGGAACATCCTCTTCATTGTCTTCTTCTTCTTGTCCTTCTTCGTTGTTGTTGACATTGTTGTTCTCTTGTGGAGGTGGAGAAGGAGGTCGATGAGGTTCATCTTGTTGTACTTCCTCGTTTCCTTCATCTTGACGTGTTCCACTTGTGGATGCCACCAAGTCAACTTGTGGTTCACCTTGTTGTGAAGTTGAGGCTTCCACTTGAACGGACGAGGTACTCTCCTTCACCTTCGTTGGTCGAATCTTGCCAATAGACAAGTCTTGAATTGCTTCAGAAGGATCTTTATCTCCTACATCAATTGGCAATTGCTCTACTTGCGAGCCGTTAGATTCATCAAACTTCACATCTATCGTCTCTTCAACCTTTCGGGTGAAATTGTGATGCGGCTTGAACTATGTCGGTATTTCCCCAAAGAGGAAGGGATGATGCAGCATAGCTATGGTAGGTATTTCCCTCAATGATGAGACCAAGGTTATCGAACTAGTAGGAGAACCATGCAACACTACGTAAACAGTACCTGCACACAAAGAACAAATACTTGCAACCCGACGTAAAAGAGGGATTGTCAATCCCTCCCGGGTAAAAAGATAGATAAAATTGTAGTAGATTGGATAAATAGATCTCGCAGAAATGCGAGATAAAATAATTAACAATAAATTGCAGCAAGGTATTTTTGGGTTTTTGGTAATATAGATCTGAAAATAAAAGTGAATAAAAATACATCTCAATGGCAAATATGATAAAGAAGAGACCCAGGGGCCGTAGATTTCACTAGTGGCTTCTCTCGAGAAAAATAGCATACGATGGGTAAACAAATTACTGTTGGGCAATTGATAAAACTTCAAATAATCATGATAATATCCAGACAATGATCATTATATAGGCATCACATCCAAGATTAGTAGACCGACTCCTGCCTGCATCTACTACTATTACTCCACACATCGACCGCTATCCAGCATGCATCTAGTGTATTAAGTTCATGGAGAAACGGAGTAATGCAATAAGAACGATGACATGATGTAGACAAGATCTATTCATGTAGGAATAGACCCCATCTTGTTATCCTTAATAGCAACGATGCATACGTGTCATTTCCCCTTCTGTCACTGGGATTGAGCACCGTAAGATCGAACCCATCACAAAGCACCTCTTCCCATGGCAAGAAAAATCGATCTAGTCGGCCTAACTAAACCAAAGATTTGAAGAAGAAATACGAGGCTATAAGTAATCATGCATATAAGAGATCAAAAGACTCAAATAACTTTCATGGATAAAAACATAGATCTGATCATAAACTCAAAGTTCATCGGATCCCAACAAACACACCGCAAAAAAGAGTTACATCAAATAGATCTCCAAGAGACCATTGTATTGAGAATCAAAAGAGAGAGAGGAAGCCATCTAGCTACTAACTACGGACCCGTAGGTCTACAATGAACTACTCACGCATCATCGGAGAGGCACCAATGAGGATGATGAACCCCTTCGTGATGGTGTTTAGATTGGATCTGTGGTTTCTGGAACTTGCGGCGGCTGGAATTGTTTTTCATCAACTCCCCTAAGGTTTTTGGACTTCCAGGGTATTTATAGAGCAAAGAGGCGGTGCGGGAGGCGGCCGAGGTGGGCACAACCCACCTGGGCGCGCATGGGCCCCCAGGCGTGCCCTGGTGGGTTGTGCTCCCCTTGGAGCCCGCCTCTGGTACTTCTTTGGCCCAACATGTGTCTTCTGGTCCAGAAAAAATCTCCAAAAAGTTTTGCTGTGTTTGGACTCCATTTGGTATTCATTTTCTATGAAGTAAAAAACAAGCAAAAAATAGCAACTGGCACTGGGCACTATGTCAATAGGTTAGTCCCAAAAAACGATATAAAGTTGCTATAAAATGATTGTAAAACATCCAAGATTGATAATATAACAGCATGGAACAATAAAAAATTATAGATACGTTGGAGACGTATCAGCATCCCCAAGCTTAATTCCTGCTCGTCCTCGAGTAGGTAAATGATAAAAACAGAATTTTTGATGTGGAATGCTGCCTAACATGTTCATCACATATTCTTTTCTTTTGTAGCATGGACATTTGGACTTTTATATGATTCAAAGCAATAGTCTAGTTTTGACATGAAGATTTCAATACTCAAGCATATCAACAAGCAACCATGTCTTTCAAAATATCAATACTAAAGCAAGTTATCCCTAACCCATTATGCTCAATCATTGATCCATTCATGAAACACACTCGCATATTAGTGATACGTCTCCAACATATCTATAATTTTTTATTGTTCCATGTTATTATATTATCTGTTTTGGATGTTTTATATGCATTAATATGCTATTTTATATTATTTTTGGGACTAACCTATTAACCTAAAGCCCAGTGCCAGTTTCTGTTTTTTTCCTTGTTTAAAAGTTTCGCAGAAAAGGAATACCAAACGGAATGAAACCTTTGCGATGATTTTTCTTGGACCAGAAGACATCCAGAGAACTTGGAGTACACGTCAGGAAAGCCACGAGGCGGCCACAAGGACGGAAGGCGCGCCCAGGGGGTAGGACGTGCCCCCCACCCTTGTGGGCCCCTCGTGACTCCACCGACCTATTTCTTCTGCCTATATATTCTCAAATATTCCAAAACAAATCAGGAGAGCCACGAAAACACTTTTCCACTGCCACAACCTTCTGTACCCGTGAGATCCCATCTAGGGGCCTTTTCCGGCGTCCTGCCAGAGGGGGATTCGATCACGGAGGGCTTCTACATCAACACCATTGCCTCTTCGATGAAGCGGGAGTAGTTTACCTCAGACCTACGGGTCCATAGCTAGTAGCTAGATGACTTCTTCTCTCTCTTTGATTCTCAATACCATGTTCTCCTCGATGTTCTTGGAGATCTATTCGATGTAATACCTTTTTGCGGTGTGTTTGCCGAGATCCGATGAATTGCGGATTTATGATCAGCTTATCTATGAATATTATTTGAATCTTCTCTGAATTCTTATATGCATGATTTGATATCTTTGCAAGTCTCTTCGAACTATCGATTTGGTTTGGCCAACTAGATTGTTTTTTCTTGCAATAGGAGAAGTGCTTAGCTTTGGTTTCAATCTTGCGGTGCTTGATCCCAGTGACAGAAGGTGAACCGACACGTATTGTATTGTTGCCATCGAGGATAACAAGATGGGGTTTTCATCATATTACTTGAGTTTATCCCGCTACATCATGTCATCTTACTTAATGCGTTACTCTGTTTTATGAACTTAATACTCTAGATGCAGGCAGGAGTCAGTCGATGTGTGGAGTAATAGTAGTAGATGCAGGCAGGAGTCGGTCTACTTGACACGGACGTGATGCCTATATTCATGATCATTGCCTTAGATATCGTCATAACTTCGCGCTTTTCTAGCAATTGCTCGGCAGTAATTTGTTCACCCACCGTAATATTTTCTATCTTGAGAGAAGCCTCTAGTGAAACCTATGGCCCCCGGGTCTATTTTCCATCATATAACTTTCCGACCTACATTTTTAGTTTCTGATTTACTTCCTTTGCAATCTTTTACATTATGATCTATAAACCAAAAATATTTACTTTACCATTTATCCATCTCTATCAGATCTCACTTTTGCAAATAACCGTGAAGGAATTGGCAACCCCTTTATTGCGTTGGGTGCAAGTTGTTTGATTGTTTGTGCAGGTATTTGGTGACTTGTTCATTGTCTCCTACTGGATTGATACCTTGGTTCTCAAACTGAGGGAAATACTTACTCTACTTTGCTGCATCACCCTTTCCTCTTCAAGGGAAAAACCAATGCAAGCTCAAGAGGTAGCAGGAAGGATTTCTAGCGCCATTGCCGGGGAGATCTACGCCAAGTCAAGACATACCAAGTACCCATCATAAACTCTCATCTCTTGCATTACATTATTCGCCATTCGCCTCTCGTTTTCCTCTCCCCCACTTCTAAAATGATTTTCAAAAAAATTCGCCCTTTTCTTTGCCTTTTCTTCGCCTTCTTTCCGTATGTCTTTTTGTTTGTGTTTCCATGTGCCTTCTATTTGCTTGCATCTTTGCTTGCTAAAAATCTATTGATATGGATCCACTTAAAGTGTTCTACTTGGATCATCTTCGATCTATATGTGTTCATGCTGAAACCCCAACTAGTTTAGTTGAGGGAAAATCTTTAGATGAGCATGCTCATTTTGTGCGTCACCGTTTGTCTGAAAAAGGGAGACTCTTATGGAATCAAATAAATAGTTTGCTGTGTTATGCTTGGAATCTTTGTGAAATTTATGCTTTTACTTGTTGCTCTAAGAACCCTAAAAACACCTTCCCTACCTATGTGAGTTTAATGATAATGAAATCTTATCTTCTTATGAAAAGGGTGTTTATAAATACTATGATATCGAACAAATTGAAGAATTTGTTGCTTTTAAGGGTGCTCATGAAGTTGCTTATTTGATTGAAATGTATGAAATTACTCTCTACAAATCTAAAAATTCCGACATACTTAAATATTGCTATGAAAACTATGCTCATAATGCCTATGTTAAGGAATTTATTGAGAGAATGACCGTTGCTTTGGAAGAAAATAATGATATGCATGAATCTATAGATAATTATGATTCTGATAATTTGATTGAAATATCCCTTGATGAACATGATGCTTGCTATTCTTATGGCCGTGAAGCTAATATTTATGGAGATGAATTTGCTATAGTCCCTTATGTTAAACATGAGATTGTTGCTATTGCACCCATACTTGATAGTTCCTTGAATCAAAAGCATGATTGCAATGATGTTATTATAAATTCTATTAATGTCAATTATGCTAAAAATATGCAAAACCCTAAGCTTGGGGATGCTAGTTTTGCTATGTCCACTATTTGTTGCAATGATCATGATTGGGGTGATTCTTCTTATAATCTTGAAAATTTATTTAAGCCCCATAATGAATATGAGATTGATAATAATATTTGCAATAATATTAAAAGTCGGTTTGGAAGAGTGTCAACTTTAGATCCCACATATTTGGAGAATATTCAATCTTATGAAATTTTTGATAAAAGTGGGTTTGGAGAGGTCATGACTTTAGTTAATGTTAATCCCACTATTTTTGAAGAGTGTCAACTTCGCATGCATGTGGATCGTGTTGAGAATATGTTATGTGATAGCTATATTGTTGAATTTTCTTATGATCCTACATGTAATTATTATGAGAGAGGAAAATATGGTCGTAGAAATTTTCATGTTACTAAATTACCTCTCTTCATGTTGAGATTGCTATCGTCTCTTTCCTCTTCCTTGCATATGCTAGTTTTTTGCTTGTCTTGATAATTTGTTTGCCTATAAAATGCCTATGCATAGAAGGTATGTTAGACTTAGATGTGTTTTTCACGTGTTTTATGATTCTCTCTTTGTGCTTCAATTCTTCTCTTTTATGTGAGCATCATTGAAATTATCAATGCCTAGCTAAAAGGCTTTAAAGAAAAGCGCTTGTTGGGAGACAACCCAATATTTTTCCTTAATGTTTTTAATAAATAATTCATCTAGCCTCTGGTTAGATGTGGTTTTGTGTTTTAATTAGTGTTTATGCCAAGTAAGACCTTTGGGATGGCTTACGGTGATAGTTGATTTGATCTTGCTGAAAAACAGAAACTTTTGCGTCCAGTCACAGAATTGTTTAAATTTACTGGGGCGTGGAAAAACTCTAAATTTTTTACACAATATTTATATACAAATTTCCTATGTTTTCCTAATTTTTAAGAATTTTTGGATTACATAAGTATTAGAAAAATTCGGATCTTCACAGACTGTTCTGTTTTTGACAGATTCTGTTTTCTATGTGTTGTTTGCTTATTTTGATGAATCTATGGGTAGTATCAGGGGGTATGAACCATGGAAAAGTTGGAATACAGTAGATATTACACCAATATAAATAAATAATGAGTTCACAACAGTACCAAAAGTGGTGATTTATTTTCTTATACTAACGGAGCTTATGAGATTTTCTGTTGAGTTTTATGTTGTGAAGTTTTCAAGTTTTGGGTAAGGATTTGATGGACAATGGAATAAGGAGTGGCAAGAGCCTAAGCTTGGGGATTCCCAAGGCACCCCAAGGTAATATTCAAGGACAACCAAGAGCCTAAGCTTGGGGATGCCCCGGAAGGCATCCCCTCTTTCGTCTTCGTCTATCGGTAACTTTACTTGAGGCTATATTTTTATTCACCACATGATATGTGTTTTGCTTGGAGCGTCTTGTATGATTTGAGTCTTTGATTTTTAGTTTGACACAATCATCCTTGCTGTACACACCTTTTGAGAGGGACACGCTTGAATCGTGATTTATTAGAATACTCTATGTGCTTCACTTATATCTTTTGAGCTAGGCAATTTTGCTCTAGTGCTTCACTTATATCTTTTTAGAGCACGGCGGTGTTTTATTTTATAGAAATTATTGAACTCTCATGCTTCACTTATATTATTTTTAGAGTCTTTAAACAGCATGGTAATTTGCTTTGGTTATAAATTTAGTCCTAATATGATAGGCATCCAAGAGGGATATAATAAAAACTTTCATATAAAGTGCATCGAATACTATGAGAAGTTTGATTCCTTATGATTGTTTTGAGATATGAAGATGGTGATATTAGAGTCATGCTAGTGAGTAATTGTGAATTTGAGAAATACTTGTGTTGAAGTTTATGATTCCCGTAGCGTGCACGTATGGTGAACCATTATGTGATGAAGTCGGAGCACGATTTATTTATTTATTGTCTTCCTTATGAGTGGCGGTCGGGGACGAGCGATGGTATTTTCCTACCAATCTATCCCCCTAGGAGCATGCGCATAGTACTTCGTTTCGATAACTAATAGATTTTTGCAATAAGTATGTGAGTTCTTTATGACTAATGTTGAGTCCATGGATTATACGCACTCTCACCCTTCCACCATTGCTAGCCTCTCTTGTGCCGCGCAACTTTCGCCGGTACCATATACCTTCCTCAAAACAGCCACCATACCTACCTATTATGGCATTTCCATAGCCATTCCGAGATATATTGCCATGCAAATTTCCACTGTTTCGTTTATTATGACACATTCCATCATTGTCATATTGCTATGCATGATCATGTAGTTGACATCGTATTTGTGGCAAAGCCACCGTTCATAATTCTTTCATACATGTCACTCTTGATTCATTGCACATCCCGGTACACCGCCGGAGGCATTCACATAGAGTCATATTTTGTTCTAAGTATCGAGTTGTAATTCTTGAGTTGTAAGTAAATAAAATTGTGATGATCTTCATTATTAGAGCATTGTCCCATGTGAGGAAAGGATGATGGAGACTATGATTCCCCCACAAGTCGGGATGAGACCCCGGACAAAAAAAAAGGAGGCCACAAAAATGAGAGAAGGCCCAAATAAAAAAAATGAGAGAAAAGAGAGAAGGGGCAATGCTACTATCCTTTTACCACACTTGTGCTTCAAAGTAGCACCATGATCTTCATGATAAGAGAGTCTCCTATATTATCACTTTCATATACTAGTGGGAATTTTTTATTATAGAACTTGGCTTGTATATTCCAATGATGGGCTTCCTCAAATTGCCCTAGGTCTTCGTGAGCAAGCGAGTTGGATGCACACCCACTTAGTTTCTTTTTGAGCTTTCATAAACTTATAGCTCTAGTGCATCTGTTGCATGGCAATCCCTACTCACTCACATTGATATCTATTAATGGGCGTCTCCATAGCCCGTTGATACGCCTAGTTGATGTGAGACTATCTCCTTCTTTTTGTCTTCTCCACAACCATCGTCTATTCCACCTATAGTGCTATGTCCATGGCTCACGCTCATGTATTGCGTGAAAGTTGGAAAAGTTTGAGAACATCAAAAGTATGAAACAATTGCTTGGCTTGTCATCGGGGTTGTGCATGATTTGAATATTTTGTGTGATGAAGATGGAGTATAGCCAGACTATATGATTTTGTAGGGATAAGCTTTCTTTGGCCATGTTATTTTGAGAAGACATAATTGCCTTGTTAGTATGCTTGAAGTATTATTGTTTTTATGTCAATATTAAACTTTTTTTTGAATCATACGGATCTGAACATTCATGCCACAATAAAGAAATTACATGGATAAGTATGTTAGGTAGCATTCCACATCAAAAATTCTGTTTTTATCATTTACCTACTCGAGGACGAGCAGGAATTAAGCTTGGGGATGCTTGATACGTCTCCAATGTATCTATAATTTTTGATTGTTCCATGCTATTATATTATCTGTTTTGGATGTTTTATATGCATTAATATGCTATTTTATATTATTTTTGGGACTAACCTATTAACCTAGAGCCCAGTGCTAGTTTCTGTTTTTTTCCTTGTTTTAGAGTTTCGCAGAAAAGGAATACCAAACGGAGTCCAAACGGAATGAAACCTTTGCGATGATTTTTCTTGGGCCAGAAGACATCCAAAGAACTTGGAGTACACATCAGGAAAGCCACGAGGCGGCCACAAGGATGGAGGGCGCGCCCAGGGGGGTAGGGCACGCTCCCCGCCCTTGTGGGCCCCTCGTGACTCCACCGACCTATTTCTTCCGCCTATATATTCTCAAATATTCCAAAACAAATCAGGAGAGCCATGAAAACACTTTTCCACCGCTGCAACCTTTTGTACCTGTGAGATCCCATCTAGGGGCCTTTTCCAGCGTCCTGTTGGAGGGGGATTTGATCACGGAGGGCTTCTACATCAACACCATTGCCTCTCCGATGAAGCGTGAGTAGTTTACCTCAGACCTACGGGTCCATAGCTAGTAGCTAGATGACTTCTTCTCTCTCTTTGATTCTCAATACCATGTTCTCCTCGATGTTCTTGGAGATCTATTCGATGTAATACCTTTTTGCGGTGTGTTTGCCGAGATCCGATGAATTGTGGATTTATGATCAGCTTATCTATGAATATTATTTGAATCTTCTCTGAATTCTTATATGCATGATTTGATATCTTTGCAAGTCTCTTCGAACTATCGATTTGGTTTGGCCAACTAGATTGGTTTTTCTTGCAATATGAGAAGTGCTTAGCTTTGGGTTCAATCTTGCGGTGCTTGATCCCAGTGACAGAAGGGGAACCGACACGTATTGTATTGTTGCCATCGAGGATAACAAGATGGGGTTTTCATCATATTGCTTGAGTTTATCCCGCTACATCATGTCATCTTACTTAATGCGTTACTCTGTTTTATGAACTTAATACTCTAGATGCAGGCAGGAGTTGGTCGATGTGTGGAGTAATAGTAGTAGATGCAGGCAGGAGTCGGTCTACTTGACACGGACATGATGCCTATATTCATGATCATTTCCGTAGATATCGTCATAACTTTGCGCTTTTCTATCAATTGCTCGGCAGTAATTTGTTCACCCACCGTAATATTTTCTATCTTGAGAGAAGCCTCTAGTGAAACCTATGGCCCCCGGGTCTATTTTCCATCATATAACTTTCCGATCTACAATTTTAGTTTCCGATTTACTTCCTTTGCAATCTTTTACTTTTTGATCTATAAACCAAAAATATTTACTTTACCGTTTATCCATCTCTATCCGATCTCTTTTTTGCAAATAACCGTGAAGGGATTGACAACCCCTTTATTGCGTTGGGTGCAAGTTGTTTGATTGTTTGTGCAGGTATTTGGTGACTTGTTCGTTGTCTCCTACTAGATTGATACCTTGGTTCTCAAACTGAGGGAAATACTTACTCTACTTTGCTGCATCACCCTTTCCTCTTCAACGGAAAAACCAACGCAAGCTCAAGAGGTAGCAATTAGCTACACCCAATGCTCAAGTACGATCATAGTGCCCCTTAGTTGGTGCTTTATAAGAGAAGATGGAGACTCAAATTAAAATAAAAATTGCATAAAGTAAATAGAAAGGCCCTTCGCAGAGGGAAGTAGGGATTTGTAGAGGTGCCAGAGCTTAAAACGAAAAAGATAGAGATAAAACATTTTGGGTGGCATGCCTTTCTTGTCAACGAAAATGACCGAGTAGTTCCTAATACTTTCCATGCTAGATATATCATAGGCGGTTCCCAAACAGAAAATAAATTTTATTCCTTTTTCCACCATACTTTCACATTCCACGGCTAACCGAATCCATGGGTGCCGTCCATACCAACACTTTCCAAGGAATTTATTATTTGACAACATAAAGTAAATTCATTTTTCATTTTGGGACTGGGCATCCCTAATACCTTTGCCGTACTCTCATGCAATGACAAGTGAATAAACACTCATCCTGAGAATAACACATCTAGCATGGAAAAATATCGGCCACCCCTACCGTTTCATGAGCGGTACGAGCACACAAAAAGGAAATTTATTTTGAAAATTAGAGATGGCACATACAAATTTGCTTAGAACGGCAAAAGAATACCGCATATAGGTAGGTATAGTGGACTCATATGGCAAAACTGGGTTTAAGGATTTTGGATGCACAAGTAGTGATCATACTTAGTGCAAGTGAAGGCTAGCAAAAGATTGAGAAGCATCCAACCAAGAAACGAAAAATCTCATAAGCAAGCATTAAGCATAACTAACACTGAATAATGCACCACAAGTAGGATATAATTTCATTGCATAACTATTGACTTTCGTGCTTGCATAGGGAATCACAAACCTTAACACCAATATTCTTACTAAACCATAATTACTCGTCAACATAACTCACATTTTATATCATCATACCGCAAAACTATTACAAAGAATCAAGTTTATTTTGTCCAATGATCTTCATGAAAGTTTTTATTATATCTCTCTTGAATATCTATCACTTTGGGACTAATTTCATATGTTGCTTTTGATAGCTCAAACAAATCTAAGTGAAGAGCATGAGCATAACAATTTTCTTCTCTCAAAATAATTTAAGTGAAGCAAGAGAGAATTTACAAAAATTACTAACTCTCAAATAAATCTAAGTGAAGCATGAGAGCATTTCTTCAACAAATAATAAAGCACACCGTGCTAAAAAAGTTATAAGTGAAGCACTAGAGCAATTCCATAGTTCGAAAAGATTTAAGTGAAGCATAGAGAGCAATTATAACAAATCATAGCATAATTTTGGCTTTCTCAAATAGGTGTGTTCAGCAAAGATAGATGACTTAAAATAAAAAGCAAAACAAGCAAAGACTCATATCATACAAGATGCTCCAAGCAAAACTCATGATATGTGATGAATAAAAATATAGTTCCAAGTAAAATACCGATGGTCGTTAGAAGAAAGACGGGATGCCACTCGGGCATCCCCAAGTTTAGTTGCTTGCTTATATTTTAGATAATAGCTTGGAATGCCATGGGTCATCCCCAAGCTTAGGCTCTTCTTACTCCTTATTCCTTCATCCATCGTGATCTCACCCAAAACTTGAAAACTTCAATCACACAAAACTCAACAAAACCTTCGTAAGATCCGTTAGTATAAGAAAATCAATCTTTACTTTAAGTACTATAGAAAACCCATTCAAATTTGGTTATTGCATTATATATACTGTATTATAACTTTACCATGGCTCATAACCCCTGATACAACCCATAGATTCATCAAAATAAGCACACAATGCAAAGAAAACAGAATCTGTCTAAAACAGATCAGTCCGTAAAGATACGAATTGTTCTCATACTTATGTAACTCCAAAAATTCTGAAAATTTATAAAAACATAGGAAATTTGTATATTAATCTTGTGTAAAAAATTCAGAATTTTTCGTAGCTTATGTGATTTTAAATAATTATTTTACTGGACACAAAAGTTTCTGTTTTCCAACAAGATCAAAACAACTATCACCAAAGCTATCCCAAAGGCTTTACTTGGCACAAACACTAATTAAAACACAAAAAACACAATAATAACAGTATAATAATTGTGCAAACACTCAAGAACATAAAGAAAAAGACAAAAATAAAATTTATTCATTGGGTTGCCTCCCAACAAGCGCTATCGTTTTATGCCCCTAGCTAGGCATAATGCAAAGATCTAAGTGTTGTCATCTTTATTCCTAGGTCCATAGGATGCCCTCATGATTGATTCATATGGTGGCTTAATTCTTGTTCTAGGGAAGTGTTCCATACCCTTCCTTAGTGGAAATTAAAATTTAATATTGCCTTCTTTCATATCAATCACGGCACCAATAGTACGTAAAAACGGTCTACCAAATATAATTGGACAAGACGGATTGCAATCAATATCAAGAACAATAAAATCTATGGGCACATAATTCCTATTTGCAAGAATAAGAACATCATTAATTCTTCCCATAGGCCTTTTAATAGTAGAATCCGCCAAGTGCAAGTTTAAAGAACACTCTTCAATATTGGTAAGACCAAGCACATCACACAAAGACTTTGGAATTGTGGAAACACTAGCACCCAAGTCACATAAAGCAAAACACTCATAATTTTTAATCTTGACTTTAATGGTGGGTTCCCATTCATCATGTAATTTTCTAGGAATTGAGATCTCTAATTCCAACTTTTCTTCCAAAGCTTTCATCATAGCATCAACAATATGTTTAGTAAAAGCTTTATTTTGTTCATAAGCATGGGGTGAATTTATCATGGATTGCAACAAAGAAATACAATCAATCAAAGAGCAATTATCATAATTAAAATCTTTGTAATCCAAAAGAGTGGGCACATCACTAGTTAAAGTTTTGACCTTTCCAAACCCACTTTTATCAATTTTCTCAACAAGATTTTCACCCTCCAAATTATTGGGACGCCTTCTAGCTAAAGTTGACTCTTCTCCAGTCCCTTTATCACCAATTTTAATCTTACTAAACAAGGAATCAATAGAAGAAACACCAATCACCTTAAGATCTTCATCATTTTTATGAAAGCAATCGCTAGAAAACGCTCTTTCTAAAAATTCTCTTTTAGCTCTAAGCATAGCGGTTCTTTTCTTACTTTCATCCATAGAGACATATAAAGCTTTAATTGATTCCTCAACCTTAGGCAAAAAAAAATTCATCTTGAGATTTCTACATCATGAGAAATTCTATCAATGCTTCTAGACATATCATCGATCTTATTCAACTTTTCTTCTATCGTAGCATTGAAAACCTTTTGAGTATTGATAAATTCTTTAATATTATTCTCAAGATCAGAGGTGTTCCTATTATTATTGTAAGAAGGATTGCCATAGGAATTACCATAATTATTAGAGGAATTACTAGGAAAAGGCCTAGGATTAAAATTACCTCTATAAGCATTGTTATTGAAATTGTTTCGCGAGATAAAATTCACATCTACGGCATCACTGTTTTGCTCAATCAAAGTAGACAAGGGCACATCATTAAAATCAATAGGAGCATTTTTATTAGCAACCAACTTCATAAGAGCATCAACTTTTTCACTCAAAGAAGAAATTTCTTCAACCGAATTAACCTTTTTACTAGTAGGAGCTCTTTCGGTATGCCATTGTGAATAATTTGCCATAATATTATCAAGCAATTTAGTAGCTTCACCCAAAGTAATTTCCATAAAAGTACCACCCACGGCGGAATCTAAAAGATTTCTAGAAACAAAATTCAATCCAACATAATTTTTTTGTATGATCATCCAAAGATTTAAACCATGAGTAGGACAATTTCTTAGCATCAATTTCATTCTTTCCCAAGATTGCGCAACATGTTCATGCTCAAGTTGCTTAAAATTCATGATTTGTGTCATAAGGGAAATAATTTTTGCGGGTGGAAAATACTTAGTAATAAAAGCATCTTTGCACTTATCCGAAGAATCGATACTATTGCGAGGCAAAGAAGAAAACCAAATTTTTGCACGATCTCGCAAAGAAAACGGGAATAATTTCAACTTCACAATATCATTGTCCACATATTTTTTCTTTTGCATATCGCATAATTCCATGAATGTGTTAAGATGAGACGCATCATCCTCACTAAGAGTACCGGAAAATTGATCTTTCATAACAAGATTCAACAAAGCGGCATTAACATCACAAGACTCCGCACTAGTGGCGGGAGGAGCAATCGGAGTGCTAATAAAATCATTGTTGTTGGTATTGGAGAAATCACACAACTTGGTGTTCTCTTGAGTCATTGTGACTACGCAACAAGATTGCACTCAAAACAGATCTGACGAGAAAATGGCAAACAAAAAAGAAGGCGAATAAAACGACAAATTTTTGTGAAGTGGGGGAGATGAAAACGAGAGGCAAATGGCAAATAATGTAAATTGCAAGGAGATGAGATTTGTGATTAGGAACCTGGTAGATGTTGATGATGTCTCCCCGGCAACGGCGCCAGAAATTGGCAAGTTGACGGGAGACTATCTTGACTTGATCCTCCCCGGCAACGGCGCCAGAAATTCCTTTTGATGCGGCTTGAACTACGTCGGTACTTCCCCAAAGAGGAAGGGATGATGCAGCACAGCTACGGTAGGTATTTCCCTCAGTGATGAGATCAAGGTTATCGAACCAGTAGGAGAACCACGCAACACTACATAAACGGTACCTGCACACAAAGAACAAATACTTGCAACCCGACATAAAAGAGGGGTTGTCAATCCCTCCCGGGTAAAAAGATAGATAAAATAGTAGTAGATTGGATAAATATTTCCCTCAGTGATGAGATCAAGGTTATCGAACTAGTAGGAGAACCACGCAACACTACATAAACGGTACCTGCACACAAAGAACAAATACTTGCAACCCGACGTAAAAGAGGGGTTGTCAATCCCTCCCGGGTAAAAAGATAGATAAAATTGTAGTAGATTGGATAAATAGATCTCGCGGAAATGCGAGATAAAATAATTAACAATAAATTGCAGCATGGTATTTTTGGGTTTTTGATAATATAGATCTGAAAATAAAAGCGACTAAAAATAGATCTCAAAGGCAAATATGATAAAGAAGAGACCCGGGGGCCGTAGATTTCACTAGTGGCTTCTCTCGAGAAAAATAGCATATAGTGGGTAAACAAATTACTGTTGGGCAATTGATAAAACTTTAAATAATCATGACAATATCCAGGCAATGATCATTATATAGGCATCATGTCCAAGATTAGTAGACCGACTCCTGCCTGCATCTACTACTATTACTCCACACATCGACCGCTATCCAGCATGCATCTAGTCTATTAAGTTCATGGAGAAATGGAGTAATGCAATAAGAACGATGACATGATGTAGACAAGATCTATTCATGTAGGAATAGACCCCATCTTGTTATCCTTAATAGCAACGATACATACGTGTCATTTCCCCTTCTGTCACTGGGATTGAGCACCGTAAGACCGAACCCATCACAAAGCACCTCTTCCCATGGCAAGAAAAATTGATCTAGTCAGCCTAACTAAACCAAAGATTTGAAGAAGAAATATGAGGCTATAAGTAAGCATGCATATAAGAGATCAAAAAGACTCAAATAACTTTCATGGATAAAAACATAGATCTGATCATAAACTCAAAGTTCATCGGATCCCAACAAACACACCGCAAAAAAGAGTTACATCAAATAGATCTCCAAGAGACCATTGTATTGAGAATCAAAAGAGAGAGAGGAAGCCATCTAGCTACTAACTACGGACCCGTAGGTCTACAATGAACTACTCACGCATCATTGGAGAGGCACCAATGAGGATGATGAACCCCTCCGTGATGGTGTTTAGATTGGATCTGTGGTTTCTAGAATTTGCGGCGGCTGGAATTGTTTTTCGTCAACTCCCCTAGGGTTTTTGGACTTCCAGGGTATTTATAGAGCAAAGAGGCGGTGAGGGAGGCGGCCGAGGTGGGCACAACCCACCTGGGCGCGCCTGGGCCCCCAGGCGCACCCTGGTGGGTTTTGCTCCCCTCGGAGCCCACCTCTGGTACTTCTTTGGCCCAACATGTGTCTTCTGGTCCAGAAAAAATCTCCAAAAAGTTTCGCTGTGTTTGGACTCCGTTTGGTATTGATTTTCTGCGAAGTAAAAAACAACAACTTGCACTGGGCACTATGTCAATAGGTTGGTCCCAAAAAATGATATAAAAATGCTATAAAATGATTGTAAAACATCCAAGATTGATAATATAACAGCATGGAACAATAAAAAATTATAGATATGTTGGAGACGTATCAAATTGTTGTAGACACGGTAAGTGTGAGAGTTTGAATCATAACCGAGTAGGAAACCTTCATGAGATTTAGGGGCAAATTTCGAACGACGATGCTTATCAAGAATGTAGCACTTTGAGCCAAATACTCGAAAGTATCCAACTTGGGGTTCGTTACCGGTGAGAAGCTTGTGTGTCGTCTTGCCAAGAAGCTTATGAAGATATAGTCAATTCATAGCATGACAAGCTGTCTCAACCGCTTCCGCCCAAAAGTGTCTTGGCGTCTTGTATTCATCAAGCATCTTTTTCGCCATCTCAATAAGTGTCCGGTTCTTCCTCTCATTTTGTTGAGGTGTGTACGTAGCCGAGAACTCATGTGAAATCCCTTCTTCGTCAAGAAAAGTATCCACATTGGCGTTCTCGAACTCCATTCTGTTGTCGCTTCGAACCTTCTTGATCTTCACTTCAAATTGATTTTGGGCCTTCCTAGCGAAGTTCTTGAATATCTTTTGGACCTGCGATTTATAATCAAGAAAGAACACCCACGTAAATCTGGAAAAATCATCAACAATGACTAAATCGAACGACTTACCACCGAGACTCTTGTAGGCATTGGGACCAAAAAGATCCATGTGGAGTAGCTCAAGCGGTCTTCTCATGGTCATGATGTTCTTCACGGGATGACTTCCTCCAACTTGTTTTCCTGCTTGACAAGCACTGCAAAGTCTATCCTTGTCAAATATAACATCTTTAACACCAAGGATATGATCACCTTTAATAAGCTTATCAAGATTTCGCATGCCCACGTGACCTAACCTTCTATGCCACAACCAACCTTTAGAAGATTTAGCAATTAAGCAAGTTCTAGGTTGAGCTCTTTTAGTGAAATCAACAATGTATAGATCACCTCTACGTATACCAGTGAAGACCATATTATGATTATCTCTTCGAAACACTTGGCAATCTACTTCAGTGAATAGAACATTGAATCCAAAATCGGCTAGTCTAGATACGGAAAGTAAATTGTAACCAAGAGATTCAAGGAGAATAACATTTTGGATAGAGCTGTCATGTGAGATGGCCACCTTAACAAGGCCAACCACCTTACCCTTTGAGTTATCACCAAAGGTGACATACTTTCGGGGACCATCATTTTCAGCGAGCTCTCGAAACATGTCCTTGTCTCTGGTCATGTGATCGGTACATCCACTATCAAGAACCCATTCCTTTCCTCCGGCCATGTAACCACGAAGGTTAGCCATAAGACCAAAGTGTCTCATTGACTCATCAAGATCAAAGTCACTATCATCATCCTCATCATATTATCCATGTTCAACATCATCATGTGATTGATCATCACCTAGATAGAGTGATTCATTAGATTTATGACCATGACACTGTGCATCTTTATGAATTCTAATGACTTGAGAGATGATGCTACTAATGACTCCAACATCTCCTTTGGCACGCATAAGGTCACGAAGCTCAAATAGACAATCATCAAATTTAGGATCACTAGGTTTCATTTTATGAAAAGCAATGGACTTTTGAAGAATCTCATCTAGATTTTTCAAGGAATAGTTTGGAAAGCGCTCCTCAAGGTATCTCCATATAGTATAAGCACATTCAAATGTAGGCAAGCATACAAGCAAATTTCTAGGCAATCCTCGTGTATTAAGTTCATGGAGAAACGGAGTAATGCAATAAGAACGATGACATGATGTAGACAAGATCTATTCATGTAGGAATAGACCCCATCTTGTTATCCTTAATAGCAACGATACATACATGTCATTTCCCCTTCTGTCACTGGGATTGAGCACCGTAAGATCGAACCCATCACAAAGCACCTCTTCCCATGGCAAGAAAAATCGATCTAGTCGGCCTAACTAAACCAAAGATTTGAAGAAGAAATACGAGGCTATAAGTAATCATGCATATAAGAGATCAAAATACTCAAATAACTTTCATGGATAAAAACATAGATCTGATCATAAACTCAAAGTTCATCGGATCCAAACAAACACACCGCAAAAAAGAGTTACATCAAATAGATCTCCAAGAGACCATTGTATTGAGAATCAAAAGAGAGAGAGGAAGCCATCTAGCTACTAACTACGGACCCGTAGGTCTACAATGAACTACTCACGCATCATCAGTGAGGCGCCAATGAGGATGATGAACCCCGCTGTGATGGTGTTTAGATTGGATCTGTGGTTTCTGGAACTTGCGGCGGCTGGAATTGTTTTTCATCAACTCCCCTAGGGTTTTGGACTTCCAGGGTATTTATAGAGCAAAGAGGCGGTGCGGGAGGCGGCCGAGGTGGGCACAACCCACCTGGGCGCGCCTGGGCCCCCAGGCGCGCCCTGGTGGGTTGTGCTCCCCTCGGAGCCCACCTCTGGTACTTCTTTGGCCCAACATGTGTCTTCTGGTCCAGAAAAAATCTCCAAAAAGTTTCGCTGCATTTGGACTACGTTTGGTATTGATTTTCTGCGAAGTAAAAAACAAGCAAAAAACAACAAACTGGCACTGGGCACTATGTCAATAGGTTAGTCCCAAAAAATGATATAAAGTTGCTATAAAATGATTGTAAAACATCCAAGATTGATAATATAACAGCATGGAACAATAAAAAATTATAGATACATTGGAGACGTATCAAATTGTTGTAGACACGGTAAGTGTGAGAGTTTGAGCCATAACCGAGTAGGAAACCTTCATGAGATTTAGAGGCAAATTTCGAACGACGATGCTTATCAAGAATGTAGCACTTTGAGCCAAATACTCAAAAGTATCCAACTTGGGGTTTGTTACCGGTGAGAAGCTCATGTGCCGTCTTGCCAAGAAGCTTATGAAGATATAGTCAATTCGTAGCATGACAAGCTATCTCAACCGCTTCCGCCCAAAAGTGTCTTGGCGTCTTGTATTCATCAAGCATCGTTTTCGCCATCTCAATAAGTGTCCGGTTCTTCCTCTCAACAACTCCATTTTGTTGAGGTGTGTACGTAGCCGAGAACTCATGTGAAATCCCTTCTTCATCAAGAAAGGTATCCACATTGGCGTTCTCGAACTCCGTTCCGTTGTCGCTTCGAACCTTCTTGATCTTCACTTCAAATTGATTTTGGGCCTTCCTAGCAAAGTTCTTGAATATCTTTTGGACCTGCGGTTTATCATCAAGAAAAAACACCCACGTAAATCTGGAAAAATCATCAACAATGACTAAACCGAACGAGTTACCACCGAGACTCTTGTAGGCATTGGGACCAAAAAGATCCATGTGGAGTAGCTCAAGCGGTCTTCTCATGGTCATGATGTTCTTCACGGGAAGACTTCCTCCAACTTGTTTTCCTGCTTGACAAGCACTGCAAAATCTATCCTTGTCAAATATAACATCTTTAACACCAAGGATATGATCACCTTTAATAAGCTTATCAAGATTTCGCATGCCCACGTGACCCAACCTTCTAAGCCACAACCAACCTTTAGAAGATTTAGCAATTAAGCAAGTTCTAGGTTGAGCTCTTTTAGTGAAATCAACAATGTATAGATCACCTCTACGTATACCGGTGAAGACCATATTATGATTATCTCTTCGAAACACTTGGCAATCTACTTCAGTGAATAGAACATTGAATCCAAAATCGGCTAGTCTAGATACGGAAAGTAAATTGTAACCAAGAGATTCAACGAGCATAACATTTTGGATAGAGCTGTCATGTGAGATGGCCACCTTAACAAGGCCAACCACCTTACCCTTTGAGTTATCACCAAAGGTGACATACTTTCGGGGACCGTCATTTTCAGCGAGCTCTCAAAACATGTCCTTGTCTCCGGTCATGTGATCGGTACATCCACTATCAAGAACCCATTCCTTTCCTCCGACCATGTAACCACGAAGGTTAGCCATAAGACCAAAGTGTCTCATTGACTCATCAAGATCAAAGTCACTATCATCATCCTCATCATATTATCCATGTTCAACATCATCATGTGATTGATCATCACCTAGAGAGAGTGATTCATTAGATTTATGACCATGACAATGTGCATCTTTATGAATTCTAATGACTTGAGAGATGATGCTACTAATGACTCCAACATCTCCTTTGGCACGCATAAGGTCACGAAGCTCAAATAGACAATCATCAAATTTAGGATCACTAGGTTTCATTTTATGAAAAGCAATGGACTTTTGAAGAATCTCATCTAGATTTTTCAAGGAATAGTTTGGAAAGCGCTCCTCAAGGTATCTCCATATAGTATAAGCACATTCAAATGTAGGCAAGCATACAAGCAAATTTCTAGGCAATCCTCTAATGATAAGATCAATAGTTCTAAGATTGCGGGTCATGTGAAGCTACTCATCGGGGGTAGGATGCAAGGGATCAATAGGAGGCGCACAAGGGCTAGTAACATACTTGTTCAAGTTATATTCATTGAAAATCTCAAGCATCTCATTTTTCCAAGCACTATAGAACTCTCCGTCAAGCATAGGCACTCTACGTCTAATACTCCCAATCGTAGACTCATCCATCTTCCTCCAATGCTGATTAAACCAAAGCAATGGAGACCAATGCTCTGATACCAATTGAAAGGATCGAGAAGAGGTGTCTAGAGGGGGGGTGATTAGACCCTCAACAAGCAAAAGTAGCAGTTTTAAAGTTCTTCAAGTTGAGGTGGAGTTTTAGCACAAGTTTAAGCATTCACAATACATTTCAAGCAAGCATGGCAAGAGTATGAGCAGCGGAAAGAGTAAAGCATGCTAATTGCAAGAAAGTAAAGGGATGGGATTGGAGTGTCCAAACGAATGTAGACACGGAGATTTTTTGCGTGGTTTCGATAGGTGGTGCTATAGTACATCCACGTTGATGGAGACTTCAACCCACGAAGGGTAACTGTTGCGCGAGTCCATGAAGGGCTCCACCCACGAAGGGTCCACGAAGAAGCAACCTTGTCTATCCCACCATGGCCATCGCCCACGAAGGACTTGCCTCACTCGGGTAGATCTTCACGAAGTAGGCGATCTCCTTGCCCTTACAAACTCCTTGGTTCAACTCCACAATCTTGTCGGAGCCTCCCAAGTGACACCTAACCAATCTAGGAGACACCACTCTCCAAAAGGTAATAGATGGTGTGTAGATGATGAACTCCTTGCTCTTGTGCTTCAAATGATAGTCTCCCCAGCACTCAACTCTCTCTCACAGATTTGGCTATGGTGGAAAGATGATTTGAGTGGAAAGCAACTTGGGGAAGGCTAGAGATCAAGATTCTTGTGGTTGGATTGGAATGTCTTGGTCTCAACACATGAGTAGGTGGTTCTCTCTCAGAAAATGAGTAGTGGAAGTGTAGGCATGTTCTGATGGCTCTCTCATAAATGGAGATGGGGGTGGAGGAGTATATATAGCCTCCACACAAAATCCAACCATTACCCACATTTGACCCAACTCGGTGAGACCGAATAGAGGAACTCGGTGAGACCGATTTAGTTCAAAATGTGAACATTAGGAATCTCGATGGGACCGACTGGATCAACTCGGTGGGACCGATGTGCTAGGGCTTAGGGCAAACATCAACTCGGTGGCACCGATTGCATCAACTCGGTTAGACCGAAGTGAAGCAATAAGCAAACAAAGAGTTGGTCAAGCAAACTCGATGGGACCGATCGCTCATCTCGGTGAGATCGAAATGTTACGAAGGGAAACAAAGAGTTTGCAAGGCCAGCTTGGTGAGACCGAGATCCGTATCGGTGTGACCGAATTGTCTAGGGTTTTTGGCAGTGGGTATGTCAAAAGAACTCGGTGGCGCTGGATAGATCAAATCGGTGGGGCCGAGTTTGACTTTGGGTTTTGGACATATGTGGAAATGAGAAAGTGGCTGAGGGTTTTGGAGCAATATCACTAAGCACTTTGAGCAAGTAGACCATTAAGCAACACCTCATCCCCTTTTAATAGTATTGGCTTTCCTATGGACTCAATGTGATCTTGCATCACTAAAATGAAAATTAAGAGTCTTGAGCTTTAGCCAATCTTTGTCCTTAGCATTTTGAAGGGGTTCCACATCCTCTTGTCCTTACCACGCCATTTGTTGAACTCATCTGAAATATACTAGATAAAAGCATTAGTCCAACAAGAGATATGTTGACATTAATTACCAAAATCACCCAGGGAGCACTTGTGCTTTCATTGTCTTCTGGGCAGAAAAAAATCTCCAAAAAGTTTCGCTGCGTTTGGACTCCGTTTGATATGGATATTCTGCGAAGTAAAAAACAAGCAAAAAACAGCAACTGGCACTAGGCACTATGTCAATAGGTTAGTCCCAAAAAATGATATAAAGTTGCTATAAAATGAATATAAAACATCCAAGAATGATAATATAACAGCATGGAATAATCAAAAATTATAGATACATTGGAGACGTATCAATGATCTTGTTCTTGAATATGATCATGGTGAGGGACTTGTTCTTCTTCTTGTTCTTGAACAACGGGCTCCATTTGAGCAATAGGATCTTGTGGTGGCATGGGTGTTGTAGTAGCTTGATGATGAGTGAAACATCCATCTTCTTCTTCATCATCATGAGGTTCTTGTTCCATTGGAAGAAGAGCACCAACACCCATGGTCAAAATATCTTGAGAAGGATCTTCTTCACCTACATCACTTAGATCAACTTGCCCCCCATGGGAGCCATTAAATTCATCAAACACCATGTCACAAGTTTCTATAACACACCCATTGGATTTGTTGTAGACTCTATAGGCGTGAGAGTTTGATCCATAATTAACCAACAAATATGCCCTCAATTGTTTTGGATTGAAATTTTCCTAACCGTTCTCTCTTGTTGAGAATGAAGCACTTGCACCCAAATACACGAAAGTACTTGACATTTGGCTTGTTCCCAGTTAGGAGCTCATATGGAGTATTTTCCAATATCGTGCGGAGGAAGAGCCGGTTTGATGCATGGCATGCGGTGTTGATGGCCTCGGCCCAAAAACTATGTGGTGACTTGTATCATCCAACATGGACCTTGCCATCTCCACGAGTGTACGGTTCTTCCTCTTGGCTACACCATTTTGTTGAGGAGTGTAGGGTGTGGAATATTGATGCTCAATCCCCTCGTCACTAAGAAATTCTTCCAAGGTGTAGTTCTTGAACTCGGAGTCATTGTTGCTTCTTATTGCCAAAATGTCTTTGTCAAACTTGCGTTGGGCTTGCTTGGCAAAATCAATGAAGGTGATCTTCATCTCATCCCTGGACTTGAGGAAAAACACCCATGTGTACCTTAAGTAATCATAAACAATGACAAGTCCATACTTTTTCCCACCAAGACTATCCCATGAAGGAGACCCAAAGAGATCCACATGAAGGAGCTCCAAAGGCCTTGAAGTAGATACAATATTCTTGGGTGGGTGCTTTGATTGATGTTGCTTCCCGGCTATGCATGCACTACACACATGGTCTTTCTCAAAAGAAACATTGGTTAGTCCAAGGATGCGATTACCCTTTAAGAGATCTTGAAGAGTTCTCATGCCAACATGGGCTAGCCGGTGATGCCATAGCCACCCCTTGTCGGCCTTGGCCATTAGACAAGTTGCATGGAATGTACTCTCTTTCAAGAAATCAACCGTGTAAAGGTTGCCATCCAACTCTCCAACAAAGGCCACTTCGAGAGTATCTCTCTTAAAGACTTTCACATCCGTTAGTCCAAATAGTGTATCATAACCAACGGAAGCCAATTGACGAACGGAAAGCAAATGATATTTAAGGGATTGGACAAGCATGACATTTGCAAGAGACATGTCATTTGTGATAGACACCTTGCCCAACCCAAGTACCTGTCCTTTTGATCCTCCACCAAACACAATGCTCATAAATGGTTGAATAGCTTCCATGAAATCGAAGAGCAATTTGCTATGTCCGGTCATATGGTTGGTGCATCCACTATCTATCACCCATTTGACTCCGCCGGAGAAAACAACCTACACACAATTCACGACTTGGTTAGAGGCACCCATTTGGCAATGGGACCTCTCAAGTTAGTCACAAGGGTCTTAGGAACCCAAATAGCATAGAAACGGAATGCATTACGAGGACCAACAAATAAACTTCTCCATCCTTTGTTTTATGAAGTACATACGATGGAGGCATGAACTCCTTTGGTTTGTTGATAGTGGGCATGCCCCTAGTGGCTTTCCCACTCACAACCTTGCCTTTCTCCTCGTGCCCTTCACGTACAAATGTCTCCTTGAGAGGTGTGGTGCACTTTTGAGAGGATGTTTTCTTCTTGCTTGTGCTTGGGTCAAACCCAACCCCTTCCTTGGCAACCACCTCATTGTGTTGCCTCAATACCCCATTAAGGTTCTTTTGTCCTTGAGCACATGTCATGAGTCCTCTCTCGAGTTGTGCCTTTAGAAGGTGATTTCCCTCAAGAATAGATGCTAGGTCACCACTAGAGTTAGTAGTGCAAGCATCAACATTGATAATAGGTGAGGAGTAAACCTTGGCTAGAGTTTCAAGATAAGTAAGTTTGAGCATCTCAAAGCTCTTTGTAAGAAGGGTGAGCTCCTCTTCCTTAGTCTTGAGGGACAAGGATAGAAGCTCACAATCCTTAGAGAGAGAAGCATGAGATTCCACAAGCTTACTTTTATCATTCATCAACTCCTTGCAAGAGTTCTTGGCCTTTTTCAAGGAGGCAAGTTCTTTAGCATGAACATCAATGTTTGCACCAATTTTTAAGCATAGTTCATCATTTCGTGCTTCCTCATACTAGATTTTCCGCTCAAGGATTTCATATTTTTCCTTTTCCTCGGTGACGAGGGTTTTGAGTTCCTTAATGGTGATGGTGTGCTTACTCACCATCTCCATAAGCATACGAAACATAGTGAGCTTTAAGGGAGCACATGAACTTATTTAGTTTAGCAAGCATAGGATCATCTGTATCATCATCATCATAATTATCCTCCGCATCAAGATACTCATCACTAGGAGTAGACGGAGTGAAAAGAGGAGGATTTGAACATGGGGTTACCTTGACCTTGTCAGGAGAGTTTTGGTTATCTCCATCTTCCACCACGGCCTTTGCCATTAAGCACTTGTGAGCGTTGCCCTTGTAGTTTTTCATGTAGTTGTAGGTGACAACATCACCACTCTTGTTGACTAGCCTCAAGGTGTTTTGAGAATCTTGAGCTACTCCGGCAACACCACCAACATCATCCGGGTCGGATTCTTCTTGAGCAACCATTGCCTTCCCATCTCTCTTCTTGAACTTGGAGTTCAGAGGATTTGGTAACTTCTTCTTAGGGAAGGTCTTGGGAAATCTTGGTTTATCTTCTTTGTTCTCATAAGGGCAATCGTTGGAGAAGCGGTTGGTTTCTTCACAGTCACTTTCTCACTTTCTTCTTTTGGAATCTTCCCTTGAATTTTCCAGCGCTAAAATTATTGACAAAGAGGGCAATGTCTTCATATGAAGGGCTCTCACCGGAGTCAATCTCATCACCATCTTCATCATCATCTTCATCTTCTTCTTCTTCACTTTGCTCTTCCTCACATACATGCTTGGCCTTCAAAGCAAGATTGACCTTTGATGTTGAGATACCATGCATGGCAAGATGTTTTGTAGCATTTGCCTTGGATTCTTCGAATAGTTGAAAAGTGGATATGATGTCATCTGGAGTCATTTCCTTGAATCCATGATGTTGCCTTATGTCCCACACTATTTGGTGATGATACGAAGCAAGAGCATGAAGTAATTTGTCCACGAGAAATCGCTTAGTCAAGTTAGACACCATCTTGTGTCTTATCACAATCACAAGATTTGATGTCGGCGGAGAGGGTCATGAGACACTCAAGGAGCTGCTTGGGGGATTCACCTTTCTCCATACAAAAGTTTTGCAATTGACCCTTGGCAATTTCATACTGAGCTAGCCGGAGAGTGGAGGTGCCGGTCTTGGTCCTCACAATACTATCCCATAACTCCTTGGCACTTGTGATGTGAATGTAAGGTCTCCTTTGCTTATCATTCATTCCTTTCCTTATGCACATGATTGCGGTGTCATTGAGATGCTTGTCATATGTTTCTCTTGGAATGAGATTCTTTGGGTCGACTGGGTTGTAGCCATGCTCCAAGATGTCCAACATTTCATCATTGGCGTACCTAAGATGGGCCTGCATACCAACTCTCCACAAAGCAAAATCGGAACTGTCATCAAGCAAAGGGGGTTTACCCCCAGGGTTATACTTAGGTTTCTCTACTTGAGGTCTCGCATAAAGCCATGGAACACTAGAGTGGTCATTACTAGGAGGTTGTTGGCCAAGTGAAGGAGTAGGCACAGTTGGCCTCGAGGCTGCACCACCTGGAATGGCAAGTGGTGCGAGAATCGTGGTTAATGCGACTAACCTCATTTGGACCAAGGCCTCAAGAGAAACATCATGCTCCTCCTTTTGCTAATCAAGGGCCTGTTCTAGATCCTCATAAGTGAAGGACTTGACCTCCGAAGAAGACACGCCCTTCTCCTTTGGATCTGCAACAAGGGGAGTCCCATCGGGGTTCATCTTGCTCTAGGGCGGTTAAGCCACAAGAATAGAGCACGAGGCTCTGATACCAATTGAAAGGATCGAGATGGACCTAGAGGGGGGTGAATAGGTACAATTACAAATTTTAATTCTTACTTAGCAATTTTAGGCTATAATGCGGAATATGAAGGTGAGCCTAACAATTGCAAAGATGATACAATGAGCTAAGCAAGGTGACCAAGTACTACAAGAGTATGAATAAGCAAGCACAATATAGAATAAGTAAAGACAAAGAGATAAGTAACCACAAGTAGGGAGCTAGGGTTAGGAATAACCGCAACTCCAAGAGACAAGGATGTATGCCGATGTTCACTTCCTTTGAGGGAAGCTACGTCACCGTTTAGAGAGGTGGATGTTACCACGAAGGCACACCAACGCCACGAAGGCTCACCCTATTCTCTCTTTGATATATCACCACGAAGGCAATTCTCAACCATTAGTGGTAGACCTTGGAGTGGTCTCCAAACCCTCACAAACTTTCCGGGGGGTAATCACAATGGTTTGATTCCTCACCGAAGAACTCCTACCACCTAGGAGTCTCCAACCTCCAAGAGTAACAAGATCAAGGGAACCGCTCAAAACTTTCTCAAATCACGAATTCCTTTGGTTGAGAGGAGGAGAGAGGAACGATCTATCTTTTGATTGGAACAACACTCAAGAATCCTCACAAATGCACTCGGGATCTAGGAATTGGTGAAAGCAAGAGAGAGTGAGAGAGGAAGGTGTTCTTGGAATATTTTCACTTTGTTGGACCGCCCTCACTCGAGGTGCAAGAAGAATATTTATAGTCATAGTGTGCAGGTGGCCGTTGGAGGTCACTTAAGCTACGCAGACGCCGGGCGTCCGAAGGATACCGGACATCCGACAAAAAAGAAGGACCGGACGTCCGACCGGAGTCGGTCGTCCGGCCACTGGAGAGTAGAGTGGTTCAGCGTAGCAGTAGTGGGAACTGGAACGCAGGGTGTAGACGTCCGGAGAACGCCGGTCGTCCGGAGCACGGTCGCCCGGAGGGGACCGGGAATCCGTTATTTTGGCTCTGTGATGTGGCATCGGATTTTCGGTCACCACCGGACGTCCGGAAGCCGGACGTTCAGGAAGACCAGAAATCTGTGATTTTCTTTTTGTAACGTGGCACCGGATTTCCGAAGAATAACGGTCAGCCGGAGGACTGTGAAGCGCCGGTCGTCCGGAAACCTCCAGATGTCCGGACAAGGCAGAGGCCAACATCACAGTGAAGGTAAGAACTCCACCAAGAGATTTTTCCTATATTTTGAGCAAGTCTTTTGCGAGAACCAGTGATCCCCTCTTAATACTGCGGGATCCCTATACTCAAAAAGAAAACCGAGACAGAGCTAGAGCTTTTTGTCTTGTTTCTCCATACTTTGAGCATCTTGAATATGTTAGTCATGATCCACACTATAATCTTTTGGAAACTAAACCTGAGATGCACTTGACAGAGATGATTAGTTCCCTATATGTATGTTGTCAACAATATCAAAATATGATTAAGGGCATGATTGCACTTTCAGATACGGCTAGCCATAGATTATGAAAGAATGGTGGAAAAAAGAATAAACTTTATTTTATGTTTGGGAACCACCTATGATTTATCTAGCATGGAAAGTATTGAGAATTCCCGGTCGTTTTCGTTGACAGGAAAAGCATGCCTCTCAAAACAATTTTATCTCTCAATTTAAGCTTTGAGCTCTCGCACCTCTACAAATATCTGCTTCCCTCTGCGAAGGGTCTATCTATTTACTTTATGCAATTTCTATTTTTATTGAGTCTCCATCTTCTCTTATAAAGCACCAACTAGGGAACACTATTATCATACTTGTGCATTGGGCATAGTTAATATTTGAGTGTGTTTCATGAATGGATCAATGATTGAGCATAATGGGCTAGGGATAGCTTTCTTTAGTGTTGATATTTTGAAAGACATGTTTGCTTGTTGATATGCTTGAGTATTGATGTCCTCATGTCAATTATAGACTATTGTTTTGAATCATCTAAAAGTCCAAATGTCCGTGCTACAAAAGAAAAGAATATGTGATAAACATGGTAGGCACATTCCACATCAAAAATTCTGTTTTTATCATTTACCTACTCGAGGACGAGCAGGAATTAAGCTTGGGGATGCTGATACGTCTCCAACGTATCTATAATTTTTGATTGTTCCATGCTGTTATATTATCAATGTTGGATGTTTTATATTCATTTACTAGCAACTTTATATCATTTTTTGGGACCAACCTATTGACATAGTGCCCAGTGCCAGTTGCTGTTTTCAGCTTGTTTTTTTACTTTGCAGAATATCAATACCAAACAAAGTCCAAATGCAACGAAACTTTTTGGAGATTTTTTTTCTGGACAGAAGACACCCAGGGAGCCAAAGAAGTGCATGGGAGGAGGCCCGTGGGTTCCACTAGGCACCAGGGCGCGCCAGAGGCCCTAGGCGCGCCCTGGTGGGTAGTGGAGCCCACGGGAAGCTTCTCCACCAACCTTCGCCTCTATAAATACTCTAAAATCCTGAAAACCCTAGGGGAGTCGACGAAACACAATTCCAGCCGCCGCAAGTTCCAGAACCACGAGATCCAATCTAGAGGCCTTTTCCGGCACTCTGCCAGAGGCGGTAACGATCACGGAGGGGTTCTTCATCATCCTTGTTGCCCCTCTGATGATGCGTGAGTAGTTTACCACTGACCTGCGGGTCCGTAGCTAGTAGCTAGATGGCTTCTTCTCTCTTTTTGATATTCAATACAATGTTCTCCTCGATGTTCTTGGAGATCTATTTGATGTAACTCCTTTTTGCGGTGTGTTTGTTGGGATCCAATGAATTGTGGGTTTATGATCAGTTCTATCCATGAATATTATTTGAGTCTTTGATGAACTCTTCTATGCATGATTTTTATAGCCTCGTATTTCTTCTTCGAAATTTTGGTTTGGTTTGGCCAACTAGATTGATTTTTCTTGCCATGGGAAGAGGTGTTTTGTGATGGGTTCGATCTTGCGGTGCTCAATCTCAGTGACAGAAAGAGACATGGCACGCATGTATCGTTACTATTAAGGATAAAAAGATGGGGTATATTCCTACATGAATAGATCTTGTCTACATCATGTCATCGTTCTTATTGCATTACTCCGTTTTCCCATGAACTTAATACACTAGATGCATGCTGGATAGCGGTCGATGTGTGGAGTAATAGTAGTAGATGCAGGCAGGAGTCGGTCTACTAATCTTGGACGTGATGCCTATATACATGATCATTGCCTTGGATATCGTCATGATTATTCACTTTTCTATCAATTGCCCAACAGCAATTTGTTTACCCACCGTATGCTATTTTCTCGAGAGAAGCCTCTAGTGAAAACTACGACCCCGGGTTTATTTTCCTACCATATTAAACCAAAAATGCCTTACTGCAGTTTTTCTTTATTTATTTTATTTTGTGTTTTAGTTAGATCTATTTATCAAATCTCATACAATTTAATCTATCTCGATACCGAGGAGGGATTGACAACCCCTCTTACGCGTTGGATGCAAGTATTTGTTATTTGTGTGCATGTGTTGTTTACATAGTGTTGCTTGGTTCTCCTACCGGATTGATAACCTTGGTTTCATAACTGAGGGAAATACTTACCTTTGCTGTGCTGCATCATCCACTCCTCTTCGGGGAAAACCAACGCAGATACAAGCAATCAGTACGTCTCCGTTGGAGGTGTGTGGAGGCACAATGCTCCCCAAGCGTCCCAAGGACCCACCCTGTTCTCCTCACACCCTCGCACGATGCAAGGTGTCGCGAATCCACTAGCGGTGCCCTTGAAGGCAGCAACCGGAACCTTTACAAACAAGGCCGGGTCTCCCATCACAACTTAATTGGAGGCTCCCAACACCCACGGAGCTTCACCGCAATGGAATGTGGCTCCGGGGTGACATCTTTCATCTAGGGTGCCCAAACACCCAAGAGTCACAAGATCCACAAGAAATGTATGTGGGGATCAAATTTCCTTTGGTGAAAGTATAAGTCCAGGTGTCCTCCCTCAATCCCTAGCAAATCAATAAGTTTGGTTTGCTAGAGAAGGGGATCGAGTAAGAAAAAGCTTCGAGCATAAATGGAGGAGAGAGTGGTAAGTGGTAGGCGGGAGGAGGAAAGAACCCCCTCCTTTCATAGTTCACCCCCAAATCTAACTTCTATGCACAGAATTGCACTAGAGCGATACAAACGTTGGCGAGAGCGGTACAACTGCTCCAGGCAGAAATTCCTGGCCACAACACCAGAGCGTACAACTGCCCGGCCTACTGGTTGTACCGGCTATTATGAAAATGGCCAGAACTACCATTCCACAACCACCCTGTACCGCTCATGAAAACCGAGAGGAATCACCCTACGAGCGGTGGATTGAGCAGTACAAGAGCCGGTACAATCGCCCAGAAAACGACCTCGAGTAGCTGCTGAGTCTGGGGCGGTACAACCGCTCGGGACACCGGTTGTACTGTCTGTTAAACAAATAGCCGGAACTACCGGGTAGCTACCACCGCCAACCGCTTGCCATACCCGAGGGAAATCACCCCTCGGGTGGTGATTGACCCGGTGCTTCGCACGGTAGTACCCGCTCCCACATGGAGCGGTACAACTGCCGCAGCCCGCGGTATAATCGCCGAGGCAGTGTCTGCGTTGACCACTCCACAAGGGCGGTACAACCATAATCACTTGCGGTACCACCGCTCTAGACCAAAATTTCTGCATAGGTTAGAAGTGGGGCTCTCTCGTCGAAACGAAAGGCAATATGGTGGATGCAATATGTATCTGTATACGTGTTTGATTCCACCCTATCTTTCGATGAGGACTCCCTCTTAATAGAACGAATGTCCTACGACCAAAGAAATAAAAACGCGTCGGAAATGTCATCTTCGCTCTTTTCCATCCGAAGGGCTACCCAACCGTCTTGTGTCATATGAAGTATACCTGAGTAGCTTAGTCACATGGTTAGTCCACAAATTGCATTGTCATCAACACTAAAACACTTAAGGCAAGAAATGCCCTTTCAGTTTGCATGTTCCCTGCATCTCGACCCCTTCTTTATAGTGCGGTTGTTCTATGATTCAAATAAACCAATAACAAAACTTTGAGTCATCGGAGAACCACGTCTTTTCCTTTTTTGAAGTGGGGTCGGGGGTCAACCATCTACTTTGTAAAAACCTCAGAGGGACCATTGACTTGAGATAAACTTTAGCAATCATTATTAGCCCCACTAACCACATTGTCATCACACCAAAACATTATTCAGGGATGAATGCATTTTCATAAGCACTCTCTAGTCGAATGTATAGCGGCCAAGTGTGTGTGGTCTTTGGTAGACGAAGAACTTGTGGAGCACCTAGTAATCACACTAATTAATGCACTCAGGTTGATCGAGCTCCAGGAATTGATGGGGCATGAGCTCTTTGTGAAAACATTAGTGACGTGGTGCTCTATTTGGTGGGTTCGCCGCAGGGTGACGAAGAGGAATTCCAATCATTGCTAACAACATTCTTGTTCATTGAGAACTATTTTGTCACACCTAGAGATGTGCATGCAAAGCAAGCAAGAGCTCGATCCCAAGTCTTTGTTAAAGGGCTGAAGATGATAGCTCTGGGGAAGGCTTGGTTAAAGTTCATGTCGATGTAGTTGCTGGTAGACATGACGACAAAGGTGTTATAGAAATCGTCTGACAAGATGAGATGGCATTTTTTGCGGTCCACGATGATCTCCATTGCTGATCTCGTTGATCCCATGGCCTGCAATGAAGCCCTCTTGATTGCGAGCGAATATTGCGTGTTTGAGAATTATTGTGGCAACATATTGCTCATCGATGATGAGGCGTGCCAAAGGCGTGTATTTGTGATCATGTCGAGTCATCATCTAAGAAATTAAAAAGAAGATGTAAGGCTTTGCATCTATGGAGATTATTCATGAGAAGCGCAGGATGAATGCTGAAGCTCACAATTTGACTAAATCTGCTACCACTTTAGCATATGGACGACTTGTTTGGTTTACTAAAGGACCAGATATTACATGTTTTCTCAAAAAAACATTATGATTGAATAAAATATTTTCTATCCCTAAAAACCCTAGGGAAATGGCACACTTTTTTCTCACCAAAAGTGTAAAACGGTGAACTTTTTTTTATAACGAAATAAAAGAACAAATGAGGGAACTTATGAGAAAAACGGAAAGAAGGCAGTACCTTCCCGAAAAAAACAGAGTAAAAAAAAAATCAAGGAGGATGGTACACTCTATCTAAATTTTTTGTGTCCACCCCAAAAGACTTGGTAAACTATAGTGTGCATATATTTTGTAATCTTTATGTTGTTACCACCTAACACCCCTGGGTCTGTTTTGATCCAAAGGAATTTCGTAGGATTCTTTAAGGACTAGAATTCTTAGATTTTTTTTTCTATATTGGTCGTTTGATTCGTACGATTGAATCCAACAGGAATTTTTTCTCAAGAAATAATTTGTAGTACATTTCATAGGAATTCTAGCATCCTCGTCGATTTTTTGAAAGAAATAATTTGATTTCCCTACTATGCACTCAAACAAACTCAAACCTTATAGGATCCGAATGAGCATTATAATTCAATTACATGTTTTTTCTATTCTTGTGTTTTTGCAATCCCGTGATTCAAGAAGAGAGCATATCACATGGAAACCAAGTTTCAATTTTTTTTGTTTGTGAAAACCACGTTTGGAAGTTCCAAAAAGATCTAAAAACACACAAGATGTTAAGAGGGTGATGTTCTATCGCCATGCGAAATTTCAAGTTCAAACACATTATGAGACACTGTTCATGTTTTTATAGCTCATAAATGCTAATGTGTCTGATATTGGAAATTTCACGTGGTAATATAACATCACACCCTTAACATCCTGTATATTTTTGAGATTTTTTTGAAACTTCAAAACAACGTTTTACGTGGTTTTCATCGATTTTCACCGAAACTTTGTTTCCACGTGATATTCTCTCAATCAGAAAGCCCTTACAAAAAAATCATATACATGTCAAAGGAATAGTATGTGTGCCTGGTTGTGACAAGTTTCAAATGAGATAAATGATTCAGAAAATTATCACTACCTAAAAATCTTGAAAATGCATGCTGCACGTCTTATTTAAAATGCTAAATTAGTGTATTGTTCTTGGGAATCCCTTGTTCTTGTGACTAGAGCATTTATGTAGCACGAAAAATGACATAACGAAAGTTGCACTGCGAAATGACGTGGCCTCATCGAGGCCGCTGAAAGCAGTAAAATCAAGGGCTCACACCAGGGCAGGAGTGAGTACTAGAAGGCTCGGCGGTGCTGCGAACCAAACAGGGCTGTGTGGGCTTTCAGACGGACCTCGCAACCTAAACCGCAAAACCCTTTTCCCTCCTCCCCCTCCCCTCTTGGCCTCCTCCTTCTCGCGCCGCCCAGATCTCTCGCCTCACTCCAAACCCTAGCTCCGCCTCCGCGCAGCCACCAGCCATGTCGTCGATGATGGTAAGCACCTCCCACCGCGAAACCCTGATCCATCCGCGCCGCGCCGCCGCCTCCCCCTCTCTCGCAAGCAAGCAAGCTTGGGGTCGATCCATGGTTCTGACTTGTTCCCGTGGGGTTTCCGTTTTCCGCAGCAACCGCAGATCATCCTGCTCAAGGAGGGGACGGACACGTCCCAGGGCCGCGCGCAGGTGGTGAGCAACATCAGCGCGTGCACGGCGGTGGCCGACACGGTGCGGACCACCCTGGGCCCCCGCGGGATGGACAAGCTTATCCACGACGACAAGGGCACCACCATCTCCAACGACGGCGCCACCATCATGCGCCTCCTCGACATCGTGCACCCCGCCGCCAAGATCCTCGTCGACATCGCCAAGTCTCAGGACTCCGAGGTATCCATTCGTCTGCCTGCTCTACTGTTATCACTCGCTGTTGCTGTCACAGAAATAACGCCCCTCAGTGTCCTCTCCTAGATGCATTTCTGGTGCATTGGGGCTTAACGCTGTTCGTGCCTTCGATAAATCGAGTCTATTATGTGTATACGGCTGCTCTGTAGTTTGATCTCGTTATTGTACCAAAGCGTGTTTTCTTGTTTGCAAATGGAACTCTAAATAAATCCTTCGCAGCATTGCCAGAGTTATTAATCCGACTAGAGTAAATTCGTTAAAATGCAATGGTCTACCCTGTTTGATCTGGGGACTGACTCATCAGCTCAGTTATCCCACGGATGAACCCTGATATTCACCTGGAAGATGTGAAATAGCCAGCTCAAACTACTGATTATGGGCATCTGAGGCCTCCACTGGGTGACATACTGATATCTGCTGTTTGAACTCAAAATATGTCCACACAAAGGGGTATTTTTAGCTTTGGTTCGATCAACATTTCTCAGTTGTATATTTGCATGTATGTACCTTATATTGCAACCTGTGTACTTGTTTGTTTTGATTTTATCTTCTCTGATGTTCAAGTTCTTTGCTTCCCTGTTAACTACTCCCTCCGTTCCTAAATATAAGTCTTTTTAGAGATTCCAATATGGACTACATGCGGAGCAAAATGAGTGAATCTACACTCTAAAATACGTCTATATACATCCGTATGTAGTTCATATTGAAATCTCTAAAAAGACTTATATTTAGGAACGGAGGGAGTAGAAATTAGCTGTGAACTACAAGGAATTGCTTTCTGATTTCCCTACCAGAAGAATCTGTTTCCAGTTTTCAGGTTATGCCTTTCTTGCAATGAGTGCATTTTTTAGAATTGGTGCTTAATTACTTGGTATAGTAAGAAGTGAAAGTGTCATGAACCGCAACAGTTACTTTTTAATGCTGGTCTTAATTTCTACCACAGCAATATCTAAGTGACCTATTAGTTTTAGCCTTTATTTTCTTGTTGGGCCGTTTTAGTAACATCAGTTTTATTGTTTACTTCAGGTTGGTGATGGCACAACTACGGTTGTGCTTCTTGCTGCAGAATTCATGAAGGAAGCTAAACCTTATGTGGAGGATGGAGTGCATTGTCATAATATAATCCGTAGTTATAGGAGCGCTGGCAACATGGTCCGTGACCACCATTACTTTTCTATCTTTTGTATGACCGAACTTTGACTTGCCTGTAAACTCCGAATCTGATTCTGTTAACCTGAAATTTGCATCAGGCGATTGAAAGGGTTAAAGAGCTCGCCGTCAGCATAGAAGGAAAAAGCCTGGAAGAGAAGAAATCATTGTTAGCCAAGTGTGCTGCCACAACACTCTCGTCAAAATTGATAAGCGGAGAGAAAGAGTTCTTTGCTTCTATGGTTGTGGATGCTGTCCTTGCTATCGGTCATGATGACAGACTTAACCTTATTGGAATTAAGAAGGTAATTTCCTGCAATTGTCACTTCGGTATGATATATGCTTTTCTTCTACTCATCCATACTTCAGTCTTCCAACATGCTAGAAATGACATTAGTATATAACACTGAATTGGTTTCTTGCTACAAGATATTAAAGCTTGTCATTGTGATACATTGGTTGAATTAGGTTCCTGGAGGTACCATGAGAGATTCCTTCCTTGTCAATGGCGTTGCTTTCAAGAAGACATTTTCCTATGCTGGATTTGAGCAACAACCAAAGAAATTCCTGAATCCAAAGATTCTTTTGTTGAACATTGAGCTAGAGTTGAAGTCTGAGAAAGAAAACGCAGAGATCAGGTATGTAGCTTCATTCAAGCGTGTCTATTGCATGTGTTCTCCATCTGTACTTATGTTGCCTTTTGTTTCCCCTTTATCTACAGATTATCAGACCCTCTGCAGTACCAATCAATTGTTGATGCTGAATGGAACATTATTTATGACAAGCTGGACAAGTGTGTTCAAAGTGGCGCAAAAATAGTTCTGTCACGGCTAGCTATCGGTGATCTTGCAACACAGGTATGCTCATCTTGTCACGTTTTTCAGCTATTGTGCAACATTTTTGTAGCCTAACTAAGTTCACTTTCCTTTTTACAGTATTTTGCGGATAGAGACATTTTCTGTGCTGGTCGCGTCACAGAAGAGGATTTACAACGCCTAAGCTCAGCTACAGGTGGAACTGTTCAAACCTCTGTCAACAATGTCATTGATGAGGTACATACCTATTTGTGATTTGTTTTGGTGCCTGTTGGATATCGAGAATGTTTGGATTATGTCAGTTGCTGGCATGAAATGTAAGCTGATAGTGTTTATCATTATTATTTTGGTTGAAGGTCCTTGGCACATGTGAGGTTTTTGAGGAAAAGCAAGTAGGCAATGAAAGGTTCAACATATTTAGTGGCTGCCCTTCTGGTCAGACAGCAACTATTGTTCTTCGTGGTGGTGCTGACCAGGTCTTCTATCAATATCATATTACCTCTTTTTAATCAAGTTCATAAACCGAAGGTAACTATAACTAAGCTATTTTCTGCTGTTCCAGTTCATAGAGGAAGCTGAAAGAAGTCTCCATGATGCCATCATGATTGTGAGGAGAGCTGTTAGGAATTCAACAGTTGTGCCTGGTGGTGGCGCCATTGATGTATGTTCACAAAGTAACTAATCAAGCTAAAATAATTCAACCTGTCATACAACTTTAAGCTGATTTTGTTTATTTCTTGTAGATGGAGATAAGCAAGTATCTCCGCCTGCATGCACGGAACATAGCTGGAAAGTCTCAGGTTTTTGTAAATTCATTTGCTAAAGCCCTTGAGGTAAATCTTCGTGGCTCCTCTCTTCTGTTTTGTTCTTTCCTGAATTGTGTTTGTGCTGTTTGTGTTGCGCTCAAGGATAAGCTAGAATTGGTCCTTTTTTGTCTGTTTCTGGAGGCCATAACATTCTACTTTGGTAAATTTATGCTGTGTACCGCACACCATTGTTGAAAATTTCCATTGCTAGATCTTGGTTGACTTGTGTTGTATAGCAGGTTATTTCACATTTAGATTTCGCCAACAATCTGCTTGATATGAAGAGGCCATAATAAGTTACAGGAGATACTTAAATATAGTAATTAACAAATAAGATGGTTTTTGGTTTGAGGGATCACCTCAACCGGGGATAGTTTTTGCTTCTTATAAGTGGTGAAGTGGTGATGGGCCAACCCGTTACATTCCCCCAGCCAAAGAAGTGGCTCATGTTTGCAGTTAGGGCGTGATGGTCTGCTCACCATCTGGCACGTCACACCAAAAATGCCATAAGCTAGGAAGTTTGAGTCATCCATGGCCTTCCGAATGCAAGAACGTGTAACTGACGGAAATGTATATGACACATTTTTCTGAAAAGAACTTCTCATGAGCTGTTGTTTGCTAACTTTTGCTAGCTGTTGTTCGTTTGGCCTATGCTGACACAGAAACGAAGCAATCTAACTTTGCGTCAATATACCTTGAACTGTAGACCATGTTTAATTGTATCTTCCTGCCTGTGTTACATCTGCTCATTTTAAACAAACTTACGCAGGTTATTCCTAGGCAACTTTGTGATAATGCTGGATTTGACGCAACTGATGTGCTCAATAAGCTCAGACAGAAGCATGCAGCTGGTTTGTTCTCTTTATCATTGTTATGAGTTGCTTGTACTGTTATCTACAAAGTTGTGAACCAGCAAAGTGTCTGTTGTCTAATGCAATTTTATGATGTACCAGATGGTGGTGCTAATTATGGTGTTGACATCAACACTGGTGGAATTGCGGATTCCTTCGCTAACTTTGTGTGGGAACCTGCAGTCGTGAAGGTAATTGGGCTTTTCCGTTTGGTTCTTTAGCATTTCTGTATCCTGATATTCTTATGCTAACTTGATGTTGATAACCTCGTTTTTTTTTGTTCAGATCAATGCAATTAATGCAGCGACCGAAGCTGCCTGCCTTATTCTGAGTGTTGACGAAACAGTGAAAAACCCAAAGGTAAGAGCTGTAAATACCTAGTGGGCATTAGTGAAGCCCACAGAATATTTTCTGTTGTATCAGGAGTTGCAGCCCTCATTTTTCTTCTGCCAGTTCACTTTGTATGCTGCCTAACATGTTCATCTTGTGTACTAAAGTACCCTTGTGCTGAAGAGACTAGCTGATTTTAAGAGAAAACGATAATATAAATACATTCCAGTTAGGGATTAAAGGATCTTATATCTAAACCTCCATTTACCGTCTTAATGGTAGTATGGTACTACCAAATTGATTAAGCTCTGAGAAGTCGAGTGAGGTCATGTGATTGGTCTTTATATGGCACGACTAATGATCATGGTGGCCTTGTCCTAATCTATTGTGCTCTATATGCCTGTTGTTATCTTTTGGTACCTGTGTTCAGTTCTTGTATTGGCTATACGTCTGGATTGCGCTTTTGAGCAATAACTTTTCAGCACATAGTTAATTTGTTCTCAGTATCGTGTCTTAGTTTGGGTACATTTCATGTTACATTTACAAAAGATTGTGTATCATCTAACTGTCATTTTTTTGTGTCATACCTTAGTCGGAGAGTGCGCAAGGTGATGCAGCTGCAATGGGCGGCCGTGGTGGAGGGGCAATGCGTGGCCGAGGCGGCAGGGGAATGCGCAGGCGGTAAATTCTAGTCAGCTCCGCCCTGTAACCTTACGCTGCCCTGGCGGGGTCAGATTTTGAGTTCCCTCTGTTCGGGCTGTTGGTCCTGGCATTACCCGCATCCAGGTTCTGCGGAATTTGTATGTCTGATGTGAGAGTTTCTAGTGTTAAGAATGTGCTAGCCTTTTGTTTGAGAACATGGAAGACATGACAGGCGTGTGTTTATCTAGCGGTTACCGGTTGTGGTATTATAGCACGAACTATGTTCTTGTTTTGGTGATTCGTCTTTTTCCTATTGGTCGATGTGCTGTGCTGACTAACTGTGCTCGTGAGGCCTTGATTACATGGCATGTTGAAAACTAACTTCGCTAAATCCACTACCTCCGTCTGGATTTATTAGGCCCTCCAATCAAAATGCAGGTACCAGTACGCAATGATTAATTCCCTGGAATAAGCGCTGCTCCTTCGGTTCCAATGCGTGATTTCTGTCCAAAGTAATCCAGCTTCACGCGCATGCAGCTTCACTCAATTTAGTTCCCTGATGCGCCGGCCTTGTACACTGCTAGGTGCTTAGAAAAATAAACTAAGTTTTTCTGAAGCACCGGTGTCTATTACTACAGAAGAGATGTCTAATTAAGCGTCTACCCTCTACAAGTAAGCACCCATGCTTAAAGAAAGACTGATTTATTTCTCTAAGCATCTCTCCTAAGCGTCTTGCATTGTACAAGGCCTTAGAAGCGCAGGTACTGGCTGGGTAGTGTGGCGTTATGCTAGTGGGAGTACTAGTACACGCAGTTTAACAGCTCGCTCTTGGCCAAGGACTGAAGATTTTTTTTTTAAACGGAGGAAAAAGCTTTCCTCATCCGCTGAATAAGAGAGAATAGAGTTTGTTACAATTTCACCCACAACACCACATGAATTAGCACCGGCGGTGACCCAAAGGTTGGCTTTGGTCAAGATGGTATAAAAGACCCTAACTTTTTAGCACCGGCGGTGACCCAAAGGTTGGCTTCGGTCAAGATGGTGTTAAGCAAGATAATCGGTGGGGCGCTTTTAAACCTAAACACTCTTGCATTTCGCTCATTCCAAATTGTCCACACCACAAGCATGGTCAGGGAGGCTTTGGCTTGTCGGTTTGGCGTGCCGGTGTCACAAGTGCTTGCCCACCAAGCGTCGACGGAGTCCATCAAGTGCTACGAAGAGGTGTGCAACTCAAATATGTGAAATTTTTCAATGACCAAGGCCCACGGCCTTAGAGTGTAGTGGCACTTGAAGAATAGGTGTGACCCGCTTTCTTGCACCCTCTTGCAAAGTGGACACAAGCCACAATTTGGCCACCCTCTCATGGTTAATCTGTCAGCGTTCCAAATTCTATCTTGAAGTGCCAACCAAGCAAAGAACTTGACTTTTGGGGACCCCAAACCTTCCAAACCATTTGGTCCATGGGTGAAAGCACCATCCCTATGAATTGCGTCTTATATGCGGAGGCTGCTGAGTAGTGTTCAGTAGTCGTGTGTTTCCACAAAATGTCGTCCTCGGCGAGTGCATCAAGATGTACCTCATCCAAGAGCATCCAAAGGGTGAAAAATTGTGTGATGAACTCAATGGAAACAATGGTTGGAGGCTTGATCTTGAGAATCCACTCGTTGTGCTTGATGGCCTCGCGCACTTTCCACTTCTTTCGCGAGGAGGCTTCGAATATTAGAGGCGCAATGTTTTTCGGCTTGCGCCCAAGTAGCCAAGGTGATTCCCAAAAAGGTGTCTTCGTACTATTGCCCACGGTGATAGTGCTAGATGCATAAAAAAAGTTGAGGTCCTCCTCATCGCACGGGTTGCCCATCCCCACCCACAACTTGGTGGGCTCCTTCCATTCATACCAAGGCTATCGCAGCCGCAGAGCACGCGCGAACTTTTCCGTGTTGAGGACCCCAAGCCCCCCATACTCAAGTGGCCTACAAACAATTTCCCAATTGACCTTGCATTTTCCCCCCGTCGTCTTGTCCAAACCGGACCATAGGAAAGCTCTCTCGAGCTGGTTGACTTTGAAGAGAATACTTGGTGGGATGATCAACGGTGTGATGAAATAGATCACTTGGGAAGTGAGAACATACTTGACAAGGGTCGTGCGTCCAATAGTGGTGATGTTTTGGCCCTCATACGTTGTCAACTTGGATGCAACCTTGTCCACAAGAAATTGAAGATCCACCAACCTTAGTTTCCAAACGGAGAGGGGGAGCCCCAAGTACCTCAAGGGGAAAGACGCCCTAGTTGCCGACAGATTTTGAGTAATATGATCCAAGTCAAGATTATTGCAATGAATGGGCACCATCGAACTCTTATGAAAGTTGGTGCAGAGTCCCGTGACATCGCCAAAACCTCTCAAAATATTAGCAAGGTTGTCAACATCCTTTTTTATCGGAGCCATGAAGATGGCCGCATCATCGGCATTGATACGTCTCCAACGTATCTATAATTTTTGATTATTCCATGTTATTATATTATCTGTTTTGGATGTTTTATATGCATTATTATGCTATTTTATATTATTTTTGGGACTAACTTATTAACCTAGAGCCCAGTGCCAGTTTCTGTTTTTTTCCTTGTTTTTGAGCTTCGCAGAAAAGGAATACCAAACGGAATGAAACTTCACGATGATTTTTCTTGGACCAGAAGACACCCAGAGGACTTGGAGTCCAAGCCAGAAGAGCCACGAGGCGGCGACAAGGGTGGAGGGCGCGCCCTGGGGGGGGGGGGGGTGTGCCCCCTGCCTTGTGGCCCCCTCGGGGATCCCCTGACCTAGCCCTTCGTCCTATATATTCACATATATTCCAGAACCCTCAGAGAGAGCCACGAAAATACTTTTCCACCGTCGCAACCTTCTATTCCCGTGAGATCCCATCTTGGGGCCTTTTCCAGCATCCGGTCGGAGGGGGATTCGATCACAGAGGGCATCTACATCAACCCTATTGCTCTTCCGATGAAGCGTGAGTAGTTTACCACAGACCTACGGGTCCATAGCTAGTAGCTAGATGGCTTCTTCTCTCTCTTTGATTCTCAATACCATGTTCTCCTCGATGTTCTTGGAGATCTATCCGATGTAATCTTCTTTTGCGGTGTGTTTGTCGAGATCCGATGAATTGTGAATTTATGATCAGCTTATCTATGAATATTATTTGAATCTTCTCTGAATTCTTATATGCATGATTTGATATCTTTGTATTTCTCTTCGAATTATCGGTTTGGTTTGGCCAACTAGATTGTTTTTTCTTGCAATGGGAGAGGTGCTTAGCTTTGGGTTCAATCTTGCGTGATTTCACCCAGTGACAAAGTAGGGGTAGTGAGACACGTATTGAATTGTTGCCATCAAGGATAAAAAGATGGGGTTTTCATCATATTGCTTGAGTTTATTCCTCTACATCATGTCATCTTACTTAAGGCGTTACTCCGTTCTTTATGAACTTAATACTCTAGATGCATGCTGGATAGCGGTCGATGTGTGGAGTAATAGTAGTAGATGCAGGCAGGAGTCGGTCTACTTGACACGGACGTGATGCCTATATGCATAATCATTGCCTTGGATATCGTCATAACTTTACGCTTTTCTATCAATTGCTCGACAGTAATTTGTTCACCCACCGTATTATTTGCCTTCAAGAGAGAAGCCTCTAGTGAAACCTATGCCCCCGGGTCTATTTTCCATCATATTTGTTTCCAATCTACTATTTTGCAATCTTTTACTTTCAGTTCTATAAACCAGAAAACCCAAAAATATTTTATCTTTTGTTTAGTCTTTTCTATCTCTGTCAGATCTCACCTTTGCAAGTGACCGTGAAGGGATTGACAGCCCCTTTATCGCGTTGGGTGCAAGTGTTTGATTGTTTGTGCAGGTGCATCTATTGGGAACTTGCGCGTTTCTCCTACTGGATTGATACCTTGGTTCTTAACTGAGGGAAATACTTATCTCTACTGTGCTGCATCACCCTTTCCTCTTCAAGGAAAAAACCAACGCAAGCTCAAGAAGTAGCAGGAAGAATTTCTGGCGCCGTTGCCGGGGAGATCTACGTCAAGGCTACCAAGTACCCATCATAAACTCTCATCTCTTGCATTACATTATTCGCCATTTGCCTCTCCCCCACTTCTAAAACGATTTTCAGAAAAACACAAAAAGATTTGCCTTTTTATTCGCCCTTCTTCCGTTCATTTTTTTGTTTGCCTTTTTGTTGCTCGTTTGCTAGATCGGTTTTTGCCACCATGTCTGAATCTGGGGAGGTTATCGCTGAAAATTTTAAGGATCTTGCTAGTATAAATCTTGAGGACAAACTTGGATCTTGTTCTTTAGATCATGAAGCTAAAGCTCCCCCTAATTACAAAGCAAAAACTTTTCATGTGGGAGATGGTAATATTATTGGGAAAAGTGTTATTCAAGAATTCTTTGATTGTACAGGAACTATGCCTATTAGTAAAAGATCTATTCTTCTCGATACAAACTGTTATGCGGATGCTATTGTCATGCTTGTTGAAAAATTAGAAAGAAAATTTGTGCACATCCATCCCGCCTTGCAAAAGTTATTTTATGAACTTCCCAATATTAAGCATCCTAAGGACAAAAAGATTGCCACTATCATTCTAATGCGGGAATTTGATTTTATAGTACAAGAGGCTAGGGAAATTTTTGCTTTCTACAATAAAGATGTTGAACATCCTCCGATTGAAAAAATTCTTCACGATAAAGAAACTTTGCGTAGTTTGGAATCTAGAGATTATCAATCTCATAGTGAAAATCTTAGGAGGAGAGTTCCCTATTCAGAAATTACTCAAACCTTGTACTTTGAGACTTACGATGAATTTGATTGGATAACAAGGGGAATTTATGTGGGGTTTAATGATGATTGGTTGGAAGAGATGAATAAGCAACCCGTTAAGAACGAGATACGTATTTTATATGATGATATATATGGTGATGATCCAGCTTACGGGTTTATGAATGTCAAAGTTACTAATCAAAGTCCCTTCCATAAATTAAGTTCACCTACTAGGAGGGAAATAAAGGAAAGGATAGATTTAATGAGGAGAGTTTTGGAAGATTTGATTAAAAGGGAATTGCATGACAATACCTAGATCTATGTGTTTTTATGCCTAGCTAAGGGCGTTAAACAATAACGCTTGTTGGGAGGCAACCCACTTTTATTTTTTATTCTTGCTTTTTGGTTCTGTTTTTAAATCAGTTTTTCATCTAGCCTCTAGTTAGATGTGTTTTTATGTTTTAATTAGTGTTTGTGCCAAGTAAGACCTTTGGGATGGCTTACGGTGATAGTTGATTTGATCTTGCTGAAAAACAGAAACTTTTGTGTCCAGTCACAGAATTGTTTAAATTCACTGGAGCGTGGAAAAACCCTGAATTTTTTACACAAGATTTATATACAAATTTCCTCTTCTGCCCTAATTTTCCAGTAATTTTTGAGTGACATAAGTATTAGAACAATTCAGATCTTCGCAGACTGTTCTGTTTTTGACAGATTCTGTTTTCTATGTGTTGTTTGCTTATTTTGATGAATCTATGGGTAGTATCGGGGGGTATGAACCATGAAAAAGTTGGAATACAGTAGATATTACACCAATAAAAATAAATAATGAGTTCACAACAGTACCAAGAGTGGTGATTTATTTTCTTATACTAACGGATCTCATGAGTTTTCTGTTGAGTTTTGTGTTGTGAAGTTTTCAAGTTTTGGGTAAAGATTTGATGGACTATGGAATAAGGAGTGGCAAGAGCCTAAGCTTGGGGATGCCCAAGGCACCCCAAGGTAATATTCAAGGACAACCAAGAGCCTAAGCTTGGGGATGCCCCGGATGGAATCCCCTCTTTCGTCTTCGTCTATCGGTAAATTTACTTGAGGCTATATTTTTATTCACCACATGATATGTGTTTTGCTTGGAGCGTCTTGTATGATATGAGTCTTTGCTTTTTAGTTTGCCACAATCATCCTTGCTGTACACACCTTTTGAGAGGGACACATATGAATCGTGATTTATTAGAATACTCTATGTGCTTCACTTATATCTTTTGAGCTAGGCAATTTTGCTCTAGTGCTTCACTTATATCTTTTTAGAGCACGACGGTGGCTTTATTTTATAGAAATTGTTGAACTCTCATGATTCACTTATATTATTTTGAGAGTCTCTCTAAACAATATGGTAATTTGCTTTGGTTATGAATTTAGTCCTAATATGATGGGCATCCAAGAGGGATATAATAAAAACTTTCATATAAAGTGCATTGAATAATATGTGAAGTTTGATTCCTTATGATTGTTTTGAGATATAAAGATAGTGATATTAGAGTCATGCTAGTGAGTAATTGTGGATTGTAGAAATACTTGTGTTAAATTTTGTGATTCCCGTAGCATGCACGTATGATGAACCGTTATGTGATGAAGTCGGAGCATGATTTATTTATTGATTGTCTTCCTTATGAGTTGCGGTCGGGGACGAGCGATGGTCTTTTTGTTGGGGAACGTAGCAATTTCAAAAAATTTCCTACGCACACACAGGATCATGGTGATGCATAGCAACGAGAGGGGAGAGTGTGTCCACGTACCCTCGTAGACCGAAAGCGGAAGCGTTAGCACAACGCGGTTGATGTAGTCGTACGTCTTCACGATCCGACCGATCCAAGTACCGAACGCACGGCACCTCCGAGTTCAGCACACGTTCAACTCGATGACGTCCCGCGAGCTCCGATCTAGCAAAGCTTCACGGGAGAGTTTCGTCAGCACGACGGCGTGGTGACGGTGATGATGATGCTACCGACGCAGGGCTTCGCCTAAGCACCGCTACGATATGATCGAGGTGGATTATGGTGGAGGAGGGCACCGCACACGGCTAAGAGATCAATGATCAATTGTTGTGTCTATGGGGTGCCCCCTGGCCACGTATATAAAGGATGGAGGGGGGAGGAGGCCGGCCCTCACAGGGCGCGCCCAAGATGTGGAGTCCTACTAGGGCTCCCTAGTCCTAGTAGGATTCCACCTCCCACATGGAATAGGAAAAAGGGAAGGGAGAAGGAGAAGGAAGGAAGGGGGCGCCCCCTCTCCCTAGTCCAATTCGGACCAGTCCATGGGGAGGGGTGCGGCCACCCTTTGAGGCCTTTCTCTCCTTTCCCGTATGGCCCATTAAGGCCCAATACGAATTCCCGTAACTCTCCGGTACTCCGAAAAATACCCGAATCACTCGGAACCTTTCCGATGTCCGAATATAGCCTTCCAATATATCGATCTTTACCTCTCGACCATTTCGAGACTCCTCGTCATGTCCCCGATCTCATCCGGGACTCCGAACAAACTTCGGTCATCAAATCACATAAACTCATAATACCGATCGTCACCGAACTTTAAGCGTGCGGACCCTACGGGTTCGAGAACTATGTAGACATGACCGAGACACGTCTCCGGTCAATAACCAATAGCGGAACCTGGATGCTCATATTGGCTCCCACATATTCTACGAAGATCTTTATCGGTCAAACCGCATAATAACATATGTTGTTCCCTTTGTCATCGGTATGTTACTTGCCCGAGGTTCGATCGTCGGTATCTCAATACCTAGTTCAATCTCGTTACTGGAAAGTCTCTTTACTTGTTCCGTAATACATCATCCCGCAACTAATTCATTAGTTACAATGCTTGCAAGGCTTATAGTGATGTGCATTACCGAGTGGGCCCAGAGATACCTCTCCGACAATCGGAGTGACAAATCCTAATCTCGAAATACGCCAACTCAACAAGTACCTTCGGAGACACCTGTAGAGCACCTTTATAATCACCCAGTTACGTTGTGACGTTTGGTAGCACACAAAGTGTTCCTCCGGTAAACGGGAGTTGCATAATCTCATAGTCATAGGAACATGTATAAGTCATGAAGAAAGCAATAGCAACATACTAAACGATCAAGTGCTAAGCTAACGGAATGGGTCAAGTCAATCACATCATTCTCCTAATGATGTGATCCCGTTAATCAAATGACAACTCATGTCTATGGTTAGGAAACATAACCATCTTTGATTAACGAGCTAGTCAAGTAGAGGCATACTAGTGACACTCTATTTTGTCTATGTATTCACACATGTATCAAGTTTCTGGTTAATACAATTCTAGCATGAATAATAAACATTTATCATGACATAAGGAAATAAAATAATAACTTTATTATTGCCTCTAGGGCATATTTCCTTCACTTTTCCTACCAATCTATCCCCCTAGGAGCATGCACGTAGTACTTTGTTTCAATAACTAATAGAATTTTGCAATAAGTATGTGAGTTCTTTATGACTAATGTTGAGTCCATGTATTATACGCACTCTCATCCTTCCACCATTGCTAGCCTCTCTAGTACCGCGCAACTTTCGCCGGTGCCTTACACCCACCATATACCTTCCTCAAAATAGCCACCATACCTACCTATTATGGCATTTTCATAGCCATTCCGAGATATATTGCCATGCAACTTCCACCGTTCCGTTTTATTATGACACGCTCCATCATTGTCATATTGCCTTGCATGATCGTAAGATAGCTAGCATGATGTTTACATGGCTTGTCCGTTTTTTTGATGTCAATTGCTACGCTAGATCATTGCACATCCCGGTACACCGCCGGAGGCATTCATATAGAGTCATATCTTTGTTCTAAGTATCGAGTTGTAATTCTTGAGTTGTAAGTAAATAAAAGTGTGATGATCATCATTATTAGAGCATTGCCCCATGTGAGGAAAGGATGATGGAAGCTATGATTCCCTCACAAGTTGGGATGAGTCTCCGGACTTTATATAAAATAAAAGAGGCCAAAGAAGCCCACAAAAGAATAAAAGAGGCCAAAGAAGCCCACCAAAAAAATAGAAAAAAATGAGAGAAAAGAGAGAAGGGACAATGTTACTATCCTTTTTCCACACTTGTGCTTCAAAGTAGCACCATGATCTTCATGATAGAGAGTCTCCTATGTTGTCACTTTCATATACTAGTGGGAAATTTTCATTATAGAACTTGGCTTGTATATTCCAATGATGGGCTTCCTCAAATTGCCCTAGGTCTTCGTGAGCAAGCGAGTTGGATGCACACACACTTAGTTTCTTTTTGAGCTTTCGTAAACTTATAGCTCTAGTGCATCCGTTGCATGGCAATCCCTACTCACTCACATTGATATCTATTGATGGGCATCTCCATAGCCCGTTGATACGCCTAGTTGATGTGAGACTATCTCCTTCTTTTTGTCTTATCCACAACCACCATATTCTATTCCACCTATAGTGCTATATCCATGGCTCACACTCATGTATTGCGTGAAAGTTGAAAAGATTTGAGAACATCAAAAGTATGAAACAATTGCTTGGCTTGTGATCGGGGTTGTGCATGATTTAATACTTTGTGTGATGAAGATGGGGCATAGCCAGACTATATGATTTTGTAGGGATAACTTTCTTTGGCCATGTTATTTTGAGAAGACATGATTGCTTTATTAGTATGCTTGAAGTATCATTGTTTTTATGTCAATATTAAACTTTTGTTTTGAATCTTATGGATCTGAACATTCATGCCACAATGAAGAAAATTACATGGATAAATATGTTAGGTAGCATTCCACATCAAAAATTCTGTTTTTATCATTTACCTACTCCAGGACGAGCAGGAATTAAGCTTGGGGATGCTTGATACGTCTCCAACATATCTATAATTTTTGATTGTTCCATGCTATTATATTATCTGTTTTGGATGTTTTATATGCATTATTATGCTATTTTATATTATTTTTGGGACTAACTTATTAACCTAGAGCCCAATGCCAGTTTCTGTTTTTTCCTTGTTTTTGAGCTTCGCAGAAAAGGAATACCAAACGGAATAAAACTGCACGATGATTTTTCTTGGACCAGAAGACACCCAGAGGACTTGGAGTCCAAGCCAGAAGAGCCACGAGGCGGCGGCAAGGGTGGAGGGCGCGCCCTAGGGGGGGCGCCCCCTGCCTTGTGGCCCCCTCGGGGATCCCATGACCTAGCCCTTCATCCTATATATTCACATATATTCCAGAACCCTCAGAGAGAGCCATGAAAATACTTTTCCACTGCCGCAACCTTCTGTTCCCGTGAGATCCTATCTTGGGGCCTTTTCCAGCATTCAACCGGAGGGGGATTCGATCACGGAGGGCATCTACATCAACCCTATTACCCTTCCGATGAAGCGTGAGTAGTTTACCACAGACCTACGGGTCCATAGCTAGTAGCTAGATGGCTTCTTCTCTCTCTTTGATTCTCAATACCATGTTCTCCTCGATGTTCTTGGAGATCTATCCGATGTAATCTTCTTTTGCGGTGTGTTTGTCGAGATCCGATGAATTGTGGATTTATGATCAGCTTATCTATGAATATTTTTTGAATCTTCTCTGAATTCTTATATGCATGATTTGATATCTTTGTATTTCTCTTCAAATTATCTGTTTGGGTTGGCCAACTAGATTGGTTTTTCTTGCAATGGGAGAGGTGCTTAGCTTTGGGTTCAATCTTGTGTGATTTCACCCAGTGACAAAGTAGGGGTAGCGAGACACGTATTGAATTGTTGCCATCGAGGATAAAAAGATGGAGTAATAGTAGTAGATGCAGGCAGGAGTCGGTCTACTTGACACGAACGTGATGCCTATATGCATAATCATTGCCTTGGATATCATCATAACTTTGCGCTTTTCTATCAATTGCTCGACAGTAATTTGTTCACCCACCGTATTATTTGCCTTCAAGAGAGAAGCCTCTAGTGAAACCTATGCCCCCCGGGTCTATTTTCCATCATATTTGTTTCCGATCTACTATTTTGCAATCTTTTACTTTCAGTTCTATAAACCAGAAAACCCAAAAATATTTTATCTTTTGTTTAGTCTTTTCTATCTCTGTCAGGTCTCACCTTTGCAAGTGATCATGAAGGGATTGACAACCCCTTTATCGCGTTGGGTGCAAGTGTTTGATTGTTTGTGCAGGTGTATCTATTGGGGACTTGCGCGTTTCTCCTACTGGATTGATACCTTGGTTCTTAACTGAGGGAAATACTTATCTCTACTATGCTGCATCACCCTTTCCTCTTCAAGGGAAAAACCAACGCAAGCTCAAGAAGTAGCAGGCATAAAGAGAGATCCACATCATGGCACCCCTTCCCCGAATTTTGTGGAGGAGCTGAAAGATCATGGATGTCGCCTAGAGGGGGGGGGGTGAATAGGCGCTTTTAAGATAATTACGGTTTAGGCTTGAACAAATGCGGAATAAAACTAGCGTGCCATTTGTCAAAGCACAAAACCTAAAACAACTAGGCTCACCTATGTGCACCAACAACTTATGCTAAACAAGATAAACAACTAGGTGATACCAAGAGAAATATCACGAAACACTATGGATTTCTCAAAGTAAAGTTCATTAGTAAAAGGCTCGGGTAAGAGATAACCGAGGCACGCAGAGACGACGATGTATCCCGAAGTTCACACCCTTGCGGATGCTAATCTCCGTTTGGAGTGGTGTGGAGGCACAATGCTCCCCAAAAAGCCACTAGGGCCACCGTAATCTCCTCATGCCCTCGCACAATGCAAGATGTCGTGATTCCACTAAGGGAGCCTTGAGGGTGGTCACCGAACCCGTACAATTGGCAACCCTTAGCGGCGGTCACCGGTACCCGTAAAAATTACTCGGGGCACCCTCCACAACTTAATTGGAGTCTCCCGAAGCTTTACACCACAATGATTGAGCTTCGACAAAACCAACTGTCTAGGGCACCAAAGCACCCAAGAGGAACAAGCTCTAGGGTGCCCAAACACCCAAGAGTAATAAGCTTCTCACCTTTCACTTCCATGTATCACCGTGGAGAACACAAACCAATGTACCAAATGCAATGGCAAGGGCACACGGAGTGCCCAAGTCCCTCACTCTCAAATCCCACCACAACAACAAAAGCTATGGGGGAATATGAGAGGAAGAACAAGGAGAACACAAAGAAGTCCAAGATCTAGATCCAAGGGGTTCCCCTCACTTAGAGGAGAAAGTGTTTGGTGAAAATGTAGCTCTAGATCTCCTCTCTCTTTTCCCTCAAGAACTATCAAGGAGTGTGATGACCCACAAGTATATGGGATCAATCGTAGTCCTTTCAATAAGTAAGAGTGTCGAACCCAACGAGGAGCAGAAGGAAATGACAAGCGGTTTTCAGCAAGGTATTGTCTGCAAGCACTGGAATTATCAGTAACAGGTAGTTTGATAGCAAGGTAATTTGTAACGAACAATAAATAATAATGGTAACAAAAGTGCAACAAGGTAGCCCAATCCTTTTTATAGCAAAGGACAGGGCGGAACGGTCTCTTATAATAAGCAAAGCTTTCTTGAGGACAAACGGGAATTTCATCTAGTCACTTTCATCATGTTTGTTTGATTCGCGTTCGTTACTTTGATAATTTGATATGTGGGTGGACCGGTGCTTGGTGCTGTTCTTACTTGAACAAGCCTCCCACTTATGATTAACCCCTCTCGCAAGCATCCACAACTACGAAAGAAGAATTAAGATAAATCTAACCATAGCATGAAACATATGGATCCAAATCAGCCCCTTACAGAATAGCGCATAAACTAGGATTTAAGCTTCTATCACTCTAGCAACCCATCATCTAATTACTAATCCACAATGCCTTCCCTTAGGCCCAAAGATGGTGAAGTGTCATGTAGTCGATGTTCACACGACACCACTAAGGGAAGCAACAACATACATATCATCAAAATATCAAACGAATACCAAATTCACATGATTACGTATGACAAGACTTCTCCCGTGTCCTCAAGAACAAAAGTAACTACTCACAAATCATATTCATGTTCAAGATCAAAGGGGTATGAAATAGCATTAAGGATCTGAACATTTAATCTTCCACCAAATAAACCAAATAGCATCAACTACAAGATGTAATCAACACTACTAGCAACCCACAGGTACCAATCTGAGGTTTTGATACAAAGATTGAATACAAGAGATGAACTAGGGTTTGAGATGAGATGGTGCTGGTGAATATGTTGATGAAGATTGGTCCTCCCACGATGAGAGGTTTGTTGGTGATGACGATGGCTTCGATTTCTCCTTCCCGGAGGGAAGTATCCCCGGCGGAATTGCTCCGCCATAGAGCAAAAGTGCTCCTGCCCAGGTTCCGCCTCGAGATGGTGGTGCTCTGTTCCGAAAGTCCTCTTCTTATTTTTTCTAGGGAAAATGGGCTGATATACCAGAAGATGGGCATCGAAGACTGGCAAGGGGCCACACAAGCCACCAGGGCGCGCCCAGGGGGGTGGGTGCGCCCTGGTGCCTCTTGGGCACCTGGGTGACCCCCTCTGGTATTTCTTTTCTCCAATATTTTTTATTTATTCCAAAATAATTCTCCGTGAAATTTCAACTCATTTGAAGATGTGCAGAATAGGTATCTCTGACATAGCTTTTTCAGGTCTAGAATTCCAGGTGCCGGCAATCTCCCTCTTCATATAAATCTTGCAAATTAAGAGATAAAAGGCATTAGAATGGCACCACAAAGTATTATATTGATCAAAAACATTATAAATAACAGTAGGAAAACATGTTGCAAAATGGACGTATCAACTCCCCCAAGATTAGACCTCACTTGTCCTCAAGCTAAAGCCGATATCGATAATCATGACCACACGTTTAGGGAGAGAGGTGTCGATAAAAACAAAACACGGACATAGTAGCATCATGATCAATATCATAGCAACAATATATTATCATAAAACTTCTCATGAGCAAGTAACAATTCATCACAACAACAAAGTATAAGGCATAAACTTTCTTGAAAACTAACAAACCATGTTCTTAGTCAACAAGGCAATTGCAATTCATCATAATTTCAGGAAGAGTCTCATGCAGGAGCTCTTGTTTAGCAAGTTCACATACTCAATTATCATTTAGTCTTCTATGATTGCTGATACTCATGACATATATATATATATATATATATATATATATATATATATATATATGAAGCAAAAGTTTCAGTCAGACACATAGAAAGATAGGGGCCTATGTTTCGCCTCCCAACTCATTTACCTCGAGGGTAATGTAAACAATAATAACTCATGATCACCCATATCCAACTGGATATATATGCCTAGATCTTTCCCCACCACATGATGCTTGCAAAAGAGAAAAATAAAAAGGAATAGAGGAGAACACTATTGACTCTTGCATGAAAAGTAAATACAAAAAAGTAAAATATAGGCCCTTCGCAGAGGGAAGCAGAGGTTGTCATGCGCTTTTTGTTTTTGTATGTGCAAGCACTTAATGCAAAGGAATATCACTTTATATTGCCCTTTGTTAGCAACCTTTATTATGCACTCCATCGCTTTTATTTCTTTACCATCACAAGATCGTACAAAGCTTATTTTCCCTTACAATAAAAGATCATACATATTTAGAAGCAATTTTTATTGCTTTATGCACCGATGACAACTTACTTGAAGGATCTTATTCAATCCATAGGTAGATGTAGTGGACTCTCATGACAAGAAACTGGGTTTAAGGGTTTTTGGATGCACAAGTAGTATCTCTACTTGGTGCGGATTTTTGGCTAGCAAAGATATCGGGAAAGCACCAGATATTGGAGGATCTATAGCAATATAACTTTTATGTGAATATAAGCAAACATAACTCATTACGTTGTCTTCCTTGTCCGACGTCAACAATTTGACATAGAATATTTAATGAGGGCTCACAATCGTAAAAGATGTCCAGGATAATATATTTATATGTGAATCTTCTCTTCCCTTATTAATTCTTTCATGAATTGCATCATTGACCAATGCTATGTTTGTCAACTTCCAATAAATTTTACCACTTATACTTTTTTATGTAAAGTCATTACTTTCCATGAGATTAGCATATGATCTTTTCCATTATTTTCATTGCTAAGATTGAAACATAAAAGTAAAGAAGCAAAACTCAAACTACTCTTTATTATATAACTCTCGACTCGATTACATAGATAGATAGATCACGAAACTAGCACTCAAAAATAGATCATGCTAAACTTTTATTCTAGTAAATCACGAAATAACTAAGGATCGAACTAAAATAGTTAAAGATAATAAAAGTGATGGTGATGCGATACCGGGGCACCTCCCCCAAGCTTGGAACAAGACAAGGGGAGTGCCCATACCAGTGTACTCAAGTTTCTTTCTTCGGTGATGATGGTGGTGATGAAGTAGTGGGCTTGTCCTTCAGCTTTAGCAAGTACTCCAGTTTACGGTTGATGCTCCGAAGGGCAATGTTTTGCTCTTCCAACAAAATAACTTCACGAGTGAGAGATGTATTCTGAGCGCAAATTGTTTCAAAGACCCTTAGGGTTTCAATTTCAGATGGGGAAAGATGATCATAGAAGGGTTGAAGGATATCTCCCTTCTCTATGGTCTCCTCCATGGGAATGGCTTGCCCTCCCTCTTGGGCTTGGATTCCCGCAACTTCTCTGACCTTGTCCTCCTTGCCGATGTCCTCCTCTCCTGACGACCACTCATAGTAAACCTCGCTATAGGGGCATTTGCCCGGTGATGGTTGCACAATCCGGTGCTCATGAGGATCTAGATCTGTCAGAAAAATAACATGAAACAAAAACAGAGGAGATTTCTGCGATACGGTGGTCAAAACATCCGGGAGTATATATAATGAATTTTTATCTTGCAAAACAAGTATTCCAAAAGAAAACAGAGTCGGGAAGGCACACGAGGGGCCCACAAGCCACCAGGGCGCGCCCAGGGGGGTGGGCACACCCAGGTGCCTCGTGTGCACCTCATGGGTCTCCTTGGCTGTTTCTTATTTTGATATTTTTTCTAATATTCTAAAACTGACAGAAAGTATTTTTATGGAATTTTTGGAGTCGGTCTACTTACCGTATCATATACCTATTCCTTTTAGGTATTCTGGAGTATTCTGGAAGGTCTCTCTTATGTGTTCCTCCGGTGTCATAGTTTGAATAATGTTAGTTTCAACATTAATAGGTGTACCTGAGATATAGTGCTTAATTCTTTGTCCATTGACCACCCTCGGATTAGTGCCTTCGGAGATATTGATTTTGACAGCTCCAGAATGATAAACTTCTTCGATGATATAAGGTCCTTCCCATTCAGAGAGCAATTTTCTTGCAAAGAATCTAAAACGAGAGTTGTACAATAGAACATACTCACCCACTTTGATTTCCCGTTTTTGAATTCTTTTATCATGCCATCTTTTAACTTTTTCTTTAAACAATTTGGCATTTTCATATGCTTGGGTTCTCCACTCATCTAACGAGCTAATATCAAATAACCTCTTCTCACCGGCAAGTTTGAAATCATAATTAAGTTCTTTAATTGCCCAATATGCTTTATGTTCTAGCTCAACATGTACATGACATGCTTTTCCATAGACCATTTTATAAGGGGACATACCGATAGGATTTTTATAAGCGGTTCTATAAGTCCATAATGCACCATCAAGTTTCTTAGACCAATTCTTTCTAGATCTATTGAAGGTCTTTTGCAAAATTAACTTTATTTCTCTATTTCTCAATTCAACTTGACCACTAGATTGAGGATGATAGGGAGAAGCAATTCTATGGTTAACATCATATTTAGCAAGCAGTTTACGGAATGCACCATGAATAAAATGTGAATCACCATCAGTCATTAAATATCTAGGGATTCCAAACCTCGAGAAAATAACTTCTTTAAGCATTTTAATAGAAATGTTATGATGAGCACTACTTGTTGGAATAACTTCCACCCACTTAGTAATGTAATCAACAGCAACTAAAATATCTGTATACCCATTAGAGAAAGGAAAATGTCCCATATAATCAAATCCCCAAACATCAAATGGCTCAATAACAAGTGAATAATTCATAGGTATTTCCTGACGTCACTAATATTACCAATTCTCTGACATTCATCACAAGATAAGACAAACTTACGTGCATCCTTGAAGAGAGTAGGCCAATAAAAACCGGATTGTAATACATTATGTGCAGTTCTGTCTCCAGCATGGTGTCCTCCATAAGCTTTAGAATGACACTTCCGTAGGATTTGTTCCTGATCATGCTCAGGTATACAATGCCTAAGAATACCATCTACTCCTTCTTTATAAAGATGTGGGTCATCCCAGAAGTAATGTCTTAAATCAAAGAAGAACTTTTTCTTTTGTTGGTATGTGAAACTAGGTTGTATATATTTAGCAACAATATAATTAGCATAGTCTGCATACCAAGGAGTATTATGAGAAGCATTTATAACAGCTAGTTGTTCATCAGGAAAACTATCATCAATAGGTAGTGTGTCATCAAGAATATTTTCCAACCTAGATAAATTATCAGCTATGGGATTCTCAGCTCCCTTCTTATCAGTAATATGCAAATCAAATTCTTGTAGCAATAGAACCCACCTAATGAGTCTAGGTTTAGCATCTTTCTTTTTCATAAGATATTTAATAGCAGCATGATTGGTGTGAACAATTACTTTAGAATCAACTATGTAAGATCTGAATTTATCACATGCAAACACAACTGCTAAAAATTGTTTCCCAGTAGTAGCATAATTCTTTGAGCACTGTCTAGAGTTTTACTAGCATAATGGATAACATTTAATTTTTTAATCAACTCTTTGTCCTAGAACAACACCAACATCATAATCACTAGCATCACACATAATTTCAAAAGGTAAGTTCCAATCAGGTGGTTGAACAATAGGTGCAGAGGTTAAGGCTTTCTTAAGTGTTTCAAAGGCTTCTACACAATCATCATAAAAAACAAATGGAACATCTTTTTGCAAGAGATTAGTAAGAGGCCTAGAAATTTTGGAGAAGTCTTTAATGAATCTCCTATAGAAACCAGCATGACCAAGGAAACTTCTTATACCTTTAATATCTTTAGGACATGGCATTTTCTCAATTGCACCAACTTTAGCTTTGTCTACTTCAATACCTCATTCAGAAATTTTATGCCCCCAAAACAATACCTTCATTCACCATAAAGTGGCACTTCTCCTAATTCAAGACAAGATTACTTTGTTCACATCTCTGCAAAACTCGATCAAGGTTGCTTAAGCAATCATCAAAAGAAGTCCCGTAAATGGAGAAATCATCCATGAAAACCTCAACAATCTTTTCACAAAAATCAGAGAATATAGCAGTCATACATTTTTGAAAGGTAGCACGTGCATTGCATAAACCAAAAGGCATATGTCTGTAAGCATAAGTTCCAAAAGGGCAAGTAAAAGTAGTTTTCTCTTGATCTTCTTGTGACACAAGTATTTGGGAGAAACCAGAATATCCATCAAGAAAACAAAAGTGTGTGTGCTTAGATAATCTTTCTAACATTTGATCTATAAAAGGCAAGGGGTAATGATCTTTTCTAGTAGCTTTGTTTAATTTCCTAAAATTGATTACCATCCTATAGCCAGTTACTATTCTTTGTGGAATAAGTTCATTTTTATCATTAGGAACAACGGTTATACCTCCTTTCTTAGGGACACAATGGACATGACTCACCCATCTACTATCAGCTATGGGATAAATTATACCTGCTTCTAGAAGCTTTAATATTTCAGTTCTTACCACATCCTTCATCTTAGTATTTAACCGTCGTTGATGATCAACAATCGGCTTAGCGTCGGGCTCCATATTAATTTTGTGCTGACATAGAGTGGGACTAATGCCCTTAAGATCATGAAGAGTATATCCAATAGCGTCCCGGTGCTTTTTCAGAGTTTTTAGCAATCTCCTTTCTTCATGCTCTGAAAGGTTAGCACTAATAATAACATGATATATCTTCTTTTCATTGAGATAAGCATATTTCAATATATCAGGCAATTGTTTCAATTCAAACACGGGATCACCCTTGGGTGGAGGAGGACCTCCAAGAGTTTCAATAGGCAAATTGTGTTTAAGGATAGGTGTTTGATCAAAGAACATCTTATCTATTTCATTTCTTTCATTCATGTGCATATCATTTTCATGGTCTAGCAAATATTGTTCTAATGGATCAGTAGGAGGTATGGCAATAGAAGCAAGACCAATCATTTCATCCTTACTAGGCAATTCTTTATCATGAGATTGTCTACGGAACTTAGAGAAATTAAACTCATGAGATACATCACCAAAGTTAACACTAACAGTTTCTTTATTGCAATCAATCTTAGCATTAACTTTATTCAAGAAGGGTCTACAAATATAATGGGAAAAAATCATCTTGTGGAGGACCAAGAACTAGAAAATCAGAAGGGTATTTTATTTTTCCACACAAGACTTCAACATCTCTAACAATCCCAAGTGGTGAAATAGTATCTCTATTTGCAAGTTTAATAGTAACATCAATGTCTTCTATCTCAACAGGTGCAATATCATTAATGATCTCTTGATATAAAGTAAACGGGATAGCACTCACACTAGCACCCAAATCACATAAGCCATGGTAACAATGATCTCCTATTTGAAAGAGACAACATGCATGCCAACAATAGGTTTATTCTTGTCTTTAGTATCAGGCTTAGCAATTCTAGTAGCTTCATCACAGAAGTAAATAACATGCCCAACAATATTATTGACCAAGAGATCTTTAACTATAGCAACATTAGGTTCAACTTTAATTTGTTCAGAGGGTCTAGGCGTTCTAATATTACTTTTGATAACCACAGTTGAAACCTTAGTATGTTCCTTTATCCTAACAGGAAAGGGTGGTTTCTCAATATAAGCGGTAGGCACAACTGGATCAACATTGTAAATGATAGTTTCAGCTTTAGCTATAATGGGTTCCTCAATCTTTTCTTTAATAGGGGGATGATATTTAAACCACCTCCTTAGGGAGATCAACATGAGTAGCAAATGATTCACAAAAGGAAGCTACTATCTTAGAGTCAAGTCCATATTTAGTGCTAAATTTATGAAAAGTATCGGTATCCATAAAAGATTTAACACAATTAAACTTAGGTATTATACCTGACTCTTTACCTTTGTCGAGTTCCCAATCTTCAGAGTTACGTTTAATTCTTTCCAGAAGCGCCATCCAAATTCAATAGTTTTCTTCATAAAGGAACCAGTAGAAGAAGAATCGAGCATGGATTGATCATTATGAGAAAGCCAAGCATAAAATTTTTGTAAGATAATTTCTCTTGAGAGCTCATGATTGGGGCATGTGTACATCATGTACTTAAGCCTCCCCCAAGCTTGAGCGATGCTTTCTCCTTCACGAGGTCAAAACTTATATATATATAATTCCGATCATGATGAACCAGATGCATAGGATAAAACTTTTGATGGAATTCCAATTTCAATCGGTTCCAATCCCACGTTCCAATATCATCACATAGCCTATACCATGTCGATTCCTTTCCCCCCAAAGAAAAAGGGAAAACCTTCTTATTAACTCCATCTTCGGATAAACCTGCAAGCTTAAATAATCCACAAACTCCATCTACATAGATTAGATGCATATCAGGATGTATTGTTCCATCTCCTGCATAAGGTTTAGCTAGTAGTTTCTCTATCATACCCGAAGGAATCTCATAATAAATATTTTTAGTAGGTGCAGTAGGTTGAGGAGCAACTCTTTGTACTTCCGGTCGAGGTGAAGATACCCCAAACAAACCCCTCAAAGGATTGTTTTCCATAGTAACAAGTGATAGTAAATTTCAGCACATAATATAAATCCTTACCAAATTCCACTCACCAAAGGCGCTTCACTCCCCGGCAACGGCGCCAGAAAATAGTCTTGATGACCCACAAGTATAGGGGATCAACCGTAGTCCTTTCGATAAGTAAGAGTGTCGAACCCAACAAGGAGCAGAAGGAAATGACAAGTGGTTTTCAGGAAGGTATTGTCTGCAAGCACTGAAATTATTGGTAACAGGTAGTTAGATAGCAAGGTAATTTGTAACGAGCAATAAGTAATAACGGTAACAAAAGTGCAGCAAGGTAGCTGAATCCTTTTTGTAGCAAACGACAGGCCGGAACGGTCTCTTATAATAAGTAAAGCTTTCTTGAGGACACACGGGAATTTCACCTAGTCACTTTCATCATGTTCGTTTGATTCGCGTTCGTTACTTTGATAATTTGATATGTGGGTGGACTAGTGCTTGGGTGCCATTCTTACTTGAACAAGCCTCCTACTAATGATTAACCCTTCTCGCAAGCATCCGCAACTACGAAAGAAGAATTAAGATAAATTTAACCATAGCATGAAACATATGGATCCAAATCAGCCCCTTACGGAATAGTGCATAAACTAGGGTTTAAGATTTTGTCACTCTAGCAACCCATAATCTAATTACTACTCCACAATGCCTTCCCTTAGGCCCAAAGATGATGAAGTGTCATGTAGTCGATGTTCATACGACACCACTAAGGGAAGCAACAACATACATATCATCAAAATATCGAACGAATACCAAATTCACATGATTACTATTGACAAGACTTCTCCCATGTCCTCAAGAACAAAAGTAACCACTCACAAATCATATTCATGTTCAACATCATAGGGGTATGAGATAGCATTAAGGATCTGAACATTTAATCTTCCACCAAATAAACCAAATAACATCAACTACAAGATGTAATCAACACTACTAGCAACCCACAGGTACCAATCTGAGGTCTTCATACAAAGATTGAATACAAGAGATGAACTAGGGTTTGAGATGAGATGGTGCTGGTGAAGATGTTGATGAAGATTGGTCCTCCCACGATGAGAGGGTTGTTGGTGATGATGATGGCTTCGATTTCCCCCTCCCGGAGGGAAGTATCCCCGGCGGAATCGCTCCGCCGGAGAGCAAAAGTGCTCCTGCCCAGGTTTCGCCTCGAGACGGCGGTGCTCCGTCCCGAAAGTCCTCTCCTTATTTTTTCTAGGGAAAATGGGCTTATATACCAGAAGATGGGCATCGGAGGCTGGCCAGGGGGCCCACAAGCCACCAGGGTGCGCCGAGGGGGGTTGGCATGCCCTGGTGCCTCGTGGGCACCTGGATGACCCCCTCTGGTATTTCTTTTCTCCAATATTTTTTATTTATTCCAAAATAATTCTCCGTGAAATTTCAGCTCATTTGAAGATGTGCAGAATAGGTATCTCTGACATAGCTTTTTCAGGTCTAGAATTCTAGCTGCCGGCAATCTCCCTCTTCATATAAATCTTGCAAATTAAGAGCGAAAAGGCATTAGAATGGCACCACAAAGTATTATATTGATAAAAACATTATAAATAAGAGTAGTAAAACATGATGCAAAATGGACGTATCAGAGTGTTAGAGAGATAGCAAGCTCAAAGAAGGTCAACAATGGGGGGCCAACACGAGATCAAGAGATAGGGACCATTGGGGAAGAAGGCCCCCTTAAATATGCCCCCCGAATCCAACCGTTATGACCACAAGTCGTGCTCAAGCGGTACTACCACTCCAGGGAGAAGTACTACCACTTAGCAGGGTTAATACAGCCCAACGAGACAAAAAACAAGAGCGGTAGTTCTGCCAGAGAGGTACTACCGCTCGAGGGAGCAGTACTACCGCTCGGGGGAGCAGTACTACCGCTTGAGCAGTACTACCACTCGGGGGAGTAGTACTACCGCTCTCTACTGCCGCTCTACTACCGCTCGAGCAGTTTGGGCAACAGAAGCATAAAAGTAAGCGGAGGGGAGCAGTACTACCGCTCTACTATCGCTTAAACTAAAAAACTACCCAAGCAAAACAGAAGGATGCTGCAATACTAAAACTGCTATAACTCCTGCAAACGGACTCCGAAATCAGCAAACTCACGCATGTTGGATAGAAGACGACAAGTACTATCCAACAATGACTGGATATTAAGAACTAGCAATGGATAATAATTGCCAATTGGATAGGAAGAGGACCTTCCCCAAGTATGAACCAACAAACTCTCCAACACAGAAAAACTGAAAGATGATGCATGCGAAGTCCATTTTTGATGAGCTTTAGTTTGACAAGAAGACAAACACAAACTCTAAAACCACATGAAGAGAAGAGTCAAATAAGAACCAAGAAAGATGATGCCAAGGATGCAATGGTTTGGACTCTCTATGAACGATACGATCAAGCTATTTACTCGAGAGCCCCCCTTGAAAGTACGGCTATCGATCCTATAACCTGGTCTCCCAACTAACACCATGAAACTGGTAAAGTAGAAAACCTATCAAGGACAAACCTTTGCCTTGCGCATAATCCACTTGAGCTAGATGATGATGATCTTGACCTCCTCAAGTTGGACCACCTTGCTTGATTGCGCTGGCTTGATGAAGACTGGTAGATTGCTCCCCCATACTCCACTATGGGTGAGTCACTCTTCGGCACATCTTCACAAGTCCATTGTCACCACAATGGATGACAAGCTTCAAGCATGGTCTCTTCATGATGCTCCACTTGAACTTTCACATCGCAAACTTGATGATGATCACCACTTGATGTCATCCTCCATGCGTTGTATGAGATCTTCCCCTTGACGCAAGCCCATGGAAACATACATAACCCCACATAGAACTCTCACGTAGACCATGGGTTATTATACAAAACGTAATGGATGATGCTTACCATACCTCTTGGTACATCTTGTACACTTTGTGTGTTGATCAACTTGATTCACTCTTTGACTTAGTCTTGATCAACCTTGTATCATGTCTTCTCTATGACTAATCTTTGGATAGTTCCTTGAATAGCACCTTGGTCATCACATAATCTCCTTGAAACCAACAAATGGACTTCAAGAAATGCCTATGGACAAACCCTTCAAATATAGCTTAAGGCAACCATTAGTCCATATCAATTACTAAAATCACACATGGGGGTACCATGCTCTTTTAGGAGCCCCTTTCGCGTAGCCACATCAAGAATTCTTTCGAGAGGGTCAATCTCAATGACACTGGTACATTGAGGTGCTATACAAACAGTTTTTAACCCCATTCCACGATGGCATTTTGAACTGCCGCCAAGTGAGTGTGTGCGATAGGGGGGGTCCTTCCCACACGACCCAGAAACCTTCGGGAATAGGGAGCCTTGATGCATACAGTTGTCCCTATAAAACTATTTTTGATATCTCAAATATCCGAAACGCTTCATCCTTGCAACTTGTTTGTGCTCGCATTGCTATCACAGTCGGTATTCTGCGGTGCTACGTTTACGATGCGCGACACATGACAAACAGTTCATGATTATAGAAGCAGACAATCACACACATTTACTTTTCCTCGACTGTATGCAATTCGATGTAAGAGCGCATACAATTGTCCCTATAAAACTGTATGCGAAGCTTGAATACATCCCACACGATTCATCCGTCGTACCCGCGTTGGATGAAGACCTATCGCACGCGTTCTTCTATGACCAAACGTTTGCGATGCGCACAACATCATAAACAGTCCATAATTGCCAAGTGTGCGTGATAAGGTGACTTTCGCAAACATTTAATAAGAAGGAACTGTGTGCGATGCTGTTGTTAATCGCACACATTTTTTCTTGGCTAATCGTGTGTGCAGTAGAGATTGATCGCACACGTAGTGAATCCGAGAAACGCGTCTGATCTCCATGTCTATCGCAGACGTTTCACTTTCGCAAACCGTGTGTAGTTTAATCCCTAATTAATCCCTAATTTAATCCCAAATTTTAAAATCATATATTTTGAATTTGAAAGTAGGCAATCACTTATTTCATATCGAACCATGTTTATTACAAATATTGGTTCAACCACGAATGCATAATTCGATGCACAGGTACATATACTGAAGAACTACAGAAGCACCAAGTAAAGAATGATGAACCACAGTTGTACTAAAGACTGTAAAGAGAGAGGCGAAAGACATTCTGGTTGCTGGAGAAGGTGAAGCGGAATGCCCATATTGTGCCCTCCTCCATGCGTAATGCGCGCGCGACTCTAGGCCAACCCCTTGTAATGGCTGCCCGTCCATCCTTCACTGTCTTCATTAGGACTTCTCGATGTTCATTGTAGTCTGGATGAAATACTTTAACCTTCAATGCGTGTCCACCAATCATGTACTTTGCAAGGTAATCTTGAGTGAACTGCTTCGGGAACCACTGCGAACGAAAAAGATTCAGACATTGTTGTCTAACAACTCATTATGGGCAGTAAAAAGAGAAGGCTGCAGAGTTTGTAGTTACCATCCTACAGCTCACTGTTGTGTTGGATAGAGCGTAAACAAATAATTTGCTTGCCACCATTCGTATCTTTTTGCTAATAATCCTTATCAGTTTCCTCACTTGATGCTTGTTCATGAATATCTCGTTGCCCCATATGCAAAAAGGGTCGATGCGTGGATCCTTGCCAAGGGCATATGTACCTACAAGCAACAAGTCAATATTAGAAGCTAATAAGTGTCCAGGCTTGGATCTATATGCACTACATTATGGAACGACGGGGGTAGTACAAGCCGAGGGATGAAACTAACCTCGGCGAAAAATGGTGGCCACTCCCGTTGTTGTCCTGCATAAGTAGTGAAAAGGCATGATAAGTACAACAACCTTAACATCAAACAAATATAGCAAAGGTAAACAACATCATCTCCAAATGATAGCTTGAATGTGTTGGTTTTAGCATGCTGTTAAAGCAGATATAAAATGGAAGGCAATGTTACCTACAACATGCTTAACAGCCATCAAATATTGCAATTCAAACTGGTATTGTTGAAAATAAATAGAACGTAGGTAATGCTTAAACATCACACTGGATAAATGTGTAAAACTGAAATAAAGGGCATGTGTTAACTACACCAGGCATAACTGGAACCAAATATAGCCGTTCAAACTGGTATTGATGCAATCGAGCGGCACAGTTCCGACTTGCACATAATGAACATCACATTGTGAATGACTGAAATAAACAAGGAACAAATGATCAGTATAACAACCAAATATAGCCATTGAAAACTGGACAGAGTCTCACTGCAACCAACCTAACAAGCAAATACAGATAAACATGGCATATGCTTGAAAACTGGACAAATGCTCATTGCAACCAACCTAACAAGCAAACATAGATAAACAAGGCATCTGCTTGATAACTGGACAAATGCTCACTGCAACCAACCTGACAACCAAATACAGATAAACAAGGCATCTGCTCAATAACTGGACAAATGCTCACTGCAACCAACCTAACAACCAAATACAGATAAACAAGGCATCTACTCACTATAAACAACCAAATATAGCCATTCGTGAAACTGAAGTGGATAATTCATACTTAAACATCACATAGCCCTATTGAACAATACATTTTTGCATAACTGAAATAATTAAGCACGGCACAGTTAAAACACCGCATGGAAAATGCTACAACAACAAAGGGTACGGGTTGGCAAGCTAGAAAAGGTAAGATTTGTTGATAGGATGTTGCCTCACATGTCATGGATGGGATCCTTCCAATTGGAAGAGCACAGACCCATGGTGCGCTCTCTGATGTCACAGATGGGCTGTTTCACCTTGGAAGAACCTTTGTGGGTGCCCTTCTCGTGGTCGTGGTCGATGAGATCTGACTTGGCAATTGAGGATCCCAAGCCGCTGCCTTAGAACGTGTCCTTCAGAAATGACAAAATGGGCTCGATGGCGTACAAGGATCGCAAATCCTTGACCGCGTGGTGGAGGGGCAGGGCCGTCGAAGAGATCGACAGCGGTTGAACCAAAGGGGTTGGGTATGGACCACTTAACCTGTGACATGGCCCGTGTGAAGCCGTCGCTGTCGACGAGCTTGATGTCGTAGCCAGCTTTCCAGAGATACAGTAATACGCTAGCCCGCTGATGTGAAGCCTTCGGCATGGCAACGTAGTCAATGTCTTCGCCGGCTTTTGCGGCGTGGTGTTGCTCCGGGATCGACAGGTCGGGGCGAACGGCGGCCACCTCGCCAACGTCCGCCGGAGAGGCCATGGTAAACCTCTTCTTGGCCGAACGCTCATCGGGCTCCCCGGGATACGTGGTCAAGCTTAGGCTGTGACATTCTAGAGCAGGGGATGTGGATCTGGCGGGGAGGGACATCGCAGGCCTCATCTAAAAACTCAGGGGAGTGGGGCGATGGTATGGGAATCGCTGGGTAACCTGAACTTTATTATCTAAGCTAGGAGGAACAGGCAGACCGACAGGGGTTGGTGGCGGCGAGCTAGGGTTCGAGGGGAGGGGGGAGGGGGCCGAGTGGGGGACTGTGGAGGGGGGTGTTTGAGGATACGCCGCGGCTACTGAAAATTTTAGTAATGGTGGGTGGAGATGGTGGTAGACTAGGGAGGGCGACGGTTCAAATGCCTCGGCTACTGCAATTTTACTATAAGGTCGGTGCTGGAGGAGTGTGGGCGATGGTTGAAGTACGGCGGCTACTAAAATTTGGATAAAGGAATTGATGCGGGGCGGGAGTACCCAAGATCACACATGGTCCAATAAGAATATGCGTGTATGATAATAAGAAAAAGTGGCGGAATTGCCGATTTTTGCAACGCTCAAGGCGGGTAGTTTGTTTTTAGATTTCTAGCTAGCTGGTCTATCGCACACGGTTCGTCCTAATTTTCAGACGCAAACGTGGAATTCAATCTAAATAAACTACCCGCCTTTAGCTTGCGTAGGTGGTGATTTTACAGCGCACTTGCATCGCACACGGTTAGGCCAGTACCTCCACCTTTGCTCGCGCTTGCGCAGTCATGGTGATTCACAGCGCACTTGCATCGCACACGGTTAAGCAATTATACTCGTGTCCGTTGAGCGTCATCAGAGTCTTTGCAGCAAAAAATGTTAGAGAGGGTCAGAAGACAGCCACACCAGCATGTGGCCCAAATATATATGAGTGAAAAGGGTGGTCTGTGATGTTCAAAATTCCAATGCACAACTTTGACCGCACGGGCCCACGGTTTGGCGCATCGTCGAAGATCGATGAGAGGGGCCAGAAGTCAAGAACCACCTGGAAGTGGCCAAATATATGTAGGAATATAGGGTGTGATGTTTAAAACTTTAAATACACAATGCACAACTTTGATGGCACCTGCCTCGCAAACCTGAAAGCACCCTTGGATATATCTATAATGACATAATGTCGTAGCTACCTAGCTAGGGTGCTTGACCCACCTCCCACTTCGTGTCAGCGGGGCAGATGCACGTAATGATACTTTGGTCATACATGCATGTCGCCATGGCCTACCATAGGACGGACCAGTGAATCTATCGTTTGGTCAAACAACAACTATTGTTGTCGATAAAAAATGGATAGAATATATATATATATATATATATATATAAATATAAACTGCATGGGCCAATAGATTGAACCATCATAAAAAATTGCACGAGAGGGACCACAAAACCAGCACCGCCTGCATGCGACCCAAAATGATGTATGTTGGAAGGGGTGATGTGTGTTTTCAATATCGAATAATGTACAATTTAGATGTGGCGCCTGCCTCTCGATACAGAAAACAACCATGAAAGCCAGGTAGTTAAGGACGAGATACGCAGGGTACGGTGTCGGTCGAACCCAACAATCCGAGCATGTGGGAGGGAATCCTGACAACGCAAGAGCTCGAGCTTTGGTTGAATGACATGTGACGGTGACCGGCCCTAACATGAACTAGGAGGAATCCATTCATGGCCAACACATACCCCTCGTTATCGGTCAAAGGGATGATATATATACACTCGGGGAGCCCACAGATATGTGTGTTGTCACAAAAAACCGCACAAGGGAGACGTGGTCGATCAGAAGACCCCATATACACTGCATGCGGCCCAAAAATATGTATTGGTACGGTGGTGTGTGATGTGTTCAAATCCTGAATGCATAACTTCGATGGGGCACCAACTACATTACAAACCAAACACCGTACCCGACCCCAAGCCAGGTTCAGTACATACGATGTCGGTTTCCCAACTTCGAGGCAGGGGGGGGGGGTGTCGTCCAACGCATGTGCTCAAACTTTATTTGGTCTAACATGGCACACATAGCAATAGGAAACCATCATGGTCAAATGCTTCTCGTATGTTGGGTCAAAGGGATAGATTGTGTGGGCCCCCCTCGTTATTGGTCAAGGATGTATATATATACCTCGGGGAGCCCACAGATATGTGCGACGTCTATAAACCGCTCAAGGGAGACATGCTCGATCAGAACACCCGACCCCCTATACCCTGCATGCGGCCCGAAAAAAATGTATGTGTCTGGTGTGTGATTTGTTCAAATCCTGAAAGCACAAGTTCGATGGGGCACCAACTAAATCAGTAACCTTGCAAACTAAACGTCGTACCCCCGTGGTCAAGTTAAAGACATACGATGTCAGGAATGCAACTTCGAGGTGGGTGGGGGGGGGGGGGGGGTAGGGGCCGGGTGCCGTCCAACGCATGTGCTGAAACTTGATTTGCTCTAACATAGCACACGGAGCAAAGAGTAAACCCTTCTTGTGTGTTGGGTCAAAGGGATAATTTGTGTGGGCCTACAGATGTCGATCATTCTTTGATTTTTGAGAACAAAAAATAACCAATAAAAAACATAGTCTACAAATTAGCAAAACAAGGATCCCAAAGTTTATATAATCGCCATGACATGTCACTATAGAGACATTTATCTCTATAATGACCGTATCATAGCATTTAAATGAAGCTTGAGATATGCAACTTCCCACCGGGTCACCCATCCTTAGACTACTCCAGCCCGAGCACGCTTAACTTCTGCGTTCTATTCAACTAGGCTAGCGGATGGGAAGCCGCCCCTTGCTGATAGGAATTGCCTCCTTGCCTTTAAGGTGTTTCACGCTGGTCACCCTATGGGACCTACTCCCTACTATCACACACGTTTGTGCTTTTAGAAATTGTGTGTGATATTTACATGGCCGGTGTGTCGCCGCCTAGCCTTCTATGAGCACTGACACTGGCAGCGGGAAAACGATGGGAGAAGAGGTGGGAAACCGATGGGAGGAGTGGCGGGAAACAGTAGCGTGATTGGATATATAACAACATTAATATAGAAAACTTAGTAGAGAAGGAAGCGTGAGCTAGCACGACGCATGTGCACAATGCTTACCCATATAAATAACATCACAATCGGAACTGCATGTGCTGTCGAAAGGGGTGAGGATTGCCGTTCGATCTGGGAGCATCCAACGGTGCAGATGTATGATCCGTGGGGTTTGGGTTCTGGCCAATCAGAACGCACGACTCAGATTTCGCGCGCAGCAGGGGGGCATCGGCCATGGTTTGGTAGGCACACGGCTTTTGTGAGTGAACCGTGTGCTATTTAAAAACATTTCGTGAGGAGAATCTTGGTTTTTAAATCCCCGTAAATCCAAAACTCACCCGAAAATCATGAAACTTGGCATGGTGTCACGACATGGCACATATATGTCGATGAATTTTTTTTGTCCATTTTGGGGAAAGTTTTATTACAGGCCTCTTACAAACCGGAGCTTCTCTCAAGAAGCCTCGTGGTTCCGATAGGGAAACGTGTCCCCCTTGTGGGCGAAACAATAATCACTGCCTCTTTTCGCCTTGTATTTTCTTCTACAGGCAACATGGAACGACAAGATATCCGTGCTGAAATTTAAAATTATTCAGGGTTTGTTTGGCCTTTTAATACATTAATTGAGTTTCCTAGGCATTTAATGTCCATAATTCAAATCTGAACTACAAATACATGCTCCAGTTCACCAAAATGGCTAGAAAAATCATACATGTGTCCTTAGGTGCATGTTTAGGTCCCATGCAAGGAATGGGAATGAATTACAACCGTATCGGCGTCTTGGCTCGTCCTCAAACATTTGGAATCTCGGTTTTTAAATCCCCGTAAATCCAAAACTCACCAGAAAGTCATGAAAGTTGGCATGGTGTCACGTCATGGCACATATATGTCGTGGTAAAAACATTGTCCAAATTGGGCCAAGATTTATTACAAACCTCTTACAAACCGGAGCCTGTCGCAAGAACCCTCGTGATTTCGATAGGGAAACGTGTCCCCTTGTGGGCGAAACGATAATCGCTCCCTCTTCTAGCCTTGTATTTTCTTCTACATGCAACATGGAACAATGGGAGATTCATGCTGAACTTTGAAATTATTCAGGGTTTGTTTGACCTTTTTTATTCATTAATTGAGTTTTCTAGGCATTTAATGTCCATAATTCAAATCCGAACTACAAATACATGCTCTAGTGCACCAAAATGGCTAGAAAAAACGTACATGTGTCCTTGGGGTGCATGTTTAGGTCCCATGGAAGGAATGAGAATGAATTCAACCGTCTCGGCGTCCTGGCTCAGCCACAAACATTGCGAATCTCGTGTTTTAAATCTCCGTAAATCCAAAACTCACCAAAAAATCATGAAACTTGCATGGTGTCACTACATGGCACATATATGTCGTGGTAAAATAATTGTTCAATTTGGGCCAAGCTATATTACAAGCCTCTTACAACCGAAGCTTCTCGCAACCCTCGTAGTTCCGGTAGGGAAACATGCCCCTCTTGTGGGCGAAACGATAATCGCTGCCTCTTCTCGCCTTGAACTTTGTTTTCTACAGGCAACATAGAATAACGGGAGTGTCGTGCTAAAATTTGAAATTGTTCAGGGTTTGTTTCGCCATTTTATATATTAATTGAGTTTTCTAGGCATTTAATGTAGTCCATAATTCAAATTTGAACTACAAGCACATGCTCCAGTGAAGCAAAATGGGTGGAAAATTGTACATGTGTCATTGGGTGCATGTTTAGGTCTCATTGAAGGAATGGGAATGAATTACAAACTTCTCGTCATCCTAAAACATTGAGAATCTCGTTTTTTAAATCCCAGTAAATCAAAAACTCACCCAAAAAAATGAAACTTGGCATGGTTTCATGACATGGCACATATATGCCGTGGTAAAAAAAATCGTCCAGTTTGAGACAAGGCGCACACATTAATAGCCAATGAAGTCCTTTTGAAACAAATAGCTGATACATTAATATCGCAAACGGTTGTATTATATGAACCATGTGTTCCCGTAACCATTTAAGTGCGGCCACGCGTCCCTCTTTTCTTATGGGATAGTACTACCTCCGTCCTCGTTCATTGGTGATCTTTGTATTTTGTGCCAAAATTTAACCATACTCGGTGGCGTGCGTGTAGCTGTTTGATTAGACGGGTCGAGCTTGATAAGTCCACCGTGCAGGCTCGACGGGATGCGTGCGAGCAGTCCGCCGCGCAGGCTCGATGGGACGCGTGCATCCTGTCCACCACGCAGGCTCGACGGGACACGTGCGAGCAGCAAGGCCGCCCATGCTCACCGGGAAGCGAGCCATTTGACTTCCATCCACTAGCCGCCCGCCTTGCTCGTGACTTCTCCATTAATGGTGGCCGAGCCGTTGTTTAACACGCGGTTAATTAAAGCACCTGGACGGAGGGTGTTTGCTTGTGATCCCATGGCCCCGCTCAATGTTAGCATTTGCTTTGTTCGTGTTTTCAACTCATATTCCGGCCTAATTTAAAATGCCACATAGGGCAACGGATAATATGACGACAAATAAAATGGCAACAGATAATACGATGACAAATTTACAATGGCGCGGATAATAATTGTCTTACATATTCCGGATAATTTAAAATGCCACATGTGGCAAAGCCCGGAAGATACAGGGGCAAGAGAAGAAGGAAATCGCAGACAACGATCTGGGTCGCTACTGTCTCTACTCCTCGATGGATCGCCAGGCGATGACATCCTCCAGCTCCTTCTTCAATTCCTCATGACTTTGCTTGAAAGCAGCCATAGATTCCTCCACCTCCTGCTCGCGCTCGATCCAGAGCTTCCTCAAGTCACCCATCAGTTTCTCGATGACCGCTTTCAGCGTCATGATAATCCCCAAGTGCAAGGAATCATCGTAGCAATTTACAAAGGTGGAAGTGATAAGTATGGAGTGTCGAACCCACAAGGAGCTAAAGGTAAGATCATTATTCTCTCAGGTCCTATCTGCCACTGATATGACTCTACGTACACCGAACGTTTGCTTCCATCTAGAAACAAGAAATAAAACTACGTTGTGGGTATGAACAGGATAGCTTTGCATGATATCGGAGAACTAAAATATAAAAATAGCTGTTGTTAACATAAAGTTAGTATCTATTACTATATATTATAAACAGCGAGTGTGGAATAATGATGGATCGGTGTGCGGAATTATCCTAGGCAATTGTTAACAAGATCGATAGTCATTATTGCAATTTTATATGAGGGAGAGGCATAAGCTAACATACTTTCTCTACTTGGATAATATGCACTTATGATTGGAACTCTAGCAAGCATCCGCAACTACTAAAGATCATTAAGGTAAAACCCAACCATAACATTAAAGTATCAAGTCCCCTTTATCCCATACACAACAATCCTCTTACTCGGGTTTAAGCTTCTGTCACTCTAGCAACCCACTATAAGCGAATCATGAACGTATTGCAACACCCTACAGCAGGAATCCTTCACGTGTGCGTGGCACGGAAGGCACCATAGGACAGCACCAAAATAAAACATACAACTCAAACCAATCTAGATCATCAATCAACCCAAAAGACAAAAGAAATCTACTCAAAACATCATAGGATGGCAACACTTCATTGGATCATAATATGTGGCATAAAGCACCATGTTCAAGTAGGGGATTACAACGGGGTGCGGGAGAGTGGACCGCTTAAAAGAGATGAGGAAGGTGATGATGTTGATGAAGACGATCACTGCGGCGATGGTTCCCCCGGCGGCACTCCGGCGCCACCGAGAGAGAGGGGGAGAGAGTCTCCCCCTTGTGCTTCCTCCTCCATGGCTTCCCCCTAGATGGGGAGAGGTTCTCCCTCTGGTCCTTGGCCTCCATGGTGATGATGGCCCCCTCCGGCTTCCTCCTCCATGGCCTCCGATGATGATGGCCCCCTCTGGCAGGGTGTCAGAGAGGGCCTAGATTGATTTTTCGTGGCTACAGAGGCTTGCGGCGGCGGAACTTCTGATCTAGGGTTCTTTTCGGAGGTTTGGGTATTTATAAGAATTTTTGGCGTCGGTCTCACGTCAAGGGGGTGCCCGAGGTGCCCACAAGCCCGGAGCACCCTCGGGGGGGGGGGGGGGGGGGGGGGGTAGGGCGCGCCTAGAGAGCTTGTGGCCTCCTCATCCACTTCCTGGTCCAGCTCTTGTGCTTCGGGGGTCTCTTTTGGTCCATAAAAAATCACCATAAATTTTCAACCCATTCCGAGAACTTTTATTTCTGCACAGAAAACGACACCACGGTAGTTCTGCTGAAAACAGCGTCAGTCCGGGTTAGTTCTAATCAAATCATACCAAAACCATATAAAATTATTGTAAACATGGCATGAATACTTCATAAATTATAGATACGTTGGAGACATATCAGCATCCCCAAGCTTAATTCTTGCTCGTCCTCGAGTAGGTAAATGATAAAAGAAATAATTTATGAAGTGTGAATGCTAGCAAGTGCACAAGTTTGATAATGATAATTCCAATCACTTTTTCTAGCATGATTATATATCATAAACAGTAGCTCATCTCATAAAACTTCTCATGATCAAGTAACAAACTATTCACATGTTAAAGCATAGACCATAAAGTTTCTTGAAAACTAACAAACTATGTTCTCAATCAACAAACAATTGCAATTCATCTTATTTTCAGGAAGGGTCTATGTAAGAGCTTTGATTTAGCAAATTCCACATACTCAACTATCATATAGTCTTCCATGATTGCTAACACTCAAAGCATATTTTTAGAACAAATAGCATCCGTCGAACCCAGAGAAAGATAGGGGATTAATGTTTCGCCTCCCAACTTATTTATCATATAGATAATTGTCAACAATAATAATTCATGATCAAATGTATTTGAATGGCCATATATGCTTGGATCTTTCCCCACCGTATGATGCTTGCCAACTAAAGAATAATTGTGGTTGAAATAAGAAGGAATACTATTGACTCTTGAATAAAACTAAATACATGAAAGTAAAAGATAGGCCCTTCGCAGAGGGAAGTAGAGGTTGTCATGCACTTTTTAATTTTGGATGTGCAAACCCTTAATGCAAAGGAACATCATGTTGTATTGCCCTTTGTGATAGCAACCTTTATTATGTAGTCCGTCACTTTTATTTTTTTACCATCACAAGTTCATACAACGCTTATTTTCCCTTACAATAAAAGATCATACATATTTAGGAGCAATTTTTATTGCTTTTTGCACCGATGACAACTTACTTGAAGGATCTTATTCAATCCATAGGTAGATATGGTGGACACTAATGGCAAGAAACGAGGTTTAAGGGATTTTGGATGCACAAGTAGTATCTCTACTTAGTACAAATTTTTGGCTAGCAAAAGATCCTAAGCAAGCACCACATATTGGAGGATCCATAACAATATAACTTCTATACAAATATATCCAAACATAACTCATTACGTTGTCTTCCTTGTCCAACTTCAACTAATTTGCTCAAGTTTGAAAATAATTAATGGGGCTCACAATCATAGAAGATGTCCAAGATAGTATATTTATATGTGAAATCTCTCTTCCTTCAATATTCTTTCATGAATTGTTCAAGTGATCAATGTTGAGTTTGCTAACTTTCAATAAATTTTACCACCTATACTTCTTATATGTGAAGTCATTACTCCCCATGGGATAAGCATATGAAACATATATAATTTCAGATTTATGATATTCAATTCATTCAACCATTTACTCATAGGACACAAGTGAAGTACGGGAGTAAATGACAAAACTACTCCAAAAGATATAAGTGAAGATCAATGAGTAGTCAAATAGTTAAATAGCCATGTGAGGACTCTCCATTCAAGATTTCAGATCCAATGATTTTATTCAAACATCTAGTAAAATGAAAATACGCTCCAAGCAAAACACATATCATGTGATGAATAAAAATATAGCTCCACGTAAGGTATACCGATAGTTTTGAAGACGAAAGAGGGGATGCCTTCCGGGGCATCCCCAAGCTTAGGAGCTTGAGTATTCCTTGATTATTACCTTGGGGTGCCTTGGTAATCTCCAAGCTTATGGTTTTTCCACTCCTTATTCTCCTCATATCGACATCTCACTCAAAACTTGAAAACTTCAATCACACAAAACTTAACGGAACTTCGTGAGATAGGTTAGTATGATAAACACAAATCATTCACTTTGGTACTGTCAAGATAAGATTCATAATTGTTTTCACACAATGCCTACTGTACCATATAATTTCTACAATTTATATTGAGCAATATAAGCCATAGAAACTAGAAAACAAGCAAACTATGCATTGAAAACAGAATCTGTCAGAAACAGAACAGTCTGTAATGATCTGAACAACAACCATACTTCTGCTATTCCAAAAATTCTTAAAAATTAGGAAAACATAGGAAAATTTTATATCAATCTTGTGTAAAAAAATTCAGATCAAAATCACGCTTCTGTGATTTTTAAAATTCTGACAATGAGCGCAAAAGTTTCTGTTTTTCAGCAAGATCAAATCAACTACCACCATAAATCATCCCAAAGGTCTTACTTGGCACTTTATTGAAACAAAAGCTATAAAACATGATTACTATAGTATCATAATCATGAGAACACACAAAAACAGTTGTCTCCCAATAAGCGCTTTTCTTTAATGCCTTTTTAGCTAGGCATGACATTTTAATGATACTCTTCCAAGCCCAATTCCGATGATAATTTTATTCATACTCTAAAATATATAAGTGAAGTTCATAGATCATTCCACAATTAATATATATTGACCAATATCCAAGCTCAAAATATATAAGTGATGCACATGAAGCATTCTACAAAGCCATACTCAAAAGATTTAAGTGAAGCACAAAGAGCATTCTATAAAGCCATACTCAAAAGCTTTAAGTGAAGTGCATGAAGCATTCTATAAATCAATGAAGGAATATCTCATAATAGCATGGTGCATAAAGGAAAAGAAAAATAAATAAACACAAAATACGCATATCATGTGAGCAAAACAAAAACCGAGATATACTGATAATTGTTGAAGAAGAAAGATGGGATGCCAACCGGGGCATCCCCAAGCTTAGATGCTTGAGTATCCTTGAAATATTTACTTGGGGTGCCTTGGGAATCCCCAAGCTTGAACTCTTGCCTCTCCTTATTCTTCTTATATCGATGACTCCTCGATCTTCGAACACTTCATCCACACAAAACTTAACAAAACCCTCGTGAGATCCGTTAGTATAATAAAACAAATCACTACCTTTAGGTACTGTTGTAAACTCATTCCGATTTCATATTAGTATTATATCTACTGTATTCCAACTTCACCATGGTTCATACCCCCCGGTACAAACCATAGATTCATCAAAATAAGTGAACAACACATAGAAAACAGAATCTGTCAAAAACAGGACAATCTGTAGCAATCTAGAAATTTCATATACTGATGTAACTCCAAAAAATCTAAAAAATTAGGATAAAATAAAAAAATCATAGAAGTACTGTGTAAAAAATTCAAGATTTTATCGCGCTCCAGTAAAAAATGTAAATTCAATTACTAGATCATCAATCAACCCAACAGACAAAAGAAATCTACTCAAAACATCATAGGATGGCAACACATCATTGGATCATAATATGTGGCATAAAGCACCATGTTCAAGTAGGGGATTACAGCGGGGTGCGGGAGAGTGGACCGCTTAAAAGAGATGAGGAAGGTGATGAAGATGGTGATGTTGACGAAGACGATCACCGCGGCGATGGTTCCCCCGGCGGCACTCTGGCGCCACCGAGAGAGAGGGGAAGAGAGTCTCCCCCTTGTGCTTCCTCCTCCATGGCCTCCCCCCTAGATGGGGAGAGGTTCCCTCTGGTCCTTGGCCTCCATGGTGATGATGGCCCCCTCCGGCTTCCTCCTCCATGGCCTCCAGTGATGATGGCCCCCTCCGGCAGGGTGCCGGAGAGGGCCTAGATTGATTTTTCGTGGCTACAGAGGCTTGCGGTGGCAGAACTTCCGATTTAGGGTTCTTTTCGGAGGTTTGGGTATTTATAAGAATTTTTGGCGTTGGTCTCACGTCAAGGGGGTACCCGAGGTGCCCACAAGCCCGGAGCACCCACCCGGGGGGTAGGGCTTGCCTAGAGGGCTTGTGGCCTCCTCGTCCACTTCCTGGCCCAGCTCTTGTGCTTCGGGGGTCTCTTTTGGTCCATAAAAAATCACTGTAAATTTTCAGCCCATTCCGATAACTTTTATTTCTGCACAGAAAACGACACCACGGTAGTTCTACTGAAAACATCATCAGTCCGGGTTAGTTCTAATCAAATCATACAAAACCATATAAAATTGTTGTAAACATGGCATGAATACTTCATAAATTATAGATACATTGGAGACGTATCATGTCATCCCCGAGGCACTGCTCTGCTCATGCAGCATCTTCCAGCCGGCGGCCTCCTCCTCCTTCTTGGCGAGTGCCTTGAGGAGCTTCGTATTGTCACCCATGAGTTGCTCGACGAGGCCCGTCGCCTTCTCAACCGAGGCATCGCTGATCTCGAGCAGCTTCATCAAGCCATCGACCAGCTCCTGTTGCTTAATGATGCCAGTGAGAATGTCGTCGTCGCCGGCCAAGACTTCAGCAACGCCAGCTCGTCGTGATTGCCGATGCGGCGAGTGCGCTTGTGAGAGCCCTCGCGTGCCGGTGAGAGCTCGTTCGAGGGCTCCGCAGCGCATCGGGACATCTCTGCTGCAGCTTGGCGGCGGGACCTCTCTAGTGCTTCTGCGGCCTTGGTCTTTGCTCCCTGGTTATATGTCCACCCGAAACTCCTCCTACCGGTCATGGCAGAATGACTTGACAGGAAAGACCAGTTTTGTGGGTGATGAGGAGAGGAACTGTGAAGTAATTTTCGAGTGGGTAGTTTTTATAGCCCGGTGCTAAGTATGAACACATATTGGTTTGATCGGTGTGAACAAATTTGCAATTACTTATTGCGTTGTAATCTGCAATGTGACGAGAAACAAGGTCAAAATTTATTGATGGTTCTGGGCCTACAAAGCCCGTTTCTGTTGTTCTGGCTCATCGCAAATAATTCTTACGGATTAATCGTATGCCACGCATCGGAAGCCCGAAACGGTCCCCAGATGGCGTACGTGGGCCCGCGTTCTCGGATGTACGTGTACGTGTCTGCCCACTATCACAACGGTCAAGATATCACCATCATGTCCGATGGATGCACCGTCGCGCCTCCCACGGGGTGCCAGAAGGTTGACCACGTGGTTGCTCGCCGTTGAGGCGGCCGCGGCACACTCTGCTCGTAGTTGAGGTGGCCATGGCGCGCTCTGCTCGCGTCTGTCCGCGCGTTTTGCTCGCCATTGAGGCGGCCGCGGCATGCTCCGCTCTGGCGTCCCTGCACGCGCTCTGCTCGCCATTGAGGCAAATTTACAATGGCAACGGTTAATGATTGTCTTACATATTCAGGATAATTTAAAATGCCACATGTGGCAACACCCAAAACACTCACGACCTACATATGCATACAATTATAATAAAATATAGGCTAAAAGACTAAGCTGGCGGCCTTCCGACGATGGTCTTCTCAGACTCCACGATCAGCATAGCGCCCTTGCGGCCGTTCATTCCAAGTGTCCCGACCCGCCTCTGCCTACGGAGCTGCTGGCGCTGGGAGGCTCTTCGGGCTGCTGGGCCTCTTCCAGAAGAGCTTGACAGCGTGCAATCGCGCACATGACATCTCCGCGGAACCGCTTCATTTCCATGTCTCTGGCCTGGTAGCAAATTCCGTCCATCACCTGCATCCTCAAGATACCACGTTGGTGATGTTCTACTTCATCAGGGACGTCAACTCCGCCAAGGATGCTCTCGAGCCTGGCCACCACATCATCGGGATCGAGGTTGACACGGCTGCCGCCGGCAATGATGAAGCCACAGGCTGGCAGTGTCTTGACTGAATCGCAGAAGTCCTCTGCCCATTCCTTGCGGGGCATCAGGCTCTCCATGAGCACTGGTGACAACAGCTCTTCGGGTGGGTCGTCGATCATGCCGCCGAGCAGCTCTGGATCTTTTGCACGGTGGATGGCAAACTGCTCATCACACTTCCTCTGCAATATGTCAATTGTGCGCCCAAGGACTGTCATGCCGATATCGCTGCCGATGGGCCATGGTGCCTGCACCGGCCGATGAAGCTCTTGCTCCCCGACCTGCTCTGGCTCGTTCTCCTCGCAGAAGATGTAAGGCGGGTAGGGGTCGACGTCAAAGCTTTGGTCGTTGCCTGACATGCTTGGAATAACTAATGGTAGATGGGTGAGGACTAGATCTGCGCACAGTGTCGTGACGGTGCGTTGCCGCCTGGGTTATATGCAGCAAGCCATTAACTGGTGGCGGGAAACCGATGAGGAAAGAAGCGGGGATTTTACAATTCACCCATGTGGAGCGCGGGAAGACTAAGTGGAGCACACAACCCGAATACCGTATGCGGTGCCACGTGTTATCTATCACACACGTGTTAACATAAGGAAACGTATGTGTAACTTACTAATCATCGCACACGAGTACTCATAGACGCATCGTGTACGATACTCCTAGCCACCGCAATCAACTAGTTTGCATTTTTCAAAGTTTTTAGTACACACAGAATCACACATGAATTAACTGTAGTAACCGTCTGTGTTATAATTTCTCATCGCAAACAGTTCATCCCAGTGGGCTGTTTGCCGCGTATCACACACATCTTGTTTACATGAATCGTTTCTGTTCTTTTGGCTCATCGCAAACAGTTCATCTATGTGAACTGTATGCCGCATATCACACACATCTTGTTAAGTTGAACCATTTCTGTTGTGTTCCCTAATCGAAAACAGTTCGTCCGAGTGAACCATATGCCGTATATCACACACACCTTTGTGTGGCTAACCATTTCTGTTGCATTCCCTAATAGCAAACAGTTCATCGGAGCGAACTGTATGCCGTATATCGCACACACCTTGATATGGCTGCCTGTTTCTGTTGTTCTGTCTCATCGCAAACAATTCGTATAGATCAACCATATGCCCTGCATCGCACACACAACTAAAATTTGAACCGTGTTTGATGTCTCCGCCATCGCAAATGTTTTGCATCTTTTTTGACGGGTTTTTTACATCACAGTTTGCGATTAATGCATCGCACACAGTTTCGTCAAAGGATCTCTGATCGTAGTGTCGCGTTAGCAGCATCCTGTAGTAGTGTGACGAAAAGAAGTGGGGAGATGGGGTCCCCTTGCCGAAAACCATGGCCATGCTTGATTGGGTTGCCGGCAATGCCATTGAGGATAATCCTTGACGATGAAGAACTAAGAAGTGCCGTGATCCAATCCCTAAACTTACTTGGGAAACCACATCGTTGGAGGAGATCTAGTATATATTCCCATTTGACCGAGTCGAATGCCTTGCAAATATCCAACTTGAAAAGGAGGGATGGGGTCTTGCTCTTGTGCAGGCGTCGTGCAATTTATGATTGCGAACATACATGAAGTTATCATGAATACTTCTTGTTTTGGTGAAGGCGCTTTGGGCATTGGAGATGAGGGCCGTCATGTGTGGAGCGAGCCGAGTGGAGAGAAACTTTGCAATAATCTTGGCGATCACATGGATGAGACTAATAGGCCTATAGTTAGCAATCCCCTCCGCTCCATCCTTTTTTGGCAAGAGCACTACATTCGCAGAGTTGAGCCAATTGAGGTTTGATGTGTGGAGGGAGTCGAATCGATCAATGGGCCTCATGAGGTCGTGCTTGATAATGCCCCAACACTTCTTGAAGAATAGGCCCGTGAAGCCATACGGTCCCGGGGCCTTGTCATTTGGCATGTCGTTGATTGCTTCAAGAACCTCCATCTCGGTCATTGGAGAGTCAAGGCCATGCAAGTCAAGGTGTTCCATATTGAGCTCCTCCCAATTGAAATCTTTGGAACTTTTAGCTCATTTCTTCATGACATGGGAGAAGTGGTCTTGGATTAATTTCTCTTTGGCTTCATGCTCGGTGACCCAACCATGCTAATTCTTGATTCAATGGATATGATTTTTTCCTCCTTGCATTAACCCATCGGTGGAAGAATTTAGTATTGACGTCACCCTCTTTGAGGTTGGAGATTCTCGCACATTGTTTCTTGCGTGATCTCTCAATCACGGCCAACGCAATGACCCTTCTCTTAAGCCTAGCCCAGAGTTCACGCTCCTCGGGAGCGAGAGGCCTATCCTCTTGGGCGATGTCTAGGCGAAGAATCACCAAAAGAGCGGCTTGGAGGTGGATTTTAGCCTTGGAGAAAAGGACCCTACTCCATTCGGAGAGGTGGATTGCCATATTTTTGATCTTGTGGAAAATGATATGATAGGGATCGGTATGGTCAACCCGTTCATTCCACGCCCTTTGGACCACCTCGTTGAAGCCGGGTATTGATGCCCAAAAGTTTTCAAATTTAAAAGTTCGTGGCCTCCTCAGGCCCTTGTCATCGGCAAGCAAAAGCGGACAATGATCAGAGAGGGATGATGAAAGCGCATGGAGGTTATGTGTGTTGAAGGTTGTATCCCACTGAGTGTTGCAGAAAAAAGCTGAGGAGACTGAGAAAGGGATGAAGCATTTTCTCTCTTGGCAGCCTGATATGTGCAGGGGTCTAATAAAAATGGACGTGCTCCCTCCTCCCATGGGGCTAATAAACCCCGGGAGGAGGGAGTAGCTCACAGATGTTGATTGGCGTGTTGTTTGAAATGCTGATGTCGGTAGCAGCAACTTACCAGTTAATTTTCACAAAAACCACGTATGTTGGCAAATCTATCATAAGATCGTAAAAGCTCATGTGATACGGCCACTTGCTCAACGGCTTCGGGAGACCAGGGAATTTGTGTAGATGGGCGAACATGTCCTGTGGCATTCTCCCAGGCACCGCTGTAGAGTTGCCGCCGCTGTCAGTACTCCAAAGAAAACTAGTACTCCAATGTAAAAAAAATGAAATAGGACGTCAAATGAAAAATATCTGCCCAATCCGCTCGGGTTTCACCCTGGCAAACATATGGGAAACATGTGCCTAGGTATCCAGAGTAAATGTTGTTTTCATGTTGTATGTGTTTTATGTGTTACTGCAACTGCTGGCACTACCGGTGATTGAAGGGTTGTTGTCGGTGGGTCGCGAGCTGCTGTGAGCAATGACCATCGGCGGTACGACATAGTTCAATCAAAAACCACAGAAAACCGACCTAGCTTTCAATACGAGTAGAACATCAAATAGTGTTATTCACCTGTTAATTTGCATGAATTTAGGTTCCATATACACAAGGAATCTCAACATGAAAAGGATAAGAAAATATCAAAAGAATATGCAACACATAAGAGAAGGAAGGGCATACAATATGTAGAACATTACATGGACCAGACTATAAAAACCATATCATTTGTTGTCTTTTGTTATGCCGTAACAAATCTTATTTTTAGGGCATTCCCAATGCTTGTCTGTTAGCATGGTTTCGTAGACAAATGTTGAGGTAGCACAATAATTAAATAAGAGAGAGGTTAGTGAAGATACGACTCTTACCTTATTTTCCTATGTTCGATGTAGCTTCTCACTCTATGTTATTTTCTTCCCTTCTTTCAACAAATAGGCCATAATGTTGAGATGCAAACATGATCCCTAAACCAACTAAATACAACATCACTTAGATACAACACCTAAAAGACAATGCATTGGGAGTGCCCACAAAGCTTTGGCTCTTAGCACATCATCCTAGGCGGTGACAAACCAAATACTTCCTTAGTTTGAGTTTATTTTCCACCCTCACATTTTACGCTAAAGTCTAACCACACATTGTCATAACAAAATATGAGTTATATGATAAGTGATATTTTTGCGCTCATCACCATTGTTTGCCTCGGACAATCTCAAAATTTCTGAGAAAATCACTCTGATATTGTTATTAGTGACTAATGAATGCAAAGGTCATGAAATCCTTTGTTTAAAGTGTTTTGACAAGAAAAATGACTAAACATGGAAGGGAATAATCACATACTCCCTCCGTCCCAAAATTCTTGTCTTAGATTTGTCTAAATACAAATGTACCAAGTCACGTTTTAGTATTAGATACATCCGTATCTAGACGAATCTAAGACAATAATTTTGAGACGGAGGGAGTACAAGGAAACACGGAGTTTGGTGGAAGAGGCAAATTAATAGTTGAAGTTCCAGGCGCAACAAAATGCAAGACGACGCTTGGTGAGACCGTAGCCGTTCATACCAGCGGTCATACCCCCTACCGTCAGCACCAGGAGGTCTACCTGACAACGAGTTATAAAAGGGATGGCACCAAATTCTCAATGGAGGGAGCACCATTTGCGAAACAAAGCAACAGAATAATCTTCCAACCCTTGCCGCCGCAATTTCCCATCTCATCTCCATAGCCGCCACCATCGTCACCGCAACAATCCATCTCCAAGTTAGTCATACTTGTAATAGGTGTATCACATTGGCAATTATTTTTAGATGTTTTATCAATCAGTCGTTCAACTTTATGTCGTCTTCAATGAGTTCATCTTGCGATCCGGTCGTCATGTGTGAGTAATTCGGTAAGGTAATGGGTTGAGGCACCGCCTTGCAAGCCGATGTATTTGTGGAAGGGATCATTGTAACGATTTTTTATATTCAACGTTATTTGTACGTGGCCGTTTGCAATAGAATTGTCTCTTGTCTTGTTCTCGATCTAAGGCCCCACAGGTACCCAGGATCCCGTAGATCGATCAAGGAGAAGGTAAAGAGCGAGGAGGATGAGGAACTCTATCCCGAACATCATGAGAGAAGGGGTTAGCGTGGGTAGCGAAAAGCAATTCCGTTTGGACAAATGAGGTGTAGTCATTAAACACACAATACTTTTGTCTGAATATTTGTTCTTAATAACCAAGGTTACCTTGTGCAACGGTAATGGCCATCGGTTGGAGAACTGACTCTTGATGCGGGTTGTGCATCGGTCAAGACATACTTTGGACACATTCCCCACATCTTCGCGTCGCAAATATAACATTTGTCTTCCAGAGCACAAATTAATATCATTAAGATCCCGAACACAAATATAAGGTTGTGAGAGTAAGACCTCATACACATGCCTATTTTAATACTAGTGTTTACACCCCTAAGGTTGTTAAAGGTCCGATTGAAAATCTTGAATTAAATTCATTAACAATTTTTCAGACTTGTGCAGATTAATACCCCTCGGATGTTTTATTCTAACTTGTGCAGATTATCATGTAACACCCCAGTGTAATAGCCACTGTGGTCAGCTGCTAATAATGCCAAGTCATAACATTTGCAATGCTTAAACATAGTGGTTAACCAAAGCAAATCAACTCCATTCTGAAAATCAACTCAAATTCAAAAGTGCAAAATAAATTTGCTCAAACACCTCTGGAAAAATGTTCACTAATTAGCAAATTTTCCAGAAGCCCTCATAAAAATATAAACAATGATGTTGGAGTTACTTAAAAGACTCAAACAATATGAGACAACACCAAAACAGCAATATCTAATTCATTTAAATTCATATCAAATTCAAATGAAATCCAAATATGCCCAAACCAATTTTTGGTGGCAGGGAATATTGCATTGTAATATTGGGGATGGTTCTCATACTTTACAAAAATGCAAAGGAGCCCTAACTATTACAAAACAGAAAAGGATAAAAGAAAATAGAAGAAAGAAATAAAAGAAAAGGAAAAGGCCACTGTGCACTGGCCCAAGTGCACAGTGCCTGGAGCCAGGCCCACCTGGCCCAACTTCTTCTCCCTCCTCCCCGTGTCGGCCGCGCCCTGGCCGCGCGCGCGCGCGCCAGTCGGGCGGCGACACGGCGACGGCGCCGACGCCACCGACAGCCGGAGGGGATAAGGCCAAGGCCGTTCCTTCCCCCTGGCCTCTGCCCCGTCACTCTCCCTCTTTCTCTCTCGCTCGCCCCGCCTCTCTCCTCCTCAGATCCGTCGCGGCCGACCGCGCTCGCCGCCGTTCTCCGTCATAGACGCGGCCACTGCCGTCGCCTCGCCACTCCGACGTGACCACGAGGACCGCTGTTGGCTGCTCCTTCCTCTCCACCAACCGCAGGAGCCGCCGAGCTCCACAACGCCCAAATCGAGCCGGCGTTCACCTCGGGACCCCGCAGCTCACCGGCGACGGTCTGCTCCCCTGCTGCTACTAATCGGTCACCGAGCCTACGTGTGCTCCCAGGGTGAGCTGCTCGACCTTCCCCTCTACTACCGCCGTCCCTCTCGCCCTCTAGTCACCGCTGCCATTGAAGCCCGGAGCTCCCGCCGCCGCGAGTAGACGCCATCGTAGCTAGGGTCACTGACGCGCGTGCCTGAGCCTCGCGTAGGGTTCCTGGTACTTCCAGGAGTCAAACGCGCACACGCACACACCCCCTCGAGCCCCGTAGCCACGGATCCGATGATGGTCGAACGCCGGCGCCGCCCCTGCTCGTCCCGATGACATTCCGGCCACTTCCGAGCCCGACCGGTGGCACTGCTCGACGCGCGAGCTCACTAGCTTTCGAACGCAAGTGGAATCGCGTGAAACGATGCACCACAGCCGATTTCCGGCGAGCCCCGAGCCGCGCCGCCGCTGACGTGGCGCCCCGGGGGCCCCACCCAGAGACGCTGACCAGTGGGCCCCCTGGCCATTTTGACCACGTTGACCACGGTCAACTGTGGTTACTGTTCATCCTAAGCCGCTGACATGTGGGCCCCCGTGGTTAATTAACCTAATTAAACCTTTAATTAAATAAAATCAAATTAGATATACTAATGTCTCACTGACAGATGGGGCCCACTCCCTAATTAACCCTGCTAATTAAACTAATCCACTGTTAGTCTAAACAGAGACTGACATGTGGGTCCCACTGGACCCCACATGTCAGGATTGACTCTGGTCAGCGCCTGTTGACCGCTGATGTCACAGTGACGTCATGCTGACATCATAATTCATTTTCTGTAAATAAAATTAATTCCAGAAATTCAAATAATCTTTAAAAATTCATATCTTTTAAACCGTAGCTCAGATCGAAAAAGTTGAAACATGAAAGTTGCTCAGAACAACGAGACGAGTCTGATCGTGCCGTCTGTTTCCTTGCCGGAACCTCCTACGTGGGAGAACTCATAACACCGGGCCCGAATCCGGCAGATGAATAGTGCACACACACCGGTTAATAAATTCCAGAATAATCCTAAAAATAACTAAAATGACTTAGATGCATATTTAGGCAACCCTGCACTGCATCATAGCATAGCACGCACCGTGTTGCATCTGTTTGCATTATGTTTACCTGTTTCTTCCCCCTCTTTCTCTCGGTAGACCCCGACGTTGACGTAGCTCCCGAGGCAGACGCAGCTCCGGAGTACGGCTTGCATTAGAACTGCTACTGCTACTGTTTTCCTATATCTGCTGCATAGCTTGTTTGTTGTAACCTGCCTTGCTACCTTGCTGGTTATCCTAGACTGTTTAGAATAGGCTGGGTAGAGATCCGACAGAGACCCCACTTGATCCCGACTGCCCCGCTGGATATCAGAAGACCCGATCATCGGGATTGAAGACCAGACCCTGGCATCGCACATCACTTCCCCTTTAGTTGCCGACACTACTGGGTTACCGTCGAGTGCTGAGGGTGATACCTCGTCAGCACTTCTGATGTTAACCTTGTAGGTTAGTTACTCGGTCGTGGTAAGCGAGGGTGATTCCTCCTACACCACCCTCGATAACGACATCGTCGCGCAACACCTCAAGTGTGGACCTCGAGGGTGATTCCTCCTTCGTTCACCTTGATGATAACATCAGTGGGAATTCTATCGAGGGTGATTCCTCAGGATTCCCTTGGTGTCAGACACACAGATACTGTTGTTGATTTGACTTGCACTAAACCATGTTACTAAAGACGGGTTGGCCCTGAGGGGTACCCGCGCGAGCTTAATGCGAAGTGATGTGGAGTCAGGTTGACCTGGAAGGTGCCCGCGAGATAACACGAGGCGTGGCCGGGCATTCTTAGCCCTTGCTGCAAGTCCTCGAGACGGGGCGACGGGGTCACATCGATCGTGAGTCTCTGCTCATTTCCGCGCGATCCTAGACCACTAAACGGTTTGGATATTTGATCCGAGGGGCCTCTGGCCTGATAGCACTAACCATCACGTGGGCATAGTATGGGCGTTCTGCGTCGTATACTTCAGCCGGAGCTTAATGGACGTCAGCGACTGAGCGGCGCACGCCGAGTTGGACTGGTTACGCAACCGCACTTGTATTAAGGGGTTGCTAGGTCTGCTCTCGGTGGCCTCGTAACGTGCAGGAGTTCCCGGGGCGATGGCCCAAGACCCCTGGGGGCATAGGTTTAGTCCGGCGTGCTGACCTCTCTGTTAGGTTTTCGGTCGGGTTGCGGCGTATCATTTGGCCGAGGCCGGGCATGACCCAGAAAAGTGTGTCCGGCCGGAGTTAAGCGAGCGTGGTGGGTAACTTGGTGCACCCCTGCAGGGAAGAAACTTCTGTCGATAGCCTGTCCTACGGTAACGGACACTCGGAGTTGTATCCTGATCGGTACGACTAGAACATGTGATGAGAACTGGATAGTACGGCTCTGGGATTGCTTTCTCGCAGGGAGTCGAGAAAGGATCTCAGGCTGAGGTTGATGATACTACTACTACTTTACATTATGTTCATCTGCTCTCTCTCCTAATGCTACAAGACTGCTGAAGATGCTGAAGATGCTAGTCTTCGATAGGACTAGGCTTTTCCCCTCTATTCTGGCATTTCTGCAGCCCAGTCCACATATACAGCCCCCTTATGAAAATGTTGCATATGTAGTGTAGATCCTTGCTTGCTGAGTACTTCGGATGAGTACTCACGTTTGCTTTATTTTCTTTTTTCCCCATATCCATTTGATGCCACCAGACGTCGGAGCCCCTGAGCCAGATGCCCCCGTCAACGACCAGTACTACTACCAGCCCGGAGAGTACTACTACTATGAGGAGCCGACTGACGACCAGGAGTAGGATCGGAGGGTCCAGGGCAGGAGGCCTACGCCTTTCGATCGTAGCTTTTATTTTTACCCCGCCTTCTAAAAGGCTTATCTCTCTCTCTCTCTGTAATATATCTGTACCGAGATATCTGATGCTTCCGCTGACGCTTGTATGCCATCGAGCTATGTATTCGAGCCCTCGGGGCCCTGGCTTGTAATATTAAGCTTGTATGACTTTATTTATGTTTTAGAGTTGTGTTGTGATATCTTCAAGTGAGTCCTTAGGCTTGATCGTGCGCATTTGCGTGTATGGTTAGTGCATGATTAAGCCGGCGTCGTCACAAGTTGGTATCAGAGCCGACTGCCCCTAGTAGTCCCCCTTCCCAATTCCTTGGCCGAAGTTGAGTCTAGTGGTCAAAAACTATTTTACTAACTTGGCTGTGTGGCTTATGGCCCCACGTCGCCAACTGGGTGGTATTAGGATCTTTTATTCCTCGATGTTTACTCTGGGACTCTAATCTCTCTTCTATTCGGGTTTAATAAAATTACTAACACCGACACTTAGGATCTCGTTAATTCCATCCATCCGGAGAGCTGGATATCAGTGCGATTTCCCTGTCATTGATCTGATTAGTCTGATAATCATTTTCCTTTCCATTGTTTTGTTTAACCTTTCCTTCTGAGATCGGTTATATTTCTCATTGTCTTACGACAACCCTGAACTTCTCTGTTTCAGATGGACCGTTTGTTTCCACCTCGCCCTACGACGCAACTTGTGCTTCGCACCTGTGCTCGAGATGTCCCTGGGTTTCCAGCTGTTCTGATCGCTCTCTTGATCAGGCTGGGATACCGCTGGTGCCCCAAGTACATGGTCTACGAGGTTTATCGTGAGTTCAACTAGGAGCAGTATTATGCTGATGTTCGCATCTACGATCAGCAGGATGACTCCGACACTGAGCTACACCTTTTCCACGATATCGGCGTGACAATTGAGATGGCAGTCCATGATGCCGCCTACTCTGCTGTCGCACGTCTCCGAGGAGAGCACGATGCTAGCTTGGATGATTCTGTGTTTCGATCCATTCCGTATGCACCTGTTGGAGATGCTACTGGATACTACACAGCTGTCTGTGCTCCGTACGAGTCTCGTCGATACGATCAGCGAGTTCTGATTCACTATACTCAGGCTCTGGATCGCACCGTTCGCGCTCTTGCCGTCGAGTTGTTTGCCACTCGAGCATGCTACTACGAGGCTATGACACAGTTGCTACCAGCTGTTCGTGCAGGGATACATCCGGAGCATATTCTTTACCCACGCAGGACCGAGATGCCATCTGGGCTCGATTGGCCTGCAGTGGGAGGTCACACGCCTGCACGTGGACCTCTTCTTATAGTTCGAGACCGGGTTCTGCATTAGAGTGCACATGGAGCACAGGATCCTGCCGTGACGAACATTCGTCGTCTGCACTTGCAGTTACCCTGTTTCAGTGGTTTTCTCTGACGTTGATGTAGCCTTTGCTATGTCATGTTGTGTACTTCCTTACCGCGTGCCTGCGTGCCACCTAGTGTGTCTAGCTTTTCAATTTGCGCCGTTATGCTGCCCGATTGTAACCGACTGTGTATGGATCTGTATGTCTTAATGACTACTTATAGCATCTATTACACTATTTCAATAATGTCGAATTACATCATGTTTATTGCTAAGCACTTGCATAAGCTATTGCCGAAATACCCCTGTTGAATTAGCAGGATGGCTGATAACAACCCGCCACCGCCACCACCACCTGATTACATGGCAGCGATGATGCAACAGTTTGAGCTCAACCGCCAATTTATGACGGGAATTATGCAGCAATTCCCTCGTCCTGATGCTAATCAGCAGCCACCTTCCATCACCTTGCCAGAGTTTATGAGGCTCAGTCCATCATTTTTCTGCAACACAGTCAACCCACTAGATGCAGATGACTGGCTGCGTGACATCTCCTATGAGATGGAGTCTGCTGGTGTCACCCCTGCCAATTATGTCACTTTTGCGACTTATCTTCTAAAGGGTCCTGCTTCACAATGGTGGGCCACTCACCGACAGACTCTGCCACCTGGTACTGTCGTCACTTGGGCAGAATTCAAGATTGCTTTCCGTGCCCGCTACATTCCTCAAGCTGTCATAGCTCGGAAGAAGGCCGAGTTCCGTAATCTTGTTCAAGGCAACAAGACTGTGGAAGTCTATCAGCGCGAGTTTCTTGATTTGTCTCGCTACGCTGAAGAGGACATTCCTACTGATGAACGAAGGCAGGAGAAGTTCCGTGAAGGACTGCATCATGATATACAGTTAGCTCTGCTTGTTCAAGACTATCCCAATTTCGCCACCTTGGTGAATAAGGCTATCATGGTTGAAACTGGTCTTAAAAACACAAAGAAGCGACCAGACGCACTCGTGAAGCGGGCTCATCTTCGGGCTCATCTTCCCAGAAGCGCCGCATCTGGATACCTCAGAGCATGTACCGTCCAGCAGCTCCTGCGAACAGGCCCTCTTATGCTGCTCCACGTCTGCCTCCTCCACCACCGAGGCAGCCTCTGCCAGCTCCAGCACCTCGAGCTCCAGCACCTCGTCCTGACAACGGACTATGCTTCAAGTGTGGCCAGCCAGGTCACCGTGCTAGGGATTGTTCTCAGAATCAGAATCAACTGGCTCTTCCTTCTGCTGGCCGTGGTATTGGCCGTGGTATTCCTCAGCAACGCAACAGTAATGCCAGACCTCCTTATGGTCGTGGGCAGAGCTACCACGTCAACATGTCTGAAGCTCCGAATCAACCAGATATCGTGATGGGCACACTCCTCGTAAACTCAGTACCAGCATCTGTTTTATTTGATTCAGGAGCATCGCATTCATTCATGTCAGAGCATTTTGCACTCTTGCATGACGTTAAATGTGAAGCACTACACCATCCGTTAGTAGTAAACACTCCCGCGGGTCGGTGCCAAGCCACCATATTCAGCCCCGAAGTCACCATTATGATTGAAGAAAGGAATTTTCAAGCTTTCCCCATTATTCTGAAATCCTCCAAGATTGATCTTATTCTGGGGATGGATTGGTTGAAGGCTCATTACGCCTCAATCAATTGCGCCACTAAAGTTGTCCACCTCCTACACCCATCGAATGAGATGGTGAATTATCAAGCCCATCTCACTCAGAACACTGAGGCTCAAATTTATGCCTTGAATGCATTGAATGCTTCTCCACTTCAGGGGACCAAGAACATCCCAGTTGTCTGTGACTTCCCGGATGTTTTTCCAGAAGAACTTCCAGGAATACCCCCTGCTAGAGTTGTCGAGTTCGTCATCGACTTGAGGCCTGGCACCACTCCTATTGCGAAGCGTCCTTACAAGATGTCTCCGCACCGTGCAGTGGATCACGAGATGCTTGAACTACAAGATGACTTGTCTTATAAAGAGCATCCGATCCGCATCCTTGATGAAGCTGAACGCCGAACCCGTCAGAAAACGACCAAGTTCCTGAAAGTGCAGTGGTCAAATCACACTGAAGATGAAGCCACTTGGGAACGCGAGGATCGTCTTCGGGAAGAATATCCCGACCTCTTTCCTTCTACCTCCTAAATTCTCGGGACGAGAATTTCTTTTAGAGGAGGAGAACTTGTAACACCCCTGTGTAATAGCCACTGTGGTCAGCTGCTAATAATGCCAAGTCATAACATTTGCAGTGCTTAAACATAGTGGTTAACCAAAGCAAATCAACTCCATTCTGAAAATCAACTCAAATTCAAAAGTGCAAAATAAATTTGCTCAAACACCTCTGGAAAAATGCTCACTAATTAGCAAATTTTCCAGAAGCCCTCATAAAAATATAAACAATGATGTTGGAGTTACTTAAAAGACTCAAACAATATGAGACAACACCAAAACAGCAATATCTAATTCATTTAAATTCATATCAAATTCAACTGAAATCCAAATATGCCCAAACCAATTTTTGGTGGCAGGGAATATTGCATTGTAATATTGGGGATGGTTCTCATACTTTACAAAAATGCAAAGGAGCCCTAACTATTACAAAACAAAAAAGGATAAAAGAAAATAGAAGAAAGAAATAAAAGAAAAGGAAAAGGCCACTGTGCACTGGCCCAAGTGCACAGTGCCTGGAGCCAGGCCCACCTGGCCCAACTTCTTCTCCCTCCTCCCCGTGTCGGCCGCGCCCTGGCCGCGCGCGCGCGCGCCAGTCGGGCGGCGACACGGCGACGGCGCCGACGCCACCGACAGCCGGAGGGGATAAGGCCAAGGCCGTTCCTTCCCCCTGGTCTCAGCCCCGTCACTCTCCCTCTTTCTCTCTCGCTCGCCCTGCCTCTCTCCTCCTCAGATCCGTCGCAGCCGACCGCGCTCGCCGCTGTTCTCCGTCATAGACGCGGCCACTGCCGTCGCCTCGCCACTCCAACGTGACCACGAGGACCGCTGCTGGTTGCTCCTTCCTCTCCACCAACCACAGGAGCCGCCGAGCTCCACAACGCCCAGATCGAGCCGGCATTCACCTCGGGACCCCGCAGCTCACCGGCGACGGTCTGCTCCCCTGCTGCTACTAATCGGTCACCGAGCCTACGTGTGCTCCCAGGGTGAGCTGCTCGACCATCCCCTCTGCTACCGCCATCCCTCTCGCCCTCTAGTCACCGCTGCCATTGAAGCCCGGAGCTCCCGCCGCCGCGAGTAGACGCCGTCGTAGCTAGGGTCACTGACGCGCGTGCCTGAGCCTCGCGTCGGGTTCCTGGTACTTCCAGGAGTCAAACGCGCACACGCACACGCACACACCCCCTCGAGCCCCGTAGCCACGGATCCGATGATGGTCGAACGCCGGCGCCGCCCCTGCTCGTGCCCGGTGACATTCCGGCCACTTCCGAGCCCGACCGGTGGCACTGCTCGACGCGCGAGCTCACTAGCTTTCGAACGCAAGTGGAATCGCGCGAAACGATGCACCACAGCCGATTTCCGGCGAGCCCCGAGCCGCGCCGCCGCTGTTTTGGTCACCGGCGACCTGCCGCCGGCCGCCGCTGACGTGGCACCCCTGGGGCCCCACCCAGAGACGCTGACTAGTGGGCCCCCTGGCCATTTTGACCACGTTGACCACGGTCAACTGTGGTTACTGTTCATCCTAAGCCGCTGACATGTGGGCCCCCGTGGTTAATTAACCTAATTAAACGTTTAATTCAATAAAATCAAATTAGATATACTAATGTCTCACTGACAGATGGGGCCCACTCCCTAATTAACCCTGCTAATTAAACTAATCCACTGTTAGTCTAAACAGAGACTGACATGTGGGTCCCACTGGACCCCACATGTCAGGATTGACTCTGGTCAGCGCCTGTTGACCGCTGACGTCACAGTGAAGTCATGTTGACGTCATAATTCATTTTCTTTAAATAAAATTAATTCCAGAAATTCAAATAATCTTTAAAAATTCATATCTTTTAAACCGTAGCTCAGATCGAAAAAGTTGAAACATGAAAGTTGCTCAGAACGACGAGACGAGTCTGATCATGCCGTCTATTTCCTTGCCGGAACCTCCTACGTGGGAGAACTTGTAACTCCAGGCCCGAATCCGGCAGATGAATAGTGCACACACACCGGTTAATAAATTCCAGAATAATCCTAAAAATAACTAAAATGACTTAGATGCATATTTAGGCAACCCTGCACTGCATCATAACATAGCACGCACCGTGTTGCATCTGTTTGCATTATGTTTACCTGTTTCTTCCCCCTCTTTCTCTCGGTAGACCCCGACATTGACGTAGCTCCCGAGGCAGACGCAGCTCCGGAGTACGACTACGTCCCCGACTACACCACCGACGACCTTGCCCTTGCCCCAGAGCAAACAGGCAAGCACCCCCATTTTGAGCATGCCTATATCGCCTATTCTCTTCTCTCTTATGCTTGCATTAGAACTGCTACTGTTTTCCTATATCTGCTGCATAGCCTGTTTGTTGTAACCTGCCTTGCTACCTTGCTGGTTATCCTAGACTGTTTAGAATAGGCTGGGTAGAGACCCGACAGAGACCCCACTTGATCCCGACTGCCCCGCTGGATATCAGAAGACCCAATCATCGGGATTGAAGACCAGACCCTGGCATCGCACATCACTTCCCCTTTAGTTGCCGACACTACTGGGTTACCGTCGAGTGCCGAGGGTGATACCTCGTCAGCACTTCTGATGTTAACCTTGTAGGTTAGTTACTCGGTCGTGGTAAGCGAGGGTGATTCCTCCTACACCACCCCCGATAACGACATCGTCGCGCAACACCTCAAGTGTGGACCTCGAGGGTGATTCCTCCTTCGTTCACCTTGATGATAACATCAGTGGGAATTCTATCGAGGGTGATTCCTCAGGATTCCCTTGGTGTCAGACACACAGATACTGTTGTTGATTTGACTTGCACTAAACCATGTTACTAAAGATGGGTCGGCCCTGAGGGGTACCCGCGCGAGCTTAATGCGAAGTGATGTGGAGTCGGGTTGACCTGGATGGTGCCCACGAGATAACACGAGGCATGGCCGGGCATTCTTAGCCCTTGCCGCAAGTCCTCGAGACGGGGCGACAGGGTCACATCGATCGTGAGTCTCTGCTCGTTTCCGCGCGATCCTAAACCACTAAACGGTTTGGATATTTGATCCGAGGGGCCTCTAGCCTGATAGCACTAACCATCACGTGGGCATAGTATGGGCGTTCTGCGTCGTATACTTCAGCCGGAGCTTAATGGACGTCAGCGACTGAGCGGCGCACGCCGAGTTGGACTGGTTACGCAACCGCGCTTGTATTAAGGGGTTGCTAGGTCTGCTCTCGGTGGCCCCGTAACGTGCAGGAGTTCCCGGGGTGATGGCCCAAGACCCCTGGGGGCATAGGTTTAGTCCGGCGTGCTGACCTCTCTGTTAGGTATTCGGTCGGGTTGCGGCGTATCGTTTGGCCGAGGCCGGGCATGACCCAGAAAAGTGTGTCCGGCCGGAGTTAAGTGAGCGTGGTGGGTAACTTGGTGCACCCCTGCAGGGAAGAAATTTCTATCGATAGCCTGTCCTACGGTAACGGACACTCGGAGTTGTATCCTGATCGGTACAACTAGAACATGTGATGAGAACTGGATAGTACGGCTTTGGGATTGCTTTCTCGCAGGGAGTCGAGAAAGGATCTCAGGCTGAGGTTGATGATACTACTACTACTTTACATTATGTTCATCTGCTCTCTCTCCTAATGCTGCAAGACTGCTGAAGATGCTGAAGATGCTAGTCTTCGATAGGACTAGGCTTTTCCCCTCTATTCTGGCATTTCTGCAGCCCAATCCACATATACAGCCCCCTTATGAAAATGTTGCATATGTAGTGTAGATCCTTGCTTGCTGAGTACTTCGGATGAGTACTCACGTTTGCTTTATTTTCTTTTTTCCCCATATCCATTTGATGCCACCAGACGTCGGAGCCCCTGAGCCAGATGCCCCCGTCGACGACCAGTACTACTACCAGCCCGGAGAGTACTACTACTACGAGGAGCCGACTAACGACCAGGAGTAGGATCGGAGGGTCCAGGGCAGGAAGCCTACGCCTTTCGATCGTAGCTTTTATTTTTACCCCGCCTTCTAAAAGGCTTATCTCTCTCTCTCTCTCTGTAATATATCTGTACCAAGATATCTGATGCTTCCGCTGACGCTTGTATGCCATCGAGGTATGTATTCGAGCCCTTGAGGCCCTGGCTTGTAATATTAAGCTTGTATGACTTTATTTATGTTTTAGAGTTGTGTTGTGATATCTTCAAGTGAGTCCTTAGGCTTGATCATGCTCATTTGCGTGTATGGTTAGTGCACGATTAAGCGGGGGTCGTCACATATCAGACTTCAAATCTTTCAGGAACTGCATACATTTAGGGGGAGCGTATTTTATTTCAAGTTTATTCATCGTATTTACCTTCCGCACGTTACCAGTACTTCCTCGTCTACTCTCTGATGATTATCTATTTTGTCAACAATCGTCCAAATAGGGGGAGATTGTTGGTGCAATGGCTTGCCCCCTTATGTTTTGGAGATTGTTGTACAAAAAAGTTGGGACCGATTTGTTTGCTAGTGCACATAGAGAGAAATAGTCCGTGGCTTATTAAGAAGAATACAACATTCTGTCGAGAGATTTGATATAAACTTCACCGAGAGTTATCTGCACAGGAGAGAAGATGAATATGTCTTGATGAATGCCATTCCTTGCGTGATGGAGTCGACCATTAAAGATATTGCTGAAGTAAAGCAACTTGTATGCGAGGTGTCCGCGAAGAAATGACTATTGTCGAGAAGATTGAAGATGAAGCGAAGATGTAGCATTTGTTTCATTATTATTTTTCTCTTATTTGAGTCATTGGACCACTGTACTATTAAGAGGGGTATAAGTATTTCGAGACTTATGTCTGTTGTGATGCTTAGGCAAAACCTATGAGAGTTGAGAGAAATATCTTCATGCATGGAAACATTACTTGCCGGCCAGAGACATTGATCTTTTGGGCTACGAGATATGTTACAGTAGAGGAGTCAACTTTAATTGTTCCTCAAGTAAAATTGTCATGTGCTAAAAACTCCGACCTTTGGAAACGTGTTGGTTGGCCATTGGCTGGACGGTTTTGAAGGAAATATGCTCTAGAGGCAATAATAAAGTTGTTATTTTATATTTCCTTATTCATGATAAAGGTTTATTATTCATGCTATAATTGTATTGATCGGAAACTTAAATACATGTGTGAATACATAAACAAATACCATGTCCCTAGTAAGCCTCTACTAGACTAGCTCGTTGATCAAAGATGGTTAAGGTTTCCTAACCATAGACATGTGTTGTCATTTGATAACGGGATCACATCATTAGGAGAATGATGTGATGGACAAGACCCATCTGTTAGCTTAGCATATGATCATTCAGTTTATTGCTACTGCTTTCTTGAATGTCAAATACATGTTCCTTCGACCATGAGATCATGCAACTCCCAGATACTGGAGGAATACCTTGTGTACTATCAAACATCACAATGTAACTGGGTGATCATAAAGATGCTCTACAGGTATCTCCGAAGGTGTTTGTTGAGTTGGCATGGATCGAGATTGGGATTTGTCACTCCGAGTATCGGAGAGGTATCTCTGGGCCCTCTCGGTAATACACATCATAATAAGCTTGCAAGAAAATGACTAAGGAGTTAGTTACGATATGATGTATTACGGAATGAGTAAAGAGACTTGCCGCTATTGGTTATTGACCGGAGAGGTGTCTCGGTCATGTCTACATAGTTCTCGAACCCGTAGGGTCCGCACACTTAACATTCGTTGATGATATAGTATTATATGAGTTATGTATGTTGGTGACTGAATGTTGTTCGGAGTCCCGGATGAGATCACAGACATGACAAGGAGCTCCGGAATGGTTCGTAGGTAAAGATTTATATATAGGATGATATGGTTAGGCCAAGGGGTAAAGCCCACGGGGCTTTAGGTCGGTGCAAAAGGAGTTTTGCGGAGGCCAGGGGGCCAAACGCCGGAGACCCTGGCGTCTGGCCCTGGGCCAGACGCCGAGGCCCATGACGTCTGGGCTAGACGCCAAGGACTATGGTGTCTGGTCTTGGAAGTCCAAGAAGGACTCTTCCTTGCGGGCAGAACCGACTTTGAGGAGGCTCTTTCTCCAAGTTTCGACCCTAGGGCTCAACATATAAATAGAGGGGCAGGGCTAGCACCCGGAACACATCAAGATACACCAAGCCGTGTGCCGGCAACCCCGACCCTCTAGTTTATCCTCCGTCATAGTTTCCGTAGTGCTTGGCGAAGCCCTGTGGAGATTGTTCTTCACCACCACTGTCACCACGCCATCGTGCTGCCAAAACTCATCTACTACTTCGCCTCTCTTGCTGGATCGAGAAGGCGAGGACGTCATCGAGCTGAACGTGTGCTGAACACGGAGGTGTCGTATGTTCGGTACTTGATTGGGATGGATCGTGAAGCTGTACAACTATATCAACCACGTTGATAAACGCTCCCGCTTAGCGATCTTCAAGGGTATGAAGATGATCTCCCCTCTTGTAGCTATACATCTCCATGGATAGATCTTGCGTGTGCGTAGACATTTTTTGTTTTTCCATGCAACGTTCCCCAACAGTGGCATCCGAGCCAGGTCTATGCGTAGATGATATGCACGAGTAGAACACAAAGAGTTGAGGGCGGTGATAGTCATTCTGCTTACCACCAACGTCTTATTTTGATTCAGCGATATTGTGGGATCAAGCGGCCCAGACCAACCTTACATGCATGTCCACGCACATGAGACCGGTTCCACCGACTGACATCCAACTAGTTTTGCATAAAGGTGGCTGGCGGGTGTCTATTTCTCCTACTTTAGTTGAATCGAATTTGACTATGGCCGGTCCTTGAAGAAGGTTAAAACAGCAAACTTGATGAATCACCGTTGTGGTTTTTATTATAGGTAAGAACGGTTCTTGCTAGAAACCCGTAGCAGCCATGTAAAACTTGCAACAACAAAGTAGAGGGCATCTAACTTGTTTTTGCAGGGTATGTTGTGATGTGATATGGTCAAGAATGATGTGATATGCGTTATTGTATGAGATGATCATGTTTTGTAATTTATCAGCAACTGGCAGGAGCCTTATGGTTGTCTCTTTATTGTATGAAATGCAAATGCCATGTAATTTCTTTACTTTATCGATATGCGTTAGCAACAGTTGTAGAAGCAATAGTTGGCGAGACGACCACGACGCAACGATGGAGATCAAGGTGTCGAGCCGGTGACGATGGAGATCATCACGATGCTTTGGAGATGGAGATCAAAAGCACGAGATGATGATGGCCATATCATGTCACATATTTTGATTGCATGTGATGTTTATCTTTTATGCATCTTATTTTGCTTAGAACGACGGTAGCATTATAAGATGATCCCTTCACTAAATATCAAGATATAAGTGTTCTCACCGAGTATGCACCGTTGCGAAAGTTTGTCGTTTCGAGACACCATGTGATGATCGGGTGTGATAGACTCTACGTTCACATACAACGGGTGTAATAAAGTTTTGCACATGCAGAATACTTGGGTTAAACTTGACGAGCCTAGCATGTACAGACATGGTCTCGGAACACTGAAGACCGAAAGGTCGAACGTGAGTCATATGGTAGATATGATCAACATAGAGATGTTCACCATTGATGACTACCCCATCTCACGTGATGATCGGACATGGGTTAGTTGATTTGGATCATGTATCACTTAGATAACTTGAGGGATGTTTATCTAAGTGGGCTTTCATTAGTAATTTGATTAATTGAACTTAATTTATCATGAACTTAGTCCTGATAGTATTTGCTAATCTATGTTGTAGATCAATAGCTCGTGATGTAGCTCCCCTATATTTTTTATATGTTCCTAGAGAAAATTAAGTTGAAGGATGATAGTAGCAATGATGCGGACTGGGTCTGTGATCTGAGGATTATCCTCATTGCTGCACAGAAGAATTATGTCCTTGATGCACCGCTAGGTGACAGACCTATTGCAGGAGCAGATGCAGACGTTATGAACGTTTGGCAAGCTCGATATGATGACTACTTAATAGTTTAGTGCGCCATGCTTTATGGCTTAGAATCGGGACTTCAAAAATGTTTTGAATGCCACAGAGCATATTAGATGTTCCAAGAGCTGAAATTGGTATTTCAGACTCATGCCCGTGTCGAGAGGTATGAGACCTCTGACAAGTACTTTGCCTATAAGATGGCGGAGAATAGCTCAGCCAGTGAGCATGTGCTCAAAATGTCTGGATACTACAATCGCTTGAATCAAGTGGGAGTTAATCTTCCAGATAAGATAGTGATTGACAGAGTTCTCTAGTCACTATCACCAAGCTACTATAACTTTGTGATTAACTATAATATGCAAGGGATGACGAAAACAATTCTCGAGCTCTTCGCGATGCTGAAATCGATGAAGGTAGAAATCAAGAAAGAGCATCAAGTGTTGATGGTTAACAAGACCACTAGTTTCAAGAAAAAAGGGCAAAGGGAAAGAAAGGGAACTTCAAGAATAATGGCAAGCAAGTTGCCACTCCCGTGAAGAAGCCCGAAGCTGGACCTAAGCCTGAAACAAAGTGCTTCTACTGCAAAGGGAATGGTCACTAGAAGCAGAACTGCCCCAAATACTTGGTGGATAAGAAGGATGGCAACGTGAACAAAGGTATATTTGATATACATGTTATTGATGTGTACCTTACTAGTATTCGTAGTAGCCCCTGGGTATTTGATACCAGTTCAGTTGCTAAGATTAGTAACTCGAAACAGGAGTTGCAGAATAAACATAGACTAGTAAAAGGCGAGGTGACGATGTGTGTTGGAAGTGTTTCCAAGATTGATATGATCACCATCGCACACTCCCTCTACCTTTGGGATTAATGTTAAGCCTAAATAAATGTTATTTGGTGTTTTGCGTTGAGCATGAATATGATTAGATCATGTTTGTTGCAATACGGTTATTCATTTAAGTCATAGAATAATTGTTGTTCTGTTTACATGAATAAAACCTTCTATGGTCATACACCCGATGTGAATGGTTTATAGAATCTCGATCGTAGTGATACACATATTCATAATATTGATGCCAAAAGATGCAAAGTTTATAATGATAGTGCAACATACTTGTGGCACTGCCGTTTAGGTTATATTGGTGTAAAGCGCATGAAGAAACTCCATGCAGATGGACTTTTGGAATCACTTGATTATGAATCATTTGATACTTGCGAACCATCCTAATGGGCAAGATGACTAAAACTCCGTTCTCCGGAACAATGGAGCAAGCTAATGACTTATTGGAAATAATACATACCGATGTATGCGGTCCAATGAGTGTTGAAGCACGCGGCGGGTATCGTTATTTTCTGACCTTCATAGATGATTTGAGTAGGTGTGGGTATATCTACTTGATGAAACACAAGTCTGAAACATTTGAAAATTTCAAAGAATTTCAGAGTGAAGTGGAGAATCATCGTAACAAGAAAATAAAGTTTCTACGATCTGATCATGGAGGCGAATATTTGAGTTACGAGTTTGGCCTTCATTTAAAACAATGTGGAATTGTTTCACAATTCACGCCACCTGGAACACCACAACGTAATGGTGTGTCCGAATGTCGTAACCGTACTTTATTAGATATGGTGCATTCTATGATGTCTCTTACCGATTTAACACAATCGTTTTGGGGTTATGCATTAGAGACAGCCGCATTCACGTTAAATAGGGCACCGTCTAAATCCGTTGAGACGACATGCTACTTCTTGAGCTTGCGTTGGTTTTTCCCTTGAAGAGGAAAGGGTGATGCAGCAAAGTAGAGATAAGTATTTCCCTCAGTTTGAGAACCAAGGTATCAATCTAGTACGAGACAACGCACAAATCATCGAATACCTGCACAAACAATCAAACAACTTGCACCCAACGCGATAAAGGGGTTGTCAATCCCTTCACGGTTACTTGCAAAAGTAAGATCTGATAGAGATAGATAAACGATAAAGTAAATATTTTTGGTATTTTTGGTTTATAGATCAGAAAGTAAAAGATTGCAAAATAGTAGATTGGAAACTTATATGATGGAAAATAAAAGATCGGAAACTTATATGATGGAAAATAGACCCGGGGGCCACAGGTTTCACTAGAGGCTTCTCTCAAGATAGAAAATAACACGGTGGGTGAACAAATTATTGCCGAGCAATTGATAGAAATGCGCAAAGTTGTGATGATATCTAAGGCAATGATCAAGAATATCGGCATCACGTCCGTGTCAAGTAGACCGAAACAATTCTGCATCTACTACTATTACTCCACACATCGACCGCTATCCAGCATGCATCTAGAGTATTAAGTTCATAAAGAATGGAGTAATGCATTAAGTAAGATGACATGATGTAGAGGAATTAACTCAAGCAATATGATTAAAATCCCATCTTTTTATCCTCGATGGCAACAATACAATATGTGCCTTGCTGCCCCTACTGTCACTGGGAAAGGACACCGCAAGATTGAACCCAAAGCTAAGCACTTCTCCCATTGCAAGAAAAACCAATCTAGTTGGCCAAACAAAACCGATAGTTCGAAGAGAATTACAAAGATATCAAATCATGCATAAAAGAATTCAGAGAAGATTCAAATAATATTCATAGATAAGCTGATCATAAATCCACAATTTATCGGATCTCGACAAACACACCGCAAAAAAGTATTACATCGAATAGATCTCCAAGAACATCGAGGAGAACATGGTATTGAGAATCAAAGAGAGAGAAGAAGCCATCTAGCTACTAGCTATGGACCCGTAGGTCTGTGGTAAACTACTCATGCTTCATCGGAAGGGCAATGGTGTTGATGTAGAACCCTCCGTGATCGAATCCCCCTCCGGCAGGGTGCCGAAAAAGGTCCCTAGATGGGATCTCACGGGTACAGAGGGTTGCAGCGGTGGAAAAGTGTTTTCGTGGATGCCTCTGGTGGTTTGGGGATATTTGGGAATATATAGGCGAAAGAATTAGGCCAGGAGGTGCACGAGGGGCCCACAAGGGTGGGGGCGTGGCCTCCGTCCTTGTGGCCGCCTCGTGGCTCCTCTGACTTCATCTCCAAGTCTCCTGGTTGTCTTCTGGTCCAAGAAAAACCATCACGAAGGTTTCATTCCGTTTGGACTCCGTTTGGTATTCCTTTTCCTTTTCTGCAAAACTCTAAAACAAGGAAAGAACAGAAACTGGCACTGGGCTCTAGGTTAATAGGTTAATCCCAAAAATAATATAAAATAGCATATTAATGCATATAAAACATCCAAAACAGATAATATAATAGCATGGAACAATAAAAAAAATTATAGATACGTTGGAGACGTATCAAGCATCCCCAAGCTTAATTCCTACTCGTCCTCGAGTAGGTAAATGATAAAAACAGAATCTTTGATGTGGAATGCTACCTAACATATTTATTCGTGTAATTTTCTTTATTGTGGCATGAATGTTCAGATCCATAAGATTCAAAACAAAAGTTTAATATTGACAAAAAAATAATAATACTTCAAGCATACTAACAAGGCAATTATGTCTTCTCAAAATATCATGGCCAAAGAAAGCTTATCCCTACAAAATCATATAGTCTGGCTATGCTCCATCTTCATCACACAAAATATTCAAATCATGCACAACCCCGATGACAAGCCAAGAAATTGTTTCATACTTTTGATGTTCTCAAAGTTTTTCAACTTTCACGCAATACATGAGCATGAGCCATGGACATAGCACTATAGGTGGAATAGAATATGGTGGTTGTGGAGAAGACAAAAAGAAGGAGATAGTCCCACATCAACTAGGCGTATCAATGGGCTATGGAGATGCCCATCAATAGATATCAATGTGAGTGAGTAGGGATTGCCATGCAACGGATGCACTAGAGCTATAAGTTTATGAAAGCTCAAAAAGAAACTAAGTGTGTGTGCATCCAACTCGCTTGCTCACGAAGACCTAGGGCAATTTGAGGAAGCCCATCATTGGAATATACAAGCCAAGTTCTATAATGAAAAATTCCCACTAGTATATGAAAGTGACAACATAGGAGACTCTCTATCATGAAGATCATGGTGCTACTTTGAAGCACAAGTGTGGAAAAAGGATAGTAACATTGTCCCTTCTCTCTTTTCTCTCATTTTTTTCTATTTTTTTGGTGGGCTTCTTTGGCCTCTTTTATTCTTTTGTGGGCTTCTTTGGCCTCTTTTATTTTTTATAAATTCCGGAGACTCACCCCAATGTGTGAGGGAATCATAGCTTCCATCATCCTTTCCTCACATGGGACAATGCTCTAATAATGATGATCATCACACTTTTATTTACTTACAACTCAAGAATTACAACTCGATACTTAGAATAAAGATATGACTCTATATGAATGCCTCCGGCGGTGTACCGGGATGTGCAATGACCTAGCGTAGCAATTGACATAAAAAAACGGACAAGCCATGTAAACATCATGCTAGCTATCTTACGATCATGCAAGGCAATATGACAATGATGGAGCGTGTCATAATAAAACGGAACGGTGGAAGTAGCATGGCAATATATCTCGGAATGGCTATGGAAATGCCATAATAGGTAGGTATGGTGGCTGTTTTGAGGAAGGTATATGGTGGGTGTAAGGCACCGGCGAAAGTTGCGCGGTACTAGAGAGGCTAGCAATGGTGGAAGGGTGAGAGTGCGTATAATCCATGGACTCAACATTAGTCATAAAGAACTCACATACTTATTGCAAAATTCTATTAGTTATTGAAACAAAGTACTACGCGCATGCTCCTAGGGGGATAGATTGGTAGGAAAAGACCATCGCTCGTCCCCGACCGCCACTCATAAGGAAGACAATCAATAAATAAATCATGCTCTGACTTCATCACATAACGGTTCACCATACGTGCATGCTACGGGAATCACAAAATTTAACACAAGTAGCTCAAAAGATATAAGTGAAGCACATAGAGTATTCTAATAAATCATGATTCATGCGTGTCCCTCTCAAAAGGTGTGTACAGCAAGGATGATTGTGGCAAACTAAAAAGCAAAGAATCATATCATACAAGACGCTCCAAGCAAAACACATATCATGTGGTGAATAAAAATATAGCCTCAAGTAAATTTACTGATAGACGAAGACGAAAGAGGGGATTCCATCCGGGGCATCCCCAAGCTTAGGCTCTTGTTTGTCCTTGAATATTACCTTGGGGTGCCTTGGGCATCCCCAAGCTTAGGCTCTTGCCACTCCTTATTCCATAGTCCATCAAATCTTTACCCAAAACTTGAAAACTTCACAACAGAAAACTCATCGGATCTCGGCAAACACACCGCAAAAAAGTATTACATCGAATAGATCTCCAAGAACATCGAGGAGAACATGGTATTGAGAATCAAAGAGAGAGAAGAAGCCATCTAGCTACTAGCTATGGACCCGTAGGTCTGTGGTAAACTACTCACGCTTCATCGAAAGGGCAATGATGTTGATGTAGAAGCCCTCCGTGATCGAATCCCCCTCTGGCAGGGTGCCGAAAAAGGTCCCTAGATGGGATCTCACGGGTACAAAAGGTTGCGGTAGTGGAAAAGTGTTTTCGTGGATGCCTCTGGTGGTTTGGGATATTTGGGAATATATAGGCGAAAGAATTAGGTCAGGAGGTGCACGAGGGGCCCACAAGGGTGGGGGGCGCGCCCTACCCCCCTGGGCGCGCCCTCCATCCTTGTGGCCGCCTCGTGGCTCCTCCGACTTCATCTCCAAGTCTCCTGGTTGTCTTCTGGTCCAAGAAAAATCATCGCGAAGGTTTCATTCCGTTTGGACTCCGTTTGGTATTCCTTTTCCTTTTCTGCGAAACTCTAAAACAAGGAAAAAACAGAAAGTGGCACTGGGCTCTAGGTTAATAGGTTAGTCCCAAAAATAATATAAAATAGCATATTAATGCATATAAAACATCCAAAACAGATAATATAATAGCATGGAACAATAAAAAATTATAGATACGTTGGAGACGTATCAAGCATCCCCAAGCTTAATTCCTACTCGTCCTCGAGTAGGTAAATGATAAAAACAAAATTTTTGATGTGGAATGCTACCTAACATATTTATTCGTGTAATTTTCTTTATTGTGGCATGAATGTTCAGATCCATAAGATTCAAAACAAAAGTTTAATATTGACAAAAAACAATAATACTTCAAGCATACTAACAAGGCAATTATGTCTTCTCAAAATATCATGGCCAAAGAAAGCTTATCCCTACAAAATCATATAGTCTGGCTATGCTCCATCTTCATCACACAAAATATTCAAATCATGCACAACCCCGATGACAAGCCAAGAAATTGTTTCATACTTTTGATGTTCTCAAACTTTTTCAACTATCACGCAATACATGAGCGTGAGCCATGGACATAGCAGTATAGGTGGAATAGAATATGGTGGTTGTGGAGAAGACAAAAAGAAGGAGATAGTCTCACATCAACTAGGCGTATCAACGAGCTATGGAGATGCCCATCAATAGATATCAATGTGAGTGAGTAGGGATTGCCATGCAACGGATGCACTAGAGCTATAAGTTTATGAAAGCTCAAAAAGAAACTAAGTGTGTGTGCATCCAATTCGCTTGCTCACAAAGACCTAGGGCAATTTGAGGAAGCCCATCATTGGAATATACAAGCCAAGGTCTATAATGAAAAATTCCCTCTAGTATATGAAAGTGGCAACATAGGAGACTCTCTATCATGAAGATCATGGTGCTACTTTGAAGCACAAGTGTGGTAAAAGGATAGTAACATTGTCCCTTCTCTCTTTTCTCTCATATTTTTTTATTTAGGCCTTCTCTCATTTTTTTGGCCTCTTTTTTTTTCGTCCGGAGTCTCATCCCGACTTGTGGGGAATCATAGTCTCCATCATCCTTTCCTCACATGGGACAATGCTCTAATAAAGAAGATCATCACACTTTTATTTACTTACAACTCAAGAATTACAACTCGATACTTAGAACAAAATATGACTCTATATGAATGCCTCCGGCGGTGTACTGGGATGTGTAATGAATCAAGAGTGACCTGTATGAAAGAATTATGAATGGTGGCTTTGCCACAAATACGATGTCAACTACATGATCATGCAAAGCAATATGACAATCATGAAGCGTGTCATAATAAACGGAACGGTGGAAAGTTGCATGGCAATATATCTCGGAATGGCTATGAAAATGCCATAATAGGTAGGTATGGTGGCTGTTTTGAGGAAGGTATATGGTGGGTTTATGGTACCAGCAAAAGTTGCGCGGCACTAGAGAGGCTAGCAATGGTGGAAGGGTGAGAGTGCGTATAATCCATGGACTCAACATTAGTCATAAAGAACTCACATACTTATTGCAAAAATCTATTAGTTATCAAAATGAAGTACTATGCGCATGCTCCTACGGGGATAGATTGGTAGGAAAAGACCATCGCTCGTCCCCGACCGCCACTCATAAGGAAGACAATCAATAAATAAATCATGCTCCGACTTCATCACATAACGGTTCACCATACGTGCATGCTACGGGAATCACAAACTTTAACACAAGTATTTCTCAAATTCACAATTACTCACTAGCATGACTCTAATATCACCATCTTTATATCTCAAAACAATAATAAGGAATCAAACTTCTCATAGTATTCAATGCACTTTATATGAAAGTTTTTATTATATCCCTCTTGGATGCCTATCATATTAGGACTAAATTTATAACCAAAGCAAATTACCATGCTGTTTAAAGACTCTCAAAATAATATAAGTGAAGCATGAGAGTTCAACAATTTCTATAAAATAAAACCACCGCCGTGCTCTAAAAAGATATAAGTGAAGCACTAGAGCAAAATTGCCTAGCTCAAAAGATATAAGTGAAGCTCATAGAATATTCTAATAAATCATGATTCATGCGTGTCCCACTCAAAAGGTGTGTACAACAAGGATGATTGTGGCAAACTAAAAAGCAAAGACTCAAATCATACAAGACGCTCCAAGCAAAACACATATCATGTGGTGAATAAAAATATAGCCTCAAGTAAAGTTACCGATAGACGAAGACGAAAGAGGGGATTCCTTCCGGGGCATCCCTAAGCTTAGGCTCTTGGTTGTCCTTGAATATTACCTTGGGGTGCCTTGGGCATCCCCAAGCTTAGGCTCTTGCCACTCCTTATTCCATAGTCCATCAAATCCTTACCCAAAACTTGAAAACTTCACAACACAAAACTCAACAGAAAATCTCATAAGCTCCGTTGGTATAAGAAAATAAATCACCACTTTTGGTACTGTTGTGAACTCATTCTTTATTTATATTGGTGTAATATCTAATGTATTCCAACTTTTCAATGGTTCATACCCCCCGATACTACCCATAGATTCATCAAAATAAGCAAACAACACAAAGAAAACAGAATCTATAAAAGAACGGAATAGTCTACAAAGATCTGAATTGTTCTAATATTTCTGTAACTCCAAAAATGCTGAAAAATTAGGAAAACATAGGCAATTTGTATTTCAATCCTGTGTAAAATAATTCAGGGTTTTTCCACACACCAGTGAAATTAAACAATTCTGTGACTGGACGCAAGAGTTTCTGTTTTTCAGCAAGATCAAATCAACTATCACCGTAAGCTATCCCAAAGGTCTTACTTGGCACAAACACTAATTAAAATACAAAACCACATCTAAACAGAGGCTAGATGAATTATTTATTGCAAAACAGAACCTAAAAAGCAAAAACAAAAATAAAATTGGGTTGCCTCCCAACAAGCGCTATTGTTTAACGCCCTTAGCTAGGCATAAAAACACAAATAGATCTAGGTATTGTCATCTTTGGTATGCAATTCTTCAATTATACACTTATAATCCTTAGGGGATTCTTTGGTTTTATCAATGATCAAATTCTTTGGCAAGAAATCAAGAAAGTCATTCGTGGCAATTGGTTCCTTAATAATATCGAAAAAATTGGGGTGAACACTTATTGATTTGAGATCTTCATTTTCTTTACTAGAAGATTCACCCTTATTCTTAGGAAGGTAAGTAAACTTGGAAATCTTAGTAGGAGGAAGATTTTGAGTAGTTTTAATGAAGGAAAAAGCGGAACCCAAGTTTGTAATAATATCTTCTAGTTTGCCAATTCTAGTAGAATCTTGATCTATCTTTTCATTAACTATGGGTTCCTTTTCCCTAAGATTCTTTAAAGTAACTCCTACTTTAGATCCATATTAAGTAATCTGATTATGAATCTTTTGATCCAAATTTTCAATCAACTCTATAGTAGCAATTTTATTCTCAATAATATCAAGTCTTTGCATTACATGTTCCAAGGTTAAAACAGTTCCATTGATCAAAAGAGGTGGGGGGCCTAGCAAATCTATCATGGCATTGTAAGAATCAAAAGTATGGCTCCCCAAGAAATTTCCCCCGGTAATGGTATCTAGAACATATCTATTCCAAGGAGTAATGCCCACATAAAAATTGCGAAGAAGGACGGCAGTAGATTGCTTTCGAGTAGATCTATTTTGAGCATTGCAAATTCTATACCAAGCATCTTTTAAATTTTCTCCTTCCCTTTGTTTAAAATTGAGGACTTCATTATCAGGAGTGCTCACGATAATGGGAGGACTAGCCATGAGAGCGAAACAAACGATCTAACGTACGAGCAAACAAAAAGCAAACAAAGAAGACAAATGGAAGAGGGGCGAAGAAAAGGCAAATCTTTTCGAAAATCATTTTAGAAGTGGGGGAGAGGAAAACAAGAGGCAAATGGCGAATAATGTAATGCAAGAGATGAGAGTTTATGATGGGTACTTGGTATGTCTTGAATTGGCGTAGATCTCCCCGGCAACGGTGCCAGAAATTCGTCCAGCTACTTCTTGAGCTTGCGTTGGTTTTTCCCTTGAAGAGGAAAGGGTGATGCAGCAAAGTAGAGATAAGTATTTCCCTCAGTTTGAGAACCAAGGTATCAATCCAGTATCAGACAATGCACAAATCACCGAATACCTACACAAACAATCAAACAACTTGCACCCAACGTGATAAAGGGGTTGTCAATCTCTTCACGGTTACTTGCAAAAGTGAGATCTGATAGAGATAGATAAACGATGAAGTAAATATTTTTGGTATTTTTGGTTTATAGATCGTAAAGTAAAAGATTGCAAAATAGTAGATCCGAAACTTATATGATGGAAAATAAAAGATCAGAAACTTATATGATGGAAATAGACCCGGGGGCCATAGGTTTCACTAGAGGCTTCTCTCAAGATAGCAAATAATACGGTGGGCGAACAAATTACTGCCGAGCAATTGATAGAAATGCGCAAAGTTATGATGATATCTAAGGCAATGATCATGAATATAGGCATCACGTCCGTGTCAAGTAGACCAAAACGATTCTGCATCTACTACTATTACTCCACACATCGACCGCTATCCAGCATGCATCTAGAGTATTAAGTTCATAAAGAATGGAGTAATGCATTAAGTAAGATGACATGATATAGAGGAATTAACTCAAGCAATATGATGAAAACCCCATCTTTTTATCCTCGATGGCAACAATACAATACGTGCCTTGCTGACCCTACTGTCACTGGAAAAGGACACCGCAAGATTGAACCCAAAGCTAAGCACTTCTCCCATTGCAAGAAAAACCAATCTAGTTGGCCAAACCAAACCGATAGTTCAAAGAGAATTACAAAGATATCAAATCATGCATAAAAGAATTCAGAGAAGATTCAAATAATATTCATAGATAAGCTGATCATAAATCCACAATTCATCGGATCTCGGCAAACACACCGCAAAAAAGTATTACATCGAATAGATCTCCAAGAACATCGAGGAGAACATGGTATTGAGAATCAAAGAGAGAGAAGAAGCCATCTAGCTACTAGCTATGGACCCGTAGGTCTGTGGTGTAACACCCCTTTGTAATAAGCACTGTGATCATCTGCTAATTATGCCAAGTCCCCCTGCTTAACAGTGCTTGATCGTTATTGCATCAAATCCCATTTCAGATTCCAACTCAAATTGCAATTCAAATTCAAATTGAAAATAAAAGTTGTTCCAAAGTGGAAACTAAAATGTTCATTAAATAGCAAATAATCCCAAGGCAACTATAAAATTGAAACCAATATTTTTGGAACTCACAAAAATGCCCCTGGACTTTAAACAGTAGTCCAGCAGCATTAATCCGTCCCTTTTCAATTTCAAAAAAATATCTAACCTATTCATTTGGCCTCCAAACTTTTGCTGGCAGTGCCAAATATTACCAAGAAATATTGTGGCTTAGTCCCACATTTTTCTAAAATATTTGGTTGCCCACAGAAATCATTTTCTACCTCTGTTAAATAAGTAAAAGAAAAACAGGAACATAAATAAAGAAAAAGGCCAGAGGTCACTTACCTGGCAGGCCCAGCAGTGCATAGCACCTGGAGGCCCAGCCCATCAACCGAGTCGTCTCCCTCCTCCGTCGCCGTGTCGCCACCGCACGCGCCCGAGCCGGCGATCCACCACGCGCCGGCCATCCGTGCCTCCCCGACGAGGATAAGGACTGCCCCGAGCCTCCCCTCTCCCCCTGGAACCCTAGATCCCCCTCCATTTTCCCCCTGCCCCGTCTCTCTCGATCTGGACTGGAGCCGAGCGCCACCGTCGCCGTGACCTCGACGTAGGTGAGGCCACCGAGCCCCCCCTGCCCTCTCGAGGAGTCCCTCCGCTCCGCCGTTGTCTCCCGCATCGCCTGCTACCGCTGGGTCAAGCTGGGAGCCACGGTGGCGAGCGTCCCAAGCTCATCTTCTTCCTCAGCTCCGGCGAGTTCTTCCGATGAATTCACCGCCTCTGCTGCTCCTAACCCATCGCCGGGCCATCTTGCGCCTACTCGGTGAGCTTCTCCCCCTCTCCCCTCTTTCCCCGGCCCTTTTCCCTGCTCGTAGCTGTCGTTTTCGCTGAGGCCAAACTCACCGCCGTAGTTGTGCTCGCCGCCGTAGCCACTGCTACCGCAGCTCGTGTCCGAGCTCGCTACCGACCTCCTGGAGCTCCAAGGAGCCCAACGAGCCCCCGGCGTTTCCTCATTCCCCCTAGTGCCTATCCCGAGCGCGACCGAACTCCGGCGCTGCCCGCGGTGGTCGTCGTCGACGTTACCGACCGCCTCAGCCGCTTCCACCGGTGTCGTTCGACGCGGCGTCGTCTCCGCATTCGAACGCCGCCTCGTGTGCATCGAACGGCGTCCGGAGCGCGATTTCCGGCCACCTCCCGTGCCTCCGCCATGATTTTGGCCACCGGCGGCTAAACGCCGACGCCCGTGCTGACGTGGCCGCTGGGGCCACCCCCAGGGTGACTGCCTGGTGGCCCCCAGAGCCCAGCTGGCCCCGTTGACTGAAGTCAACGCTGACTGGGCAGCCCCAGTCACTGACTGGTGGGCCCCGTTGACTGGTCAGCGGGTCCGTTGACTGCTGACGCAGTGATAACCTCATGCTGATGTCACAAATCCTTTTTTGTCAATTTAAATAATTCCAGAAATTACTAAAATCTTTGAAAATTCGTAACTTTTAATCCGTAGCTCAGATCGAAAAACTTAAAACATGAAAGTTGCTCAGAACGACGAGACGAATCTGAATACGCGTTCCGCTCGTCCGCCACATGTCCCTAGCATAGCGAACATGCAACCGTTCCCCTCTTTTCATCTGTCCGAAATGCCGGACACGGGGAATACTTTCCCGGATGTTTTCCCCTTCGCCGGTATTACCTAGCAATGCGATAGAACACCGCTAGCTCTGCTTGTTGACATGTCTTGCACCTATTGCTTTGTATTTACCGTTCTTCCCCCTCTTCTCTCTCGTTAGATCCCGGTACCGATGTAGTCTCCGAGACTGACACAGCTCCGGTGATTGGCTACACCACCGACGACCTTGCCTTTGCCGCCGAGCAACCAGGCAAGCCCCCCCTTTGATCATCCCGATATCGCCCATTCTATTTTCTCGTGCTTGCATTAGAATTTGCTACTGTTACTGTTATCCTATATCTGCTGCATAGCCTGTTTATTGTAACCTGCTGTTGATACCTTACTGTTATCCTAAACTGTTTGGAATAGACTGGGTAGAGACCCATCAGAGACCCCCACTTGTCCTGACTGCCCTGCTGGATTCTCAGAAGACTCGATCAACGGGATCGAAGACCAGACCCTGGCACCGCACCTCACTTTCCCCTTAGTTGCTCGACACTACTGGGTTACCATCGAGTGCCGAGGGTGGTACCTCGTTAGCACTTCTGATGATAACCTTGTAGGTTAGTTAACCGGTCATGGTAAGCGAGGGTGATTCCTCCTACACCACCCCCGATAACGACGAAGTCGTGCAACACCCCACGTGTGGACCTCGAGGGTGATGCCTCCTACGTCCATCTTGATGTTACATCAGGTGGGAGTCCAACGAGGGTGATGCCTCGAATTCCCCTTGATACGGTGACCACACGGATGCCTTGCATTACTGTTGGTACTAATACTTGAAAAGGCGGGTCGACCCTGAGGGGTACCCGCGAATGATGGATAGTTACCCGTGAGTTATTCTACGAGGCGCGGCCGGGCATTCTTAGCCCTTGCAGCAAGTCCTCGAGACGGGGCGACGGGGTCACATCGATCGTGAGTCTCTGCTCGTTACCGCAAGCCACTAGTCCACTAAAGATTTGGATATGTGATCCGAGCCGGCCTCTGGTCGGATAGCACTAACCATCACGTGGGATGAGTTATGGGCACTCTGCATCGTAGCATCAGCCGAAAGCTCTGTCAGACGTCCAGTTCAGCCTCACGGCCGGGATGGACCGGCGCCACCCTGGAGAGAGGTGGTGCCTGGCTTCACCCTGCACGCAATGACCCGGAGTGCACAGGGTGATGGCCCAAGACCCCTGAGCGCTTAGGAGGTAGACCGACGGGGACCTCTCTGCTGAGCTGTAGGTAGGGTTGCGGTGTATCGTTTAGCCGAGGTCGGGCATGACCCAGGAAAGTGTGTCCGGCCGGAGTTAAGCGAGCGTGGTGGGTAAGTTGGTGCACCCCTGCAGGGAAGAACACATCTATCGATAGCCGGTCCTACGGTAAAGGACACTCGGAGTTGTATCCCGATCGATACAGCTAGAACTTGAGATGATACCTGGATATGTGGCTCTGGGATCGCTTTCTCGCAGGGAGTCAAGGAAGGATCTCTGGGTGAGACTGTTACTTGATACTATTACTACTTTACATTATGCTGATCTGCACTCTTCTAATGCTGCAAGACCGATGAAGATGCTGAAGATGCTAGTCTTCGCTAGGTATAGGATTTCCCCCTCTATTCTGGCATTTCTGCAGCCTAGTCCACATATACAGCCCCCTTTGATAATGTTGCATATGTAGTGTAGATCCTTGGCTTGCTGAGTACTTCGGATGAGTACTCACGGTTGCTTTACTTTATTTTTCCCCCATATCCATTTGATGCAACCAGCTGACGGAGCCCCTGAGACAGCTGCCCCGCCGACGACTTCCACTACTTCCCCAAGGGTGGATCCTTCTACAAGTTGGCCGACGTCCAGGAGTAGGAACAGAGGGTCCCAGGCAGGAGGCCTGCGCCTTTCGATCATAGTGTTTTATTTTTGTCCCGCCTTTCTAAAGGCTTCTCTGTTTTCTGTTTTATATCTGTACTCAGATATCTAACGCTTCCGCTAATGCTTGTTGTCATCAAGCTTTGTATTCGAGCCCTCGAGGCCCTGGCTTGTAATAAATGCGTGTATGACTTTGTTTATGTTTTAGAGTTGTGTTGTGATATCTTCAAATGAGTCCTTAGGCTTGATCGTGTGCATTTGCGTGTATGATTAGTGCACGATTAAGCCGGGGTCGTCACATGTGGTAAACTACTCACGCTTCATCAGAAGGGCAATGGTGTTGATGTAGAATCCCTCCGTGATCGAATCCCCCTCCGGCAGGGTGCCAAAAAAGGTCCCTAGATGGGATCTCAGGGTACAGAAGGTTGCAGCGGTGGAAAAGTGTTTTCGTGGATGCCTTTGGTGGTTTGGTGATATTTGGGAATATATAGGCGAAAGAATTAGGTCAGGAGGTGCACGAGGGACCCACAAGGGTGGGGGGCGCCCTACCCCCCTGGGCGCACCCTCCGTCCTTGTGGCCGCCTCGTGGCTCCTCCGACTTCATCTCCAAGTCTCCTGGTTGTCTTCTGGTCCAAGAAAAATCATCGCAAAGGTTTCATTACGTTCGTGTAGGAGATATGCCCTAGAGGCAATAATAAATGTTATTGATTATCTCCCTATTCATAATTAGGTTTATGTTCCATGCTATAACTGCTATGGTTCTCGAGTCTACAATAACACGAGGCTCGGAGGAAGACTCATATGCATGTGTGGAATAATAAACGGTAAAATGTATTCCTAGTCTGGCCTCTAAGACTAGCTCAAGTGTTGCATGATGGTTCTATTTTCCTGATCATGGGCATGTCTATGCCAGCAACTTTTGAGGGCACAATGTTAGAAGAACATTTGTGTTGAATCGACCCGAATTGATGTTATGCTATGAGATTCATTCGTCACAAGTTAATGGTTAATAACACAAAGATGGTTAACGTTTGCATGATTCCTCAGACCATGAGAGTATCGAGTTTCTTCATGCTTTATTCATGAACTTTGGGGTTTGTTAAACGTCATCCGTAACTGGATGGCTATTACGGCGGCTTACGGGTTCATGGGAAAGTATGTCAAGTAACTTGATAGCTCAAGATTGGGATTTGCTCCTCCGACGATGGAGAGATATCTCTGGGCCGTCTCGGTGTTACGGTATCCATCATCGTCTGGCCAGACACAGGGTGATTTGATCACAGGGATGCCGGAACACGGTAACGAGAAAGGAGAACAATACCGGTAACGAGGTAACTGGCATAGTGGACAAGGAGTTGATCCACAGGGATGCCAACATGTCTCACCTCGGGTATTTGTAACATATCGCGAAGCAACAGGAATAGCACACGGCAACTGGAGGTTCACTCGAATATTCATTCGTGTGGGTATAGGGGTCAATATGGGTGTCCACGGCTCCGATGTTGATCATTGATCAGAAGGGGTTCCAGGTCATGTCTATACTTCACCGAACCTATAGGGTCACACGCTTAAGGGTCATCTATCTGCTGAATTCTAGACAGGGAGTCTGAGAGAAAGTTTTCGGAAAAAGTTTTTCGGAGACAGCGGAAAAGTTCCAACAAGAGAGGTCACCGGATGAGTTTTGGTGATACTGAAAAGTTGTTTCAGAGGATACCATAAAGTCAAATTGGTTTCGGCACATGCCTGATAATTCTTGGAGGGTGCCAGAATCATTCTGGAAACTTCTGGGAATTTTCCGGGATGAAAACCGGAAATGTTCCGGAGCTGCCGGAACCGCTTCAGATGCTTTTCGCAGATGGAATCACTAATCTGGAATTGTTCCAGAACACGTTGAAAATTATTTTAGTGGGTACTAGAAATTTTCTAAGCCCACATAAATATTTTTAGTTTGAACGGACGCTGAAAAATGTCATCGTGAATAGTGGAAGTGCTTTTTGGGAATTTTTATGGAAAGCACCTTTTGGGAAATTTCCCAAAAGGCTTCTAGAAGCCTTGGGCACTAAGGAAGCCCCCTTGGGGGGGCCCCCCAAGGGGTGGCCGGCCATGGAGAGTGGAGCTCCATGGAGCTCCACATGGCACTCCTTTTTGCTTTATTCTTTATGTAAATGACATAAAGTGGGGGTACTTTTGGTATTTGTGAATGCCAACTTTACCCCTTGGCTTTCCTATAAATAGAGGAGAGTGGGCTGCCCACAAACCTCATCCCTTCTCACAGACAAGTGCCATGCAATGATCTGGCTTCTCTCTCCCTCCCCGCAAAATAGTTTCGTAGAGCCGAAAGGCTGTCTGGGTTCCGGTGGGAACTAGTTCTGGACGGCGAAGCCCTGCCGGATAGATGACACCGTATGTGTGCAACTCTGTAGAGAGGTCGTAGTTTCGATCTTAGTGCCCGAGGGGCTGTTCATGAGTGCCTCCCGAAGGGCTGTCCGAGTGATCGTCCGAGTTTCGAAGGTCCTCCCGAAGGGCTGTCTGCGACACCGTCCGGGGGACTGTCCGACCGCCACCCGGAGGGCTGTCCGAGTGGCGGATGAGGGTATACATCCTCGCGGTTGGGAGGTTGTAAATCCTAGCTGCAGGGATCTGCACCGCCGATCCTCATCGACTCTACTTCCGCTGCGCTACGAGTCAGTAACGAAAATGATCAAACCTTGTATGCAGTCTCCATAGTGGTCCTGGGCTTGTGCGTAGGTCGGAAATTTTTTGTTTTCTGCTGCGTTACCCAACAGTGGCATCATGAGCCGTGCTATGTGTAGATGAAGGTTGCGATCTAGAATACATAGAGATGTATGGGTGTTGCACAATATAATTAGGTAGTAGATGAGTTCTATTACTGAAAATTATTTGTGCGGGTAGCAGATGAAATCTGTTACCCGATGTTCCTGTTGCTTCCCTTGAATTTGCATAATCCTGATCTTGATGGCATGGTGGAATCTCACAAAGTTCTGGCAATCCGCGATCCTTTCATGCTGCTCCTGAGTATGTTGATTGACAGATCAACGAAGTGCTAACAGTTCTTTGGGTTCCACCATAGTTAAAGAAAGATGGATGTTTCGCAGACGAAAGGGCAATGCAGATATGATCTGCACGGGGGTCATGCGTATGACGAAGTTTAGTATGGGGTTCGAGATTTTATTATCTCATGCTTCATACACCCCGCGAAGTTAATTTAGCGACTTGAATTATCATACTTGATGATGGACGTTGGTAGCTTCGGTTTGTTTCAAAACCTTAGAAGCCACGGAAAAACAAGTTTTTGCATGAACCGATTAGAGACGTCTAACTTGGTTTTGCAGGATGGTTTGCATGTGATGTGGTATAGCAGTGCTCATAATAATTTGATTATGTATGAGATGACTATATAATGTAAATTTATTAACATGACCTGCGTGTCATGATTCGGCATGATGGCTGGAGCCATATGATTGTCACTTTAAAAGACCTGCGTGTCAACCTTGTTGTAATGCATTATTTTATTAGCTATAGAGATAGCAATATTATCTGGTGCATCGACAAGGTGGTGGCAATCTTCGCGAAGGTGAACACCGACGCGAATGCCGGAGACAAAGAAATACAAGACTTCTCCGTCAGAAAGGGCTATACCATATCATGCTATTATGAATTGCCTGAGATGTTTATCCCTTATGATGCACCCTTTTTTTGATTGCGCGGTAGTCGCTTTTTATTAGGGTGATCTCTCACAAAAATATCAAGTAGTTCGTGTTCTCCCAAGTGTAGCACCATCACGGCACCGAACTTTTCGGGGTGCGCCATGTCCACATGGGTACGAATGATTAGGGATGTGTGGGGCGGGTGAGGTCAGACCTCGCAGCGAGATCACTTGGTTGTCTTGACGTTCTGGCTTGATCGTCCTGAGCTCGGAACACGCCCATCGAAAGATGAACAGGAGTCACATAGAGATGTTGTGACGACCCTGGCTTAATCGTGCACTAATCATACACGCAATTGCGCACGATCAAGCCTAAGGACTCACTTGAAGATATCACAACACAACTCTAAAACATAAACAAAGTCATACAAGCTTTATATTACAAGCCAGGGCCTCGATGGCTCGAATACATAGCTCGATGGCATACAAGCATCAGCGGAAGCATCAGATATCTGGGTACAGATATATTACAGAGAGAGAGATAGGCCTTCACAGAGGCGGGGCAAAATAAAATACTACGATCGAAAGGCGTAGGCCTCCTGCCCTGGACCCACCGATCCTACTCCTGGTCGTCAGTCAGTTCCTCGTAGTAGTAGTACTCTCCGGGCTGGTAGTAGTACTGGTCGTCGACGGGGGCATCTGGCTCAGGGGCTCCGACGTCTGGTGGCATCAAATGGATATGGGAAAAAAAGAAAATAAAGCAAACGTGAGTACTCATCCGAAGTACTCAGCAAGCAAGGATCTACACTACATATGCAACATTTTCAAAAGGGGGCTGTATATGTGGACTGGGCTGCAGAAATGCCAGAATAGAGGGGGAAAGCCTAGTCCTATCGAAGACTAGCATCTTCAGCATCTTCAGCAGTCTTGCAGCATTAGGAGAGAGAGCAGATGAACATAATGTAAAGTAGTAGTAGTATCATCAACCTCGGCCAGAGATTCTTCCTCGACTCCCTGCGAGAAAGCAATCCCAGAGCCGTACTCTCCAGTTCTCATCTCAAGTTCTAGTTGTACCGATCGGGATACAACTCCGAGTGTCCGTTACCATAGCATAGGCTATCGATAGAAGTTTCTTCCCTGCAGGGGTGCACCAACTTACCCACCACGCTCGCTTAACTCTGGCCGGACACACTTTCCTGGGTCATGCCCGGCCTCGGCCAAACGATACGCCGCAACCCGACCGAATACCTAACAGAGAGGTCAGCACGCCGGACTAAACCTATGCCCCCAGGGGTCTTGGGCCATCGCCCCGGGTACTCCTGCACGTTACGGGGCCACCGAGGGCAGACCTAGCAACCCCTTAATACAAGCGCGGTTGCGTAACCAGTCCAACTCGGCGTGCGCCGCTCAGTCGCTGACGTCTATTAAGCTCCGGCTGAAGTATACGACGCAGAACGCCCATACTATGCCCACGTGATGGTTAGTGCTTTCGGGCCAGAGGCCCCTCGGATCAAATATCCAAACCGTTTAGTGGTTTAGGATCGCGCGGAAATGAGCAGAGACTCACGATCGATGTGACCCCATCGCCCCGTCTCGAGGACTTGCGGCAAGGGCGAGGAATGCCCGGCCATGCCTCGTGTTATCTCGCGGGCACCATCCAGGTCAACCCGACTCCACATCACTTCGTATTAAGCTCGCGCGGGTACCCCTCAGGGCCGACCCGTCTTTAGTAACATGGTTTAGTGCAAGTCAAATCAACAACAGTATCCGTGTGTCTGACACCAAGGGAATCCTGAGGAATCACCCTCGATAGAATCCCACCTGATGTTATAGTCAAGGTGAACGAAGGAGGAATCACCCTCGAGGTCCACGCTTGAAGTGTTGCGCGACGATGTCGTTATCGGGGGTGGTGTAGGAGGAATCACCCTCGCTTACCACGACCGATTAACTAACCTACAAGGTTATCATCAGAAGTGCTAACGAGGTATCACCCTCGGCACTCCACGGTAACCCAGCAGTGTCGGCAACTAAGGGGAAGTGATGTGCGGTGCTTGGGTCTGGTCTTCAATCCCGATGATCGGGTCTTCAGATATCCAGCGGGGCAGTCGGGATCAAGTGGGGTCTCTGTCGGGTCTCTACCCAGCCTATTCTAATCAGTCTAGGATAACCAGCAAGGTAGCAAGGCGGGTTACAATAATCAGGCTATGCAGCAGATATAGGAAAACAGTAGCAGTAGCAGTTCTAATGCAAGCATAAGAGAGAAGAGAATAGGCGATATAGGCATGTTCAAAATGGGGGTGCTTGCCTGTTTGCTCTGGGGCAAGGGCAAGGTCGCATGTGGTGTCGTCGGGGACGTAGTCGTACTCCTGAGTTGCGTCTGCCTCGGGAGCTACGTCAACGTCGGGGTCTAATCGAGAGAGAAGAGGGGGAAGAAACAGGTAAACATAATGCAAACAGATGCAACACAGTGCGTGCGATGCTATGATGCAGTGCAGGGTTGCCTAAATATGCATCTAAGTCATTTTAGTTATTTTCAGGATTATTCTGGGATTTAATAACCGGGGTGTGTGCACTATTCATCTGCCGGATTCGGGCCCGGAGTTACGAGCTCTTCTACGTAAGGGGTTTTCGATAAGGAAACAGACGGCACGATCAGACTCGTCTCGTCGTTCTGAGCAACTTTCATGTTTTAACTTTTTCAATCCGAGCTACGGTTTAAAAAGATATGAATTTTTAAAGATTATTTGAATTTCTGGAATTAATTTTATTTACAGAAAATGAATTATGATGTCAGCATGACATCACTGTGACGTCAGCGGTCAACAGGCGCTGACCAGAGTCAATCCTGACATGTGGGGTCCAGTGGGACCCACATGTCAGCCTCTGTTTAGACTAACAGTGGATTAGTTTAATTAGCAGGGTTAATTAGGGAGTGGGCCCCATCTGTCAGTGAGACATTAGTATATCTAATTTGATTTTATTTAATTAAATGTTTAATTAGGTTAATTAACCGCGGGGGCCCACATGTCAGTGGCTGGGCCGTGCCCAGTCAGCACGTTGACCACGGTCAGCGTGGTCAACTGGGGCCAGGGGGCCCACTGGCAGTGACCCAGGGGTGGCACCAGGTGTGCCACGTCAGCCGGTGGCTGGCGATGCGCCGGCGGCGACGAAAATCGCGGCGGAGAGGCTCGGGCGTCGCCGGAAATAAGCTGTGGTGCATCGTTTCGCGCGATTGCACTTGCGTTCGAAAGCTAGAAGAGCGCCGCGTCAAATGGTGGTCTTGGACCGATCGGTGGTGAGCTAGTTCGACGGCGGCGAGCGACGAAACGAACGCCGGAGTTCGGTCTTCGATGGAATCGAGGCTGCGGGGCACTAGGAGGCGCGTGTGCTACGTGCTCCTGGGAGCACCAGGAGCACGGCTCTGGGCTCGGGCGCTGCCATCGACGGTCGTGGCCGCGTCGACGGAGCTCACCAGCGGCGCGCAGAGCTCGGTCATGGCGGCGACGGTGCGGCGGCTAGCTAGAGCTACGCGAAGGGACAGAGGGGGAGCTGGGGCTTACAGTGCGGCACACGGTGGCCCTCGAGTGAACGGGAGCGCAGAGGAAGACCGGCAGTGACGGGATTCGCCGGTGTTCAGGAAGAAGAGGGGCGGCTCTATCTGCTCGTCGTGGAGCTCCCCGGCGCCATCCAGAGACACCGGAGGTTGTGGAAGACGACGGCGGAGCTCCTTGGCACATTCAGTGGACACGGGGCCGCCGGTGGCCGCGGGGACGACGGAGTTGCGGCGGCGAACGCGCTTGGTTGCGCGGATCTGGGGAAGCAGAGGGAGAGGCGAGCGAGGGGGAGAGAGGGAGAGTGGCAGAGGAAGCCAGGGAGGACGGCTCGGCTCCTCCTTATCCTCTCCAGCTCACTGTTTCGTTGGTGGCGTCGGCGTGTTGCGCGCTCGGTGGCGCGCGCGCGCTCGGCCAAGGCGCCGGCGACACGCAGGAGGGAGGTAAGGGGAGATGGGCCTGCTGGGCTGGGCCAGTGCACTGTGCACTTGGTCCAGTCCAGTTTAAGCCTTTTCCTTTTTCTTATTTTCTGTTTTGCTTTTTCTTTTATTCTTTTCTGTTTTGAATTAGTTAGGGCACTTTTGCACTTTTGTAAAATGTAGGACTTGGTCCAAATAATGCAATGCAATAATACCCTTCACCAAAAGCTGGTTTGGACAGATTTGGATTTCATTTTTAAATTGAAATGATTTTAATAGCATTAAATGTTGCTGTTTTGGTGCTGTTTCAACTGGTTTGAGTCACATTTCTAACTCCAATCTTATTGATGATGGTTTTATAAATGTTCCTGGATTATTTGCCAATTAATGAACATTTTTCCAACAGTGTTTGATCAGCTTCATATTTCACTTTTGAATTTGAGTTGATTTTCAGAATTGAATTTGAATTACTTTGACTAATCACTATGTTTAAGCACTGCAAATGATGTGACTTGGCATTATTAGCAGCTGATCAAAGTGGCTATTACACAGGGGTGTTACAGATGTGATCGGCATGTTTGCCCACCAATTGAAATTCTCGTCATCAGTGATGTCCACATCAATGGCGTTAAATTGAAATGTGGATCTTGTATCACTCACAATCAATTATGAGAGATATTGATTTGAGTGGGAGCGCAATTTAGAATTAATTCTTTTAATTCTCAGTGCAACTAATTTTGAACACTGTCTAAGTGTGTTTTGCATAATAGTTATAGAAGAATGGCTCGCATTTCCACCTTCCCTGTTAAAATTGAATATCTGGTTAAAACTTTACGGTTGGTAACGTAATGTGAGGATTGTCCTCAAGAGTGCCGAGAAGGACTTTGTCCTATCGCATGCTTTCGGTTTTCTCCCGCTAATGCTATGGATCATGTGACTCTCGTCCTTCAATCCAAAATCTAGAATTCCGTTTCAGTCAAGTGCAATATGTTTGCTTCCATGAGACCCGAACTTCAAAAGTTTGGGATAGTTATGTGATATTCATGGAACTGAAAATTATTTTTAGATACAAACAAAGCAATGTTTGTTTGCAAACTATTAGTAAAGGTGTTTACTATGCATTAGACTGATAAGAAAGGGATCCGGAAGAACGCCTGTCATATGATGAAAGGTGAATAAAACAACAACTTAAAGAGAAAGGAAGTGTCTGAAGGGTGTTAGTGAAACTTTCACGCCTAGGAAGTCCGGGGCTAACGCCACTCTTAAGTTGGGTGCTTCTTCTGAGAGTAGGAGAAATACTAAAAGTTAAACTGTTAGAAGTATAAAGGCAGAAAGGAAGAAGACTGGAATATCCAGCTCATGTATGAATGTCATACAAGTTTTTGATGTATAGAAGGCTGGTCAAAGATATAGTTCTTGGGAATTATGGTTAAATATGTTAATCACTAATTCTTGGGTATTGTGAGTTAATCACAAAGATACCCGCTCGATTGCATTCTGTTGCAACTCGATGTAAGAACTACTATGGCCTGAAAGACTAGCCAGGAATGAGGTTAAGATACACACAGGGAACATAGTAAATGTTACTATGCCTTCCATCGGTGTATTCCCTATGTATTTACTTTCATAATTCATTTTAGAGTTTCACACTCTAGCCCTTTGCATAAGGTATCTTGCAAGAAGGTTGTTCATAAGAGAACTTTTGATGTTCGGTGTTATGAATAACATAAGGGCCATACTTTCATTATGAATGAGATGTATGTCATGAATATTGATAATAATATATTACCTCTGTGTTTACTTTCATAATTCATTTTAGAGTTTCATACACTCTAGCCCATTGCACAATGTTGTTGCAAAAGGGTTGTTCATAGAAAAACAATTGTTGTTTAGTATTATGAATAACATGAAGGGCCATGCTTCCATCCCAGATGGGATGTATGTTATGAATATTGACAGTAATATGATACATCCATGACACTGACGCTAAATGTCGCAAGACTAAAAAGAATACCACACATGTGTGGCACTGCATTTGGTCACATTGGAGAAACCCGCATGGAAAATTCCATTATGATGGATTTTAAAGTCGTTTGATTTTGAATCATCTGACACTTGCAACTTTCCTCTGAAAAGTGAAGTGACTGAAATAACGTTCACAGGCCATAAGGAACGAGCAACAAACTTATTGGTGATCATACATTATGATGTATGTAGTTCAATAAATGTTGTTGCAAGTAGTGGATTTATCTATCTTCAGAAATGACTCAAGTAGATATATGGATATTTACTTGATGAGACATAAGTCTGGATCTTTTGAAATCATTCGAAAGGTTTTCAAAAATGAAGAAGAAGTTATTGTAACAAGAAAATTATGTTTCTACAATTCGATTGCAGAAAGGAATTTTTGAGTTACAAGTTTAGCGAATGTCTGATGGGTTGTGAAAGGGGTTTCATAACTTGCACCTCTCGGAACACCACTGCAAGTGGAAAGTCCGTGAAGATGTAATCGAACCATTTATGACATGGTAAGATCAAAGATGACATAAATAAATTTGCCATTATCCCTTTTAAAGTGATGCTTTAGAGACTGTGGCTTTTTACACTGAAAAGAGCTCCATCGGGTCTATTGAAATGACGACATGGTATGGTACGCCCAACCATATTATATCTTTTCTTAACATTTGGAATATGGGGCTTGTGTAAAAGGTTACAAACCTATTCCAAATAAGACAAGTGCTACTTTGTAGGTTATCCCAAGTAATTGGGTATTCCTCCCTCACTATACCGAGGCAAATAGGTTTGCCACAAAGAACGGTATGCTTTTTGAAGAAAATGGTTCTTTCAAAAAGGTGAGTGGGAGAACAATGCAACTCGACAAGATAACAGTATCTTCGTCATCAGATCAAAGAAAAGAGACCTTGGAAGTAATTTTAGAGTTTCCTACTGTGACTGATACGGAAGTCTCTACAATAAAATGTATGGACTTCGGTCGAACTTGCAGCTGAACCACGTAGGCAAGGCTCGTGCAAACCTCTCAGGTGCGCAAACGAGATATTATTGTTAGACAACAGTATACCTACGATACACAAGGAAGCGTTGATGGGCCCTGACTCCGGAATTGGCTAAATGCCAATACAATCCGAGATAGTTTCCATATAAATGTTTCAAGATTAAAATCTTGATACACCTTTCGGAAGACTTAGAGTCTAACGAATATTTATGGAACTAAAAACTGATACGGATAAAAATGTTTTATCCATAAAGCTCGACTTGTTGCAATAACAAGTTCAAGGAGTTGACTACGATGAGGTTGTTTCACCGTAGCGATGCTTAAAGTCGGTTCGGGTTGAACTAGCAATTAATACATATTTCAAATCATGAGATATGAAACAAGGATGACAAAAGGATTTCCATCTGATGGAAATGAAACCAAGGACTTGCATGTGTTACAGTCCAAGGTATTTTGTGAGTCCAGAGGATGCTAGTAAGGGTGCAAACTTCAGAGTTCCAGCGATGGACAGGCGAGAGCAAAGTGGAGTCGAAATCTTCGTATTTTGATGAAATGGTCAAAGGAGTTTGACTTCATCAATGGGTAACGAAGATGCTTGTAATTTAAGAAAGTAAGTGGGAGCCTAATAATATTTCTAAAAACCTTGTGTGCTTGACACATTGTTAATTGGAAATAAAATTCTTGACACGAATTAGGACTTCATTTGAAAATAAGTTTTTTGATGAAGTGCTTGGGCTAAATAGCCTCAATATTAGGCATGATGATCTATGGAGATAGATTTACCTAATGGGGCTAAGCAATAAATACATATTGACAAGATGCTAAAACTTTTTAGCATTTAAAACGCCAAGGAGTGATTCTTGCCGAAGTCACATGGAAAGAGTTTTTGCAAGACTCGGTATCCCAAAAACACTGATGAGCAAAATACATGATGGAGATTCCACACACCTTCGTGTTTGGATTAATCATGTATTCCATGGTATGTAAAACAACCAAATATGTCCAATACTCCAAAGTTGTTGCGAGTATAGATACCAAAGTGATCAAAAGTACTGATCATGGGACAACAGTGAAAGATGTCATTGAGTACTAGAGTAGTATTGATGACATGTTTTCTCGCAAGCAGAGATTATGAAGTGCTCGTTGTAAGTAAGTGCTCGTTGTAAGTAATTACATCGATACAGTCGTCATCAATGCTCCATGCGATTTTCGATTTAGATTGAGGGTTTTGTGTAACACACAATGTGGTGGCACAGTTAGTTGGAAAAGGTTTCCAAACAAGTTATTGTGGCGAATTCTGTAACAGAGGCGAAGTATGTTGCATCTTTTGAAGCGACAAAGAAGATGTTGAATCATATAGTTCATTCATGAACTTAGTATGGTTCCAAGATGGCTTTTGTCAATGGGACACTACTGCAGGTAGTTGCTCCATAAGTTAGTCTGACGAATCCAGGTTCGACCTGTGATTCACATACATACAAAGCCAAGTCCACACAAAATATGAATTTTGTGAAAGCGTAAAAATGCGAGGATACGCAAAGATACACACGGAGCTGAAGTCGTCAGATCCGTTGGATATCAGGCTATACCACATGCGAAGCATATTTACACCGGTGTGCCACAGGTGTGAAGTGCATTAGCATTAACTAGATTATTGACTCTAGTGCAAGTGGGAGTCTGTAGGAGATATGCCCTAGAGGCAATAATAAATGTTATTGATTATCTCCCTGTTCATAATTAGGTTTATGTTCCATGCTATAACTGCTATGGTTCTCGAGTCTACAATAACCACGAGGCTCGGAGGAAGACTCATATGCACGTGTGTAATAATAAACGGTAAAATGTATTCCTAGTCTGGCCTCTAAGACTAGCTCAAGTGTTGCATGATGGTTCTGTTTTCCTGATCATGGGCATGTCTATGCCAGCAACTTTTGAGGGCACAATGTTAGAAGAACATTTGTGTTGAATCGACCCGAATTGATGTTATGCTATGAGATTCATTCGTCACAAGTTAATGGTTAATAACACAGAGATGGTTAACGTTTGCATGATTCCTCAGACCATGAGAGTATCGAGTTTCTTCATGCTTGATTCATGAACTTTGGGGTTTGTTAAACGTCATCCGTAACTGGATGGCTATTACGGCGGCTTACGGGTTCATGGGAAAGTATGTCAAGTAACTTGATAGCTCAAGATTGGGATTTGCTCCTCCAACGATGGAGAGATATCTCTGGGCCCTCTCGGTGTTACGGTATCCATCATCGTCTGGCCAGACACAGGGTGATTTGATCACAGGGATGCCGGAACACGGTAACGAGAAAGGAGAACAATACCGGTAACGAGGTAACTGGCATAGTGGACAAGGAGTTGATCCACAGGGATGCCAACATGTCTCACCTCGGGTATTTGTAACATATCGCGAAGCAACAGGAATAGCACACGGCAACTGGAGGTTCACTCGAATATTCATTCGTGTGGGTATAGGGGTCAATATGGGTGTCCACGGCTCCGATGTTGATCATTGATCGGAAGGGGTTCCAGGTCATGTCTATACTTCACCGAACCTATAGGGTCACATGCTTAAGGGTCATCTATCTGCTGAATTCTAGACAGGGAGTCTGAGAGAAAGTTTTCGGAAAAAGTTTTTCGGAGACATCGGAAAAGTTCCGACAAGAGAGGTCACCGGATGAGTTCCGGTGATACTGAAAAGTTGTTTCAGAGGATACCATAAAGTCCAAATTGGTTTCGGCACATGCCTGATAATTCTTGGAGGGTGCCAGAATCATTCTGGAAACTTCTGGGAATTTTCCGGGATGAAAACCGGAAATGTTCCGGAGCTGCCGGAACCGCTTCAGATGCTTTTCGCAGATGAAATCACTAATCTGGAATTATTCTAGAACGCGTTGAAAATTATTTTAGTGGGTACTAGAAATGTTCTAAGCCCACATAAATATTTTCAGTTTGAACGAACGCTGAAAAATGTCATCATGAATAGTGAAAGTGCTTTTTGGGATTTTTTATGGAAAGCACCTTTTGGGAAATTTCCCAAAAGGCTTCTAGAAGCCTTGGGCACTAAGGAAGCCCCCTTGGGGGCCCCCCCAAGGGGTGGCCGGCCATGGAGGGTGGAGCTCCATGGAGCTCCACATGGCACTCCTTTTTGCTTTATTCTTTATGTAAATGACATAAAGTGGGGGTACTTTTGGTATTTGTGAATGCCAACTTTACCCCTTGGCTTTCCTATAAATAGAGGAGAGTGGGCTGCCCACAAACCTCATCTCTTCTCACATACAAGTGCCATACAATAATCTGGCTTCTCTCTTCCTCCCCGCGAAATAGTTTCGTAGAGCCGAAAGGCTGTCTGGGTTCCGGTGGGAACTAGTTCTGGACGGCGAAGCCCTGCCGGATAGATGACACCGTATGTGTGCAACTCTGTAGAGAGGTCGTAGTTTCGATCTTAGTGCCCGAGGGGCTGTTCATGAGTGCCTCCCGAAGGGCTGTCCGAGTGACCGTCCGAGTTTCGAAGGTCCTCCCGAAGGGCTGTCCGCGACACCGTCCGGGGGACTGTCCGACCGCCTCCCGGAGGGCTGTCCGAGTGGCGCATGAGGGTATACATCCTCGCGGTTGGGAGGTTGTAAATCCTAACTGCGGGGATCTGCACCGCCGATCGTCATCGACTCTACTTCCGCTGCGCTACGAGTCGGTAACGAAAATGATCAAACCTGTATGCAGTCTCCATAGTGGTCCTGGGCTGGTGCGTAGGTCGGAAATTTTTTGTTTTCTGCTGTGTTACCCAACAGTTCGGTACTTGATCGGAACGGATCGTGAAGGTGTACGACTACATCAACTACGTTGATAAGCTTCCGCTTAGCGATCTTCAAGGGTATGAAGATGCTCTCCCCTCTCGTAGCTATACATCTCCATGGATAGATCTTGCGTGTGTCTAGAAATTTTTTGTTTTTCCATGCAATGTTCCCCAACAGGTTTGTCCTAAATGGTCATTCCCTTTCTGGGAAGGCTGCAGCTATAAATAGCCACTCCGCACCAACGTAATTCGTTGGCTGCTTCGCTTGAGATTTTGAGAAGATTGTTCGAGCATCCCTCTCTGAGAGATTTGAGTTTAAAATCCACCGAGAGAAAATCAAGAGCCAAAACTTAGATAGTGGTTGAGCATCACAGTAGATCTGAGTTGAGAGTTCTTGTGCCTACTACTCTTGAGAGCTGCTAATTCCCTAGACGGTTAGGTGTCTGCTTGAGTGATGAAAAGTAATTGTCATCTCCAAGTCAAAGTCTTCAACAACCAAGAGTCATTGTGGTTTGCGAAGCAAGTCTGCTGAAGGTTTGGAGATCGTCGAGAAGAATTTACCACGAGTGAAATCAAGTGAAGTCTGATCAACTTCACATTGAGGAGAATAGGACGGAGAGAAGTTTGCTTCCGTGTTCAATCACGAGTCCCTCCAACCAGACGTAACTCTTTTGTAGAATAGTGAACTGGTCTACCAAATCTCCTGCCGCCATCAAGCACCAGTGGTTATTTCGCAGTCCGTATTTACCTCAATAATTCCTTCTCGGCTGAATTGTGTTTCATGTGTTGTTATTCGGTTCAATCGCTTCTGATCACCATTCGTGCAATCCCAACAGTACTGTGACAATGTTGTGTAGTATATTTATGTTTGTTGTTCTTAAGGTTGTTTGTGTATATATGTTCGTCTGTTATTCATCTAGTGTTACTTTGTCATTCAACTTAGCTTGTCATTGTTGAATATTTCTCAGTAGTCTGCATGAAATTGTTTCGTACCGAGTGTGTTGTTTGTTGTGCGTCATCTCATCTATGTTGTTAATCTTGTTTCGGTTCGTTGTTACCATCTTTATACTGAGAGTTCTGTGTCACTACACCCGCAAGATCATCATCTCTTTCATTGAAAGTTTTGCCTGATCTTTATAGTTCATCTAGTTTGGGGCTATTTGGTTGCCACTCTGAGAAAACTTACCTGGTCACAAGCAAGCCGAACACTAGCCTGAACCTTGTTTGGTTGGCACCCTGAGCCATTTCTCCACTAGCCTGACTTGAACGCACATGCACGCGATTAGCCTGAGCCAGGCGAGCCAAATAGGAGGCCCGAGTTTTCTCAGGTTTGGTTGGCGACCTGAGTGGTGCCTGAAAAAAATATGCGCCTAACTGTAGCCTGAAATTTCTATGCTTTTTGCCTGACGAGGCAACCATGGTGAGATGTTGTTTGAACTTTTTTTAACACAGTACAATCAAAGTCTCTCACATACAAGAGCATACACTCATTTCTATGAACGCATGTATGCACACCAATGGTTCATGCATGTACTCTCTATGCAGGTAGCAGTTAATGGGTGATATCATCTTTTATTCTCTCAGCCTCAGGCGTGAACCAAACAACATCTGGATGTGCGTGCGTGCATTCATAGAGGGTGAGTGTATGATTGTGTATGTGAGCGACTTTGATGTACTATGTTAAAAAAGAACCAAACAACATCTCACCATGGTTGCCTCATCAGGCAAAAGGCATAGAAATTTCAGGCTACAGTCAGGCGCATATTTTTTCCAGGCACCGCTCAGGTCGCCAACCAAACCAAACAACCCCTTTATCTTCCTATGTGCTTTTCTGTCTTGGATTTAGTTCTTGCCTACCTTGTTTTTCCGTTGTGCTGTACTGAGAGTTGTCAAGTTTCGAAAGAAATTCTGAATCTCTCATTCACCTCCTCTAGTCGATATACTCTTGATCCTACAAGGTCAATAGCCACCATTACAACAAGCGATACTATCTAGATGATGGTATCTATCCTCAGTGGGCAACTATTGTGAAGGCAATCTAGGAGCCCATAGGAGAGAAGAGGGTTAGGTTGGCCCAAGAACAAGAGAGTGCTAGAAAGGATGTCGAGCGTGCTTTGGGTGTGCTCCAATCTCCATGAGCTATTGCTCGGCACCCTGCTAGAACATGGAGCAGTAAGAAGATGTGAGAGGTGATGGCATGTTGTGTATCATGCACAACATGATCATAGAGAATGAGTGTGATGACAACTTTTTTGACCAACGAAAAAAAATCCTTCACAAATTGGTTCAAAGTTGGGGGGCCCCAGGAACACGTATAGCTCCGCTATTGTGGAGCGGCAACATATGCACAATTCACCTAATTTCATCAAGAAACGCGTGATTGGACAACTCGCATTCAACTTCACGATGATTTGGTTGAGCATACGTGGACTCACATATGAAATCAATAGATGTGTCTGCTCTTTTTCTTTCATTGTATTTGCTACAGTTTCAAATTCATTTGGTTGTAAACTATGCGATTTTTTATTGTGTTGTAATAAAACTATTTGACATATTTGTTTGATTGTGAGCAGTGTTTCATTTAATTTACATGTATAGAATCTCCAATTTGACAAAAGAAAAAGGGTTTGGCCGGTCTAAATGGGTCGGTCGGCTGGGCGCATCGTTTAAATTCGTGAGGATAAGACTGAACAGCAGCTAAAGTAACAGCATCGTTTAAAACTGACAAAACGCACGTCCGTCTGCGTCCCTTTGTTTGAACGCGATGAGCCTGAAAATGAGAGCATCGTGCGTCGCGATTTTGTTGGGCTGTAAAAACCCACACTTTGCTCGACGTGTGTCGGTCGATCTGTTCGCAGCCTCGACACCGTCGGCCCCGCCAGCCATCCCCGTCCTCAATCACCGCACGACCATCCCCGTCCCATGCTACCGGCATCCGTCAGCTTTAGTCAATAACCGCAGGCAGCGCTGATGCAATCATGCAAACAACCAGACCGCACCACAAATCCATCCGCGTCAAAATCCCCTAATTATTAATTAGCTCGTCGCGCACTTCCCCGACTAACTCCAGATCGCCGCGGGGACGCGCAAACGGCACACACACCTCTCCCGCGGCGCCCGTTTCACCGTAGAGAGAATCCCTCCTCCTCCTCCTCCTCACTCCTCGCCGCCGCGGCATTTCCGCGAGCACCCTCCGCGCGCGGCGCCGCGGCCGCCATGGGCTCGCTCCCGGTGCTCTCCCCGCCGGAATGCGCGCCGCCTCCGCCGGAGGTGGGGCGGGCGACGGTGGCAGCGTCGGACCTGGCCGCGCTCTTCGACGCGCAGCGCCGCCACCTCGACCACTTCTTCGACCGGCTCGACATGCCGCAGGCGGCGGCGTTCGCGCAGGCGCTGCTGGACGCGCCCGGGGCCGTCTTCTTCACCGGCGTCGGCAAGTCCGGCATCGTGGCCCGCAAGCTGGCGCAGACGCTCGCCTCCCTCGGCTTCGCGCGCGCCGGGTTCCTGTCCCCCGTCGACGCGCTCCACGGCGACATCGGCTCCGTCTTCCCCGGGGACGTCCTCGTGCTGCTCTCCAAGTCCGGCGCCTCCGACGAGCTGCTCGCGCTCGCGCCCTGCGCGCGCGCCAAGGGCGCGCAGCTCATCTCCCTCACCTCCGCGGCCTCCGGCGCCGACTGCCCGCTCGCCGCCGCCTGCGACCTCAACGTGCACCTCCCGCTGCAGGGGGAGGTCTGCCCCTTCGGCCTCGCGCCCGTCACCTCCACCGCCATACAGATGGTCTTCGGCGACACCGTCGTCGCCGCCATCATGGAGGCGCGCTGCCTCACCAGGGACCAGTACGCGTCAAACCACCCTGCCGGAAAGATCGGAAAGACCCTCATCTTCAAGGTATACCTTCCTTCATCAGCAAGCTATCTGCTTTATGAACATTATTATCAGTTTTTGGCAATTCCGTGTGCAGCCACCGTATGGGACATCGGATCTAAAATCAGATCTTATAATTACTAAATTGTACTTGATACATTGCGTGTCGGTGGCCTTCTTTGTATAATTTCCCCTGGTGAAATGGTGAACGCATGATACGAAATGATTTAGCAATTTTGCCACTATCCAACCAACTTTTTGTTTCTATTTGTGAAGATAGACTTGTCACTATCTTTTCATGAGACGTCGTGGAGTTATAACGATGTGGTCTGCTGTTGATAAGTCGTTTTCGCCTTGTGCTCATGCAACAGCATAGATACTTCGCAACATAATCTTGCTTAGATGAATGCATGTTTTTACTTGTTCTGCTTAGTACTATTGTTAAAAGTGAAAGCAAGCCTACATCATTTTCCCAACTTGAAATGTTGTACACATGATGCGGCACATGCTCGTTATGATTTTGAAATTCTGTCACTATCCATTCAACATCTTGTTTCTATTTGCTGTTTCTTGTTGCCTTCTCTTTTATTTATGACACCTCTTGGAATTATAGCAATGTGGTCTGCTGTTGATAGGTCGCTTTTCCCTTGTGTTCATCAGATAACAAAAATACTTTGGCACATATTTTGCGTAACAATAGAATCATGCTAAACAGATGGATGCATGTTTTTTCCTTTCTTGTTTAGTAGTATAGTTACACAATTTAAAGCAAGCCTACATCATTTTCTCTTGACTGATAATATGTCGTCATATTAAAACACACTATATATTCATGCAAAGTTTGAAAAACTATTAGCACCATATTGAGTTTTACCTAAAATACGTATTCCTTTGGCCAGAAACGATAACAGATAATGATATGGTCATATAATGTGAAATACTTGCATCTTGTAACCATGAGAAGTTCTGTTATCCTTCAACCAAAACAATTGGTTCTTTTCTTGTGCATGTGGAATGTTCTTCAGGTAATAGTGTGTCAAAATCATAACCTGCAAAATTTCCCTGCAGGTTAAGGATGTCATGAAGAAACAAAATGAGCTTCCATTGTGCAAGGAGGGAGATATGATAATGGATCAACTTACTGAGCTCACTAGTAAAGGTTGTGGCTGTCTTCTTGTGGTTGATGATGAGTATCATTTGATTGGAACTTTCACCGACGGAGACCTCCGGCGTACACTCAAGGCAAGCGGGCCAGCTATTTTCAGTCTAACAGTTGGAGAGATGTGCAACAGGTCTCTGCTCAGTCTTTATATATGTCGTTATCTTTTCTAGTAGAGCCAGGATTTGGAAAACATTCTGGAATAATACTCTGGAAAATGGTAAACTGGGCAATAACATCCATGGCTGGTATCGTTCAAAAAAGATATCATCCATCTTTGGCATAAAGAACCTTTTGATACACTATGAAGTTAAGCACAAGTGTTAAAAATAAAACCGGTCATGAAAAGAGACTTTTATTTCTTTCCTCGCCGTTTAACAAGTGTTTCATTTTAGAATCACAGGAAATATATGCTAAATTTTATCATGTGCCCTAAATCTACAGATGTGTCATATTTTACCATATATGCTTAAATTACTCCAATGAGTATTCTGGTAGTTCATGATGAAACTGACTACTGGGTGTTCTGGTACAACTCCAGTTTCCTTTGTTCAGAGCTAGTTTCAGTTATTCTGTTCATTGGTCATTCTAGATGAATCTTTGATGTTCAACAAGTGAACTATCTACCTGCAATGGTTGTCTTCCACCTAGTAATGTTCCTTCTTTTCTCAGTTAAAGTGGTCTGATGCCCCAGATAGGATCTTGATAACTCAATAATGTACTCCTCGTTATTGTCCTGTGGTGCAACAAGATCTGGTAACAGAGAGTATTGTTGTCAGTCCTTGAACTGTTCTTGTCTTGTCCCAGTTAAGGACCACAGCTCCCATGAGGGCAGTGCTGATTCTGTGGACGTGAGAGGCAACAGCTTGCCAGTTGTTGCCTGTAGTGACCACCTGGTGGGGTGTTTTGAGCTGTCACTGAGATAGTGATTTGCCCAGCTGCTAGTGAGTGAGCGCATGCCTGGTGCATTGGTTGTTCAGTGTAACTCTTGTTATGCCCTGGGATTTGTTGGTTCATGGCAACATGCTACTGGCTAGCCACATTCAGATCTCAATGACCTCGTACTATGCACTCTGTTTCTCTAGCGTATTTTTGGTCACTTGATTAAGTTTCCCTCAAGATCCAGAGTACAAACAGCATTAGTTAGAAGTAGCTTTGAAGAATGTGGCATCATCTTGTTATAGAACTGACCAATTTTCTTCTGTTCTTTTGCATGTGTTCTCTTGGTATGCTTGATACGATCTAGAGCCCCACGCACTAACAGGCCTGCTTGACCTCTTTCAGGAACCCAAGGACAATCACCGCGGATGCAATGGCGGTTGAAGCCATGGAGAAGATGGAGTCGCCCCCTTCACCTGTGCAGTTCCTGCCTGTCGTCGATGACAAAAACGTCATGTCTGGGATCATTACACTGCATGGGTTGGTCTCCGCTGGATTGTAACCAATTCTTTGTGGTTCTTTGCGCCTGCTTGGTCCTCCCAAGACGTCAGATAAATTCTTGTGAATCTGATCGACATCGTCTTATCACTGTTGTAGCATCTGTAGTCTAGATATTTGAAGAGTATGCGTTGGAAGACACTACCCCCAGCACCACCCCATAGCCCCTGTGTATGTTTTGTTAGAGGAATATGTGGGACCTTGCTCGTTGGTTGTTCGAGTGGAGTTCTTTTTGAAGTGAAATAAATCTTGAGTTGCCAAATCTTATTTTCTTTTTATGCGTGTCGGAGGTATGTTTGCTGTAGTGTACCCTGTTTGTGGCAGATTTGTCACATGTTCAAATGACTCCAGCATCCCAACATTTGAATTTCACACGGGCCACATGATTGAACAGCCATTGAGGACATCAAAAGCAAGTTATAGCTTAAACTAGAATAAAGATTCACCCTGAATCTAGATGTACACTGAACAGACACAAGAGGTTTCATGGTGCTCTCATCCTAACTTCAATCTCCTGGGGTAACATAAAATCTGATAAAAGACAGTTCCCTAGTTTGACCACAAAAGAAACACAGTTCAACATCCCACATCTCCACACATTTCACTGGCGACCTGCGGTGGTGTTTAAAGCCCTCAGGCGATCTGCTGCGAGGAGGAAAGCTTCACCTGTCCCACTCGGAAGCTGGGTTTGGGCGCTCGAACCTAGGCTTGCTAGCTGAGGTCAAGATGCTTTGAGGGTGAGTCGACAGGGCTTGGTCCCAACCCATGATGTGCGGCAATGCAAACTGCACAAATACATCCATATATTGAGTAGTCCCATAAATGACAGTTTACATGTAATGTAATCGTAGAGAAGCAACAACAAAAATTGTTGTCAACAGCCTCAAGTTGCTTGTTATGACTCATGAGTCATCACTAGTATACAGTGATATACTTGAAAATCGCCTAAATAGAAAAGCACATATGAGCATCCGGGGCCAATGACCAAGTAACTTCGTGGAAGAGAATGAATTCATGGAGGATGCGGTGAAATAGAGCTACAATATAAGTTCAAGGACACCAAATCTAAGATATGCATTGCCAATATGTCGGTTAGTTGAACTGAAACTGTCGGTGATTCAGTCATCAGCAGGATTTAGGGTAGTCAGGATAACCCGATAATGATTCAGACTAGATCAATAGATGAGAATGGCAGCATGGAAACTTACACTCAATGCGGTGCGCATAACTGCAAATTCAGCTTTTGTTACAGGGACTGAAAGGCGCTCGTTGGTCTTTTGCACATTATTCAGAACAGCTGAAAAGAAGATTGTCATGTAACTCTTGCCAAAATCATTCAGCAACAACACAACAAAAAGAAGCTAGCAGAATAACACAACATACAGAGACAGTAGTGGACAAATAAAATTAGTTCTGTGCAGTGTGCGGAATAAATATGGTGAATAGGATGATAACTAAAGAGCAGAAGCATTCCCTTTTATCAGGCAGATGTTTCAAGATTTCAGAGATAAAATCCCTCAGAAGTCAAATTAATGTAGGAGATCGTACTTGGGCACATGGGCAGTGCACCAATATAATTCAAGTCAACTAACTCCTAGGCTCTGTTGAGCATTCTAGATTTAGGTTATGGCGGACTGGTGGCATAGCTTGAGCATTGTGTCATCTACAAATGTCAACTAGCCATAGGCAGGCACAAGGCCTTTTAAGTCATCTAAGGCACACTGAATACATCTTTTCAGAAAATAAAACAGACTCACGTAATGAAGAGAACAATTTCTTTGCTACTCTGAAAATGCCAAGGGATTGACATGAATAATTATGTCATTGTGTTCAGTTAATAAAATGGTTTTAGTCCACTGTTTGCTTGGTCCATGTAATAAACAGAGATTGGACATCCCAAAAATGATGTGTGCGTTTGGGGGGGAGGGAGGAATCAATTATTGAAAATAACAAAAACAAGGTACATTAGAACTTAGAGAGGCGATACGGTTCATAATGAAGTCACTTACTTATGTTAACGAAGTATCCATTGTCACTGCCAAGAGGAGTGATCGACAATGATTTTTTCACTTGGCCTTCATGACTGGTGAAACGTTGGTGTGGTTAGAAGGCTAAATTTAAGAGCACAAAACATCTGTATGTAACTTTTTATTCCTTGCACAATACTATTACAAACCTTGATTTCATGGAAGGATCATGAAAAAATTCACAAGATTCAGCAGACCCAAGACTTATCAAGCTTCCAACTTCAGTAGGTGACAGAGCAAAGAGCTGTATAAGAAATGTTCCAGATCCATAAAGCCCAATGTAATATCGAATTTTAGACTATGTATTCCTATGTTGCGCATACAAAAACAAATTTACAAAGAGGAACTTCAAAGCAAAAGAAGCAAGAGAAAAATCAAGATAGTAATTTTGGTCTTTGCTGCCAGCTAAGAGCCTATGAACAACAACAGAAAATAAAAAGCGTACAAACTACAAATGGTTGAACTAACTGCAGGATGAACCTTCCTTCCCTCTTGAATATTGTTATGTACATAGCTAATTCATGCCAAATGCAACTATTAATTTCATTGATTAATTGTAGCAAACATCCTGCAAGTTTGCTTACATTTTTATGGCTTACTAAAAAGTGCACACTTAATAGTATTTTAGTTTTACATCCAACATAAAGTAATAACAGTACAAGCAATGGTAACATATGCTTTGGAATCTATGAATATCAATCATAGAATTGATTTGGTCTTCAGTTCATGGCAAGAATATGGATACAATGGGGTAAGACTAGGAACTGGCCTGCTTGTGACCAGTTTCCACCAGTAGGAAATACCAAATACACAAGACAACATTTTACCTGTTTCTTTGTATAGTCGTACTTCCTTTGTCCAACTGCTGGGAAGAAGGTCAACATTACCGACCCATTTCTGTTCACTCGAGATCCTCCAGACTGACAACACACAAGAAATTATATATATTGGAAGGCATTGTGTGCTAGAAGGTTAGAAGTAGAACACAAAGATATAAAAGTAAACATACTTCGAGTTTGGTGAATAAAGGAAGAATAGGACTTATAGAAAGTGCAGCCTTTCCCTTGAACACAGTGTAGCTCGCAAACTTTTTAGCAGATGTATTCTCTGCAGATAAAGATGTTAACGTAATTAGCGCTTGAAACAGGAAGCATAAGAATAAGTATGTAAGCTAAGGTTGTACCCTCAACATTTGCAGCTGAAGTCGAAAGCGCATGCTTCAATGTCAACGAACCGCTCCAGAGAACATCTTTGAGGTCAGTGACTCCCCTAAAAAGGAGAAAGGAAAACTTATTGTACACTCATTGCAACTGGTCGGAAAACTGCACAACCATACTACAACAAAGAACTACTTGAGTCTCTGATTTAAATGTTGGGTAATGATCCGTCAGTTTAAATCTATAAGTCCGCCATGCTTTTCAAGATTCAAACTTCATAATATTTTTTACCAACAATTATTACAGCTATGGATAGGTTATGTGATAATATTTGGAGGTATTTTGTAAGTTGTAACGGTCATGATTTTGTGGTTATGAACAATATGTTGTAGAAGAAGCAGACATCAACCCTTACTTGTGGTTGTGGAGGGTGACATTAAGTGAAAGTGCACACTATACAAACCAACATAGCAAGAGTATTTAAGATATGATTCTCTATGTTTGTACATAAATACAAGAGAAATCACATAGGACGTACAAACAGACCGCACAATATTTAAGATGAGACCCTCTGTGTCTGTATATAAATACAAGAGAAATCACAAAGCATCTAAAACAGAAGGAAAAACTGAACAAGATTAAAATTGAGCGGGTAATGACAAATTGCTAATTTCAGCAGTGTCGTCACTTTTACAAGGGGATGGCAAGCAGCATCATGTTGAAATAATAATAACATCCCGGTATTAAACTTGGCACTAACAATGTACTGTCTTAGCTGATCATTATATCAGTGACGCATTTATGGACTTCGAACACTGATTAGCATATGACTATGATGGCCAAATTTGATCCTAACGGTATGACTAGGATGATTGTTTTCCAGCAAATGAAACAACATGGCAATATCCTGCCGCGATTTAAAGGGCAGAGAAATCAACAGGTAACCAACTCGTGCTCTGACCACGAGTCAACGCTTAAACCCTAAGAAAACCCCCCAGACACCTTTACGGCCACCCCAAAATAAAATCCCGAATGAAATCCCCCGAATCGACCGAACACGCCCGCTCACGGACTCGGTCGAGGGGCCGATTCGCATCAGCAAGCACACCAACCCTCAAAATCGGGACACGGGGACAGGGAAATGGTACCGCGGCGGCGGCGGCTAGGGTCTCCCATTTGGCGCGCGCGCGAGGCGGGGGTCGCGCCGAGCGGAGACGCGGAGGAGGGTTAGGGTTTAGGGTTTCGCGGCAGCTGACCTGGAGGTGGAGGGGAGGAAGCGGGAGAGGCGGAGCATTGTTGCTGCTCGTCCGTCGTTGGTCGCGCCCGAGCCCCCGGGGAATGGAAAAGCAGGCAAAGCAGGCGCCGTTCGTCTCGGGAAGAGCTGACGGCGTTTATAGGAGGAACCCGAGAAAATGGGCTGTGGCCCAGCCCAATGCCCATAACCCGCGACGATATTCAGTTTTTTTTTTGCTATGTGTGTAACGATATTCAGGTTGTAATCATTTCTCTCAACATGTGTGTGACATCACATATACATTCTAAAAAAACATGTGTGGGGTGTTTTCGTTAAATTGTGATGGAGCAAACATATATATTTAAAAAAAACAAAGACCATGTATCAAAGTTGGTCAACCCTTATAAAACAACCTTACAAAAATTAATTATACATAAGTTCTTGTGAAATCGATGTCATCTTTCTTCTACACCCGCCAGCAAAACGTCGTGAGTGAAGCTCGATGCCGCCTCTGAACCTCCAAAGGGCCACTAGAATCAGAGAAGCATTGTTAGCACGGTGGCCACGAAGTCGATGGTCGAAGATAGAGGACCCCGGCTCCCGGAAAAGAAGGTAACAAAGAGGACTGGACAACCACCTAGACCCCCCAGACATACGTCTTTTCCTTCCTCTCAACGGCGGTGGGCGGCTAGGGTGAAGATCTCGTTCCTTCCAGGCTCCTCTGACTAGCCCGTGGATTCACATCCCCTCTACATGCCGCTCCGGCAACCGGTGGTAGGGAAGCGAAACCCAGTGCGGCTTCGGCTATTAGTTTAGGTTAGGGTTTTTCAGTCCTCACTGGGGCAGTGCTTCATCTTTGAGATGGTCTTCTAGGCTTTGATCCTTCTCAAGTTTGTCCGTTAGGATGGAGTCGACGGGCCTCTGGTGTAGATTCCTTTCTTCTCCTTGGGTGACGAGGTTAGGGTTTCTCGTCATGCACGGCGACAACAATATCTGGTGTCAAGCACTTCGGATCGATTCAAGGGTTCAACAGCGACTCCAAGGAGCTGGTCCTTAGGGCCACATGCAGAAAGACTTCCCGGTTGTCATTGACAAGGTCAGCCCAACTCTTGTAAGGAAGCACTGACGCGTCAACGGCTCATTCTGGCGGTGTGATAACCCACAAGTGTAGGAGATGTTGGAGATATGCCCTAGAGGCAATCATGTATAATGATATTTCCTATGTGTTTATGAATAAAGATAGTCCTTGGACATTATCAATGATGCGTATCAGCAAGTATGTGACTTGTTTGTGGGACTATGCATTGTATGATGACTGTCCTAAAAGGTCCCTAGTCGAAAGGGCTGTGTGGACATGCAGCCGACTAGACTAGCATATGATACGGTCGATGGCTTGGTCTCACTGGTCATGAAGCATTCGATGCTAACCGGATAATATGGACTTGGAAGGATCTGGTCGGATTCGACGTAGTCCGATCCGAGTCGGACAGACCCAAATATGAGACGCAGCGATATGTCATCTGTGAGTCTCTAGTACAACATATGTTCTATGTCCTAAGACCTGAGTTGGCGCATTTACTCGGGATGGTGACAGACCTGCTTTGGGCCGACCAAACGCTACTCCGTAACTGGGTAGTTACAAAGGTAGGTTTCGGGCTTATCTAGACCCATCCGCGAGACATGGTCGAGCAAGATGGGATTTGCCCCTCCGATCAGGAGAGATATACTCTAGACCCCTCGTGTAATCCGACCAAGATAAGCATGGCCATGTGACAGGGATTATGAGATAATCCGGTTAGTGGTCGACATCACTGGAACGAGAAAGAGGTCAGGATAGCACAAAGATGACAGACTCGCCTTGAGCCCGACAACATATATCGTGTGGCAACGAGAACAGAAGTGTGACTTGTTGTACAAGTTCGCCAACCGGCTTCATTGTCTACTTGGTGGTCGGCACGCCTTACTAGAGGCCGCTACCAACCGAGCAGGTCGGAGGTGATCCGACCTGCGACCAAGCCGACTTGAACCTAATGGGTCGCGCGCTTAAGGGAAGGAACCTGTGAGGCCGGATCAGACTCCACGAGTCAGATGTGATCCTACTCGGACTCGGATCTAGGCCGAACAGATTTTGGGCTTTAGGGTCCGTGCGAGGCCCAACTGTTGAGCCCGCGACGGACGCCTATATATAGTGGAGGTGCGGCACACTCATTTGGTTGATCGCTTCGGCGCCGTCACTAGGTCTTGCATGTGTTGCGAATAGCCACCTCCACTCGCCGCCGACTGTGTGATCGGACCTAGCAGTCCGTCGCACGGTGTTCCTCCTGCACGTGCGGATGCCGTTAGAGGCGGTGCACTTGCGCCGCTCCGGCAAACCTATACGTGGGATCCGACGCCCGGCTGTTCGAGGGAGATCGGACGAGGAGGAGACGATCCACGCGGACGCGCTGCCCCAACTCTTCTTCCGCTGCACGGCACTTCGCGTCTTGTCGGGGGGATGACCCCCGGGTAGGCCCAAGACGGCAAACGACGCTTCAAAACATCGGGGCGACCAGCGCCCTGGTCCGGCTGCCCGGCCGGTTCGCCATCCCGGCTGCCTGGCCGGCTCCCCGTCCGGCTGCTCCAGCCGGCCTGCTACGTGAAGTCAACCGCAACTTCGACCCGACACCGACAAGACAACCGTACCATGGACAATATTGATGATAAAGCAAACACTATAGCCTATGTCATGTGTCACTTCGCTGCGCTCCAATAGCGGTGCACTATAGCCTACATCATGCATCACATCATATGACTTTCCAATAGTGTAGTGGGTGTGTGGGCCACCCCTTGTCCCTGGGCACTAGTATATAAAGTGACCCAGGGGAGGCCTCACACCCACAACCTCACTTAGCCACAAAGCACCCATCCATCCATTCTCTCACGGTCACACTTGGCCAGGCACATACGGACACAAGCTCCACCACGGCCTCTTGTCCACACACACTCACGCATGCATACGTCCATGCTACACTGCTACTAGTGCTAACTTCACTCATGCAAACACTTGTGCTCACACACATGAAGCTAGCAGCCCCTGGCTCTCTTCTCAGATATAGCTCCAGGAGCAACTCTGTACTTCTACATATACACTGCATATATCATCAGACATGCAGGAGTAGTGGTGTTACCTCCACATGAGGGCCCCGAACCTGGGTAAACCACCGCGTGCTGCTTGCCCAATCCCGTCCCTTGATCTCCACTGCAGCCTTGCCCTCACCTCAAGCCACCCCGTGGCATCTATCGTCTCGCGAACCCACCCGCGAGATAACCACGACACGTCTAGTGGTAACGATCTGTGATCCATCTCCCGTAGCATGTTCTTGGATGTTCTGCGCGTAGGAAAATTTTAATTTGCAGTCGACGCACCCTACCGTAGATCCCAACAGGGGATCGTTTGTAGCCTTTCTCGATAAATAAGATTGTCGAACTCAACGAGGAGCTAAAGGTAGAATTTGTTGGTTTCAAGGAGTTTATGTGTTGGCCAAGGTGCTTTTCAAGGAATTATCCAAAGATTGGTCATGTCAGAGTTGAGCTTATTGCAAGCATGTCTTGAAGAAGAAGATTGTGTGATCATTCATGTTTACCTTCAAGACAACATCCAAATGAAGAGAGTTGGAAAGATTCAAGGTTGATCAAGACTAAGAATAGAGAGTGATTCAAGTTGATCAACACACAAAGCGTAGAAGATGTACCGAGTGGGATCATGTGATCCCACGGTTTGGTAAGTATTGTCCATTACGCTTTGTGTACTAACCCATGGTCTACATGAGAGTTCTATGTGGGGTTAGGTATGTTTCCATGGGTTTGCGTCAAGATGAAGATCTCATACAACCCATGGAGGATGACATCAAGTGGTGATCGTCATCAAGATTGCGGTGTGCAAGTTCAAGTGGAGCATCACAAAGAGATCATCCTTGAAGCTTGCCGTCCATTCTGGTGTCAATGGACTTGTGAAGATGTGCCGAAGAGTGGCTCACCCATAGTGGAGTATGGGGGAGCAATCAACTAGTCTTCATCGAGCCAACGCAATCAAGAAAGGTGGTCCAACTTGAGGGAGTCAAGATCGTCATCATCTAGCTCAAGTGGACTATGTGCAAAGCAAAGGTTGAAGGAAATATGCCCTAGAGGCAATAATAAAGTTGTTATTTTATATTTCCTTATATCATGATAAATGTTTATTATTCATGCTAGAATTGTATTAACCGGAAACTTGATACATGTGTGGATACATAGACAAAACACCGTGTCCCTAGTAAGCCTCTACTAGACTAGCTCGTTAATCAAAGATGGTTAAGTTTCCTAACCATAGACATGTGTTGTCATTTGATGAATGGGATCACATCATTAGGAGAATGATGTGATGGACATGACCCATCCGTTAGCTTAGCATATTGATCGTTCAGTTTTATTGCTATTGCTTTCTTCATGTCAAATACATATTCCTTCGACTATGAGATTATGCAACTCCCGGATACCGGAGGAATACCTTGTGTGCTATCAAACATCACAGCGTAACTGGGTGATTATAAAGATGCTCTACAGGTATCTCCGAAGGTGTTTGTTGGGTTGGCATAGATCGAGATTAGGATTTGTCACTCCGAGTATTGGAGAGGTATCTCTGGGCCCTCTCGATAATGCACATCATAAGAAGCCTTGCAAGCAATGTGACTAATGAGTTAGTTGCGGGATGATGTATTATGGAACGAGTAAAGAGACTTGCTGGTAACGAGATTGAACTGGGTATGAAGATACCGACGATCGAATCTCGGGCAAGTAACATACCGATGACAAAGGGAATAACGTATGTTGTCATTACGGTACGACCGATAAAGATCTTCATAGAATATGTGGGGACCAATATGAGCATCCAGGTTCCGCTGTTGGTTATTGACCGGAGAGGTGTCTCGGTCATGTCTACATAGTTCTTGAACCCGTAGGGTCCGCACACTTAACGTTCGATGACGATTTTGTATTATATGAGTTATGTGATTTGGTGACCGAATGTTGTTCGGAATCCCGAATAAGATCATGGACATGACGAGGAGTCTCGAAATGGTCGAGTGGTAAAGATTGATATATAGGACGATGGTATTCGGACACCAGAAGTGTTTCGGGATGCACTGGGTACTTATCGGATCACCGGAAGGGGTTCCGGGCACCCCCGGCAAAAGATATGGGCCTTATGGGCCAAGAGGGGAAACACACCAGCCACAAAGGGGCTGGTGCGCCCCCACCATATGGGCTGGCCAAATTGGAGAAGGAAAGGAAAAAGGGAATAGGATTCCCCCTTCCCCCTCTTCCCTTCCTACTCCGAATAGGAATAGGAAAGGGGGAGGCCGAATTGGGAGGACCCCAAGTAGGATTCCTCCTACTTGGGGCGCCCCCTTGGCTGCCTCTCCTCCCCTCCAACCTATATATATGTGGGGGGGGCACTGCTAGAAACACACATCAAACATTGTTAGCTGTGTGCGGTGCCCCCCTCCACAGTTTACGCCTCCGGTCATATTCACGTAGTGCTTAGGCGAAGCCCTGCGCGGATCACTTCTCCATCACCGTCACCACGCCGTCGTGTTGACGGAACTCTCCCTCGACACTTTGCTGGATCAAGAGTTCGAGGGACGTCATCGAGCTGAACATGTGCAGAACTCGGAGGTGCCGTACGTTCGGTGCTTGATCGGTCGGAACGAGAAGAAGTTCGACTACATCAACCGTGTTAACAAACGCTTTCGCTTTCGGTCTATGAGGGTACGTGGACACACTCTCCCCTTCTCATTGCTATGCATCTCCTAGATAGATCTTGCGTGAGCGTAGGATTTTTTTTGAAATTGCATGCTACGTTCCCCAACAAAGGTTTGCCCTTGATAGGTTGATGTTTTACCGGTCTCATGGTGGTAGTTGAGAGACCGGGTTATAGGACAGTTACCGTACTATCAAGGGGGGCTCTCGATGAGTAGCTTGATCGTATCGTTCATAGAGAGCTCAAACCATTGCATCCTTGCATCATATTTCTTGGTTCTTGTTTGGTATTTCTCTTGGTGAGTTTTAGAGCTTATGCTCATCTTCTTGACAAGCTCGAGTTCATCGAAAATGGAGTTCACATACATCTTCTATGATGTTTTCGATGTTGGAGGTTATGCCGGTTCTTCTCGGTTGGAGGTTTCACTCCTCTATATCTTAGGCATACCTCCCCTGCCTCTTCTTACTATAACTAGCCATTGTTTGGATGCTTCTCGTTGCCATCTATCCAACAAGCTTGAGTTTGCTCAATTTGGAGTTCATTTGCAGAAGTTGTGGCAGTTTAGGCTTTATTGCATCCTCTGTTTTCTCTGTTGTGTTCCTGAAAGCCTTAAGCGGTAGTACCGCTCTCTAGAGCGGTAGTACCGCAACCCTGTGCCACGCGTAATACCACTGCTTCTGGGGATGCATTTTTTCGTGTCGAGTTTCGTGGTAGTAGAGCGGTAGTACCTCTTATAAGCGGTACTACCTCTCCCCATGAGCGGTACTACCTCTCTGGGCAGTACTACCTCTCCACCCGAGCGGTACTACCTCTCCGGGCGGTACTACCTCTCCCCAGGGCGGTACTACCTCTCCCCAGTGCGGTACTACCTCTCTGGCAGAACTACATCTCATGTTTTTCTCTCTCGTTGGGCTGTTTTGACCGTGCTAAGCGGTAGTACCGCTCCTCCGAGCAGTAGTACCGCTTGTGCATGACCTGAGTGCATAACGGTTGGATTCAGGGGTGCCTATAAAAGGGGGTCTTCTTCCCCAATGAACCTTATCTCTTTAGCTCATGTTCTCCCCCCATTGTTGACCTTCTTCGATCTTGCTATCTCTCAATCCCTCCATGGATTCTTGCTAGTTTTGGGGGGGAAAGAGAGAGGAGATCTAGATCCACATTTCCACCAATCACTTTCTCCTCTATGTGAGGGGAACCCCTTGGATCTAGATCTTGGAGTTCTCCTTCTTGTTCTTCTTCTCTTTTTCCTCCATAGCTTTCGTTGCTTTGGTGGGATTTGAGAGTGAGGGACTTGGGCACTCCGTGTGCCCTTGCCATTGCATTAGTTGCATCGGTTTGAGTTCCCCGCGGTGATACGTGGAAGTTACAAGTTGAGAAGCTTATTACTCTTGGGTGCTTTGTACCCTAGAGCTTGTTCCTCTTGGGTGCTTGGGCGCCCTAGACGTTGGTGGTGTTCGGAGCTCAATCATTGTGGTGTAAAGCTCCGGGCAAGCGTCGGGGTCTCCAATTAGGTTGTGGAGATCGCCCCGAGCAATTTGACCGGTTCCGGTGATCGCCCCAAGGGTTGCCAAAGTGTACGGGTTCAGTGACCGCCCCCAAGGGTTGCCATTTGTACGGGTTCGGTGACGGCCCTCAAGGGTCCCTTAGTGGAATCACAGCATCTTGCATTGTGCGAGGGCGTGAGGAGATTACGGTGGCCCTAGTGGCTTCTTGGGGAGCATTGTGCCTCCACACCGCTCCAAATGGAGATTAGCATCTGCAAGGGTGTGAACTTTGGGATACATCGTCATCTCCGCGTGCCTCGGTTATCTCTTACCCGAGCCCTTTACTTATGCACTTTACTTTGTGATAGCCATAGTGTTTCATATTATATATCTTGCTATCACTTAGTTGTTTATCTTGCTTTGCATAAGTTGTTGGTGCACATAGGTGAGCCTAGTTGTTGTAGGTTTTGTGCTTGACAAATTAACCGCTACGTTTTATTCCGCATTTGTTCAAGCCTAAAGCGTAATTATTTTAAAGAGCCTATTCACCCCCCCTCTAGGCGACATCCACGATCTTTCAACGAGGTGCTTCGAAACAACAAACTTTGGCAACAGTGCATACTCGGGGAGAACACTTTTATCTTGAAATTTAGTGAAGGCATCATCTTATAATGCTACCGCCGTTCTAAGAAAAATAAGATGCATAAAGGATAAACATCATATGCAATCAAAATATGTGACATGATATGGCCATCATCATCTTGTGCTTTTGATCTCCATCTCCAAAGCATCGTCATGATCTCCATCGTCACTGGCTCGACACCTTGATCTCCATCGTTGCGTCGGGGTCGTCTCGCCAACTATTGCTTCTATAACTATTGCTAACGCATAGCTATAAAGTAAAGCAATTACATGGCGCTTGCACTTCATACAATAAAGAGACAACCCTAAGGCTCCTGCCGGTTGTCGATATTACAAAACACGATCATCCCATACATCAACATATATCACATCATATCTTAACCATATCACATCACAACATTGATGGAAACATGCCCTAGCGGTAATAATAAAGTTGTTATTATTATATTTCCTTATTCATGATAAAGGTTTATTATTCATGCTAGAATTGTATTGACCAAAATCTTAAATACATGTGTGAATACATAAACAAATACCGTGTCCCTAGTGAGCCTCTACTAGACTAGCTCGTTGATCAAAGATGGTTAAGGTTTCCTAACCATGGACATGAGTTGTCACTTGATAACGAGATCACATCATTAGGAGAATGATGTGATGGACAAGACCCATCCGTTAGCTTAGCATATGATCGTTCAGTTTATTGCTACTGCTTTCTTAATGCCAAATACATGTTTCTTCGACCATGAGATCATGCAACTCCCGGATACCGGAGGAATACCTTGTGTTCTATCAAACATCACAACGTAACTGGGTGATCACAAAGATGCTCTACAGGTATCTCCGAAGGTGTCTGTTGAGTTGGAGTGAATCGAGATTGGGATTTGTCACTCCATATGACGGAGAGGTATCTCTGGGCCCTCTCGGTAATACAGCATCACAAGAAGCTTGCAAGTAAAGTGACTAAGGAGTTAGTTATGAGATGATGTATTACGGAACGAGTAAAGAGACTTGCCAGTAACGAGATTGAACTAGGTATGGAGATACCGACGATCGAATCTCGGGCAAGTAACATACCGACAGACAAAGGGAATTATGTATGTTGTCATAAAGGTTCAACGGATAAAAGATCTTCGTGGAATACGTAGGAATCAATATGGGCATCCAGGTCCCGCTATTGGTTATTGACCGGAGAGATGTCTCGGTCATGACTACATAATTCCCGAACCCGCAGGGTCGCACGCTTAACGTTCGTTGACGCTAGAGTAGTATTGGGATATTTGATGAGTGGTAACCAAATGTTGTTCGGAGTCTCGGATGAGAACCCAGACGTCACGAGGAGTCTCGGAATGGTCGAGAGGTAAAGATTTATATATGTGAAGTCATATTTTGGGTTCCGAAAAAAGGTGCAGTTTTTTCGGGATTGTACCGGGAAGCTTCCAGAAGGTTTCGGAGGTGTCCGGAAGTCCACAAGTGGGTCCACCACGACCCCAAGGGCTAGAATGGGCTGCGGGGAGGCGCCCTGGCTTTATTGGGCTAGGCGCACCAAGTCCTCAAAAGCCCATGTGGCTAGGGAAGGCAAAACAGAAGGAGTCCTAGTAGGAATAGGATTGGAATCCTCTCCCCCTTAGTTGTGCCCTAGGGCTTGGAGGGGCTGTTTCCCACGCCCCTCCACCTATATATAGAGGGGAGGGGGCGGCCCAAGAGGATACACCAAGCCCTTGGCGCCCCTCTCTCTCCCGTTACTCCGTAGTTCCACCGCCTTGTCCCGACGACGCTTAGCGAAGCGCTGTCGTTGCTCCACCACCACCATCACCATGCCATCGTGTTGGTTGTGATCCCATCTACTTATCCTCTCCCACTTGATGGATCAAGAAGGAGGAGACGTCATAGAGCCGCACGTGTGCTAAACTCGGAGGTGCTGTCCGTTCGGCACTAGATCGGTTGGATCGTGATCGGATCGCAAAGAGTATGGCTACATCAACCGCGTGATAAACGCTTCTACTTAGTGATCTACAAGGGTATGTAGATGCTCTCCCCCTCTCTTTGCTATGCATCTCCATGGATAGATCTTGCGTGTGCGTAGAATTTTTTTTTGTTTTCCATGCAACTTTCCACATCAGTGGCATCCGAGCCAGGTCTATGCGTAGATGATATGCACGAGTAGAACACAAAGGAGTTGTGGGCGGTGATGGTCATACTGCTTACCACCAACGTCTTATTTTGATTTGGCGACATTGTGGGATGAAGCAGCCCGGACCAACCTTACATGTCCATGCACATGAGACCGGTTCCACCGACTGACATGCAACTTGTTTTGCATAAAGGTGGCTAGCAGGTGTCTGTTTCTCCTACTTTAGTTGAATTGAATTTAACTACGACCGGTCCTTGAAGAAGGTTAAAACAGCAAACTTGATAATCACCGTTGTGGTTTTGCGTAGGTAAGAACGGTTCTTGCTAGTTGCCCGTAGCAGCCACGTAAAGCTTGCAACAACAAAGTAGAGGACGTCTAACTTGTTTTTGCAGGGTATGTTGTGATGTGATATGGTCAAGACGTGATGTGATATGCATTGTTGTATGAGATGATCATGTTTTGTAATATCGACAACCGGCAGGAGCCTTAGGGTTGTCTCTTAATTATTGTATGAAATGCAAGCGCCATGTAATTGCTTTACTTTATCGCTATGCATTAGCAATAGTTGTAGAAGCAATAGTTGGCGAGACGACCCCGACGCAATGATGGAGATCAAGGTGTCGAGCCGGTGACGATGGAGATCACGACGATGCTTTGAAGATGGAGATCAACAGCACAAGATGATGATGGCCATATCATGTAACATATTTTGATGGCATGTGATGTTTATCCTTTATGCATCTTATTTTGCTTAGAACGACAGTAGCATTATAAGATGATCCCTTCACTAAATTTCAAGATAAAAGTGTTCTCCCCGAGTATGCACCGTTGCTAAATTTCGTCATTTCGAAGCACCTCGTGATGATCGGGTGTGATAGACTCTACGTTCACATACAACGGGTGTAAGACAGATTTACACAAGCAGAATACTAGGGTTAAACTTGACGAGCCTAGCATGTACAGACATGGTCTCGGAACACTGGAGACCGAAAGGTCAAACGTGAGTCATATAGTAGATATGATCAACATGAAGATGTTCACCATTGAAGACTACTCCATCTCACGTGATGATCGGACATGGTTTAGTTGATATGGATCATGTATCACTTAGACAACTTGAGGGATGTTGATTTAAGTGGGAGTTCATTAGTAATTTGATTAATTGAACTAAGATTTATCATGAACATAGTCAAAATGTCTTTGCAAATTATGTTGTAGTTCAATAGCTCGCGATGTAGCTTCCCTTTTTTTTTGATACGTTCCTAGAGAAAACTAAGTTGAAAGATGATGGTAGCAATAATGCGGACTGGGTCCGTGATCTGAGGATTATCCTCGTTGCTGCACAGAAGAATTATGTCCTTAATGCACCACTAGGTGACAGACCTGCTGCAGGAGCTGATGCAGACGTTATGAACGTTTGGCAAGCTCGATCTGATGACTACTTGATAGTTTAGTGCGCCATGATTTACGGCTTAGAATCGGGGCTCCAAAGACGTTTTGAACGCCATGGAACATATAAGATGTTCCAAGAGCTGAAATTGGTATTTTAGGCTCATGCTCGTGTTGAGAGGTATGAGACCTCTGACAAGTACTTTGCCTACAAGATGGAGGAGAATAGCTCAGCCAGTGAGCATGTACACAGAATGTTTGGGGTACTACAATCGCTTGAATCAAGTGGGAGTTAATCTTCCAGATAAAATAGTGGTTGACAGATTTCTCCAGTCACTATCACCAAGCTACTAGAGCTTCGTGATGAACTATAAATATGCAAGGGATGACGGAAACGATTCCCAAAGCTCTTCGCGATGCTGAAATCGGCAGAGGTAGAAATCAAGAAGGAGCATCAAGTGTTGATGGTTAACAAGACCACTAGTTTCAAGAAAAAGGGCAAGGGAAAGAAAGGGAACTTCAAGAAGAATGGCAAGCAAGTTGCCGCTCCCATGAAGAAGCCCAAAGCTGGACCCAAGCCTGAAACTGAGTGCTTCTACTGCAAAGGAAATGGTCACTGGAAGCGGAACTGCCCCCAAATACTTGGCGGATAAGAAGGACGGCAAAGTAAACAAAGGTATATTTGATATACATGTTATTGATGTGTACCTTACTGGTGCTCGTAGTAGCCCCTGGGTATTTGATACCGGTTCAGTTGCTAAGATTAGTAACTCGAAACAGGAGTTGCAGAATAAACGGAGACTAGTTAAGGGCGAGGTGACGATGTGTGTTGGAAGTGTTTCCAAGATTGATATGATCACCATCGCACACTTCCTCTACCTTCAGGATTAGTGTTGAGCCTGAATAAATGTTATTTGGTGTTTGCATTGAGCATGAACAAGATTAGCTCATGTTTATTGCAATACGGTTATTCATTTAAGTCAGAGAATAATTGTTGTTCTGTTTACATGAATAAAACCTTCTATGGTCATACACCCAATGTGAATGGTTTATTGAATCTCGATCGTAGTGATACATATATTCATAATATTGATGCCAAAAAATGCAAAGTTGATAATGATAGTGCAACATACTTGTGGCACTGCCGTTTAGGTCATATTGGTGTAAAACGCATGACGAAACTCCATGCGGATGGACTTTTGGAATCACTTGATTATGAATCATTTGATACTTGCGAACCATGCCTCATGGACAAGATGACTAAAACTCCGTTCTCCAGAACAATGGAACGAGCTAATGACTTATTGGAAATAATACATACCGATGCATGCGGTCCAATGAGTGTTGAGGCACGCGGCGGGTATCATTATTTTCTAACCTTTACAGATGATTTGAGTAGATATTGGTATATCTACTTGATGAAACACAAATCTAAAACATTTGAAAAGTTCAAAGAATTTCAGAGTGAAGTAGAGAATCATCGTAACAAGAAAATAAAGTTTCTACGATCTGATCGTGGAGGTGAATATTTGAGTTATGAGTTTGGCCTTCATTTAAAACAATGTGGAATTGTTTCACAACTCACGCCACCTGGAACACCACAGCGTAAAGGTGTGTCCGAACGTCGTAACCATACTTTATTCGATATGGTGCGTTCTATGATGTCTCTTACCAATTTGCCTTTATTATTTTGGGGTTATGCATTAGAGACAGCCGCATTCATGTTAAATAGGGCACCATCTAAATCCGTTGAGACGACACTGTATGAACTTTGGTTTGGCAAGAAACCTAAGCTATCGTTTCTTAAAGTTTGGGGATGCGATGCTTATGTCAAAAGGCTTCAGCCTGATAAGCTCGAACCTAAATTGGAGAAGTGAGTCTTCATAGGATACCCTAAAGAGACTATTGGGTATACCTTCTACCACAAATCTGAAGGCAAGATTTTTGTTGCCAAAAATGGGTCCTTTCTAGAGAAGGAGTTTCTCTCGAAAGAAGTGAGTGGGAGGAAAGTAGAACTTGATGAGGTAGTTGTACCTTCTCTCAAATTGGAAAGTAGCTCACCAGGGAAAGATGTTTCCGTGATGTCTACACCAACTAGAGAGGAAGCTAATGATGATGATCATGAAACTTTAGATCAAGTTACTGCTGAACTTCGTAGGTCGACCAGAACATGTTCTGCGCCAGAGTGGTACGGTAACCCTGTCCTGGAAGTTATGTTGTTAGACAACGGCGAACCTACGAACTATGAAGAAGCTATGATGAGCCCAGATTCCAAAAAATGGCTTGAGGCCATGAAATCTGACATAGGATCCATGTATGAGAACAAAGTGTAGACATTGGTGGATTTGCCCGATGATCGGCAATCCATTGAGAATAAATGGATCTTCAAGAGGAAGACGGACGTTGATGGTAATATCACTGTCTACAAAGCTCGACTTGTCGCAAAACAGGTTTTTCGACAAGTTCAAGGGGTTGACTACGATGAGACTTTCTCACCCGTAGTGATGCTTAAATCTGTCCAAATCATGTTAGCAATTGCCGCATTTTATGAAATCTGGCAAATGGATGTCAAAACTGCATTCCTTAACGGGTTTCTTAAGGAAGAGTTGTATATGATGTAACCAGAAGGTTTTGTCGATCCTAAAGGTGCTAACAAAGTGTGCAAGCTCCAGCGATCCATCTATGGACTGGTGCAAGCATCTCGGAGTTGGAATATACGCTTTGATGAGGTGATCAAAGCATATGGTTTTATACAGACTTACGGTGAAGCCTGTATTTACAAGAAAGTGAGTGGGAGCTCTGTAGCATTTCTGATACTATATGTGGATGACATATTGTTGATTGGAAATGATATAGAATTTCTGGATAGCATAAAAGGATACTTGAATAAGAATTTTTCAATGAAAGACCTCGGTGAAGCTACTTACATATTGGGCATCAAGATCTATAGGGATAGATCGAGACGCTTAATAGGACTTTCACAAAGCACATACCTTGGCAAAGTTTTGAAGAAGTTCAAAATGGATCAGTCAAAGAAAGGGTTCTTGCCTGTGTTGCAAGGTGTGAAGTTGAGTAAGACTCAAAGCCCGACCACGGCAGAAGATAGAGAGAGAATGAAAGTCATTCCCTATGCCTCAGCCATAAGTTCTATAAAGTATGCCATGCTGTGTACCAGACCTGTTGTGTGCCTTGCCATGAGTTTGGCAAGGGGGTACAATAGTGATCCACGAGTGGATCACTGGACAGCGATCAAAATTATCCTTAGGTACCTAAAGAGGACTAAGGAAATGTTTCTCGATTATGGAGATGATAAAGAGTTCGTCGTAAAGGGTTACGTCGATGCAAGCTTTGACACCAATCCGGATGACTCTGAGTCTCAATCTGGATGCGTATTGAACGTGGGAGCAATTAGCTAGAGTAGCTCCATGCAGAGCATTGTAGACATAGAAATTTGCAAAATACATACGGATCTGAATGTGGCAGACCCATTGACTAAACCTCTCTCACAAGCAAAACATGATCACACCTTAGTACTCTTTGGGTATTAATCACATGGCAATGTGAACTAGATTATTGACTCTAGTAAACTCTTTGGATGTTAGTCACATGGCGATGTGAACTATGGGTGTTAATCACATGGCGATATGAACTAGATTATTGACTCTAGTGCAAGTGGGAGACTGATGGAAATATGCCCTAGAGGCAATAATAAAGTTGTTATTATTATATTTCCTTATTCATGATAAAGGTTTATTATTCATGCTAGAATTGTACTGATCAGAAACTTAAATACATGTGTGAATACATAAAAAAATACCGTGTCCCTAGTGAGCCTCTACTAGACTAGCTCATTGATCAAAGATGGTTAAGGTTTCCTAACCATGGACATGAGTTGTCACTTGATAACGAGATCACATCATTAGGAGAATGATGTGATGGACAAGACCCATCCATTAGCTTAGCATATGATCGTTCAGTTTATTGCTACTGCTTTCTTAATGCCAAATACATTTTTCTTCGACCATGAGATCATGCAACTCCTGGATACCAGTGGAATACCTTGTGTGCTATCAAACGTCACAACATAACTAGGTGATCATTAAGATGCTCTACAGGTATCTCCAAAGGTGTCTGTTGAGTTGGCATGAATCGAGATTGGGATTTGTCACTCCATATGATGGAGAGGTATCTCTGGGCCCTCTCGGTAATACAGCATCGCAAGAAGCTTGCAAGCAAAGTGACTAAGGAGTTAGTTACGAGATGATGTATTACGGAACGAGTAAAGAGACTTGCTAGTAACGAGATTGAACTAGGTATGGAGATACCGACGATCGAATCTCGGGCAAGTAACATACCGACAGACAAAGGGAATTACATACGTTGTCATAAAGGTTCAACTGATAAAAGATCTTCATGGAATACATAGGAATCAATATGGGCATCCAGGTCCCGCTATTGGTTATTGACCGGAGAGGTTTCTCGGTCATGACTACATAATTCCCGAACCCGCAGGGTCGCACGCTTAACGTTCGTTGACGCTAGAGTAGTATGGGGATATTTGATGAGTGGTAACCAAATGTTGTTCGGAGTCCCGAATGAGATCCCGGATGTCACAAGGAGTCTCGGAATGGTCGAGAGGTAAAGATTTATATATGGGAAGTCATATTTTGGGTTCCGGAAAAAGGTGCAGTTTTTTCGGTATTGTACCGAGAAGCTTCCAAAACGTTCCGAAGGTGTCCGAAAGTCCACAAGTGGGTCCACCACAACCCAAGGGCTAGCATGGGCTGTGGGGAGGCGCCCTGGCCTTATTGGGCTAGGCGCACCAAGTCCTCAAAAGCCCATGTGGCTAAGGAAGGCAAAAAGGAAGGAGTCCTAGTAGGAATAGGATTGGAGTCCTCTCCCCCTTAGTTGTGCCCTAGGGCTTGGAGGGGCTGTTTCCGACGCCCCTCCACCTATATATAGAGGGGAGGGGGCGCCCCAAGAGGATACACCAAGCCCTTGGCGCCCCTCTCTCTCCCGTTACTCTATAGTTCCACCGCCTTGTCCCAACGACGCTTAGCGAAGCGCTGTCGTTGCTCCACCACCACCATCACCACGCCATCGTGTTGGTTGTGATCCCATCTACTTATCCTCACCCACTTGATGGATCAAGAAGGAGGAGACGTCATAGAGCCGCACGTGTGCTAAACTCGGAGGTGCCGTCCGTTCGGCACTAGATCGGTTGGATCGTGATCGTATCGCGAAGAGTACGACTACATCAACCGTGTGATAAATGCTTCCGCTTAGCGATCTACAAGGGTATGTACATGCTCTCCCCCTCTCTTTGCTATGCATCTCCATGGATAGATCTTGCGTGTGCGTAGAATTTTGTTTTGTTTTCCATGCAACGTTCCACATCAAACATGCCCTGCAAAAACAAGTTGGACGTCCTCTACTTTGTTGTTGCAAGTTTTACGTGGCTGCTACGGGCTTCTAGCAAGAACCGTTCTTACCTATGCAAAAACCGCAACGGTGATTATCAAGTTTGCTGTTTTAACCTTCTTCAAGGACCGGCCGTAGTCAAATTTGATTCAACTCGTACATATCATCTACGCATAGATCTGGCTCGGATGCCACTGTTGGGAAACGTTGCATGGAAAACAAAAAAATTTCTACGCAGACGCAAGATCTATCCATGGAGATGCATAGCAATGAGAGGGAAGAGTGTGTCTACGTACCCTTGTAGACCGTATGCGGAAGCATTTGTTAACGTGGTTGTTGTAGTCGAACTTCTTCGCGCTCCAACCGATCGAGTACCGAACGTACGGCACCTCCGCGTTCAGCACACGTTCAGCTCGGTGACATCCTTGCCTTCTTGATCCAGCAAGACAGCAAAGTAGTGGATGAGTTTCGGCAGCACGACAGCGTGGTGATGGTGACGGTGAAGTTATCTCCGCAGGGCATCGCCTAAGCACTACGAAAATATGACCGAGGGTGTAAACGGTGGAGGGGGGGCTGCACACGGCTAAGCAATTGTCATGGTTATGTGTGGCGCCCACCTCCCACATATGTATAGGTGGGGGGAGAGGGGAGAGGCCAAGGGGCGCCCCAACTAGGTCCGAATCCTACTTGGGCTCCTGTCCTTGGCCGCGCCCCCCCTTCCATATTTGTCGGAGGAGGAAAGGAAAGGGGGGAGAGGGAAGGAAGGGGGAGGCCGAATCCCCCTTTCCTTTCCCCCACTTGGCCGGCTGCCATAGGGGGGTGTGCCAGCCCCTTGTGGGCATGGTGTGCTCCCCTCTAATGGCCCAATAGGCCCATTACCCTCCCGGGGGTGTCCGGTACCCCCTCCGGTATTCCGATGACTACCCAGTACACTCCGAAACACTTCCGGTGTCCAAATACCATCGTCCTATATATCAATCTTTACCTCCGGACCATTCTGGAGCTCCTCGTCATGTCCGTGATCTCATCCGGGACTCCGAACAATATTCGGTCACCAAATCATGTAACTCATATAACACTATATCGTCAACGAACATTAAGCGTGCAGACCCTACGGGTTCGAGAACTATGTAGACATGACCGAGACACCTCTCTGGTCAATAGCCAATAGAGGAACCTAGATGCCCATATTGGCTCCTACATATTCTACGAAGATCTTTATCGGTCGAACTTTATGACAACATACGTAATTCCCTTTGTCCATCGGTATGTTACTTGCCCGAGATTCGATCGTCGGTATCTTCATACTGATACGTCTCCAATGTATCTATAATTTTTTATTGTTCCATGCTATTTTATTATCTATTTTGGATGTTTTATATGCATTAATATGCTATTTTATATTATTTTTGGGACTAACCTATTAACCTAGAGCCCAGTGCCAGTTCCTGTTTTTTCCTTGTTTTTGAGTTTCACAGAAAAGGAATACCAAATGGAGTCCAAACGGAATGAAACCTTCGCGGTGATTTTTCTTGGACCAGAAGACAACCAGGAGACTTGGAGATGAAGTCAGAGGAGCCACGAGGCGGCCACAAGGACGGAGGGCGTGCCCAGGGGGTAGGGCGCCCCCCCACCCTTGTGGGCCCCCCGTGACTCCCCTGACCTAATTCTTTCGCCTATATATTCCCAAATATCCCAAACCACCAGAGGCATCCACGAAAACACTTTTCCACAACCGCAACCTTCTGTACCCATGAGATTGTTGGGGAACGTAGCAGAATTTTAAAATTTTCTACGCATCACCAAGATCAATCTATGGAGTCATCTAGCAACGAGTGAGAGGGGAGTGCATCTACATACCCTTGTAGATCGCGAGCGGAAGCGTTCAAGAGAACGGGGTTGATGGAGTCGTACTTGTCGTAATCCAAATCACCGATGATCCTAGCGCCGAACGGACGGCACCTCCGCGTTCAACACACGTACGGAGCGGAGACGTCTCCTCCTTCTTGATCCAGCAAGGGGGGAGGAGAAGTTGATGGAGAGCCAGCAGCACGACGGCGTGGTGGTGGAAGCAGTGGGATTCCAGCAGGGCTTTGCCAAGCGCTACTGGAGGAGGAAGAGGTGTCACGGGAGGGAGAGGGAGGCGCCAGGGCTTAGGGTGCGGCTGCCCTCCCTCCCCTCCACTATATATAGGGGCTAGGGGGGCGCATGCCCCCTTGGGGATCCCATCTAGAGGGGGGGCGGCGGCCCCTCGGGGGGCAACGGTCCCCTTAGGGTTTCCATCCAGGGGGTGCATGCCCCCTCGGGGGGCAACGGCCCCCTAGGGTTTCCAACCAGGGGGCGCATGCCCCCTCGGGGGGGCAACGGCCCCCTTGGGCCCTTGGGTGGGGTGCACCAGCCCACCAGGGGCTGGTTCCCACGCCACTTCAGCCCATGGGGCCCTCCGGGATAGGTGGCCCCACCCGGTGGACCCCCGGGACCCTTCCGGTGGTCCCGGTACAATATCGGTGACCCCCAAAACTCTCCCGGTGGCCGAAACTGGACTTCCTATATATATATCTTTACCTCCGGACCATTCCGAAACTCCTCGTGACGTCCGGGATCTCATCCGGGACTCCGAACAATTTTCGGTTAACCGCATACTAATATCTCTACAACTCTAGCGTCACCGAACCTTAAGTGTGTAGACCCTACGGGTTCGGGAGACACGTAGACATGACCGAGACAACTCTCCGGTCAATAACCAACAGCGGGATCTGGATACCCATGTTGGCTCCCACATGCTCCATGATAATCTCATCGGATGAACCACGATGTCGAGGATTCAATCAATCCCGTATACAATTCCCTTTGTCTATCGGTACGATACTTGCCCGAGATTCGATCGTCGGTATTCCTATACCTTGTTCAATCTCGATACCGGCAAGTCTCTTTACTCGTCCGTAACACATCATCCCGTGATCAACTCCTTGATCACATTGAGCTCATTATGATGATGTCCTACCGAGTGGGCCCAGAGATACCTCTCCGTCACACGGAGTGACAAATCCCAGTCTCGATTCGTGCCAACCCAACAGACACTTTCGGAGATACCCGTAGTGCACCTTTATAGCCACCCAGTTACGTTGTGACATTTGGTACACCCAAAGCACTCCTACGGTATCCGGGAGTTGCACAATCTCATGGTCTAAGGAAAAGTTACTTGACATTGGAAAAGCTTTAGCAAACGAACTACACGATCTAGTGCTAGGCTTAGGATTGGGTCTTGTCCATCACATCATTCTCCTAATGATGTGATCCCGTTATCAATGACATCCAATGTCCATGGTCAGGAAACCGTAACCATCTATTGATCAACGAGCTAGTCAACTAGAGGCTTACTAGGGACATGTTGTGGTCTATGTATTCACACATGTATTACGATTTCCGGATAACACAATTATAGCATGAATAACAGACAATTATCATGAACAAGGAAATATAATAATAACCATTTTATTATTGCCTCTAGGGCATATTTCCAACAGTCTCCCACTTGCACTAGAGTCAATAATCTAGTTACATTGTGATGAATCGAACACCCATAGAGTTTTGGTGTTGATCATGTTTTGCCCGTGAAAGAGGTTTAGTCAACGGATCTGCTACATTCAAATCCGTGTGCACTTTACAAATATCTATGTCTCCATCTTGAACATGTTCACGTATGGAGTTGAAGCGATGCTTGATATGCCTGGTCTTCTTGTGAAACCTGGGCTCCTTGGCAAGGGCAATAGCTCCAGTGTTGTCACAGAAGAGAGCCATTGGACCCGACGCATTTGGAATGACTCCTAGGTTGATGATGAACTCCTTCATCCATACTGCTTCGTGTGCTGCCTCCGAGGCTGCTATGTACTCCGCTTCGCATGTAGAACCCGCCACGACGCTTTGCTTGCAACTGCACCAGCTTACTGCTCCACCATTCAAAATATACACGTATCCGGTTTGTGACTTGGAGTCATCCGGATCTGTGTCGAAGCTAGCGTCGACGTAACCCTTTACGACGAGCTCTTCGTCACCTCCATATACGAGAAACATATCCTTAGTCCTTTTCAGGTACTTCAGGATGTTCTTGACCGCTGTCCAGTGTTCCTTGCCAGGATTACTTTGGTACCTACCTACCAAACTTACTGCAAGGTTTACATCAGGTCTGGTACACAGCATGGCATACATAATAGACCCTATGGCTGAGGCATAGGGGATGACACTCATCTCTTCTATATCTTCTGCCGTGGTCGGGCATTGAGCCGTGCTCAATCTCACACCTTGCAATACAGGCAAGAACCCCTTCTTGGACTGATCCATATTGAACTTCTTCAATATCTTATCAAGGTATGTGCTTTGCGAAAGACCTATGAGGCGTCTCAATCTATCCCTATAGATCTTGATGCCTAATATATAAGCAGCTTCTCCAAGGTCCTTCATTGAAAAACACTTATTCAAGTAGGCCTTTATACTTTCCAAGAATTCTATATCATTTCCCATCAGCAGTATGTCATCCACATATAATATGAGAAATGCTACAGAGCTCCCACTCACTTTCTTGTAAACACAGGCTTCTCCATAAGTCTGTGTGAACCCAAACGCTTTGATCATCTCATCAAAGCGAATGTTCCAACTCCGAGATGCTTGCACCAGCCCATAGATTGAGCGCTGGAGCTTGCATACCTTGTCAGCATTCTCAGGGTCGACAAAACCTTTCGGTTGCATCATATACAACTCTTCCTTAAGAAAACCATTAAGGAATGCCGTTTTGACGTCCATTTGCCATATCTCATAATCATAGTATGCGGCAATTGCTAACATGATTCTGACGGATTTCAGCTTCGCTACGGGTGAGAAAGTCTCATCGTAGTCAACCCCTTGAACTTGTCGATAACCCTTAGCGACAAGCCGAGCCTTATAGATGGTAACATTACCATCCGCGTCAGTCTTCTTCTTAAAGATCCATTTATTTTCTATGGCTTGCCGATCATCGGGCAAGTCAGTCAAAGTCCATACTTCGTTTTCATACATGGATCCTATCTCGGATTTCATGGCTTCAAGCCATTTGTCGGAATCCGGGCCCGCCATCGCTTCTTCATAGTTCGAAGGTTCACTGTTGTCTAACAACATGATTTCCAGGACAGGATTGCCGTACCACTCTGGTGCGGAACGTGTCCTTGTGGACCTTCAAAGTTCAGTGGTAGCTTGATCATGATCATTATCATTAACTTCCTCTCTAGCCGGTGCAGGCTCCACAGAAACATTTTCCTGTGCTGCGCTACTCTCCGGTTCGAGGGTCATCTCATCAAGCTCCACTTTCCTCCCACTTACTTCTTTCGAGAGAAACTCTTTCTCTAGAAAGGATCCATTCCTGGCAACAAAGATCTTGCCCTCGGATCTTAGGTAGAAGGTATACCCAATAGTTTCCTTAGGATATCCTATGAATACGCATTTTTCCGACTTGGGTTCGAGCTTCTCTGGTTGAAGTTTCTTCACATAAGCATCGCATCCCCAAACTTTCAGAAACGACAGCTTAGGTTTCTTCCCAAACCATAATTCATACGGTGTCGTCTCAACGGATTTTGACGGTGCCCTATTTAAAGTGAATGCGGCAGTCTCTAAAGCATAACCCCAAAAAGATAGCGGTAACTCGGTAAGAGACATCATAGATCGCACCATATCCAATAGAGTGCGATTACGACGTTCGGACACACCATTACGCTGAGGTGTTCCAGGCGGCGTGAGTTGTGAAACAATTCCACATTTCCTTAAGTGCGTGCCAAATTCATGACTCAAATATTCTCCTCCACGATCTGATCGTAGGAACTTTATTTTCTTGTCACGTTGATTTTCAACCTCATTCTGAAATTCCTTGAACTTTTCAAAGGTCTCAGACTTGTGCTTCATCAAGTAGACATACCCATATCTACTCAAATCATTGGTGAGGGTGAGAACATAACGATAACCACCGCGAGCCTCAACACTCATTGGACCACACACATCAGTATGTATGATTTCCAATACGTTGGTTGCTCACTCCATTGTTCCGGAGAACGGAGTCTTGGTCATCTTGCCCAAGAGGCATGGTTCACATCTGTCAAATGATTCATAATCAAGAGACTCCAAAAGTCCATCTGCATGGAGTTTCTTCATGCGTTTAACACCGATATGACCAAGGCGGCAGTGCCACAAGTATGTGGGACTATCGTTATCAACCTTGCATTTCTTGGCATTCACATTATAAACATGTGTAACATCATGTTCGAGATTCAATAAAAATAAACCATTGACCAGTGGGGCATGACCATAAAACATATCTCTCATATAAATAGAACAACCATTATTCTCAGATTTAAATGAGTAGCCATCTCGCATTAAGCGAGATCCAGATACAATGTTCATGCTCAAAGCTGGCACTAAATAACAATTATTGAGGTTTAAAACTAATCTCGTAGGCAGATGTAGAGGTAGCGTGCCGACGGCGATCACATCGACCTTGGAACCATTCCCGACGCGCATCGTCACCTCGTCCTTCGCCAGTCTCCGCTTATTCCGCAGCTCCTGTTTTGAGTTACAAATATGAGCAACCGCACCGGTATCAAATACCCAGGAGCTACTACGAGCGCTGGTAAGGTACACATCAATAACATGTATATCACATATACCTTTGGTATTGCCGGCCTTCTTATCCGCTAAGTACTTGGGGCAGTTCTGCTTCCAGTGACCGTTTCCCTTGCAATAAAAGCACTCAGTCTCAGGCTTGGGTCCATTCTTTGACTTCTTCCCGGCAGCTTGCTTACCGGGCGCGGCAACTCCCTTGCCGTCCTTCTTGAAGTTCTTTTTACCCTTGCCTTTCTTGAACTTAGTGGTTTTATTCACCATCAACACTTGATGTTCCTTTTTGATCTCCACCTCCGCTGATTTCAGCATTGAATATACCTCAGGAATGGTTTTCTCCATCCCCTGCATATTGAAGTTCATCACGAAGCTCTTGTAGCTAGGTGGAAGCGACTGAAGGATTCTGTCAACGACCGCGTCATCCGGGAGATTAACTCCCAGCTGAGACAAGCGGTTGTGCAACCCAGACATCTTGAGTATGTGCTCGCTGACTGAACTATTCTCCTCCATCTTACAACTGTAGAACTTGTCGGAGACTTCATATCTCTCGACTCGGGCATGGGCTTGGAAAACCATTTTCAGCTCTTGGAACATCTCATATGCTCCGTGTTGCTCAAAACGCTTTTGGAGCCCCGATTCTAAGCTGTAAAGCATGCCGCACTGAACCAGGGAGTAATCATCACTACGCGACTGCCAGACGTTCATAACATCTTGAGTTGCTGGGAAAACAGGTGCGTCACCTAGCGGTGCTTCAAGGACATATGCTTTCTTGGCAGCTATGAGGATAATCCTCAGGTTACGGACCCAGTCCGTATAGTTGCTACCATCGTCTTTCAGCTTGGTTTTCTCTAGGAACGCGTTGAAGTTGAGGGCAACATTAGCGTGGGCCATTTGATCTACAAGACATATTGTAAAGATTTTAGACTAAGTTCATGACAATTAAGTTCATCTAATCAAATTATATATAATGAACTCCCACTCAGATAGACATCCCTCTCGTCATCTAAGTGATACATGATCCGAATCGACTAGGCCGTGTCCGATCATCACGTGAGACGGACTAGTCATCAACGGTGAACATCTCCATGTTGATCGTATCTTCTATACGACTCATGTTCGACCTTTCGGTCTTCCGTGTTCCGAGGCCATGTCTGTACATGCTAGGCTCGTCAAGTCAACCTAAGTGTTTCGCATGTGTTCCGAGGCCATGTCTGTACATGCTAGGTTCGTCAACACCCGTTGTATGCGAACGTTAGAATCTATCACACCCGATCATCACGTGGTGCTTCGAAACAACGAACCTTCGCAACGGTGCACAGTTAGGGGGAACACTTTTCTTGAAATTTTAGTGAGGAATCATCTTATTTATGCTACCGCCGTTCTAAGCAAATAAGATGCAAAAACATGATAAACATCACATGCAATCAAAATAGTGACATGATATGGCCATTATCACTTCGCTCCTTCTGATCTCCATCTTCGGGGCTCCATGATCATCATCGTCACCGGCATGACACCATGATCTCCATCATCATGATCTCCATCATCGTGTCTTCATGAAGTTGTCTCGCCAACTATTACTTCTACTACTATGGCTAACGGTTAGCAATAAAGTAAAGTAATTACATGGCGAATTTCAATGACACGCAGGTCATATAATAAATTAAGACAACTCCTATGGCTCCTGCCGGTTGTCATACTCATCTACATGCAAGTCGTGATTCCTATTACAAGAACATGATCATCTCATACATCACATATATCATTCGTCACATCCTTCGGCCATATCACATCACAAAGCACTTGCTGCAAAAACAAGTTAGACGTCCTCTAATTGTTGTTGCAAATTTTTTTACGTGGCTTCTATAGGTTTCTAGCAAGAACGTTTCTTACCTACGCCAAAAACCACAACGTGATATGCCAATTTCTATTTACCCTTCATAAGGACCCTTTTCATCGAATCCGATCCGACTAAAGTGGGAGAGACAGACACCCGCTAGCCACCTTATGCAACTAGTGCATGTCAGTCGGTGGAACCAGTCTCACGTAAGCGTACGTGTAAGGTCGGTCCGGGCCGCTTCATCCCACGATGCCGCCAAATCAAGATAAGACTAGTAACGGCAAGAAGATTGACAAATCGACGCCCACAACTACTTTGTGTTCTACTCGTGCAAGATACTACGCATAGACCTGGCTCTGATACCACTGTTGGGGAACGTAGCAGAATTTTAAAATTTTCTACGCATCACCAAGATCAATCTATGGAGTCATCTAGCAATGAGTGAGAGGGGAGTGCATCTACATACCCTTGTAGACCACGAGCGGAAGCGTTCAAGAGAACGGGGTTGATGGAGTCGTACTCGTCGTGATCCAAATCACCGATGATCCTAGCGCCGAACGGACGGCACCTCCGCGTTCAACACACGTACGGAGCGGAGACGTCTCCTCCTTCTTGATCCAGCAAGGGGGGAGGAGAAGTTGATGGAGATCCAGCAGCACAACGGCGTGGTGGTGGAAGCAGCGGGATTCCAGCAGGGCTTCGCCAAGCGCTACTGGAGGAGGAAGAGGTGTCACGGGAGGGAGAGGGAGGCGCCAGGGCTTAGGGTGCGGCTGCCCTCCCTCCCCTCCACTATATATAGGGGCTAGGGGGGGGGCGCATGCCCCCTTGGAGATCCCATCTAGAGGGGGGGGGGCGGCGGCCCCCGGGGCGGCGGCCCCTCGGGGGGCAATGGTCCCCTTAGGGTTTCCATCCAGAGGGGCGCATGCCCCCTCGGGGGGCAACGGCCCCTAGGGTTTCCAACCAGGGGGCGCATGCCCCCTCGGGGGGGCAACGGCCCCCTTGGGCCCTTGGGTGGGGTGCACCAGCCCACCAGGGCTGGTTCCCACGCCACTTCAGCCCATGGGGCCCTCCGGGATAGGTGGCCCCACCCGGTGGACCCCCGGGACCCTTCCGGTGGTCCTGGTACAATACCGGTGACCCCCGAAACTCTCCCGGTGGCCGAAACTGGACTTCCTATATATATACCTTTACCTCCGGACCATTCCGGAACTCCTTGTGACGTCCGGGATCTCATCCGGGACTCCGAACAATTTTCGGTTAACCGCATACTAACATCTCTACAACTCTAGCGTCACCGAACCTTAAGTGTGTAGACCCTACGGGTTCGGGAGACACGTAGACATGACCGAGACAACTCTCCGGCCAATAACCAACAGCGGGATCTGGATACCCATGTTGGCTCCCACATGCTCCACGATAATCTCATCGGATGAACCACGATGTCGAGGATTCAATCAATCCCGTATACAATTCCCTTTGTCTATCGGTACGATACTTGCCCGAGATTCGATCGTCGGTATTCCTATACCTTGTTCAATCTCGTTACCGGCAAGTCTCTTTACTCGTCCATAACACATCATCCCGTGATCAACTCCTTGATCACATTGAGCTCATTATGATGATGTCCTACCGAGTGGGCCCAGAGATACCTCTCCGTCACACGGAGTGACAAATCCCAGTCTCGATTCGTGCCAACCCAACAGACACTTTCGGAGATACCCGTAGTGCACCTTTATAGCCACCCAGTTACGTTGTGACGTTTGGTACACCCAAAGCACTCCTACGGTATCCGGGAGTTGCACAATCTCATGGTCTAAGGAAAAGTTACTTGACATTGGAAAAGCTTTAGCAAACGAACTACACGATCTAGTGCTAGGCTTAGGATTGGGTCTTGTCCATCACATCATTCTCCTAATGATGTGATCCCGTTATCAATGACATCCAATGTCCATGGTCAGGAAACCGTAACCATCTATTGATCAACGAGCTAGTCAACTAGAGGCTTACTAGGGACATGTTGTGGTCTATGTATTCACACATGTATTACGATTTCCGGATAACACAATTATAGCATGAATAACAGACAATTATCATGAACAAGGAAATATAATAATAACCATTTTATTATTGCCTCTAGGGCATATTTCCAACAGAGATCCCATCTAGGGACCTTTTTCGGCACCTTGCCGGAGGGGGATTCGATCACGGAGGGCTTCTACATCAACTCTATTGCCCTTCCGATGAAGCGTGAGTTGTTTACCACAGACCTGCGGGTCCATAGCTAGTAGCTAGATGGCTTATTCTCTCTCTTTGATTCTCAATACCATGTTCTCCTCGATGTTCTTGGAGATCTATTCGATGTAATACTTTTTTCCGGTGTGTTTGCCGAGATCCGATGAATTGTGGATTTATGATCAGCTTATCTATGAATATTATTTGAATCTTCTCTGAATTCTTTTATGCATGATTTGATATCTTTGTAATTCTCTTCGAATTATCGGTTTGGTTTGGCCAACTAGATTGGTTTTTCTTGCAATGGGAGAAGTGCTTAGCTTTGGGTTCAATCTTGCGGTGTCCTTTCCCAGTGACAGTAGGGGCAGCAAGGCACGTATTGTATTGTTGCCATCGAGGATAAAAAGATGGGGTTTTCATCATATTGCTTGAGTTAATTCCTCTACATCATGTCATCTTACTTAATGCGTTACTCCGTTCTTTATGAACTTAATACTCTAGATGCATGCTGGATAGAGGTCGATGTGTGGAGTAATAGTAGTAGATGCAGAATCGTTTCAGTCTACTTGACACGGACGTGATGCCTATATTCATGATCATTGCCTTAGATATCGTCATAACTTTGCGCTTTTCTATCAATTGCTCGGCAGTAATTTGTTCACCCACCGTATTATTTGCTATCTTGGGAGAAGCCTCTAGTGAAACCTATGGCCCCCGGGTCTATTTTCCATCATATAAGTTTCTATTTTCCATCATATAAGTTTCCGATCTACTATTTTGCAATCTTTTACTTTCCGATCTATAAACCAAAAATACCAAAAATATTTACTTTATCATTTATCTATCTCTATCAGATCTCACTTTTGCAAATAACCGTGAAGGGATTGACAACCCCTTTATCGCGTTGGGTGCAAGTTGTTTGATTGTTTGTGCAGGTATTCGGTGATTTGTGCATTGTCTCCTACTGGATTGATACCTTGGTTCTCAAACTGAGGGAAATACTTATATCTACTTTGCTACATCGCCCTTTCCTCTTCAAGGAAAAAACCAACACTAGCTCAAGAAGTAGCAGGAAGAATTTGTGGCGCCGTTGCCGGGGAGATCTACGCCAAGTCAAGACATACTAAGTACCCATCATAAACTCTCATCTCTTGCATTACATTATTCGTCATTTGCCTCTCGTTTTCCTCTTCCCCACTTCTAAAACGATTTATTGAAAAGATTTGCCTTTTCTTCGCCCTTCTTCCGTTCGTCTTTTCGTTTGCATTTTTATTTGCCTTCTTTTCGTTTGCCCTTATGTCCTACTTGGTTTGTTTGCTTGTTCGCTTGGTAAAATTGTGTGTTTTTTGAAAAACAGAAACAAAGGTTTATGGATCCTCATCCACTTGCTAATCTTTTTAAGAGATCCAATTACGATGAACCTATTGCTAGTGAGTTGAGTGCACTAGATTATCTTTATGAGGTTTTGCTTGAAATTCGTGAATCTGAAAATTGTGATGAAGTGTTGAAAGAAGAAAATTATAAAGTGATTCATGATAGCTCCTTGAATGAAAAGCATGATTGCAATGATGTTATTATAAATTCTATTAATGTCAATTGTGTTTATGATATGCAAAACCCTAAGCTTGGGGATGCTAGTTTTGCTATGTCTACTACTTGTTGCAATGATCATGATTGGGTTGATTCTTCTTATGATCTTGAAAATTTATTTAAGCCCCATGATGAATATGAGATTGATAATAATGTTTGCAATAATATTGAAAGTGGGTTTGGAAGAGTGTCAACTTTAGATCCCACATATTTGGAGAATATTCAATCTTATGAATTTTTTGATAAAAGTGGGTTTGGAGAGGTCATGACTTTAGTTAATGTTAATCCCACTATTTTGGAAGAGTGTCAACTTCGCATGCATGTGGATCATGTTGAGAATATGTTATGTGATAGCTATATTATTGAATTTTCTTATGATCCTACATGTAATTATTATGAGAGAAGAAAATATGGTTGTAGAAATTTTCATGTTACTAAATTACCTCTCTTCATGTTGAGATTGCTATCGTCTCTTTCTTGTTCCTTGCATATGCTAGTTTTTGCTTGCCTTGATAATTTGTTTTCTTATAAAATGCCTATGCATAGGAAGTATGTTAGACTTAGATGTGTTTGTCACGTGTTTTATGATGCTCTCTTTGTGCTTCAATTCTTCTCTTTTATGTGAGCATCATTGAAATTATCAATGCCTAGCTAAAAGGCTTTAAAGAAAAGCGCTTGTTGGGAGACAACCCAATATTTTTCCTTGCTGTTTTGCAATAAATATTTCATCTAGCCTCTGGTTAGATGTGGTTTTGTGTTTTAATTAGTGTTTGTGCCAAGTAAGACCTTTGGGATGGCTTACGGTGATAGTTGATTTGATCTTGCTGAAAAACAGAAACTTTTGCATCCAGTCACAGAATTGTTTAAATTCACTGGAGAGTGGAAAACCCCTGAATTTTCTACACAGGATTTATATACAAATTTCCTCTGTTGTCCAAATTTTTCAGAATTTTTGGAGTTACATAAGTATTAGAACAATTTAGATCTTCGTAGACTTTTCTGTTTTTGACAGATTCTGTTTTCTATGTGTTGTTTGCTTACTTTGATGAATCTATGGGTAGTATCGGGGGGTATGAACCATGGAAAAGTTATAATACAGTAGATATTACACCAATATAAATAAATAATGAGTTCACAACAGTACCAAGAGTGGTGATTTATTTTCTTATACTAACGGAGCTTATGAGATTTTCTGTTGAGTTTTGTGTTGTGAAGTTTTCAAGTTTTGGGTAAGGATTTGATGGAGTATGGAATAAGGAGTGGCAAGAGCCTAAGCTTGGGGATTCCCAAGGCACCACAAGGTAATATTTAAGGAAAACCAAGAGCCTAAGCTTGGGGATGCCCCGGAAGGCATCCCCTCTTTCGTCTTCGTCTATCGGTAACTTTACTTGAGGCTATATTTTTATTCACCACATGATATGTGTTTTGCTTGGAGCGTCTTGTATGATATGAGTCTTTGATTTTTAGTTTGCCACAATCATACTTGCTGTACACACCTTTTGAGAGGGACACGCATGAATCGTGATTTATTAGAATACTCTATGTGCTTCACTTATATCTTTTGAGCTAGGCAATTTTGCTCTAGTGCTTCACTTATATCTTTTTAGAGCACGGCGGTGGTTTTATTTTATAGAAATTAATGAACTCTCATGCTTCACTTATATTATTTTGAGAGTCTTTAAACATCATGGTAATTTGCTTTGGTTATAAATTTAGTCCTAATATGATAGACATCCAAGAGGGATATAATAAAAACTTTCATATAAAGTGCATTGAATACTATGAGAAGTTTGATTCCTTATGATTGTTTTGAGATATGAAGATGGTGATATTAGAGTCATGCTAGTGATTAGTTGTGAATTTGAGAAATACTTGTGTTAAAGTTTGTGATTCCCGTAGCATGCACGTATGGTGAACAGTTATGTGATGAAGTCGGAGCATGATTTATTTATTGATTGTCTTCCTTATGAGTGGCGGTCGGGGACGAGCGATGGTCTTTTCCTACCAATCTATCCCCCTAGGAGCATGCGCGCAGTACTTTGTTTTGATGACTAATAGATTTTTGCAATAAGTATGTGAGTTCTTTATGACTAATGTTGAGTCCATGGATTATACGCACTCTCACCCTTCCACCATTGCTAGCCTCTCTAGTACCGCGCAACTTTCGCCGGTACCATACACCCAACATATACCTTCCTCAAAACAGCCACCATACCTACCTATTATGGCATTTCCATAGCCATTCCAAGATATATTGCCATGCAACTTTCCACCATTCCGTTTATTATGACACGCATCATCATTGTCATATTGCTTTGCATGATCATGTAGTTGACATCGTATTTGTGGCAAAGCCACCGTTCATAATTCTTTCATACATGTCACTCTTGATTCATTGCACATCCCAGTACACCGCCAGAGGCATTCATATAGAGTCATATTTTGTTCTAAGTATCGAGTTGTAATTCTTGAGTTGTAAGTAAATAAAAGTGTGATGATCATCATTATTAGAGCATTGTCCCATGTGAGGAAAGGATGATGGAGACTATGATTCCCCCACAAGTCGGGATGAGACTCTGGACGGAAAAAAGAGAGGCCAAAAAAATGAGAGAAGGCCCAACAAAAAAACAAGAGAGAGAGAGAGAGAGAAGAGAGAGAAGGGGCAATGTTACTATCCTTTTACCACACTTGTGCTTCAAAGTAGCACCATGATCTTCATGATAGAGAGTCTCCTATTTTGTCACTTTCATATACTAGTGGGAATTTTTCATTATAGAACTTGGTTTGTATATTCCAATGATGTGCTTCCTCAAATTGCCCTAGGTCTTCATGAGCAAGCAAGTTGGATGCACACCCACTTAGTTTTATTTTTGAGCTTTCATAAACTTATAGCTCTATTGCATCCGTTGCATGGCAATCCCTACTCACTCACATTGATATCTATTGATGGGCATCTCCATAGCCCATTGATACGCCTAGTTGATGTGAGACTATCTCCTTTTTTTGTCTTCTCCACAACCACCATATTCTATTCCACCTATAGTGCTATGTCCATGACTCACGCTCATGTATTGCGTTGAAGTTGAAAAAGTTTGAGAACATCAAAAGTATGAAACAATTGCTTGGCTTGTCATCGGGGTTGTGCATGATTTGAATATTTTGTGTGAAGAAGATGGAGCATAGCCAGACTATATGATTTTGTAGAGATAAGCTTTCTTTGGCCATGTTATTTTGAGAAGACATAATTGCCTTGTTAGTATGCTTGAAGTATTATTGTTTTTTATGTCAATATTAAACTTTTGTTTTGAATCTTATGGATCTGTACATTCATGCCACAATAAAGAAAATTACATGGATAAATATTTTAGGTAGCATTCCACATCAAAAATTCTGTTTTTATCATTTACCTACTCGAGGACGAGCAGGAATTAAGCTTGGGGATGCTTGATACGTCTCCAACGTATCTATAATTTTTTATTGTTCCATGCTATTATATTATCTATTTTGGATGTTTTATATGCATTAATATGCTATTTTATATTATTTTTGGGACTAACCTATTAACCTAGATCCCAGTGCCAGTTCCTGTTCTTTCCTTGTTTTTGAGTTTCGCAGAAAAGGAATACCAAACGGAGTCCAAACGGAATGAAACCTTAGCGATGATTTTTCTTGGACTAGAAGACAACCAGGAGACTTGGAGACGAAGTCGGAGGAGCCACGAGGCGGCCACAAGGACGGAGGGCGTGCCCAGGGGGGTAGGGCGCACCCCCCACCCTTGTGGGCCCCCCGTGACTCCCCTGACCTAATTCTTTCGCCTATATACGCCCAAATATCCCCAAACCACCAGAGGCATCCACGAAAACACTTTTCCACCGCCGCAACCTTCTGTACCCGTGAGATCCCATCTAGGGACCTTTTCCGGCACCTTGCCGGAGGGGATTCGATCACGGAGGGCTTCTACATCAACTCTATTGCCCTTCCGATGAAGCGTGAGTAGTTTACCATAGACCTACGGGTCCATAGCTAGTAGCTAGATGGCTTCTTCTCTCTTTGATTCTCAATACCATGTTCTCCTCAGTGTTCTTGGAGATCTATTCGATGTAATACTTTTTTGCGGTGTGTTTGCCGAGATCCGATGAATTGTGGATTTATGATCAGCTTATCTATGAATATTATTTGAATCTTCTCTGAATTCTTTTATGCATGATTTCATATCTTTGTAATTCTCTTCGAATTATCGGTTTGGTTTGGCCAACTAGATTGGTTTTTCTTGCAATGGGAGAAGTGCTTAGCTTTGGGTTCAATCTTGCGGTGTCCTTTCCCAGTGACAGTAGGGGCAGCAAGGCAAGTATTGTATTGTTGCCATCGAGGATAAAAAGATGGGGTTTTCATCATATTGCTTGAGTTAATTCCTCTACATCATGTCATCTTACTTAATGCGTTACTCCGTTCTTTATGAACTTAATACTCTAGATGCATGCTGGATAGCGGTCGATGTGTGGAGTAATAGTAGTAGATGCAGAATCGTTTCGGTCTACTTGACACGGACGTGATGCCTATATTCATGATCATTGCCTTAGATATTGTCATAACTTTGCGCTTTTCTATCAATTGCTCGGCAGTAATTTGTTCACCCACCGTATTATTTGCTATCTTGAGAGAAGCCTCTAGTGAAACCTATGGCCCCCGGGTCTATTTTCCATCATATAAGTTTCCGATCTACTATTTTGCAATCTTTTACTTTCCGATCTATAAACCAAAAATATTTACTTTATCGTTTATCTATCTCTATCAGATCTCACTTTTGCAAATAACCGTGAAGGGATTGACAACCCCTTTATCGCGTTGGGTGCAAGTTGTTTGATTGTTTGTGCAGGTATTCGATGATTTGTGCGTTGTCTCCTACTAGATTGATACCTTGGTTCTCAAACTGAGGGAAATAATTATCTCTACTTTGCTGCATCACCCTTTCCTTTTCAAGGGAAAAACCAATGCAAGCTCAAGAAGTAGCACATACCTAGTTCAATCTCTTTACCGGCAAGTCTCTTTGCTCGTTCCGTAATACATCATCTTGCAACTAACACCTTAGTCACTTTGCTTGCAAGGCTTCTTATGATGTGTATTACCGAGAGGGCCCAAAGATACCTCTCCGATACTCGGAGTGACAAATCCTAATCTCGATCTATGCCAACTCAACAAACACCTTCGGAGATACCTGTAGAGCATCTTTATGATCACCCAGTTACGTTGTGACGTTTGATAGCTGCTACTTCTTGAGCTTGTGTTGGTTTTTTCCTTGAAGAGGAAAGGGTGATGCAACAAAGTAGAGATAATTATTTCCCTCAGTTAGAGAACCAAGGTATCAATCCAGTAGGAGGTACAAGCAATTCCCCAATCTATGCACCTGCACAAACAATCAAACACTTGCACCCAACGCGATAAAGGGGTTGTCAATCCCTTCACGGTCAATTGCAAAGGTGAGATCTGATAGAGATAGATAAAACAAAAAGGTAACTAAATATTTTTGGGTTTTTTGGTTTATAGATCTAAAAATAAAAGATTGCAAAATAGTAGATCGGAAAGCAAATATGATGGAAAATAGACACGGGGGCCATAGGTTTCACTAGAGGCTTCTCTCATGAAGGCAAATAATATGGTGGGTGAACAAATTACTGTCGAGCAATTGATAGAAAAGCGTAAAGTTATGACGATATCCAAGGCAATGATTATGCATATAGGCATCCGTGTCAAGTAGACCGACTCCTGCCTGCATCTACTACTATTACTCCACACATCGACCGCTATCCAGCATGCATCTAGAGAGTTAAGTTCATAAAGAACGGAGTAACGCCTTAAGTAAGATGACATGATGTAGAGGAATAAACTCAAGCAATATGATGAAAACCCCATCTTTTTATCCTCGATGGCAACAATTCAATACGTGTCACGCTACCCCTACTTTGTCACTGGGTGAAATCACGCAAGATTGAACCCAAAGCTAAGCACCTCTCCCATTGCAAGAAAAACCAATCTAGTTGGCCAAACCAAACCGATAATTCGAAGAGAAATACAAAGATATCAAATCATGCATATAAGAATTCAGAGAAGATTCAAATAATATTCATAGATAAGCTGATCATAAATCCACAATTCATCGGATCTCGACAAACACACCGCAAAAGAAGATTACATCGGATAGATCTCCAAGAACATCGAGGAGAACATGGTATTGAGAATCAAAGAGAGAGAAGAAGCCATCTAGCTACTAGCTATGGACCCGTAGGTCTGAGGTAAACTACTCACGCTTCATCGGAAGGGTAATAGGGTTGATGTAGATGCCCTCCGTGATCGAATCCCCCTCCGGCAGGATGCCGGAAAAGGCCCCAAGATGGCATCTCACGGGAATAGAAGGTTGCGGTGGCGGAAAAGTATTTTCGTGGCTCTCTCTCTGATGGTTCTGGAATATATGTGAATATATAGGATGAAGAAGTAGGTCAGGGGGCTCCCGAGGGGGCCACAAGGCAGGGGGGGCGCCTCCCCAGGGCGCGCCCTCCACCCTTGCCGCCGCCTCGTAGGTCTTCTGGCTTGGACTCCAAGTCCTCTGGGTGTCTTCTGGTCCAAGAAAAATGATCGTAAAGTTTTATTCCGTTTGGACTCCGTTTGATATTCCTTTTCTGCGAAACTCAAAAACAAGAAAAAAACAAAAACTAGGTTAATAGGTTAGTCCAAAAAATAATATAAAATAGCATAATAATGCATATAAAACATCCAAAACAGATAATATAATAGCATGGAACAATAAAAAATTATAGATACGTTGGAGACGTATCAAGCATCCCCAAGCTTAATTCCTGCTCGTCCTCGAGTAGGTGAATGATAAAAACAGAATTTTTGATGTGGAATGCTACCTAACATATTTATCCATGTAATTTTGTTCATTGTGGCATGAATGTTCAGATCCATAAGATTCAAAACAAAAGTTTAATATTGACATAAAAACAATAATACCTCAAGCATACTAATAAAGCAGTCATGTCTTCTCAAAATAATATGGCTAAAGAAAGTCATCCCTACAAAATCATATAGTCTGGCTATGCTCCATCTTCGTCACACAAAGTATTACATCATGCACAACCCCGATGACAAGCCAAGCAATTGTTTCATACTTTTGATGTTCTCAAACCTTTTCAACTTTCACGCAATACATGAGCGTGAGCCATGGAAATAGCACTATAGGTGGAATAGAATATGGTGGTTGTGGAGAAGACAAAAAGAAGGAGATAGTCTCACATCAACTACGCGTATCAACGGGCTATGGAGATGCCCATCAATAGATATCAATGTGAGTGAGTAGGGATTGCCATGCAACGGATGCACTAGAGCTATAAGTGTATGAAAGCTCAAAAAGGAACTAAGTGGGTGTGTATCCAACTTGCTTGCTCATGAAGACCTAGGGCATTTGAGGAAGCCCATCGTTGGAATATACAAGCCAAGTTCTATAATGAAAAATTCCCACTAGTAATATATGAAAGTGACAAAATAGGAGACTCTCTATCATGAAGAATATGGTGCTACTTTGAAGCACAAGTATGAAAAAGGATAGTAACATTGTCCCTTCTCTCTTTTCTCTTTTTTTTTGGTGGTGGGCTTCTTTGGCCTCTTTTTTTATTTGGGCTTCTTTGGCCTCTTTTATTTTGATAACCTCACATGGGACAATGTTCTAATAATGATGATCATCACACTTTTATTTACTTACAACTCGATACTAGAACAAAGGTATGACTCTATATGAATGCCTCCGACGGTGTACCGGGATGTGCATCTTACGATCATGCAAAGCAATATGACAATGATGAAGCGTGTCATAATAAAAAGGAACGGTGGAAGTTGCATGGCAATATATCTCGGAATGGCTATGGAAATGCCATAATAGGTAGGTATGATGGCTGTTTTGAGGAAAGTATAAGGTGGGTGTAATGCACCGGCGAAAGTTGCGCGATACTCGAGAGGCTAGCAATGGTGGAAGGGAGAGAGTGCGTATAATCCATGGACTCAACATTAGTCATAAACAACTCACATACTTATTGCAAAAATCTATTAGCTATCGAAACAAAGTACTACGTGCATGCTCCTAGAGGGATAGATTGGTAGGAAAAGACCATCGCTCGTCCCCGACCGCTACTCATAAGGAAGACAATCAATAAATACATCATGCTCCAACTTTGTTACATAACGGTTCACCATACGTGCATGCTACGGGAATCACACACTTTAACACAAGTATTCTTACCAATCCACAATTACTCACTAGCATGACTCTAATATCACCATCTTCATATCTCAAAACAAATGCAAGGAATCAAACTTCTCATAGTATTCAATGCTCTATATGAAAGTTTTTCTTATATCCCTCTTGGATGCCCATCATATTAGGACTAAATTCATAACCTAAGCAAATTACTATGCTGTTTAGAGAGACTCTCAAAATAATATAATTGAAGCAAGAGAGTTCAATAATTTCTATAAAATAAAGCCACCGCCGTGCTCTAAAAAGATATAAGTGAAGCACTAGAGCAAAATTGCCTAGCTCAAAAGATATAAGCGAAGCGCAAAGAGTATTCTAATAAATCACGATTCATGCATGTCCCTCTCAAAAGGTGTGTACAGCAAGGATAATTGTGGCAAACTAAAAATCAAAGACTCATATCATACAAGACGCTCCAAGCAAAACACATATCATGTGGTGAATAAAAATATAGCCTCAAGTAAATTTACCGATAGACGAAGACGAAAGAGGGGATGCCTACAGAGCATCCCTAAGCTTAGGCTCTTTGTTGTCCTTGAATATTACCTTGGGGTGCCTTGTGCATCCCCAAGATTAGGCTCTTGCCACTCCTTATTCCATAGTCCATCAAATCTTTACCCAAAACTTGAAAACTTCACAACACAAAACTCAACAGAAAACTCATAAGATCCGTTAGTATAAGAAAATAAATCACCACTTTTTTGTACTGTTGTGAACTCATTCTTTATTTATATTGGTGTAATATCTACTGTATTCCTACTTCTCCATGGTTCGTACCCCCCGATACTACCCATAGATTCATCAAAATAAGCAAACAACACATAGAAAACAGAATCTGTCAAAAACAGAACAGTCTATGAAGATCTGAATTGTTCTAATACTTCTGTAACTCCAAACATTCTGAAAAATTTGTAAAACGGAGTAAATTTGTATATAAATCTTGTGTAAAAAATTCAGAGTTTTTCCACGCTCCAGTGAATTTAAACAATTCTGTTACTGGACACAAAAGTTTCTGTTTTTCAGCAATATCAAATCAATTATCACCGTAAGCCATCCCAAAGGTCTTACTTGGCACAAACACTAATTAAAACACCAAAACACAATTACTACAGAGGTAATAATGTGTATTTTATTCAAGAACAGTAGAAAAACAAAAAACACAAAAATAAAATTGGGTTGCCTCCCAACAAGCGCTATTGTTTAACGCCCCTAGCTAGGCATAAAAGCATAGATCTAGGTATTGTCATCTTTGGTATGCAATCCATAAGTAGCTCTTATAATAGATTCATATGGCAACTTAATTTTCTTTCTAGGAAAGTGTTCCATGCCCTTCCTTAACGGAAATTGAAATCTAATGTTTCCTTCCTTCATATCAATAATTGCACCAATCGTTCTAAGGAAAGGTGTACCAAGAATAATAGGACATGTAAGATTGCAATCTATATCAAGAACAATGAAATCTACAGGCACATAATAGGGCATGTAGGTCTTCTGGCTTGGACTCCAAGTCCTCTGGTCCAAGAAAAATCATCGTAAAGTTTTATTCCGTTTGGACTCCGTTTGATATTCCTTTTCAGCGAAACTCAAAAACAAGGAAAAAAACATAAACTGGCACTGGGCTCTAGGTTAATAGGTTAGTCCAAAAAATAATATAAAATAGCATAATAATGCATATAAAACATCCAAAATAGATAATATAATAGCATGGAACAATAAAAAATTATAGATACGTTGGAGACGTATCAATAGGACACAAGGTATTCTTCCGGTATCCGAGAGTTGCATAATCTCATAGTCGAAGGAATATGTATTTGTCATCAAGAAAGCAATAGCAATAAACTGAACGATCAATATGCTAAGCTAACGGATGGGTCTTGTCCATCACATCATTCTCCTAATGATGTGATCCCGTTATCAAATGACAACACATGTCTATGGTTAGGAAACCTTAACCATCTTTGATCAACGAGCTAGTCTAGTAGACGCTTACTAGGGACATGGTATTTGTTTATGTATTCACACATGTATTTAAGTTTCTGATCAATACAATTCCAGAATGAATAATAAACCTTTATCATGAATAAGGAAATATAAAATAATAACTTTATTATTGCCTCTAGGGCATATTTCCTTCACTCTGTCACCTCGGCTGGATCGGGGGCTTCGACATCTCTTCATCAGCCTACTCTGGGGACTTCGGCGTCACCAGCTGACCAGTTTTGTCACGTTAGCTGGACCAGGGGCTTCGCCTTGCCCGCATCGACCATGCTGCGTCGCCAGTTCGTCAAGCCAAGCTCTTCGCTCGGTCATCTCGGGCTTGGGGTCTGGGACCTCCGCCAGGCCGAGGACTGCGTCTTCTACCCGCAACAAGCCCATACTTCATCATCAACACCGAGCACATTAACCAACTAAGTCATTTTCATGCTCAAATTTCCTCCAATCTTTTAACTTTTGCTCGGATCAACCAAGCGTTATATTTTTTGTCTTCAAACAAAAAAGTTGTTTATTAAAAACAATGTTTGTCAAAAACAATGTTTGTTAAAAGCACATCCTTTTCCCAGGTTAACTGGGGGCTCTTAAATTTATATGAGTCATTTTATAATAAGTGTTTTCTTCTAAGTCGTTGCAAAGTCTTTTCTACCACTTCTTTCCCGACTCGAGTGTGTGGTCAATAGCCGGATAGCCTGGTTTCTCTCTCAAGCCGCTCGAGTTTAGTTCACTAAACTGGCCTAACGAGAAGCACTCCACCTTCGGGAATGGAGGTTGAAGCTGAAGGCTGATCCGCTTGAAGTCTTGAGATCGGATGTGTCATGTTAAAGCACGACAGAAGCAAAAACTAATTTTAAGACCAATTTTCGGATAGCACGAAAAAACTTGATTTACTTCGGACGTAAAGTCTTCGCATAAGTTTTTGGGTTTTTTGAGCTTATAACACCTTTAACCTACTTTATGTTTTCTTTTCAGGAGGCGGGACATCCTCTTGATCGAGGTGTTCTGCACGATGGTATTGCTCGGGAAATCTTTTCCGCCCCACAGTTCAGCATCTTTCCTGCCGAGCTGCACCTCGACATTGTCCAAACACACACAATAGTCGAACAAGTTCCCGAGGAGATACGATCCTAGGATCAACCATGTGCCCAACCCAAGTCTCGGGGGCTACTGCATTGTTGATTCAATGCAGGAAAATTCAAAGCGCAAAATAGTTTCCAAGGAGATTACGATCCTCAGGTTGGTCGGCCGAGCCCAACCTGAGTCTCGAGGACTACGCACACCGCGTTTTCGTTCCTAAAGTATGCTGCCGAGCAAGGAATCGATCCTCAGGCCGATTTCGCGAACCGACCTGAGTCTCAGGGCTACTAGGATCGACGGTTTTACTTTTTCCTTCTAGTGCATCTCGGGTTTTAGACCGACACACACCTTGAGGGCTACTGGCTATATATCTCGTCAGCAAATAAATTGCACCAATCAGAAATAAATTCCGCAAAAAATCAGCCCACAGTTGAGGTGGTGCACCACCTCAGAAGCAGTCCGGCATAAAGCTCGGATGGAAGTGGTTGGCTCCGTATAGGACGTTTTCGGCATTAAGCTCGGTTGAACTCCTTCAACTATTTCAAGACCGAGGTAATCTATGACACCTCAGATGCAGACCGACATTGGAGCTCGGCTGCAAAAAGATACCTCGGATGCAGACCGACGTTGGAGCTCGGCTGCTAAAAGATACCTCGAATGCAGTCCGACGTTGGAGCTCGGATGCAAGAGGACACCGCTGCACGGGAAAAACTTCGAACCCGAGGTGTGGCATATAAATAACAAGGCATTTATAGAGGCCAAGAAGTTAAAGGGCTCATCGAAGACCCGACGTGTAAACTCTTCGGATTCACCTCGGCGATCCTCAAGATCGAAGATGGGAAGATTTGTTGAACCAGCTTTCAAGACTGATGACCGAAGATGAAGAACAGTTCGGAAGAACCGAGGAGCATCCCCAACTTGAAGACCGGTTCAGGGGGCTACTGATGGTGTCCTGGACTAGGGGGTACCTACCACGTCGTCTCCCGACTAAGTGGATTGGGGCAAGGACCCCCATGGCGGTTCGCTAATGGGCTTCTTCGGGCAGCCCATGACATATACGAGGAAGATTCCATAAGACTTGGTGATCAAGACAAGGACTCCTCTCCACCAACGTAGCCGACTAGGACTCTTGTTATCCTAGGCCTCCGGTACATTATATAAGCCGAGACCAGGCTAGCCGATAGATCATATTCTAGATCATAGACATCAACGCCAAACCATTCACCTAGCCTTAGAGTTAGACCACACATTACGATCTCGAGGTAGATCAACTCTGTACTCGATACATCTTCACCAATATAAACAAGAGCAGGACGTAGGGTTTTACCTCCATCAAGAGGGCCCGAACCTGGGTAAACATCGTCTCCTTCGTCTCTTGTTACCCATCGATCCATGATCCACAGCTCGGGACCCCCTACCCGAGATCAGCCGGTTTTGACACCGACACTGGGGGTCTGGAAATACATCATAGTTGGTTATGTACAAGGAAAACGTGTTGTAGGCCATCGAGTAAGGATAGGGATACCCATGACGGCGGAGCGAGCACCACCAGAGGACCGAAAAAACCTAGGTTTCGCTAGGGGACTGAAACTCATAGAGATGATGAGTTGATCTCGAAATAGGCTTTCACCCCGCTTTGTAAATAAAGCAACCATCCATACAACTAACATCCAAATGGCATAGCTAGTACGATGGCTGGGGCAACAGCACAAACACATCCAAAAAAATATAAGAGAAATTAAAAAAAGCCACCAAGTGGCGGCCCATGCCGCCCTACGACGAAGATAAGCGACGCACGGTAGCCAGGAAGTGCATCAAGCATGAGCCCGAGCCGGTAGCGCTGCCTAGAGAGCGGGTGCCAGTGCTGCAAAAAAGTAAGGAATTTGAAGAAGGGGTCAGAGGCCTGCCGTGAAAAGACCCGCTCAATCACCATTTTATTACATGTCGTCCATAATGTCCACGACATCGCCGCAAAGATTAGCCAGAATAAGCGGCGATGCCTCCCTGGTTGGGTAGCTCTGGTCTGAAGGAATTCCGCAAAGTCCAGGACCTCCCAGTCGGGCCCAGTGCCCCGCAAACGAAAGTCTAGAGGACCCGTGCTGTCGTGCACGAGAATAGGATGTGGGTCCTGGTTTTCGGTACCGCACAGAGGGAACAAATGCCATCACCCGGGCCGTGCCGCTTAAGCACCTCGATCTCCGAGGGGATGCGGTCCCGTAATAGTTGCCACACAAAAATCTTAACCTTCAAAGGCAATGGTGCCTTCCACAAGGGAGACAGCCAGGGGATAATGGGCGACCGACATAGTGCCTGATATGTCGATCTCACCGAGAAGAGACGGTGTCCGGATAATCTGGCAACACCGGCGGAAGACTGCCCGCAATCTAGCACACTCCTCAGTTTCCTCTTGCCCAAATGTGCGACGAAACAAAGATGTTCCACTGCCCATATTGGTAAGCTACGGAAACCAGGAGCATCGGGTTCGCGCAGATAACAATAAACGAGGGAAGCTCGCCTTAAATGGCTCACCACCTATCCAGTTAGAATTGGGTTCCTTCCCCATTTCCTATAGTGAAAAAGATCCCTAACTGAATATCCTCTTTGATCCGTTGGATGGATCTTCAAAACTGGGAGCCCGGAGCGGAAACAGAGGAGGGGCTCACCCCTTGGTGCTTTCGAATTTCTTGCCGGGTACTGAACTACTGGTTCCAATCTGATTTGACTTCGAGTTCCAATCTCCTTGTTACAATTCCCTCAAAAGAACGAAGAAAAAGTTAGTACCTCCGTCGCCCGCAAAATCGCGCGAGGTGAGCGGACTGACGCCCTCGCAATCGGAAAAAAATCCTATGAGACCAGGTCTCACAAGCAAGGACGTGAGACCCATATGGATGTGCGACACGTGGCGGCGACAATCTCAAAGCATCCCATTCCCACTTGCCATCAATTCTCAATTCCAATCACTCATTCCAGATTCCAAAACGACGTAGTACTTCATCATGCTAGGTTCGTCTGATTAGGATTCTGTTATTCTGGCTTGGGTCAATGGCGGCCACACCGAAGGGCCTTGACGGCGTGGCCGAACAACATGACGCAGCGACGACCTCTCGTCCATGGCCTTGCCGAAGAAGCTCGTCGCCGCCGGCCTGTCGGACGGCTCGTCCATGGCCTCGCCGTAGGAGCTCGTCATCGCCGGATGGCTCGTCCATGGCGGATGCAGGCCTCGTTGCCGGCCGAGCGGACTCGACGTTCATAGCGGCCAGGCGCCATGATGTCGTCGCGGACGGCCCAACCAACTGCTCGTAGACGGCAGCCAGGCGCCAAGACGTATCGAACTGCTCCTCGCCGGTGCACTCGCTCGTTGCCGTACGTCGTCATGGCGAGAGAGACTGCTCGCCCATGGCCACCGTACGACATGGTTGCTGACTGCCGAACTCTACGATCATGCCGCCGCGCACCAAGATGCCGTGAGTAGGCATGCATGGGAGTACTGGAATTGATCAACCAAGCTAGAACATGACTATTTACATGCATATTGTATGCTGGCATGCATCTCTCGTTCACCCTGGACGGAGTAGTCCTTTACGAGGAGTACGGCCAGCCACCGGCATCGGCGTCTGGTATGGTCGCTGTCGTCTCGTACGGCTGCCGTCCACGGGGAGTTGATCCGGTCGTCCGCGACGATGCCTTGGCCCTTGGCGCATGGCCCGTGAACGTGCTGTTCGCCGAGCCAACAGCGTGGCGTGGATCCGCCATACACGAGCCGTCCGACCGGCCGGCAGGCGACGAGCTCCTTCAGCGAGGCCATGGATGATAGGTCGTCGCTGCATCATGTTGTTCGGCCGCCGCCGTCAAGGCCCTTCGGTGTGGCCACCATTGACGCAAACGAGAATAACAGAACCTTAATCAGACGTACCTGTTAGAGCAGAGCATGATGAAGTAGTACGTGCGTTTTGGAATCGGGAATGAGCTATTGGAGTTGAGAATTGACGTCAAGTGGGAATGTGCTGCTTTGAGATTGTCGCTACCACGTGTCATTCATCCATATGGGTCTCACATCCTGGCTTGTGAGACCTGGTCTCATAGGATTTTTTTCCCTCGCAATCGGAGCAGAGGAGAGGCGAAGCGGCGACCGAATCGAACATGTCCCCCCGTCGCCGAGATCGCCCGCGGAAGAGGCCAAACCCAACGGAGGCGAGGGTAGCAAAGGCCACCTCGGCGACGTCCTTCTCCAAGCCCCCACCGCTGGCTCTCCCGAAGACGGCGCAGTTCTTCTTCCGGCACCTCCCGCGTCGCAGCCGTGGTGGCGCCAGCGTCGTCCCCCACGTGGAGTGGGTGAGGAAGACCGCTCTGAGGGACTCCATCCACGACGCCTACCTGCGTGCCCTTGCGCGGCTCCCTTTCAACGGCCCCATTGACGTGCCGACGGTGCCGTCCCTCCTGCCCGCCCTCCTAGCCGGCGGCCACTGCTTCGGGCCTCTTCCCGACGGCGCCTCCAACGTCATCGTCAACACGGTTTGGCTCTACGCCGCCTCTCCCCCTGCCCGCTTCGCCGCCGCCGACACCGTTGTCGATGTCGTCGACATCGATGACATCAAGCAGAGATCCTTCCTCGGCCTCAATCGCGTGCACCACGATGTTGATCGGAACTATGACTACTACCATGCCGCCGCCGTTGCCGCCAAGCACCCCAACTGCGAGGCCTTCGCTGCGTTCGCGCAGTCCGGAGTTGCCACAAGCCCCGCCGTCACAGAACTACTCGCCGGTGGCAGCAGCGCCCATCTCTCCGCCGAGGATGTCGAGCGACTGGCTCCCTACTCGTTCGACCCTCGGCTCCTCCACTCGACTCTTGCCAGGTGCTAGAGCCCAAGTTCCCGGCGGAGAGGGAGGAGTACATGAGAGCCGGGCAACGATGGAGACGAAAGTTGGCAAACATGGCGATTCAGCACTGGAACCGCACCATTGGGGTCAGTCTCTTTATCCAACAATCACACCTTCATACGCCTATTTTATTTCCTGGCCATTGGTGCTAATCGTCATTGCTATGTATACCAAATTTCTTCCTCCAAGGGGACAGAGCTACAGCTCCATGTTGTTTGTGAGTTGTGACGCCAGTGCTGACAGTCATGGTTACCAACATATCAACTTCATGGCCTCTGCCAAAGATAATCCGGCAGCCATACAACGCTTCTTTGCGGAATATGCAAGAAAAATGGGGGTCGTGCTTTGCTGCCCTGTCCAAGACTCTGTCTCTCTAAGCAGTGAGCACTCCCTTTTCTTTTATCAATACTACCCCCTCCGTTCCAAAATAATTGACTCAACTGTGTACTGACTTTGGAGTATGATAATTAATTTATGTACTGAACAAAACTTAGCTTTCTTCGGTAGAGAACGAGTCAACCTTGTACTGAATCAACGTCAATTAATATGGATTGGTGGGGAGTACTATAATAGTATCTATAGTTAATCATCTGAGGAGTGTATGAGGATTAGCCAAACGATGAGTACATCTATACTCATTCCTGCTTTTGATGATGATATTTAAGTTTGGATCTATTCTTGATAATAGCACAAACACATAGTATTTAAGTTAGTATCTGATTGGCCTAATAAATGGCTATTCCTTGACAAGACAATGATTTCTTTTTTCCTCTTTAGTTGCTAATCACACTGGGTATGCCCCTCGCCCTTGAACTCGGTGAAATACTACATGGTTAAGTAGTTAGTTAATGCCTGTGTCCTAAGTTGGCTAAATGTTTGTGCGTAATACATCATGTTTATCAGTACTCCATGCGGGTTATGCATACTGATTATCTGAAACACTTTTTATGTTATGACGCTCGTCTCAGATTGGACATGTTTATACTTTTGTCAGGTCACTGCGATCTTTGTGAGAGTCTTCATTTAAGGCTTATCCACCCATCTTTTGGAGCATACAATTTCGGCAGTCCCCTTGATGCTACCTCGGGTATAATTGACTTTGATGTTGCAAATCTGCTGGACATCAAATATGCTCGTCACCTTTGGGGTTCGAGGCACATGGACCGTGCTTTTTACCCTCATGATGATTTTCATTCCAGCGCTGAATGGAAGTGTGATTTCATGGTAATTCGGTAGTTCAATTGCAATGCGAAGTTGCTTTTATGTACATGTAAGCACAAAAAGGCGAGTGCACGGAGACCTCAGAAGATTGTTGTATGTGTTGAGACCATCGTGGAATGCAGATGAAAAAGTAGGAGCGAAAAGTAGATAGAAGACACAAGATGTAGGATTGCAAGGGGTGTTGGAGTTGGAGTCTACCAACCCTGGTGGGTTTAGTTTAAGAAGGGAGAAAATGTATTTGTACTATGCATGTTTTATACAGATAGCCTAGTTAAAACATATCTGGAGAAACTTTGGAAAAACTCGAACAAGATAAAAAGAGTATAATCCTATCTTTTGGCAGATGTACTTTCTCCCCTTAATTCAGCATTCCATTAAGTATTATCATTCAAAATTTTGAAGCTTCGATTGTGAACTAGGAATGACTTCAATAGAGATCTACTAGATTATCACATGACTTAATATATAATATCTATAAATCGTTCATGCATTTGCAATGCAAGATCACAGAAGAACTCAGGGTCGACATGCTTTGATGCTTCATGAGTCAATTTCACATGGCCTATGCGGATATGTGCAACGTATGCTTGATTACGTTCCCAGATAATTGCTGGTGTTTGATGGACATCGAACACACATGATGCCCACATGTGGTACTTCATTCTCTTGAGCTATACACGTTAAGTGTTTAGGATAAAAGAACACACATTGTATCGATCAACTCAAAGACACAAAATAGTACTATTAATTAGAACGCAACGACTCTTTCTCTTTGGCTATGCTGCTGCGGCTTGAGAGCTCGGTAGCACCAAGTTATGTGAGTGTTTCTTGTAACATATTTATGCCTTCTATATAAAAATATGGCACGTTCTTTATATGCTCTTGAAAAAAAGTATGTGAGTGCTAAATATGTCATTCTAAACTTGCTCGTGACAGAGGATTTTTGATCTTGTTTGTAATTTTACTTCTTGATCAGCGTTCCTTTGTGCAAAGCCTAGCATTCTGCTGTCTTTTTAATTTTGTCAAGTCGGTATATAGGTGACTTGTAGTATGATCCTTACGATATAAATGAGACATGTATTACCATGTAAAAATAAAACAAAATGATGCCAGAAACCCCCTTAAAAATCACTCGTTCAGTTGTTCCACAAGTGTCATTTTGTCCGATCGAGACCACACCACATTTACAACGGTGCATCAAAATGCCAAAGCGCACACAATAGACCGACCCATCTGATCGAAGTACAAGGAACCAAACTGGAAAGCCGTTTCCCTGACCGACTAGTTCGCCTTCTTCGTGGTCGGTGGCGCTCCGCAGAAGGCCTCCCGGTTGGCGGCGGCGCCGCCGCGCACGACGTAGTGGCCGAGCGACGGTATGCCGGTCCCCTCAATGCGGTTCTCGTCGCAGAGGAACTCCCGCGCGCACACGCTCTCCACCTCCCGCTCGTAGTCGTGCACCAGCACGTCCGTCACGGTCCCCTTGGTCCGCGCCATCACCGCCGCCGAGAAGATCGCCGCCATCCTCCCCGGCGACCCCTCGGCGTACCCGTGCGGCCCGTCGACGAGGATGACGTCCCAGGCGACGTCGTAGAGCTGGTTGGGCAGGTCGCCGATGGCGAGGCGGCAGTCGGAGAAGAGCAGGTTCTGGACGGGGCGGCACTCGGCGCGCCGGGACGCGCGCGCGGCGTCGAGGAGGTCCGGGAGCTCGCGCACGGCGGTGGCGTAGGCGACGTCGTACGCCTCCAGCCCGCCGTGCGCGCCCTCCATGTGGGCCACGTAGAAGGGGTTCTCGTCCAGGAACACCGTCCGCCCGCCGTGGTTCAGCGCGCGCCACAGCGGCGTCTCCGCGCCCAGCCCGAACACCAGCAGGTTGCACGGCGCGCGCCGCCGCAGCACCGACGCGATCGCGCGCACGTCCTCCTCCGGCATGCTCACCGTCGAGTTCGCCCCCGCCGCCGCCGCGTACCGCACCAGCGCGTCAAACACGTACGCCGGCAGCACTCCGCCCCCCGCCGACGCGCCGCAGACGCTGCCCGCACCGGCGCCGGCCGCGAACGTGGCCCGCGGGGACGCCGCCCCGGACGGCGCGCGCGCCGTGGAGAAGACCGTGAGCAGGGACGCGCAGGTGAACAGCGCGAGGAACGCGACGAGCCAGAAGCGGCGGCCGGAGATGGACGCGGCCGTCGCCGGCGACGCCGCCCCGTTCCCGTACTTGCTCGACGGCTGGCGGACGAGGAGCAGCTTCGGCCCCGACATTGCCTTCATCTCTCCTTCCCTGGACAACCCAACCAATCGACAGAGCAGGCAACCCCCCTCAGGTTCTTACACTATTTATGTGTGTGTGATCTTATGCTCCAGAGTGAAGAGCAGCAATGGTGCTATTACAAGTGGCGGTGGTGTGGACGGAGTGAATGGCTCACCGTACCAGAATGACATCTCAGCCTTCCAGTTTCAGGGATGAGATGGCAGCTGCCGCAGGCAAAACAAGCCAAGCTAATCTTAATTAATAAGAAAAATAATAAAACAAGCCAGTTTTTCTTTTTTGTGTGCAACAAGAAACAAAGCCAATGTTAGATTAGTAGTTGGCATGTTTGGTGAGAAAGCAATCTAGGTGAAAATTCACTTCTCCGCGGTTTTGCTTCGGAGTGGCTCAAATTCTGGTAGGTTTGGATGGAACTCCTTTGATTTGGACGCTGGAACTTTATTCGTTAGAATACGAACACTCATATCCCCACCATCCAAAACTTTCAGCGTGGAACACAGATTGAGCTGCGATGAACCCTGGGCAGGCTACCAAATTTCTTAGGCAATGTAAGGACCTTACGGTTTTTTCCCGTATGGAATATGGAACACATCACGGCAATATGCCATTAACTGATGATAGAGGATCATCAGTAATTACCTGAACAGCTACAGGAGATGGCTCCGGGTTTTGGAACTTTGAAGACGCGCAGCTTTCTGGCCATCAAACTCAGATATCAAACAAAAGAAGGTTGCAGATACAACTATCATATTTGGTGAGAAAATTGTTGAACAAGGCTGAACCTCCTTTGACAAGGGTGACGCAAAAGAAGACTGGCCACTTGGGATTCAAGCGACCCAGAGTCTCACAGATGTGGCATGCAGGAACTAACGTTTGTAGATGAGGGGTGGCTGTCGGTCTATCCCTCCGTTGCCTTCGAGTGAAGCCTCGGCAAAAGCACTGACACGAAACACACACTGACATGTTCAAGTCTAGCTAGACTATTTCGTGCAGAGGTAAAAAAAAAAAGACTATTTCGTGGTCACCTGGGCTCATTCAAAATTTCAAACAAAGAACATGCAGATGTTTACTGCTAGCAACAATCTAGCAGGCACATGCATTGGGTAAAAAGAAACTGAAACCGAAAGTGAAACAATACTGAAAAGTACGGTAGCAGGTAGTGACAACAGAGTTTTATCTTCTTATAGATCTGCCCATGGATACCAACTCCCATTGTCCGAATCAGCAGATCATAATTAAAAGGGACAGAACATCAGTTAACTAACTTTCCATAGAGTATACGCCGTTTAATGACAAACAGAAGATTTTCCTCACCAGACTATGAGGATTTTGACAACCTCGAGCAAATAACAGAGGATCATATCATGATTTACCATACCACCAGCAAAAAGGTGCCATAAGAACACAGCAAGGCACAATGAAGCGTCGATTCCAGTTCATAATGCTCTAGGTTGGCTATGTATTTGCTTCTGTGAACAGGAGATGTATCTCTGGCATCCCTGCAGTAGACAAGCGGTAACCGGAAAAGAGAGCAGGTTCTACAAAATATCATTCGCATCATGATCACCGTCTGGGGTGAGCACCCATATACAGTAGCAAGGATTTAACACCAGGATCATGCAGCCCCGCACCAGTAGGCCAGGTGCTCATCTTTGCGTGACGTGCTGAAGAGACCACCACATTTCAAGCAAATGAAGCTGCTGCCATCGTTGAAGGCGTCCAGGATAATCTGCTTCCTTCCACACTCAGCAAGTATGCAGGCCTCATCAGAGTTCAGCGTCGTGACAGGGTCAGAACCAGGTGCTAGTGGATTAGGGTTTGATGTCTGAGCCTCTGCTATAGCACACTGTGCGAGCAAAGAAGCGAGCTCATCAATGTTGGGAGCAGGCTGCGATCTCTGCCTGTAGAGGTCACGTGCACGGTTCAGAGTCTGGATGAGAGCCTGTTCACCACCTTGAGATCTTATGGCCAAGAGTACCTGCATAATATTCCAGAGTTCAGTTCCTTGGCAGAACTAGGAAAGGTGAAATTTATGTAAAGTAAATAGCAAAGGGCTCATCAGAATAATCGCAACCAAGTATAGTTGCTTGGGAAATCTGGAATACCAGGAATAATCAACATCTTCAAGGGCATCCGGCCCATCTCTACAGATGCAGGAAAAAAAAATCGAAGAGGAATTGCAGTGGCTTCTTCATCGAGCTAAGAGGAAGAAATATAGCTCCTTGGCACTGGGTTGAGCCTGTCGCTAACTCGGTTGCTTGTTGTTGTAACCTTAGTTTTCCTTTTGTGGATTTTTATTTTGTTTTTATCCTCGTACAGAATATAACCCAAAAATATACATACTATTTTAGTAAAAAATAATCGCTGCCAAGAAATGTTGTCAATTTGGAAGCTTCCTATACTTGCATCCCCCACAGAGCTTACATTATTTTCATTGACGTATACAAGTTAAGAAGCAGATTGCAAACCTCGTTGAAATTCACTTATTAGTGCTGCCCTTAAGTTAAGGGAAAATTGAACTTATACCACTAAGCAAATTGACATTTTCCAAAATGCATACCATGTATTCATGTGTCCTTAACAAAACAACACTAGTTCCGTCCTCCACTAGCCCTTACGGTACTATACTCAATTGCAAAAGATTTCAGCATTTCCCCCCATGGCATAACCTTCTTCCATTGTTCCACATCTGATCCACCCCCCCCAAAAAAAAGCCTTCTTCCTATTTCTTATCTCCTTCCCACCATTGCTACAAATACATCGTGTTTGACTAGGGAATAGGAACTGGGCGTCGACCAGTTGGCTAGTGGCATGGAGCCGGCTGCGCAACCTAGCCGGCCGCCCGCGTTCGAGCCTTGGCTCTACTGGGTATGTGCCAACATTTCTTCTTAACAAAATACCAGAGGGGCTAGTCCCTATTGGTACTTTTTTTTTACTAGGGATGACTCCTGACAGAGGAATGAAAGAAATTACGCAACAGGAAAGCAGCTGTTAATGCCAATGAGTATTGGTGGTCGGTATCAATTTGCACATGTTGAATTCCAGTCACATATAAGAGAAACAGGAAATGCTAGTGAGTATTGCAGAATTCCTGCGAACGCCATTGTGCAGGATTCACAGCACTCAAGTCCTGACGAAGACTGCACACTCCTCATTTGGGTCATCTTAGGAAAGGTCTATCCTATACATCAGACAGGAAATCATATATGTCCAATGCAAACATGTCATGAATATCCTAATGATACACAGAATACTAGCGTATTTAATAAGGTTGGGCTAGTACTATCCTGTTCTAAATTAGCACAATTGACTGAGCGGTTTCACCAAGGTATCAAATCCTAACTTATTGACTTCTCATTCGGGTCTTTTGTCTCCATATTTTTTGGTTTCACTACAAATGGTTAAAAACGGTCTTTCATGGCTACCAAATGTATATATGAGCCATGACACAAACTTGCTTCAGAAGAACCGCATCCTGCGGAAGGATAAGATTAAAGCTACTCTTGCCTTCAGCGCATCTCCATATGATAAGCATTGCAATCTACCTTTGCCAGTGTGACCTCAGAACAGCTCAATAGTTTAAACAACAGAGATTCACACCTTTTTTTGAAAGGTCGGGTAGGGGGGGGGGGGGGGGGGTGGTAGCCCACTTGAACTGTTTTTCCATAAAGACGTTGAGCCCAAAAATAACAGCCAGATAATAGATTACAGTCAGGGACAAGGTGACCGAGCACACAACCCAAACAACAGCAAAACTAGCAGATACAAACCTCACCAACTAATAAAGGGTAGAGGATGAGGGAAATAATCCCTGTTCATAAGTTCAAGCATGCTTGGCTGAAGTTGTACACCCCACTTTGGGTAGAGTGTTGGTGTTCATTCTCAGAAAATATGAATTCGTAGAACCCTTATTAAGAAACGAACTTTATATAAATATTAAATGGCAGGTCTCCAAACATCCCCATTTCTGAACTCAATCAAAGAAGATAATTATTTGGGGTTTCCCATTACTACCAGAAAATGAAAGAAAAGAAGGTGAGGAGCGAACTAGCATACCAACTAAGGGGGAACAGAAAGAGCAGACACAGGACTGTGCAGGCACAAACAAATTATCAGAAAAACACACTGTATGAAACTGAAACTAAGTCTAACAATTACCCTAAGAAAATTACTAAATCTAGCTACACAACTGCGTGGCAAAATCAAACACTTAGAAAATAATTAATTACTCCCTCCGATCCATATTAATTGTTGTACTAAATCAGCGACAATTAATATGGATCGGAGGGAGTAGTAAAACTAGCTTCGCTCTTTAAGATTTTTAATCAGAAATTATTGTAACTGTGTGGGCCATGAGGAATACACTCGAATCTACATTGTGGCATGTCAATGACAATCGGAAATGAAGTCTTGACAAGGATTGCCAAAACAGATTTGTAAGGCTACAATGCATCTGTCCTACTTCCCCACTTTGCAAGCTCAATCCTCATACGGTTTGTAAACACCATCCCTAGAGCTTTACTCAGCGTGCTAATGAAAATCCATTAGTAAATAGCAAGTTGAAATACTGATAGGTGTGAGATATGTACGAGCCTACGAGCACTCAACATAGTGGAAGCATTTCCCTGAGTGTGCATCACTTTATAATCTTCCTCCCTTTTACCTCTCAAGGAGGAGAAACATGAGAACAACCATTGCTAGCCTAAGGGGAATATAGCCGAAAAGAACAGGTGCGCAGGTAGGGAAGCACCACCCAAACACCTAAACATCTTCTAGCACGAATCATACCTAACAAACCCTAAACCTCAAAGCCTAGAACCCTAAGACCTAGAACGAATCATAACACCTAACCCCTGTTTTGTCGCTCTGCGCGAAATCCCAAGGTGGATTACGCCACGGAGAAGACGATCCAAAGCGAAACTGAAATCAGAGAAAACCCACCGCGTCCGTTCTAATCGCGTGATCAGCCTATGGCGGGTGCGGACCTCGCGGATTTCCCGTTCAGACACGCACGGCGAGGGTCGAGACGCGACGAGGCGCAGGAAATGGAGGCGGAGGGGAAGAGGGGATGTGAGGGCAGAGAGAATGAGGCGAGGGTTCTCACCGCCTGCAGCGCGAGGGACGGCTGGCCCTCCTGGAGCAGCCCGCGGGCGCGGGACAGCATGCTCCACCCATCTCCGGCCGCCGCTGCCTGCGGCGGCGGCGGAGGCTGCTGGGGCTGGGGCTGGGGCGGATGCTCCGCGGGCTCCATCTCCACGTCGGACGGGTCCATCGGCGGCGCCTCCCGTTCGACTGCGCGCTCTCGTATGTGCTCCGCCGCCGCGAGGTGCACGGCGCCGCGGGGTGATGGCTGGTAACTGCGGGCGACGGCTGCTCTGCGGCTGCGGTGCCACGCCTCCAGATGCTTCCAGGTGGTGCGTGCCTCCTCGGGCAGTCAGGGGCGGCCTCGTATTCGGTTTCTAAAAAAATACACGCACGAGACGGAAATCCTTTGAAATTTTACGAGTTCGCCCCCCTTTTTTCCTTTTCAAGAACAAGCAACAATGGTTGCCTATCGTTTCCATTAAAGATGTGTTTGATAGGTTGCATGAGCACAAAAGTTTCTAATAAAATCAATTTTTAACAGTTTGACAGGGTGTATGTACGCTCCTCGACTATGTCATCTCATACAAAGAGGCCTCTCAGCCATGCTGAGTTGAGCACACCTAGATAGGATGCATGGAGGCAGCCATGCTCGTCCTGACCCTAAAAAAATGTTCAGAATTTTAAATCTTAAATTCTCAAAAATTGTTCAGAATTTTAAATTTTGTTTAAATTAAAAAAAAATTGCAATTTCAATTTTTCTTAAAAATTTACAAATTTTTAGAATTTAAAAAATTGTTCAAGTTCTCAGAAAACATTTAGAATTTCAAATTTTGCTTAAATTTTAAAAACAAAATTTCATTTTTTTTAAATCAGAATTTCAATTTTTTTGTAAATTTCAAAAATGTGTTTAAATTTTGAAAAAATGTTCAAAATTTGTTTAACAACAACAACAAAATCTTTAGTCCCAAACAAGTTGAGGTTGGCTAGAGGTGAAACCCATAAGATCTCGCAACCAACTCATGATTCTGACACGTGAATAGCATGCGTCCACGCACCCATGTCCATGGCTAGTTCTCTGGTGATACTCCAGTCCTTCGCATCTGTCTTAACGGACTCCTCCCATGTCAAGTTCGGTCTACCCGACCTATATTGACATTAACAGCGGGCTTTAGCCGTCCGCTATGCACTGGTTAAAGGATCAATATGGTTGACTAGAGAGGTGGTGAATAGGCAACTACCAATTTTAGCTCTTTTTAACAAATTAGGGTTAGCAACAAATAGGTGTCTAGATATGCAACTAGGTGGACAACCTATATGATGAGGTCAATAACACAACAACAAGCAAAAGCAAGAGATAGAACACAATATTAGCTTGAACAAAGTAAAGATAAGAAATAACCACAAGTGGAGTCGGAGAAGACGAGGATGTGTTACCAAAATTCCTTCCCTTTTGGGGGGAAGTATGTCTCCGTTGGAACGGTGTGAAAGGATCAAGAAGATAGGTCTAGAGGGGGATGATTAGGCCCTTAACACACAAAAGTAGCAATTTTTAATTTCTTCAAGTTAAGGTTGAGTTTAGCACATGTTAAAGCACACACAATACATTTCAAGCAAGCATGACAAGAGTATAGGGAGCGGAAAAAGGTAAAGCATGCAATTTGCAAGAATGTAAAGGGATGGGATTGGAGTGTGCAAACGCAATGGAGACACGGAGATTTTTGGCGTGGTTCCGATAGGCGGTGCTATCGTATGTTCACGTTGATGGAGACTTCAACCCACGAAGGGTAACGGTTGCGCGAGTCCACAGAGGGCTCCACCCACGGAGGGTCCACGAAGAAGCAACCTTGTCTATCCCAATATGCCCATCGCCCACGAAGGACTTGCCTCACTCGAGTAGATCTTCACGAAGTAGGCGATCTCCTTGCCCTTACAAACTTCTTGGTTCAACTCCACATCACAACGGAGGCTCCCAAGCGGCACCTAACCAATCTAGGAGACACCACTCTCCAAAAGATAATAGATGGTGTGTAGATGATGAACTCCTTGCTCTTGTGCTTCAAATGATAGTCTCCCCAACACTCAACTCTCTCACACAGATTTGGCTATGATGGAATAAGGATTTGAGTGGAAAGCAACTTGGGGAAGGCTAGAAATCAAGGTTCAAAAGGTTGGAATGAAATCTCTTGATCTCAACACATGACTAGGTGGTTCTCTCTCAGAAAATGTATGGTGGAAGTGTAGGCACGTTCTGATGGCTCTCCTCAATGAGGAAGAAGGGGTGGAGGGGTATATATAGCCTCCAAAAAAAATCCAACCGTTACACACTTTTGACTCATCTCGGTGGCACCGATCTGTTCAAAAATACGAACGTTAGGAATCTCGGTGGGACCGACTGGAACAACTCGTTGGGACCGATGTGCTAGGGCTTAGGGCAAACATCATCTTGCATCAAGTCGGTGGGACCGAAGTGAAGCAATAAGCAACAGAGAATCTGTCAAGCCAACTCGATGAGACCGATTGCATAAACTCGGTGGGACCGAAGTGAATGCAATAGATCACAGAGCGCTAGCAAGGCCATCTCGGTGGGACCGAGATCTGTATCGGTGTGACCGAATCGTTAGGGTTTTCTGGCAGTGGCTATGTCAAGAGAACTCGGTGGCTCCGGGTTGAAAGAATCGGTGGGGCCGAGTTTGGAATTAGGGTTTGGACATATTTGGATGGAGAAAGTGGTTGAGGGTTTTGGAGCAATATCACTAAGCACTTGAGCAAGTAGACCATTAAGCAACACCTCATCCCCTGTTAATAGTATTGGCTTTCCTATGGACTCAATGTGATCTTGGATCACTTAAATAGAAAATGAAGAGTTTTGAGTTTTTGCCAATCTTTATCCTTAGCATTTTGAAGGGGTTCCACATCCTCTTGTCCTTGCCACTCCATTGTTGAACTTATCTGAAACATGCTAGATAAAACTATTAGTCCAATAAGAGATATGTTGACATTAATTACCAAAATCACCCAGGGAGCACTTGTGCTTTCAATCTCCCCCTTTTTGGTAATTGATGACACCATACATCAAATCTTCAAGTAAATGATATGAAGAGTAACAAGTAAAGCTTTGGAAGAACATGTAACATGCATAAGCTCCCCCTACATGTATGCAATCATGTGATGATAAAATTTAAGGAAATGTGAATGCATAGCATGACAGAGTAAGTAATGAGTTACATGTATTTTGGTTACATGCATCAGAGCAAAAGCAAGAGATCATCATGCACATGAATCCCTCTTGCAAACAATATGTGCAAAAGCAAGAGATCATCATGCACATGAGTGTGATGCATATACTTACCTTGCAGTTCTTGAGCTGACTCTTGAAGAAGCAATCTTGAGAAACACAAGGTTAAATAACACAAGAAAACTTCAAACAAGAAGGATTTCAAGATCCATAAGAATACCAAGACTGGGATGACATGTAATAGGTGAGTACCACATAGTAAGTACTTCATTCAGATATAGACATGTCCCCAAGAACTTAAAGATTTGCAATAAATTCTAAGGTTTTTTCTCCCCTTTAACATGGACTCTTTCTCCCCCTAAATCTAACATTGGATAATGGGAGAAGGTAGGGTGAGATAAAATCAAAGCAAAAATATAGAAATCAGAGCAGAAATGAATGAGATCCAAAAATATCTCAAAACAAATACTAACACGTCTTTCCCCTCTTAAAGACAAGTGACTTCTCTCCTCTTATGATATTGCACTTCTCTTCCTTTCTTAGAAGAGTTTTGTAAGAGTAAGCTTTGATGTGCTCTCTCTCCCCCTTCGACATCAATTTCCAAGAAGGGTAGTGTTCATGGATATGAGTCAAGTGAGTATGATCCTTGAGAGACACAAGCAAGCATAATGTAGCTCAAGATGCAGATAGAGAAAAAGAATCATTGAGTGGAGCTGAAGAGAATAGGCAATAAACGATGGCAAAAAGTTTTCTTAGCAGTGAAATCGGTGACGCCGATCTATTTCAATCGGTGACTCCGAGATAGTGAAGCCACTGAAGGTGCTCATCGGTGAGACCGAGTGAGTCCGTTTCGGTAGAACCGATGAACTGCATACAAGTGAAACTTGTATTTCGGTCTGCCCGATAGGCTTAAATCGGTGGAACCGAGTTCAACGCAGAATAAAAGGTTTGTCAACTCAGCTCACTTTGCAAATGAAATTTCACAAAGATTTTCAAGGAAGTTTCATAAGGATTTGCAATGAATTAAACTTAGATATAAAGACAAACAAAAGAGAAATCAAAAGAGATCTAGATGAATTTTTTTATTTTTATTTTGAAGGGAAACACAATAGCAAGAAAACATGCAATGGAAATATAATATACACAAGAACACTAGAGAACTTCATCTAGAGTTGGTTGGTGACAAAGTCACCTATGTTAGAGTATATTTGAAGGAAATATGCCCTAGAGGCAATAATAAAGTTGTTATTTATATTTCCTTATATCATGATAAATATTTATTATTCATGCTAGAATTGTATTAACCGGAAACTTGATACATGTGTGAATACATAGACAAAACAAAGTGTCCCTAGTATGCCTCTACTAGACTAGTTCATTAATCAAAGATGGTTAAGTTTCCTGACCATAGACATGTGTTGTCATTTGATGAACGGGATCACATCATTAGAGAATGATGTGATGGACGAGACCCATCCGTTAGCTTAGCATAATGATCGTTAAGTTTTATTGCTATTGCTTTCTTCATGACTTATACATATTCCTCTGACTATGAGATTATGCAACTCCCGAATACCAGAGGAACACCTTGTGTGCTATCAAACGTCACAACATAACTGGGTGATTATAAAGATGCTCTACAGGTGTCTCCGAAGGTGTTTGTTGGGTTGGCATAGATCGAGATTAGGATTTGTCACTCCGAGTATCGGAGAGGTATCTCTGGGCCCTCTCGGTGATGTGCATCTCCATGGATAGATCTACGAGGGTACGTAGACACACACTCCCCTCTCGTTGCTATGCATCTCCATGGATAGATCTTGTGTGTGCGTAGAATATTTTTTGTTTTCCATGTAACGTTTCCCAACAGTGGCATCCGAGCCAGGTCTATGCGTAGATGATATGCACGAGTAGAACACAAAGAGTTGTGGGCGGTGATAGTCATACTGCTTACCACCAACGTCTTATTTTGATTCGGCGGTATTGTGGGATGAAGCGGCCCGGACCAACCTTACATGCCCACGCACATGAGATCGGTTCCATCGACAGACATGCAACTAGTTTTGCATAAAGGTGGCTGGTGGGTGTCTGTTTCTCCTACTTTAGTTGAATCAAATTTGACTACGGCAGGTCCTTGAAGAAGGTTAAAACAACAAAGTTGATGAAACACCGTTGTGATTTTTGCGTAGGTAAGAACGGTTCTTGCTAGAAGCCCGTAGCAGCCACGTAAAACTTGCAACAACAAAGTAGAGGACGTCTAACTTGTTTTTGCAAGGCATGTTGTGATGTGATATGGTCAAGACATGATGTGATATACATTATTATATGAGATGATCATGTTTTGTAAATTATCGGCAACCGGCAGGAGCCTTATGGTTGTCTCTTTATTGTATGAAATGCAAACGCCATGTAAATGCTTTACTTTATTGCTATGCATTAGCAATAGTTGTAGAAGCAATAGTTGGCAAGACGACCATGACGCAATGATGGAGATCAAGGTGTCGAGCCGGTGACGATGGAGATCATGACGATGATTTGGAGATGGAGATCAAAAGCACAAGATGATGATGGCCATATCATGTCACATATTTTGATTGCATGTGATGTTTATCTTTTATGCATCTTATTTTGCTTAGAACGGTGGTAGCATTATAAGATGATCCCTTCACTAAATTTCAAGATAAAAGTGTTCTCCCCGAGTGTGCACCGTTGCCAAAGTTCGTCGTTTCGAATCACCACGTGATGATCGGGTGTGATAGACTCTACGTTCACATACAACGGGTGTAAGACAGTTTTGCACATGCAGAATACTTGGGTTAAACTTGACGAGCCTAGCATGTACAAACATGGTATCGAAACACTGGAGACCGAAAAGGTCGAACGTGAGTCATATAGTAGATATGATCAACATAGAGATGTTCACCATTGATGACTACCCCATCTCACGTGATGATCGGACATGGGTTAGTTGATTTGGATCACGTATCACTTAGATGACTTGAGGGATGTCTATTTAAGTGAGAGCTTATTAGTAATTTAATTAATTGAACTTAATTTATCATGAACTTAGTCTTATAGTTTTGCATATCTATGTTGTAGATCAATGGCCAGAGCTACCGTTCCCCTGAATTTTAATGCGTTCCTAGAGAAAGCTAAGTTGAAAGATGATGGTAGCAACTACACGGACTGGGTTCGTAACTTGAGGATTATCCTTATTGCCGCACAGAAGAATTATATCCTTGATGCATCGCTAGGTGAAGGGCCTGCTGCAGGAGCTGAAGCTGATGTTATGAACGTCTGGCAAGCTTGATCTGATGACTACTCAATAGTTCAGTGTGCCTTGCTTTATGGCTTAGAACCGGGACTTCAAAGACATTTTGAACGTCATGGAGCATATGAGATGTTCCAGGAGTTGAAGTTAATATTTCAAGCAAATGCCCTGGTTGAGAGATATGAAGTCTCCAACAAGTTCTATAGCTGCAAGATGGAGGAGAACAGTTCTGTCAGTGAACACATACTCAAAATGTCTGGGTATTATAATCACTTGACACAGCTGGGAGTTGATCTTCCAGTTGATTGTGTTATTGACAGAGTTCTTCAATCACTGCCACCAAGCTACAAAGGCTTCTTGATGAACTATAATATGCAAGGGATGAACAAAAAATTTTCTGAGCTCTTCACAATGCTCAAGGCTGCGGAGGTAGAAATAAGAAGGAGCATCAAGTGTTGATGGTTAACAAGACCACTAGCTTCAAGAAAAAGGGCAAGGGAAAGAAAGGGAACTTCAAGAAGAATGGAAAGCAAGTTGCCACTCCCGGGAAGAAGCCCAAAGCTGGACCCAAGCCTGAAACTGAGTGCTTCTACTGCAAAGGGACTGGTCACTCAAAGTGGAACTGCCCCAAATACTTGGCGGATAAGAAGGATGGCAAAGTGAACAAAGGTATATTTGATATACATGTTATTGATGTGTACCTTACTAATGCTCGTAGCAGCGCCTGGGTATTTGATACTGGTTTGGTTGCTCATATTTGTAACTCGAAACAGGAGCTGTGGAATAAATGAAGATTGGCTAAGGACGAGGTGACGATGCGCGTCGGAAATGGTTCCAAGGTCGATGTGATCGCTGTCGGCACACTACCTCTACATCTACCTTCGGGATTAGTTTTAGACCTGAATAATTGTTATTTGGTGCCCGCGTTGAGCATGAACATTATATCTGGATCTTATTTATTGTGAGACGGTTATTCATTTAAGTCAGAGAATAATGGTTGTTCTATTTATATGAATAATATCTTTTATGGTCATGCACCCTTGAAGAGTGGTCTATTCTTGTTGAATCTCGATAGTAGTGATACACATATTCATAATATTGATGCCAAAAGATGCAAAGTTGATAATGATAGTGCAACATACTTGTGGCACTGCCGTTTAGGTCATATTGGTGTAAAGCGCATGAAGAAACCCCATGCAGATGGACTTTTGGAATCACTTGATTATGAATCATTTGATACTTGCGAACCATGCCTCATTGGCAAGATGACTAAAACTCCGTTCTCCGGAACAATGGAGTGAGTTAATGACTTATTGGAAATAATACATACCGATGTATGCGGTCCAATGAGTGTTGAGGCACGCAGCGAGTATCGTTATTTTCTGAACTTCACAGATGATTTGAGTATGTATGGGTATATCTACTTAATGAAACACAAGTCTGAAACATTTGAAAAGTTCAAAGAATTTCAGAGTGAAGTGGAGAATCATCGTAACAAGAAAATAAAGTTTCTACGATCTGATCGCGGAGGCGAATATTTGAGTTATGAGTTTGGCCTTCATTTAAAACAATGTGGAATAGTTTCACAACTCACGCCACCTGGAACACCACATCGTAATGGTGTGTCTGAACATTGTGACCATACTTTATTAGATATGGTACGATCTATGATGTCTCTTACCGATTTACCACTATCGTTTTGGGGTTGTGCATTAGAGACAGCCGCATTCACGTTAAATAGGGCACCGTCTAAATCCGTTGAGACGACACCGTATGAACTGTGGTTTGGCAAGAAACCTAAGCTATCATTTCTTAAAGTTTGGGGTTGCGACACTTATGTCAAAAGGCTTTAGCCTGATAAGCTCGAACCCAAATCGGAGAAGTGCGTCTTCATAGGATACCCTAAGGAAACAATTGAGTACACCTTCTACCATAGATCTGAAGGCAAGATCATTGTTGCCAAGAATGGAACATTTCTAGAGAAGGAGTTTCTCTCGAAAGAAGTGAGTGGGAGAAAAGTAGAACTTGATGAGGTAATTGTACCTTCTCTCGAATTGGAGAGTAGCACATCATAGAAAACTGTTCCAGTGATGCCTACACCAACTAGAGAGGAAGCAAATGATGTTGATCATGAAACTTCAGATCAAGTTACTACTGAACCTCGTAGGTCAACCAGAGCATGATCCGCACCAGAGTGGTACGGTAATCCTATTCTGGAAGTCATGTTACTAGACCAAGGCGAACCTACGAATTATGAAGAAGCTATGATGAGCCCAGATTCCGATAAATGGCTTGAGGCCATGAAATCTGAGATAGGATCCTTGTATGAGAACAAAGTGTGGACTTTGGTGGACTTGCCCGATGATCGGCAAGCCATTGAGAATAAATGGATCTTCAAGAAGAAGACTGACGCTGATGGTAATGTTACTATCTACAAAGCTCGACTTGTCGCGAAAGGTTTTTGACAAGTTCAAGGAGTTGACTAAGATGAGACTTTCTCACCCGTAGCGATGCTTAAGTCTGTCCGAATCATGTTAGCAATTGCCACATTTTACAATTATGAAATCTGGCAAATGGACGTCAAAACTGCATTCCTTAATGGATTTCTTAAAGAAGAGTTGTATATGATGCAACCAGAAGGTTTTGTCGATCCTAAAGGTGCTAAAAAAGTGTGCAAGCTCCAGCGATCCATCTATGGACTGGTGCAAGCATCTCGGAGTTGGAATATACGCTTTGATGAGGTGATCAAAACATATGGTTTTATACAGACTTACGGTGAAGCCTGTATTTACAAGAAAGTGAGTGGGAGCTCTGTAGCATTTTTGATATTATATGTGGATGGCATATTGTTGATTGGAAATGATATAGAATTTCTGGATAGCATAAAAGGATACTTGAATAAGAATTTTTCAATGAAAGACCTCGGTGAAGCTGCTTATATATTGGGCATCAAGATCTATAGGGATAGATCAAGATGCTTAATAGGACTTTCACAAAGCACATACCTTGATAAAGTTTTGAAGAAGTTCAAAATGGATCAGTCAAAGAAAGGGTTCTTGCCTGTGTTACAAGGTGTGAAATTGAGTCAGACCCAAAGCCCGACCACTGTAGAAGATAGAGAGAGAATGAAAGTCATTCCCTATGCCTCAGCCATAGGTTCTATCATGTATGCTATGTTTTGTACCAGACCTGATGTGTGCCTTGCCATAAGTTTGGCGGGGAGGTATGAAAGTAATCCAGGAGTGGATCACTGGACAGCGGTCAAGAACATCCTGAAGTACCTAAAAAGGACCAAGGATATGTTTCTCATTTATGGAGGTGACGAAGAGCTCATCGTAAAGGGTTACGTTGATGCTAGCTTCGACACTGATCTGGATGACTCTAAGTCACAAACCGGATACATTTTTATATTGAATGGTGGAGCTGTCAGTTGGTGCAGTTCCAAGCAGAGCGTCGTGGCGGGATCTACATGTGAAGCAGAGTACATAGCTGCTTCGGAAGCAGCACATGAAGGAGTCTGGATGAAGGAGTTCATATCCGATCTGGGTGTAATACCTAGTGCATCGGGTCCAATGAAAATATTTTGTGACAACACTGGAGCAATTACCTTGGCGAAGGAATCCAGGTTTCACAAAGAGAACCAAACACATCAAGAGACGCTTCAACTCCATTCATCAAAAGGTCAAGGATGGAGACATAGAAGTTTGCAAAATACATACGGATCTGAATGTAGCATACCCGTTGACTAAGCCTCTTTCGCGAGCAAAACATGATCAGCACCAAGACTCCATGGGTGTTAGATTCATTACAATGTAATCTAGATTATTGACTCTAGTGCAAGTGGGAGACTGAAGGAAATATGCCCTAGAGGCAATAACAAGTTGTTATTTTATATTCCTTATTCATGATAAAGGTTTATTATTCATGCTAGAATTGTATTGATCGGAAACCTAAATACATGTGTGAATACATAAACAAATACCGTGTCCCTAGTAAGCCTCTACTAGACTAGCTTGTTGTTCAAAGATGGTTAAGGTTTCCTAACCATGGACATGTGTTGTCATTTGATAACGGGATCACATCATTAGGAGAATGATGTGATGGACAAGACCCATCCGTTAGCTTAGCATAATGATCGTTCAGTTTGTTGCTATTGCTTTCTTCATGTCAAATACATATTCCTTCGACTATGAGATTATGCAACTCCCGGATACCAGAGGAATACCTTGTGTGCTATCAAACGTCACAACATAACTGGGTGATCATAAAGATGCTCTACAGGTATCTCCGAAGGTGTTTGTTGAGTTGGCATAGATCGAGAGTAGGATTTGTCACTCCGAGTATCGGAGAGGTGTCTCTGGGCCCTCTCGGTAATACACATCATAAGAATCCTTGCAAGCAAAGTGACTAATGAGTTAGTTACAGGATGATGTATTACATAACGAGTAACCAGACTTGCCGGTAACGAGATTGAACTAGGTATGAAGATACCGACGATCGAATCTCGGGCAAGTAACATACCGATGGACAAAGGAAATTACGTGTGTTGTCGTAATGGTTTGACCGATAAAGATCTTCGTAGAATATGTAGGAGCCAATATGGGCATCCAGGTTCCGCTATTGGTTATTGACCGGAGGGGTGTCTCGGTCATGTCTACATAGTTCTCGAACCCATAGGGTCCGCATGCTTAACTTTCGTTGACGATATAGTGTTATATGATTTGGTTACCGAATGTTGTTCGGAGTCCCGGATGAGATCACGAACATGACGAAGGGTCTCGAAATGGTCAAGAGGTAAAGATTGATATATAGGACGATGGTATTCGGACACCGGAAGGGTTTTGGGATGCACCGGGTAGCCATCGGGTCACCAGAAAGGGTTCCGGACACCCCCGGTAGGTGTTATGGGCTTAATGGGCCAAGGGAGGGATAGACCAGCCCATAGGGGGCTAGTGCACCCCTCTCCCTGGCCGGCCAGCCCTAGGGAAGGAAAGGGGGGAGGGCTAGCCCCTCCTGCCTTTCCCTCTCATGGGAGAAAGGGAAGAGGGGGGGGGGGGGGCGCCACCCTCCCCTGCCTTTCCCCCGCACCTATATAAGCCAAGGGGGGCGCGGCTTGGGAGAGACCCCAAGTAGGATTCCTCCTACTTGGGCGCCCCCTTTGGCTGCTCGTCCCTCCCTCCCACCTATATATATGTGGGAAGGGGGCGCCTAGCACACAACAGACAATTGCCTAACCGTGTGCGGCGCCCCCCTCCACCGTTTACACCCCCGGTCATATTTTCATAGTGCTTAGGCGAAGCCCTGCGGAGATAGCTTCATCATGACCGTCACCATGCCGTCGTGCTGCCGGAACTCATCCACTACCTCTACGTCTTGCTGGATCAAGAAGGCGGAGGACGTCATCGAGCTGAACGTGTGCTGAACGCGGAGGTGCCGTATGTTCGGTGCTCGATCGGTTGGAACCCGAAGAAGTTCGACTACATCAACCGTGTTGTAAAACGCTTCCGCTTATGGTCTGCGAGGGTACGTAGACACACTCTCCCCTCTCGTTGCTATGCATCTCCATGGATAGATCTTGCGTGTGCGTAGATTTTTTTTTGTTTTCCAGCAACGTTTCCCAACAGTAGAGCCTAAGCTTGGGGATACCCACGGAACCCCAAGGTAATATTCAAGGAGAAACAAGCAACTAAACTTGGGGATGCCCCGAGTGGCATCCCCTCTTTCTTCTAACAACCATCGGTATATTACTTGGAACTATATTTTTATTCGTCACATATCATGAGTTTTGCTTGGAGCATCTTATATTATATGAGTCTTTGCTTGTTTTGCTTTTTAGTTTGTCACAAGTATCCTTGCTGGACACATCTATTTGAGAGAGCCAAATTATGCTATGATTTAATAGAATTGCTCTATGTGCTTCACTTAAATTCTCTGAGCTATGGAATTGCTCTAGTGCTTCACTTATATCTTTTTGAGCACGGTGTCCTTTAATATTTTTGAAGAAATGCTCTCATGCTTCACTTAGATTTGTTTGAGAGTTAGTATTTTTTAAGAAATTCTCTCATGCTTCACTTATAATATTTTGAGAAATGAAAATTTTTATGCTCATGTTCTTCACTTAAATTTATTTGAGCTATCAAAAGCAACATATGAAACTAGTCCCAAAGTGATAGATATTCAAGAGGGATATAGTAAAAACTTTCATAAAGATCATTGGACAAAATAAACTTGATTCTTTGTAATAGTTTTGAGATATGATGATAATGATATGTGAGTCATGTTGGTTAGTAATTATGCTTTAGTAAGAATATTGGTGTTAAGATTTGTGATTCCCTATGCAAGCACGAAAGTCAATAGTTATGCAATGAAATTACATCCTACTTGTGGTGCATTATTCGGTGTTAGTTATGCTTAATGCTCGCTTATGTGATTTTTCGTTTCTTGGTTGGATGCTTCTCAATCTTTTTGCTAGCCTTCACTTGTACTAAGTAGGAATACTACTTGTGCATCCAAAATACTTAAACCCAGTTTTGCCATATGAGTCCACCATACCTACTTATATGCGGTATTTTCGTGCCATTCTAAGCAAATTTGTATGTGCCATCTCTAATTTTCAAAATAATTTTCCTTTTTGTGTTCTCGTATCGCTCATGAAACGGTAGGGGGTGGCTAATATTTTTCCATGCTAGATGTGTTATTCTCAAGATGAGTGTTTATTCACTTGTCATTGCACGAGAGTACGACAAAGGTATTAGGGATGCCCAGTCCCGAAATGAAAAATGAATTTACTTTATGTTGTCAAATAATAAATTCCTTGGAAAGTGTTGGTATGGACGACACCCGTGATACTGCTAGCCATGGAATGTGAAAGTATGGTGGAAAAAGGAATAAACTTTATTTTCTATTTGGGAACCGCCTATGATATATCTAGCATGGAAAGTATTGGGAACTACTCGATCGTTTTCGTTGACAGGAAAAGCATGCCACCCAAAATGTTTTATCTCTATTTTTTTTGCTTTGAGCTCTGGCACCTATACAAATCCCTACTTCCCTCTGCGAAGGGCCTTTCTATTTACTTTATGCAATTTTTATTTTTATTTGAGTCTCCATCTTCTCTTATAAAGCACCAACTAAGGGGCACTATGATCGTACTTGAGCATTGGGTGTAGCTAAGATGCGAGTGTGTTTCATGAATGGATCAATGATTGAGCATAATGGGCTAGGGATAACTTGCTTCAGTGTTGATATTTTGAAAGACATGGTTGTTTGTTGATATGCTTGAGTATTGAAATCTTCATGTCAAAACTAGACAATTGCTTTGAACCATGTAAAGGTCCAAATGTCCATGCTACAAAAGAAAAGAATATGTGATGAACAAGTTAGGCAACATTCCACATCAAAAATTCTGTTTTTATCATTTACCTACTCGAGGATGAGTAGGAATTAAGCTTGGGGATGCTGATACGTCTCCAATGTATCTATAATTTTTGCTTGTTCCATGCTGTTATATTATCATTCTTGGATGTTTTACAAGCATTTTATAGCAACTTTATATCATTTTTGGGACTAACCTATTGACATAGTGCCCAGTGCCAGTTGCTGTTTTTTGCTTGTTTTTTACTTCGCAGAAAATCAATACCAAACAGAGTCCAAATGCAGCGAAACTTTTTGGAGATTTTTTTTGGACCACAAGACACCTGTTGGGCCAAAGAAGTACCAGAGGGGGGCTCCGAGGGGAGCACAACTCACCTGGGCGCGCCCTGGTGGGTTGTGCCTGTGACGCCCCCGGCTTAATCGTGCACTAACCATACACGCAAATGCGCACGATCAAGCCTAAGGACTCACTTGAAGATATCACAACACAACTCTAAAACATAAATAAAGTAATACAAGCTTAATATTACAAGCCAGGGCCTCGAGGGCTCGAATACATAGCTCGATGGCATACAAGCGTCAGTGGAAGCATCAGATATCTGAGTACAGATATATTACAGAACAGAGAGAGAGAGATAAGCCTTCACAGAGGCGGGGTAAAATAAAAGCTACGATCGAAAGGCGTAGGCCTCCTGCCCTGGACCCTCCGATCCTACTCCTGGTCGTCAGGGGGCACCTCGTAGTAGTAGTACTCGCCAGGCGGGTAGTAGTAGTGGTCGTCGACGGGGGCATCTGGCTCAGGGGCTCCGTCGTCTGGTGGCATCATATGGAAATATGGGGGAAAAGAGAAAATAAAGCAAACGTGAGTACTCATCCGAAGTACTCAGCAAGCAAGGATCTACACTACATATGCAACATTTTCAAAAGGGGGCTGTATATGTGGACTGGGCTGCAGAAATGCCAGAATAGAGGGGGAAAGCCTAGTCCTATCGAAGACTAGCATCTTCAACAGTCTTCAACAGTCTTGCAGCATTAGAAGAGAACAGATGAACATAATGTAAAGTAGTAGTAGTAACATCAACCTCAGCCTGAGATCCTTTCTCGACTCCCTGCGAGAAAGCAATCCCAGAGCCGTACTATCCAGTTCTCATCACATGTTCTAGTTGTACCGATCGGGATACAACTCTGAGTGTCCGTTACCGTAGGACAGGCTATCGATAGAAGTTTCTTCCCTGCAGGGGTGCACCAACTTACCCACCACGCTCGCTTAACTCCGGCCGGACACACTTTCTGGGTCATGCCCGCCCTCGGCCAAACGATACGCCGCAACCCGACCGAATACTTAACAGAGAGGTCAGCACGCCGGACTAACCTATGCCCCCAGGGGTCCTGGGCCATCGCCCCAGGAACTCCTGCACGTTACGTGCACCGCCGGTGAGAGACCTAGCAACCCCTTATACAAGTGCGGTTGCGTTCCTAGTCCAACCCAGCGTGTGCCGCTCAGTTGCTGACGTCTATTAAGCTCCGGCTGAAGTATACGACGCAGAACGCCCATACTATGCCCACGTGATGGTTAGTGCTATCAGGCCAGAGGCCCCTCGGATCAAATATCCAAACCGTTTAGTGGTTTAGGATCGCGCGGAAACGAGCAGAGACTCACGATCGATGTAACCCCGTCGCCCCGTCTCGAGGACTTGCGGCAAGGGCTAAGAATGCCCGGCCACGCCTCGTATTATCTCGCGGGCACCATCTAGGTCAACCCGACTCCACATCACTTCGCTTATCAGCTCGCGCGGGTACCCCTCAGGGCCGACCCGTCTTTAGTAACATAGATCAGTGCTAGTCATAACATCAATAGTAACTGTGTGTCTAACACCAAAGGGAATCCTGAGGAATCACCCTCGATGGAGTCCCACCTGATGTTTATAGTCAAGGTGAATGGAGGAGGAATCACCCTCGAGGTCCACACTTGAGGTGTTGCGCGACGATGTCGGTATCGGGGGTGGTGTAGGAGGAATCACCCTCGCTTACCACGACCGAGTAACTAACCTACAAGGTTATCATCAGAAGTGCTAACGAGGTATCACCCTCGGCACTCGATGGTAACCCAGTAGTGTCGAGCACTTAAGGGGGAAGTGATGTGCGGTGCCCTGGTCTGATCTTCGATCCCGTAGAACGGGTCTTCTGAGTATCCAGCGGGGCAGTCGGGACAAGTGGGTCTCTGATATGGTTCTACCCATCCTATGCTAAACAGTTTAGGATATCAGGCATGTATCAACAGTAGGTTACAAATAAGCAGGCTATGCAACAGACATAGGATAGTAACAACAGCAGTAACATCTAATGCAAGCATAAGAGGGAAGAGAGTAGGCGATATCGGAATGCTCAAAATGGGGGTGCTTGCCTGTTTGCTCGGGGGCAAGGGCAAGGTCTTCAGGGATGTCGTTGGGGACGTAGTCGTACTCCGGAGCTGCGTCTGCCTCGGGAGCTACGTCTGCGTTGGGATCTACCGAGAGAGAAGAGGGGGAATGAAACAGGTAAACATAATGCAATATATGCCACACAGTGTGTGTTATGCTATGATGCAGTGCAGGGTTGCCTGAATATGCATCTAAGTCATTTTAGTTATTTTAGGATTTTTCTGGGATTTAATATCCGGTGTGTGTGCACTATTCATCTGCCGGATTCGGGTCCGGAGTTACGAGTTCTTCTACGTAGGGGGGTTCCAATGAAGAAACAGACGGCATGATCAAACTCGTCTCGTCGTTCTGAGCAACTTTCATGTTTTAAGTTTTTCGATCTGAGCTACGGTTTAAAAGTTATTAATTTTCAAAGTTCATTTGATTTTCTGGAATTGTTTTATTTAACAGAAAAATGAATTATGACATCAGCATGATGTCATGCTGACATCAGCAAGTCAACAGCCGGCTGACCAAGTCAATTATGACATGTGGGTCCAGTGGGACCCACATGTCAGCCTCTGTTATTTTAATTAGAGAGTTAAACTAATCTAATTAGCTAATTAAGCTTCTGGTCCCACATGTCATAGACTAGTTAGGGTAATTAGTTCATTTTTATTTTTTAAAATGTTTTAGTTAATTTAACAGGGAGGTGGGGCTCGCGTGTCAGTGTCATGGGACCGCCACGTCAGCGCGTGGACCTGGTCAACTGGCCATCCGGGGCCCCTGGGCCCACTTGCCAGCGACCCAGGCGGTGGCCCCGTCCAGCCACGTCGGCCGGCCGGCATTTAAACGCCGGCGAGCCCTGTCTCGCGGCGGCGCGGCTCGGGAGACGGCCGGAATTCGTGCACCGGCTGCCGTTCGAGGCGCCGCTTGGCTCTATCGAGAGCTGGGAACGACGCGCGTTGATTGGCGCGGTCAGCTAGCCGCGGGGAGGCCCGAGCTCGCCGGAAGCGAGCTCGCGGCGGTGGCCGGAGTTCGGAACCCAGCGGGTTTTAGTGAAACGTGGCGCTAGCGATCATCTAACTGGCTAGGTAGCCTCAACGCGCGCGCGCGAGATCAACAGACGTGTGCGCGTGACCAAAAGGCCGCCGAAGCCTCGCCGGTGACGAGATTTGCGGAGGCTGGCTCGGGCACTAGGGGGAACGATGGCGCAGCGCGTCCTAGGGCTACGCGAGGGGGCGAGGGAGAGCTGGGGCTTACAACGCGGCGCACATAGGCCCTCGGATGCTTAGTAGCTGCAGGGGGAAGGCCGCGGTCGAGGGAGCAGATTCGGCGGCCGGAGACGGGGACGATGATGAATTCGGCAGCAGCAAGGCTCCCTGGCCCCAGCTTTTGGTCGAGGAGGAAGAGGCGGAGGCCGGCGCTCAGCTTGGACACGGCGGAGGAGCTGGAGGGCGCCGGTGGCCGCAAGGACGGACGATGCACGGCGGCGACCGCGTCGGGCGCCGACGGGATCTAGCTGTGGAGAGCGAGGGGAAGGGGAAGAGTGGCGGCTAGGGTTCCCGGTGAGCCCTGTCTCACGGCGGCGCGGCTCGGGAGACGGCCGGAATTCATGCACCGGCTGCCATTCGAGGCGCCGCTTGGCTCTATCGAGAGCTGGGAACGACGCGCGTTGATTGGCGCGGTCAGCTAGCCGCGGAGAGGCCCGAGCTCGCCGGAAGCGAGCTCGCGGCGGTGGCCGGAGTTCGGAACCCAGCGGGTTTTAGTGAAACGCGGCGCTAGCGATCATCTAACTGGCTAGGTAGCCTCAACGCGCGCGCGAGATCGACAGACATGTGCGCGTGACCAAAAGGCCGCCGGAGCCTCGCCGGCGACGAGATTTGCGGAGGCTGGCTCGGGCACTAGGGGGAACAACGGCGCAGTGCGTCCTAGGGCTATGCGAGGGGGCGAGGGAGAGCTGGGGCTTACAGCGCGGCGCACGTAGGCCCTCGGATGCTTAGTAGCTGCAGGGGGAAGGCCGCGGTCGAGGGAGCAGATTCTGCGGCCGGAGACGGGGACGATGATGAATTCGGCAGCAGCAAGGCTCCCTGGCCCCAGCTTTTGGTCGAGGAGGAAGAGGCGGAGGCCGGCGCTCAGCTTGGACACGGCGGAGGAGCTGGAGGGCGCCGGTGGCCGCAAGGACGGACGATGCACGGCGGCGACCGCGTCGGGCGCCGACGGGATCTAGCTGTGGAGAGCGAGGGGAAGGGGAAGAGTGGCGGCTAGGGTTCCGCCCAAGGCCGCGGGGTGGCTCTTATCCACGCCTCGGCGGCAGTGGCGCCGGGGGATGGGCGACAGCTGCCCATCGCCGGCTCGGGCGCGCGCACACGCTGACACGGGGAGGAGGAGGATGAACGGAGAGGTGGGCTGGGCCAGCTGGGCCGCGACTCGGGGCACTGTGCACTAAGGCCCAGTGCACAGTGCCTCGCTTTCTCTTTTCTATTTTTGTTTCTCTTTTTCCTTTTATTCTTTTCTGTTTTGGAATAGTTAGGGCACTTTGGCACTTTTGTAAAATGTGAGTGTTGACCCAAATATTAATGTGTAATATTAGCCTTTACAAAAAATTGGTTTGGACAGAATTGGATTCCAATTGAATTTGAAATGACTTTAAATGGATTTAAATATCCTGTTTTGGTGCTGTTTCATCTTGTTTGAGTCTCTTGTCCAACTCCAACTATCTTGATGTTGATTTTAGAAATGTTCCTGGATTACTTGCCATTTAATGAACATTTTCCCAACAGAGTTTGGCCAACTTTATATTTCACTTTTGAATCTGAATTGATTTTCAGATGTGAATTTGAATTGGATTATTAACCCATATGACTTGGCACTGCAAATGATCATGACTTGGCAGTTTTAACAGAGTGTCACAGAGCTTATTACAAAGGGGTGTTACAAATTCTCCTCCTCTAAAAGAAATTCTCGTCCCGAGAATTTAGGAGGTAGAAGGAAAGAGTCCGGGATATTCTTCCCGAAGATGATCCTCGCGTTCCATGTGGCTTCATCTTCAGTGTGATTCGACCACTGTACTTTCAGGAACTTGGTCGTCTTCTGACGAGTACGACGTTCAGCTTCGTTGAGGATGCGGATCGGATGCTCCTTATAAGATAAGTCATCTTGCAGTTGAAGCATCTCGTGATCCACTGCACGGTGCGGAGATTCTTTGAAGCACTTTCGTAATTGCGACACGTGGAAGACATCATGAATATGAGAGAACTGTGGCGGCAACTCCAATTTATATGCCACATGTCCACGTCTAGCCACGATGCGGAAAGGACCAATATATCGAGGAGCTAACTTGCCCTTGATTCCAAAACGACGGGTGCCCTTCATAGGAGTGACTCGAAGATAAGCATGATCACCCGGTTGATAGATCACACCCCATCGCTTGCGATCATAATTACTCTTCTGGCGGTCTTGGGCCGCCTTGAGATTTTCCCGGACAATTCTGACTTGTTCTTTGGCATGCTGAATAATGTCCGGTCCAACAAGAGGTCGTTCCCCAATTTCTGACCAATTCAGAGGGGTTCGACATTTACGACCATAGAGAACTTCGAAGGGGGCCATTTTCAAGCTGGCTTGATAGCTGTTGTTATACGAGAACTCGGCATACGGAAGAGATTCCTCCCATTTCTTACCGAAGGATATAACACAAGCACGTAGCATATCTTCAAGCACTTGGTTGACTCGCTCAACTTGGCCTTGGGACTGAGGATGATAAGCTGAACTCCATGTAATGTGAGTTCCCATTGCTTGTTAGAAACTTTCCCAGAACTTGGAGGTGAACAGACCACCACGATCTGAACTAATCTCCTTCGGAATACCATGGAGGGAGACAATTCTGGCGATGTACAATTCTGCTAGCTGGCTAGCAGTGATAGTCTCCTTAACAGGTAGGAAATGAGCAACCTTGGAGAGTTGGTCGACGACGACAAGAATGGCATCGTGACCCTTCTGAGATTTAGGAAGACCAGTAATGAAGTCCATCTGCACTTTATCCCACTTCCACAGAGGAATAGGAAGTGGTTGCAGAATTCCAGCAGGTTTCTGATGTTCTGCTTTCACGCGACGGCACACGTCACACTCGGCAACATATCGAGCAATATCTTGCTTCATTCTAGACCACCAGTACCTTTGACGAAGATCTCGGTACATCTTAGTGCTACCTGGATGGATAGACAGCGGTGTATCATGTGCTTCCTTCATAACTTTATCAGTCATAAGTTCGAAGCGGGGTACTACAATGCGGTCTCGGAAATACAATGTTCCATCTTCAGCAATTGAGAAATCCCGGTACTTCTCAAGGTGAAGTTCTTTCTTCATCAAGTCAATTTCAGCATCTTTGGCTTGCGCTTCTTTAACAGCCTTCAGAAGATCTGGCTGTACCACAAGGTTATTAAGAGAACCTTGGGGAATAATTCGCAGATTTAGCTGAGTCAGTTCTGCGTGAAGACGAGGTTGAGCTCGCCTAACCATGAGGTTGTTGCAATATGACTTGCGGCTCAGGGCATCGGCCATTACATTAGCTTTACCCGGGGTATAAGAAATACCGCAGTCATAATCCGCAATAGCTTCTAACCATCGTTGTTGTCGGAGATTCAGCTCCGGTTGAGTGAACAAGTATTTCAGACTTTGGTGATCGGTATAAACCTCACACCGATTACCCAGAAGATAATGTCGCCATAACTTCAATGCATAAATTACTGCTGCAAGTTCAAGATCATGCACTGGATAATTTTCTTCATGTGGACGCAATTGACGTGAAGCATACGCAACCACTCTTCGTTCTTGCATTAGGACGCAGCCTAATCCCTGACGAGAGGCGTCGCAATATATGACAAAGTCCTTGCGAGAATCAGGAGGAGCAAGCACTGGAGCAGAAGTAAGCTTGTCCTTGAGGGTCTGGAAACTTTCCTGACACTTGTCTGTCCACTCAAACTTAACGCCTTTGTGGAGCAGATTAGTCAGGGGCTTGGCGATCTTGGAGAAGTTCTCGACGAATCGGCGACAATAACTGGCTAGACCGAGAAAGCTTCGGACTTGCTTGGCATTCTTCGGAGGAGTCCAGTCAAGGATAGCCTGAACACGCTCCGGGTTAACGGCAATACCGTCCTTGGAAATCACATGTCCAAGGTAGGTCACTTCAGGAAGCCAGAATTCACATTTAGAGAACTTGGCATACAGCTTGTGCTCTCGAAGTCTCTCCAGAACAAGGCGAAGATGTTCGGCATGTTCTTCCTTATTCTTTGAGTATACCAGGATGTCATCCAGATATACCACGACGAACTTGTCGAGGTAGTCCATGAATATATAATTCATTAAGCGAGAAAAGGTAGCTGGAGCATTTGTCAGACCAAATGACATGACGGTGTATTCATATGATCCATAGCGTGTAACGAATGCGGTCTTGGGAATATCCTCTTCACGGACACGGATCTGGTGATAACCCAACCTCAAGTCGAGTTTAGAGAACACCGAAGATCCAGCGAGTTGGTCATATAAATCATTGATCCGGGGAAGCGGATATTTATTCTAAATGGTTGCCTGGTTGATAGGACGGTAATCTTGGACCAACCTATTCGTACCATCTTTCTTCTTGACAAAGAGAGACGGTGCTCCCCAAGCAGAGGAACTAGGACGGATGAAACCCTTCCTTAAGGATTTATCAATTTCTTCCTTAAGTTCGATAAGATGGTGCGGGGGCATCTTGTAGGGACGCTTCGCAATAGGAGTGGTGCCAGGCTTCAAGTCGATAACGAACTCGACAGCTCTAGCAGGGGGTATTCCTGGAAGTTCTTCTGGAAAAACAGCCGGGAAGTCACAAACAACTGGGATGTTCTCAATCCCTTCAAGTGGAGAAGCATTCAACGCATTTAAGGCATAAATTTGAGCCTCATCGTTCTGTGTGAGATGAGCTTGATAATTCACTAGCTCATTCGATGGGTGCAGAAGGTGAACAACTTTAGTGGCACAATTGATTGAGGCGTAGTGATCCTTCAACCAATCCATCCCCAGAATAAGATCAACATTGGAAGAGTGGAGAATAATGGGTGTCGCACGGAACTCCAACCCTTCGATGTTAATCACGACATCGGGACTAACCAAGGAAGTTTGACAGTGTCCCGCGGGAGTGTTTACTCGAATCTTTTGAGGTAACATGTCACACTTAACTTCATGCATGAGTGCAAATTTATCTGACATGAATGAATGCGATGCTCCTGAATCAAATAAAACAGATGCTGGTACTGAATTAACGAGAAGTGTACCCATCACGGTATCTGGTTGATTCGGAGCTTCAGACATGTTGACGTGGTAATACTGCCCACGACCATAAGAAGGTCTGGCATTATAGTTGCGCTGTTGAGGAATACCACGGCCAACACCATGGCCAGCAGAGAGAAGAGCCAGTTGATTCTGATTCTGAGAACAATCTCTAGCACGGTGACCTGGCTTGCCACACTTGAAGCATAGTCCGCTGTCAAGACGGGGTGCTGGAGCTCGAGGTGCGGGAGCTGGCAGGGGCTGTCTCAGTGGTGGAGGAGGCAGACGTGGAGCAGCATAAGAGGACCTGTTTGCAGGTGCTGCTGAACGAAACATGCCTTGAGGGAACCAGATGCGGCGCTTCTGGGAAGACGAGCCCGAAGATGAGCCCGACTCACGAGTGCGTCTGGACGCTTCTTTGTGTTTCTTCAGTCCAGTTTCAACCATGATAGCTTTATTCACCAAGGTGGCGAAATCAGGAAAATCTTGGACTAGCAGAGCTAACTGTATATCATGATGGAGTCCTTCACGGAACTTTTCCTGCCTTCGTTCATCAGTAGGAATGTCTTCTTCAGCGTAACGGGACAAGTCAAGAAACTCGCGCTGATAGACTTCCATAGTTTTGTTGCCCTGAACGAGACTACGGAACTCGGCCTTCTTTCTAGCTATGACAGCTAGAGGAATGTAGCGGGCACGGAAAGCAATCTTGAATTCTGCCCAAGTGACGACAGTACCAGGTGGCAGGGTCTGTCGGTAAGTGGCCCACCATTGGGAAGCGGGACCCTTCAGAAGATATGTCGCAAAAGTGACATAATTGGCCTGGGCGACACCAGCAGACTCCATCTCATGGGAGATGTCACGCAGCCAGTCATCGGCATCCAATGGGTTGACTGTGTTGCGGAAGAAGGACGGACTGAGCCGCATAAACTCTGGCAAAGTGATGGAAAGTGGCTGCTGATTGGCATCAGGACGAGGGAACTGCTGCATAATTCCCGTCATAAACTGGCGGTTGAGTTCAAACTGTTGCATCATCGCTGCCATGTAATCAGGTGGTGGTGGCGGTGGTGGATTGTTGTCAGCCATCCTGCTAATTCAACAGGGGTAGTTTAGCAGTAGCTTATGCAAGTGTTTAACAATAAACATGATGTAACTCGACATTATTGAAATGGTGCACAGATGCTAAAAGTAGTCATTAAGACATACAGATCCATACATAGTCGGTTACATTCGGGCAGCATAACGGCGCAAATTGAAAAGCTAGACATGCTAGGCGGCGCGCAGGCACGCGGGAAGGAAGTACACAACGTGACTTAGCAAAGGCTACATCAACGTCGGAGAAAACCACTGAAACGGGGTAACTGCAGGTGCGGACGACGGACATTCGTCGCAGAAGGATCCTGCGCTCCATGGGCACTCTGATGCAGAACCCGGTCTCGAGATGAAAGAAGAGGTCCACGTGCAGGCGTGTGACCTCCCACAGCAGGCCAAATGATCCCTGAAGGCATCTCAGTCCTGCTCGGGTAAAGAATGTACTCTGGATGTATCCCTGCACGAACAGCTGGTAGCAACTGTGTCATAGCCTCGTAGTAGCGTGCTCGAGTAGCGAACAACTCGACAGCAAGTGCACGAACAGTGCGATCCAGAGCCTGAGTATAGTGGATCAGAACTCGCTGATCATAGCGACGAGGCTCGTACGGGGCACAGACAGCTGTGTAGTATCCGGTAGCATCTCCAGCAGGGGTATACGGAATGTACCGATACTCAGAGGCATCCAAGTCAGCACTGAACTGTCCTCAAAGTCATGCGACAGCAGAGTAAGCAGCATCATGTACTACCATCTCAATCGTCACGCCGATACCGTGAAAACGGTGAAGCTCAGTGTCAGAGTTATCCTGCTGATCGTAGATGCGAACATCAACATAGTACTGCTCCTGGTTGAACTCACGATAAACCTCGTAGACCATGTACTCGGGGCACCAGCGATATCCCAGCCTGATCAAGAGGGCGATCAAAACAGCTGGAAACCCAGGAACGTCTCGAGCACAGGTGCGAAGCACAAGTTGCGTCGTAGGACGAGGGGGAAACAGATGGTCCATCTGAAATCGAGAAGTTCAGGATTGTCATAAGACATTGAGAAATATAACTGATCTCAAAAGGAAAGGTTAAACAAAACAATGGAAAGGAAAATGATTATCAGACTAATCAGTTCAAAGACAAGGAAATCGCACTGAATCCAGCTCTCCGGGAGGATATGAATTACGTGATCCTAAGTGTCGGTGTTAGTAATTGTATTAAACCCGAATAGAAGAGAGATTAGAGTCCCAGAGCATAGATGAGGAATAAAAGATCCTATACCACCCAGTTGGCGACGTGGGCCCGTAAGCCACATAGCCAAGTTAGTAAATCAGTTTTCGACCACTAGACTCAACTTCGGCCAAGGAATTGGGAAGGGGGATTCCTAGAGGCAGTCTGCTCTGATACCAACCTGTGACGCCCCCGGCTTAATCGTGCACTAACCATACACGCAAATGCGCACGATCAAGCCTAAGGACTCACTTGAAGATATCACAACACAACTCTAAAACATAAATAAAGTCATACAAGCTTAATATTACAAGCCAGGGCCTCGAGGGCTTGAATACATAGCTCGATGGCATACAAGCATCAGCGGAAGCATCAGATATCTGAGTACAGATATATTACAGAACAGAGAGAGAGATAAGCCTTCACAGAGGCAGGGTAAAATAAAAGCTACGATCGAAAGGCGTAGGCCTCCTGCCCTGGACCCTCTGATCCTACTCCTGGTCGTCAGGGGGCACCTCGTAGTAGTAGTACTCGCCAGGCGGGTAGTAGTAGTGGTCGTCGACGGGGGCATCTGGCTCAGGGGCTCCGTCGTCTGGTGGCATCATATGGAAATATGGGGGAAAAGAGAAAATAAAGCAAACGTGAGTACTCATCCGAAGTACTCAGCAAGCAAGGATCTACACTACATATGCAACATTTTCAAAAGGGGGCTGTATATGTGGACTGGGCTGCAGAAATGCCAGAATAGAGGGGGAAAGCCTAGTCCTATCGAAGACTAGCATCTTCAACAGTCTTCAACAGTCTTGCAGCATTAGAAGAGAACAGATGAACATAATGTAAAGTAGTAGTAGTAACATCAACCTCAGCCTGAGATCGTTTCTCGACTCCCTGCGAGAAAGCAATCCCAGAGCCGTACTATCCAGTTCTCATCACATGTTCTAGTTGTACCGATCGGGATACAACTCCGAGTGTCCGTTACCGTAGGACAGGCTATCGATAGAAGTTTCTTCCCTGCAGGGGTGCACCAACTTACCCACCACGCTCGCTTAACTCCGGCCGGACACACTTTCTGGGTCATGCCCGCCCTCGGCCAAACGATACGCCACAACCCGACCGAATACTTAACAGAGAGGTCAGCACGCCGGACTAACCTATGCCCCCAGGGGTCCTGGGCCATCGCCCCGGGAACTCCTGCACGTTACGTGCACCGCCGGTGAGCAGACCTAGCAACCCCTTATACAAGTGCGGTTGCGTTCCCAGTCCAACCCAGCGTGTGCCGCTCAGTTGCTGACGTCTATTAAGCTCCGGCTGAAGTATACGACGCAGAACGCCCATACTATGCCCACGTGATGGTTAGTGCTATCAGGCCAGAGGCCCCTCGGATCAAATATCCAAACCGTTTAGTGGTTTAGGATCGCGCGGAAACGAGCAGAGACTCACGATCGATGTGACCCCGTCGCCCCGTATTGAGGACTTGCGGCAAGGGCTAAGAATGCCCGGCCACGCCTCGTATTATCTCGCGGGCACCATCCAGGTCAACCCGACTCCACATCACTTCGCTTATCAGCTCGCGCGGGTACCCCTCAGGGCCGACCCGTCTTTAGTAACATAGATCAGTGCTAGTCATAACTTCAATAGTAACTGTGTGTCTAACACCAAAGGGAATCCTGAGGAATCACCCTCGATGGAGTCCCACCTGATGTTTATAGTCAAGGTGAACGGAGGAGGAATCACCCTCGAGGTCCACACTTGAGGTGTTGTGCGACGATGTCGGTATCGGGGGTGGTGTAGGAGGAATCACCCTCGCTTACCACGACCGAGTAACTAACCTACAAGGTTATCATCAGAAGTGCTAACGAGGTATCACCCTCGGCACTCGATGGTAACCCAGTAGTGTCGAGCACTTAAGGGGGAAGTGATGTGCGGTGCCCTGGTCTGATCTTCGATCCCGTAGAATGGGTCTTCTGAGTATCCAGCGGGGCAGTCGGGACAAGTGGGTCTCTGATATGGCTCTACCCATCCTATGCTAAATAGTTTAGGATATCAGGCATGTATCAACAGTAGGTTACAAAAAAGCAGGCTATGCAACAGACATAGGATAGTAACAGCAGCAGTAACATCTAATGCAAGCATAAGAGGGAAGAGAGTAGGCGATATCGGAATGCTCAAAATGGGGGTGCTTGCCTGTTTGCTCGGGGGCAAGGGCAAGGTCTTCAGGGATGTCGTTGGGGACGTAGTCGTACTCCGGAGCTGCGTCTGCCTCGGGAGCTACGTCTGCGTCGGGATCTACCGAGAGAGAAGAGGGGGAAGGAAACAGGTAAACATAATGCAATATATGCCACATAGTGCGTGTTATGCTATGATGCAGTGCAGGGTTGCCTGAATATGCATCTAAGTCATTTTAGTTATTTTAGGATTTTTCTGGGATTTAATATCCGGTGTGTGTGCACTATTCATCTGCCGGATTCGGGTCCGGAGTTACGAGTTCTTCTACGTAGGGGGGTTCCGATGAAGAAACAGACGGCACGATCAAACTCGTCTCGTCGTTCTGAGCAACTTTCATGTTTTAAGTTTTTCGATCTGAGCTACGGTTTAAAAGTTATTAATTTTCAAAGTTTATTTGATTTTCTGGAATTGTTTTATTTAACAGAAAAATGAATTATGACGTCAGCATGATGTCATGCTGACATCAGCAAGTCAACAGCCGGCTGACCAAGTCAATTATGACATGTGGGTCCAGTGGGACCCACATGTCAGCCTCTGTTATTTTAATTAGAGAGTTAAACTAATCTAATTAGCTAATTAAGCTTCTGGTCCCACATGTCATAGACTAGTTAGGGTAATTAGTTCATTTTTATTTTTTAAAATGTTTTAGTTAATTTAACAGGGAGGTGGGGCCCGCGTGTCAGTGTCACGGGACCGCCACGTCAGCGCGTGGACCTGGTCAACTGGCCATCCGGGGCCCCTGGGCCCACTTGCCAGCGACCCAGGCGGTGGCCCCGTCCAGCCACGTCGGCCGGCCGGCGTTTAAACGCCGGCGAGCCCTGTCTCGCGGCGGTGCGGCTCGGGAGACGGCCGGAATTCGTGCACCGGCTGCCGTTCGAGGCGCCGCTTGGCTCTATCGAGAGCTGGGAACGACGCGTGTTGATTGGCGCGGTCAGCTAGCCGCGGGGAGGCCCGAGCTCGCCGGAAGCGAGCTCGCGGCGGTGGCCGGAGTTCGGAACCCAGCGGGTTTTAGTGAAACGTGGCGCTAGCGATCATCTAACTGGCTAGGTAGCCTCAACGCGCGCGCGCGAGATCAACAGACGTGTGCGCGTGACCAAAAGGCCGCCGGAGCCTCGCCGGCGACGAGATTTGCGGAGGCTGGCTCGGGCACTAGGGGGAACGATGGCGCAGCGCGTCCTAGGGCTACGCGAGGGGGTGAGGGAGAGCTGGGGCTTACAACGCGGCGCACGTAGGCCCTCGGATGCTTAGTAGCTGCAGGGGGAAGGCCGCGGTCGAGGGAGCAGATTCGGCGGCCGGAGACGGGGACGATGATGAATTCGGCAGCAGCAAGGCTCCCTGGCCCCAGCTTTTGGTCGAGGAGGAAGAGGCGGAGGCCGGCGCTCAGCTTGGACACGGCGGAGGAGCTAGAGGGCGCTAGTGGCCGCAAGGACGGACGATGCACGGCGGCGACCGCGTCGGGCGCCGATGGGATCTAGCTGTGGGGAGCGAGGGGAAGGGGAAGAGTGGCGGTTAGGGTTCCGCCTAGGGCCGCGGGGTGGCTCTTATCCACGCCTCGGCGGCAGTGGCGCCGGGGGATGGGCGACAGTTGCCCATCGCCGGCACGGGCGCGCGCGCACGCTGACACGGGGAGGAGGAGGATGAACGGAGAGGTGGGCTGGGCCAGCTGGGCCGCGACTCGGGGCACTGTGCACTAAGGCCCAGTGCACAGTGCCTCGCTTTCTCTTTTCTGTTTTTGTTTCTCTTTTTCCTTTTATTCTTTTCTGTTTTGGAATAGTTAGGGCACTTTGGCACTTTTGTAAAATGTGAGTGTTGACCCAAATATTAATGTGTAATATTAGCCTTTACCAAAAATTGGTTTGGACAGAATTGGATTCCAATTGAATTTGAAATGACTTTAAATGGATTTAAATATCCTGTTTTGGTGCTGTTTCATCTTGTTTGAGTCTCTTGTCCAACTCCAACTATCTTGATGTTGATTTTAGAAATGTTCCTGGATTACTTGCCATTTAATGAACATTTTCCCAACAGAGTTTGACCAACTTTATATTTCACTTTTGAATCTGAATTGATTTTCAGATGTGAATTTGAATTGGATTATTAACCCATATGACTTGGCACTGCAAATGATCATGACTTGGCAGTTTTAAAAGATTGTCACAGAGCTTATTACAAAGGGGTGTTACGGTGCCCACCTCGGCAGCCTCCCGCACCGCCTCTTTGCTCTATGAATACCCCAAAAATCCAAAAACCCTAGGGGAGTCAACGAAACACAATTCGAGGAACCGCAAGTTCCAGAACCACCAGATCCAATCTAGACACCATCACGGAGGGTTTCATCATCCTCATTGGTGTCTCTCCGATGATGCGTGAGTAGTTCATTGTAGACCTACGGGTCCGTAGTTAGTAGCTAGATGGCTTCCTCTCTCTCTTCTGATTCTCAATACAATGGTCTCTTGGAGATCTATTTGATGTAACTCTTTTTTTGCGGTGTGTTTGTTGGGATCCGATGAACTTTGAGTTTATGATCAGATCTATTTATCCATGAAAGTTATTTGAGTTTATTTGATCTCTTATATGCATGATTACTTATAGCCTCGTATTTCTTCTTCGAATCTTTGGTTTAGTTAGGCCGACTAGATCGATTTTTCTTGCCATGGGAAGAGGTGCTTTGTGATGGGTTCGGTCGTGCGGTGTTTTTTCCTAGTGACAGAAGGGGCAGCAAGACACGTATTGATCGTTGCTATTAAGGATAACAAGATGGGGTCTATTCCTACATGAATAGATCTTGTCTACATCATGTCATCGTTCCTATTGCACTACTCCATTTTCCATGAACTTAATACACTAGATGCATGCTGGATAGCGGTCGATGTGTGGAGTAATAGTAGTAGATGCAGGCAGGAGTCGGTCTACTAATCTTGGACGTGATGCCTATATAATGATCATTGCCTGGATATTGTCATAATTATTTGAAGTTCTATCAATTGCCCAACAGTAATTTGTTTACCCGTCGTATGCTATTTTTCTCGAGAGAGACCACAAGTGAAATCTACGGCCCCCGGGTCTATTGTTTATCATATTTGCTTTGAGATCTATTTTTATTTGCTTTTGTTTTCAGATCTATTATTCAAAAAACCCCAAAATACCACGCTGCACTTTTTCTTTATTTATTTGATTTTGTTTTATTGTGAGATCTATTTATCCAAAATTATACAAACCAATCTATCTTTTACCCGAGAGGGATTGACAACCCCTCTTACGCGTCGGGTTGCAAGTATTTGTTCTTTGTGTGCAGGTACCGTTTACATAGTGTTGCTTGGTTCTCCTACTGGTTCGATAACCTTGGTTTCATAACTGAGGGTAATACCTACCGAAGTTGTACTGCATCATCCCTTCCTCTTCGGGGAAATACTGATGCGGATACGAGATATCACTAGTATGAACTGTGCAGTTCAATTTCATCAATACCAATTTTAACAATAACTCTATGAATGACTATATTTGGTTGCTGTTAAGCATGTTGTACTCCCTCCGAATCTTTTTAGTTCGCATATAAGATTTGTCTAAAGTCAAGCCTCGTAAAGTTTGACCAACTTTATAGAAAAAAATACCAACATTCACAATATGAAATCAATATCAATAGATGTGTCATGACTTAAATTTTCGTATTGTATAAGTTTAGCATGGTAGATGTTGATATTTTTTTTCATATAAATAAGGGCAAACATTATGAAGTTTGAATTCAGACAATTCTTATATGCAGAGTAAAAAGGACCGGAGGGAGTATTTAACATGCCTTTCCATTTGATTTAACAATGGCACTGTTTGGGTACATCGGCCCATTATTAGCCCATTGGTATGACGGGCCATTAACAGGCTGAAATGTTTTTGGGCCTTGGCTGACCCAATTACATGATGGGCTGGAAGCAGGCCGGATGTATAACGGGCCAAAATTAGGCCCAACACTATCAAGGGCCTTTAACGGGCCGATAGGCAGTTTGGGCTAGAATGTATCCACGAAGACTTGATACGTCTCCAATGTATCTATAATTTTTGATTGTTCCATGCTGTTATATTATCATTCTTGGATGTTTTATAATCATTTTATATCATTTTTGGTACTAACCTATTGACATAGTGCCAAGTGCCAGTTGCTGTTTTTTGCATAATTTTTACATCACAGGAAATCAATACCAAACGGAGTCCAAACGCAACGAAACTTTTTGTGGATTTTTTTGGACCAAAAGACATCCAATGGGCTGGAGAAGCGCCTGGGGGGGGGGTGCTCCGAGGGGAGCACAACCCACCAGGGCGCGCCTGGAGGCCCAGGCGCGCCCTGGTGGGTTGTGCCCACCTCGGGTGCCCCCTGAACCGCCTCTTTACTCTATAAATACCCCAATATTCCAGAAATCCTAGGGGAGTCGACGAAAATCAATTCCAGTCACCGCAAGTTCCAGAAACCACAGATCCAATCTAGACACCATCATGGAGGGGTTCATCATATCCATTGGTGCCTCTCCGATGATGCGTGAGTAGTTCTTTGTAGACCTACGGGTCCGTAGTTAGTAGCTAGATGGCTTCCTCTCTCTCGTTTGATTCTCAATACAATGGTCTCTTGGAGATCCATATGATGTAACTCTTTTTGCGGTGTGTTTGTTGGGATCCGATGAACTTTGAGTTTATGATCAGATCTATCTTTTTATCCATGAAAGTTATTTGAGTCTTCTTTGATCTCTTATATGCATGATTGCTTATAGCCTCGTATTTCTTCTCCGATATTTGGGTTTTGTCTGGCCAACTTGATCTATTTATCTTGCAATGGGAAGAGGTGCTTTGTGATGGGTTCGATCTTACGGTGATTGATCCCAGTGACAGAAAGGGAACCGACACGTATGTATCATTGCTATTAAGGATGAAAGGATAGAAGGGTTGCACCTGGGCCTAATTCTGATCCGTAGTGACTTTCGGCAGTGGAACCCTTCTATCCTTTCATCCGTAACTCCGATTCAGGTGAATCCAACGCCCACGTCTTTGTCTCGTCGAGCCCATTCCGACAAGGTCACTTTCATAATGTTTACACACTGTGAAAATGACCATTGTGCCCTTGCTCTAAACAGCCCCCTCCGAGGGAGAATCCTTTCCGGTGAATTGTTTCGCGGTTTCACCGCACCCTTCTCGGAGTATTTCTTCGCCCCAGGTAAGCCGACCATCTGATATATGCCCTAAAGCATTGCTCTATGCCATTCTTGTGTGTTTAACCTAATAATGATGTCCGTGCTAGAACTACTTAAATTCTTGTTAGTTTGTATTCATCATTTACATACTTGATCATGTTCATCATTCCTGCGTTAATGACTTACTATGCTGCTATACGGAGATAGTTTGTTGTGTTTATGCAGTTGTTACCTCATACATAGTTAACACCGGGTCAAGTTATTCACGATGGATATACCTGCCGGTTAAGTACTTGCTAAAACTGAACATAGTTGGTTGATCTTGAGTCACATGTCCGGGATTATTTGTGCAACCACATTTGCCGGTATGGGACGGCCTTGACTTGGTCTGGCTCCGTGCTCTTTCACCGGTACCCCCATGCAAGGAGGGTTATGCGTGCGTGCTACCCTGATCAGGTAGACGGCGATAACCCTGTGAGCCCAGTTGGTTGTTTGCGCGCGGTCCCCGTTTGGGACAGTTTAGTTTGGGCACGACGGTGGCAGGTGTCACGGGGTGACACAGGGGCCACCCAGGGCTTCACTCCGGGGGAGGATGATTGCCGGAGGTACGATGGGAGAGTCACAGGTCAGGCGGGTTTCGTTGGAGCAACGCTGGTCCACCCGAATGGGATCACGAGGTCAGGTGCTCCATGGTGTGGGTAAAGTGTACAACCTCTGCAGAGTGTAAAATCTATTCGAATAACCACGTCCATGGTATTGGATAGCCCGTCTGGACCTCACTAGGTGGTCAACCGTAATGACGATAATAATGGTAGAAGAACCTGTCCTGCATAGACATCAGATGTTGTCAGGAATATGGTATGTTAGCCATGGGATGGCTATGGAAGAGATGGTCAGATGACCGAAAGGCTTGGATTGGACTTGAATCAGTCCCAGATTGGATCATGAGAATGTTCGGAATATGGATTATACACTTAATATGCTTTACTTTACTAGTTATCTTGTTGGATAACCCTGTTATGTCATGATGATCAATGCTGCTAGATGTTTAATCATGCTAAATAATCCTGTTACAACATGATGATTAATATTGCTAGATAGGTATATTATGCTATGATAATTAATATTGCTCTAATAACAAATTCATACTTGAATGCCATGGATTGCTTTGCTTGGTGTATATGTTAGTTTGGTTTGCTTGCGAGTACATTCAAAAGTACTCAGCGGCCTTCAATGTGGCCAGGTTCACATAAGGATCTGTAGTTCGTCGCCGAGGAGCCAGAGCGTTCGCAGGCTAGGAGAGTAACCCAGTCAGATCCCTATGGATTGGAGCCGCACCAAGACCATGCTGCCTTAGATAGAGCATTTCCGCTGCCACCCCTTTGTAACTATCATGTAAGACTTATATACCCATTAATAGAAATGCCTGTGTTCATGATACTTGTTGTAAACACACATGCCAGAGTGATTTCCTGGGCTGGTATGCGTGGCGACCGTCTGGCTACAGTGGTACTCAGGCAGGGCGCCACAACGGATGGTATCAGACCAGCTAGGCAGACTATAGGTTACCCCTAGCTGGACTTCATTGTCTTGTGCTCAGTAGAAAGCCCAGATGGATTTCAGCCATCTTTTGCCAACCTGGCACGGCTACTATTGATCATAAGGCAATCCCCTAAGTTTTTGGCTCCATCATACCCAACTCTTGTGGCCTTTGCCTGCGGTACAAAATGCTCGCACCTGGCAATGACCCGTGAGCCCTGAACCCCCTAGGTAAACCAGATATCCTTACCCTGCTTGCTAACCATGGCATTTCTCCCCTTAACTCTAGTTTCCTTTGGGAAACGCTTATAAATTCTATCTTTTCCCCGACAACCCTAGAATCGCACGACCATAGCCATTGTGCATCGAGTGTGATGTTCCCTCGGGAAGTAGTAGAAGCTTGACACCATTGCTACCAGGAGCACTGTGTGGTTTCGCTTCTAAATCCTTAGAGGTGCATCGAGTGCGCTTGGCTAGCTATACTAGTGAATCCTCGGCCACCTGTGTAAGGTCCGCAAAATGTGAGCTTTGTTTGCTTTTTGGTTTTCGCGGTTCTTGTTTATTTTCTTGGTTCCGGTTCTTCACTCCGACTAGATCCATCCGCAAGCGCCGTCAAGAAGACTAGTATACAACTTGGATAATATCCAATAATCCAAATTTAGCAAGAGTCAAGACAAGCCAATAGCCTGATATTCAGAATAGCAACACCGGATCTGTCAAGAATAAAGAATGGGTCAGAAGCAGAATCCATGTGCAACAGACAAGGATAGAATATACCTGAGAAGATTGACCTCAAAACAGATCACATCTAAGGAGCAGCCAAATAAGCTACCAGGAATGAACACCAGTAAGGACAAATTATTTCGCCCGCGATACAAGGACTAGTTCAGTCAGTGAGGTGAACCTTGAGTCTTTTCTCAATGGACTCAAGAATCATTTACTACCCACCGAAGACATATTCCAAGAATGTGAATGTGCCAAGAGCAACAATAAAACTCCGATTTGCAAGGAAATATGGATGAGTTCACGGTTGCCCAGAATCACTGAGCTTCCAAGCATCCAGAATCAAGGGGCACCTAACATGATTGGAAACTCAGCTGAACCGAATGGACCTATCCGTCAATTGCTTATTATCGGCAACACCTGGTTTGAATGCAAAGGGTATTCTTAATTAATTAAAAACATGAAGCATGCATCAGTTCTGCAACCTTTATAGTGGCAATGAGCAGACCAGCAGAAGGACAAGCAATGTGTGTGACCAATGGAATATCTTCAGTCATGGTATGGCCTATGTTAAGTTTTGGATCCACTATGAGTAAATTCTGGATACTTCAGAAAGAAGCCAGAATCGGCCATAGATCCGATCGTATATCACCGTAAAAGACTTCTGGTATATGAAACCCAGCCTTCCTCCACAAGCTACCGAGAGAAGCTTACAACGCAAGACTGCCAATCTTCCTTGGTACGCCACTGGGTGAGAAAATCTTCTGGGGAACGGCACTCCCATCTTCCACAGTGTGCTACCACGGAAAGCTTCTGGCATAAGGCACCTAACCTTCCACAGTAAGCCACATGAAGGAAAACTTCTGAGGTACGATACCCAGTTTTCTTCAGTACACTACCCTGACAGAAACTTCGAGCATAAGGAACTCAGCCTTCTGTGTGGCGCCCCGCTTGATTACCACTGTAGCCAGACGGTCGCCACACATGCCAGCCCAGGAAATCACTCTGGTATGCGCTTTTACAACAAGTATCATGAACACAAGCATTTCTATTAATGGGTATATAAGTCTTACATGATAGTTTACAAGAGTGGTGGCAGCGGAAAAGCTCTATCTAAGGCAGCATGGTCTTGGTGCGGCTCCAATCCACAGGGATCTGACTGGGTTACTCTCCTAGCCCACGAATGCTCCGGCTCCTCGTCGATGGACGACGGATCCTTAGGTGAACCTGGCCACATTGAAGGCCGCTGAGTACTTTTGAATGTACTCGCAAGCAAACCAAACTAACATATACACCAAGCAATGCAATCCATGGCATTCAAGCATGTATTTGTTATTAGAGCAACATTAATTATCATGGCATAGCATACCTAGCTAGCATTATTAATTATCATGTCGTAGCGAGATTATCTAGCATGATTAAACATCTAGCAGCATTGATCATCATGACATAACAGGGTTATCTAGCAAGATGGCTGCTGAAGTAAAGTACAGTAAAGTAAAGCATATTAAGTATATAATCCATATTCCGAACATTCTCATGATCCAATCTGGGATTGATTCAAGTCCAATCCAAGTCTTTCGGTCATCTGACCATCTCTTCCATAGCCATCCCATGGCTAACATACCATATTCCTGACAACATCTGATGTTTATGCAGGGCAGGTTCTTCCATCATTATTATCATCATTACGGTTGACCACCTAGTGAGGCCTGGACGGACTGTCCAATACCATGGACGCGGCTATTCGAATAGATTTTACACTCTGCAGAGGTTGCGCACTTTACCCACACCATGGAGCACCTGACCTCGTGATCCCATTCGGGTGGACCAGCGTTGCTCCAACGAAACCCGCCTGACCCGTGACTCTCCCATCATACCACCGGTAATCATCCTCCCCCGGAGTCAAGCCCTGGGTGGCCCATGTGTCACCCCGTGACACCTGCCACTGTCGCGGTCAGACTAAACTGTCCCAAACGGGGACCGCGCGCAAACAACCAACTGGGCTCATAGGGTTATCGCCGTCTACCTGATCAGGGTAGCACACACGCATAACCCTCCCTGCATGGAGGTACCGGTGAAAGAGCACGGAGCCAGACCAAGTCAAGGCCGTTCCATACCGGCAAATGTGGTTGCACGAATAAGCCAGGACAGGTGACTCAAGATCAACCAACTATGTTCAGTTTTAGCAAGTACTTAACCTGCAGGTATATCCAACATGAGTAACTTGACCTGGTGCTAACTATGTATGAGGTAACAACTGCATAAAAACAACAAACTATCTCCGTATAGCACCATAATAAGTCATTAACGCAGGGATGATAATCATGATCCAGTAATGTAAATGATGAATACAAACTAACAGGAATTTAAGTAGTTCTAGCACGGCATCATTATTAGGTTAAACATACAAGAATAATTTAGAGCAATGCTTTAGGGCATATATCAGATGGTCGGCTTGCCTGGGGGGTCGAAGAAATACTCCGGGAAAGAGTGCGATAAAGCCGCGGAAGAATTCACCGAAAAAGTTCTCTCTCGGAGGGGGCTGATAGAAGGCAAGGGCAAAAGTGTCATTTTCAATATGTGACAACATAATGAAAATGGTACCAACAGATCGGGCTCGACGAGATGAAGAAGTGAGAGTCAGAATCACCTGATTCGGAGTTATGGATAAAAAGATATAAAGACTTGACTGCCAGGGACCCATTTATAATATAAATAATTACACAGAGGCCCTCAGTAGCTTTTTTTTCCGGAAAATGATAGAGTGTACTGTTGCAGTGGGCTGTACGGGCCGATGATGTGCGGCTACTGCTGCTGCTCCACTGGGCCGGCCCACCCCACTGCTGGACTGATGGCGCACTCCAGGCGCTTTCCAAAAGAGGAAAGCGTATTTATGTAAATACGCCACCACTTAAGGAACGGGCCCGCCGTCTGTGTCGCTTACAGCCGGGCCCCGCCGGCTTCTCTCTCCTCCTCACCCTGTCTTCTTCTTCCTCCCGACCGGTACAACAGAGGGCGCTGGCGTCGGTCGTTGCTGCAGCTCCGGTGCGCGGGGAGGCAGGGCGAGGGCGGGGATGAATCCGCAGCAGCTCGCCGCGTCCACTGGTGGGCTTCACGTGGCTCGGGGGCGGCCAGAGGTGACGCTGCGGTGGCGACAGAGCCGCGGTGGCTCGGCCAAATTGGGGCGAAGGGAGCAGCCAGAGCTCGACCGCGCGATCTGGGGTGGTTCTAGGAGGGTCGTGGAGGGGTGGCGGATGGTGGAGAGGGCCGGGGGTGGCCTCGCTGCTTGGTTCGAACCAGAGTAGTGGCGGAGGCCGAGGCGGCCGGAGGCAGAGCGGAGGGGCTCTGGTGCTCTTCCGAGCCAGCTATCAGGTGGAGGGGGAGGGAGAGGGGAGTGGTGTGTGTGCCAGAAGAGCTCGGGCGGCCTATTTATAGGCGGGCAGGGGCGGTTGGATGAGCTCGGCCGCGGTGATGCGCTGGCCGGCGCACAGGGCTCGAACTCGAGGCGGTGGCGGCTAGCTGGGCGTCGGGAGCGTCACGGGGAAGCTGTGGAGCTGCGCTGGCGCGCTCGAGGAGCTTCGGCCTCGTCCGGATACGGCGGCGCACATGCAGTACAGAGGCGGAGCAGAGGTGCTCGTCGCGGCGCGACGAAGAAGAAGATGGAGGGGAAGGTGCTGGAGAGGGGTGCGTGGATGGTGGGGAAGGTGGCCGGCACGCTGGGATAAGCCACGGCTGCCTGAGCCAGCCTGCCGACGTGATCGAACACGGCCGACGCACAGAGCGCGCAGTTGGCCTGCTCTCAGCGTGGTCACCACGTGCACCCCGCGTTCTGGCCCTTTTCCTGGCTGTTAGATCATGTCAACAAGATGGATCACTGCTCAAAGGGATAAGATAGACCACTAGATGGACCAGGAGGGGTCTGGAGAGGTCGAGGGGATCCAGAATAGTTTCTGGACAGAAACTTGGGCAGATTCTACTGAAGAAATGGATGGATAAATGGAGTTGAAACCTTGTCAAGGAAAAATGGGGTAGGAAGGACTACATGCTTGCAAAATTTGAAGTCATTTGGACCCCATTTGCACACACTTCCTTTGTAATGCACAAATTGGTCCAGAAACTAGATTTTGAAGCTCGGCAAAAATGGTTTGATTAAATGAGCTGAATTTTGGTGGAGAGTGATGATTTGAACATATAAAAATACTGGAAAAGTTTCAGCTCATTTGGAAATGCCTACATGTTACTTCCTTCACATCACTTCCAAATGGACAGAAACTTGTGAAAAATGCTGTGGACAAATGGATAGATGGATTGATCTGGTTTTTTGTTTTCATGAGTGATTTAGCAATGTGATTCACCATGAATTTTTTTACATCAAATGGAGCAAGGGTTCAAGCACTTCCTTTGCAAACTGAAAATCTGAATAGAATTTGCAAATGGATGCTGTGCTCAAACTTTGAACTTTGGAACTTGGGTTTTGATGGAAATGGTGAATGTATGGATAGGAGAAGCTCCACAATTTATTTGGGATTTTTCCTGGCTACCAAAATGGTAGTTCCTTTAGAAACTGCCCAAAATGCAATATTGGCATTAAATAGGAAAATGCAATTTCCCTTATTTAATTATGGCCAATATTTTTATGGGAGCTCAATATGATCACAAAGAATATCTCCACAAGTTTTCATGAACTTTGTAGATGGATAGATATTTTCCTGGATTTAATTCCTTTAACTGGCAGAAAAAGGAATTAATTATAAGTGAAAAATATTGCAAATGACTTGGCAATATTTTTGCATATCCAGGGTTTATAGATGAAGGATGATCACTGGGAAAAGTTTGGGAGGCAACAGATCAAAGGAAATTGAGGTTCCTTTGTAACTGAGAGGATCAGGGTTTCCCTTCCGGCAACTCGGAAGGTAGGGTTTTGGCGGCAAAATCCTGAGAATAGATCTGGGGTGGCAAGGTTGATCTGAAGAGAATCTCTGGCTGGATAGGAAAGGCAAGGCTGTATGACCATCTTCATATTCCCAAGAGTGAGAGAAATCTGATAACACCGAGAAAAGGACGGGAGTCAAATCCCGTGAAGGAAAAAAAAGGAGCGAAAACCATGGTGTTACAAACCTACCCCCCTTAAGAAAATCTCATCCTCGAGATTTCCGGGCTTACCTCCCGGCGAAGGGGGAACTTACCTGTGTGCGACTTGGATCCATCAGCGATCTTGTCTTTACCGCAGTCATCGTTCCGTTGCTGAGAGTCATTCCGCTTCCTCGGGTTGTTCCGCTGCTAACATAGGGCTACCCTGGGCAGGCGTAGTGTTGCCGTGCTGATGTGATCCTTGTACCCTTGTAACCTTATCCATAGTAATGAAGAGCTGATTCGTCCTATGCCAGCGGTGCCGTATTCTAAGAGACTTGGCTGGAATACGGGGCCTTTTAACTGCCTCTCCTATGAACCATGTGTTGTCTCTGCACATAGTTTCCTTGAATCCTTCTCCTTCCTGTTAGGAAAACCTCTTGTCCTGGTAGTGGGGTAGCGGGTAATTCCAACAAATAGCTTAGTTTCCATGGTCCGGAAGCAACTATTTCGGGTTTTATTGCGATACTTCGTACTCTGACAGTCAGGGCAAGACATCCTTTCCTAGTACCAGGCCCACGTGCTCGTATGGCCTTGATGGCTAGAGGTGACTTTCTCTTTGCCTTGTCAGAATGCTCAGTCTGGCTGTGGGTTCCATGCTGATGTTTCCTTCTGCCTTATGCATTCGGGCGTTGTCCTTAGGTGATTCGCAATTCAAGGAACAATATAACCGAGCTATTGCTGCTATATCCTTAACTGAAATATTAGGCATGATCACAAAGTAATCATGGACAATAATCTCTTATTCCAATGATGGTGTCTACGAGCTGTTGGTGCTGTTGTGCTTTGAGCTATTTCATCTGAATGTCTTGTTTCGAATTCCGTCGCTTGTTGAAAGGGTTCTGTCATATATAGCCTCTGTAGTCCTTGCTGTATCCACTGAGCTAAGCATAGTATCGCTATCATCTGGTGTATTCTTTCAGAGTATAGCCTCTTGTCTTGGTTGATTGCCCGTATTTAGGATGAGTATGACATGCTGGCTGCATTGTTCTGGCCGTATATGCAAGAGTCTAACAAGGATTGGTAATACCACTCTGTCCGTGGAACTTTATCTTGTGACCGTCACAGAGGTTGTTTGTCCGGGACTTCTTTGTTCTTGAGGATTCCTTTGATGGACCTGTGATGACTTGCCAACACGGCTTCCTGATTGTTTTCCCGGCTTGTTGGGCTTGTTCTCACAGCTTACTCTTGCATACCTCGTAGGGGTTGCTGTGCTTATATTCTTCTTTGAACTATGGGGCCAATGTTTCTCTGAACACAGTCATTCCCGTGTACGAGTGGCTCGCATGAACTGATTCACTGGACTGCATGCTCACAACATATGTAGGTGTAGGATGAATCCTTTTATAACCACTGAGTTCTGAGGCGGATGTATGTCCAGACTAGTTCTTGCTTCTGACAGGATTGTCGTGGACACAGGGTGTGTTGAAGAAGGCTGAGTTCCTTATGCTCGAAGCTTCTGCCGAGGTAGCATGCTGGAGAAGGCTGGGTATCGTACCTTAAAAGCTTTCCTTCATGTGGTTTACTGTGGAAGGTTAGGTGCCTTATGCCAGAAGCTTTCCGTGGTAGCACACTATGGAAGATGGGAGTGTCATACCCCAGAAGATTTTCTCACCAAGTGGCGTACCAAGGAAGATTGGCAGTCTTCCGTCGTAAGCTTCTTTCGGTAGCTTGTGGAGGAAGGCTGGGTTTCATATACTGGAAGTCTTTTACGGTGATATGCGGTCGGATCTATGGCCGATTCTGGCTTCTTTTCGAAGTATCCGGAATTTACTCCATGGCGGAGCCTAATTTGGTATAGGCCATACCTTGACTGAAGATATTCCATTTGTCACACACATCGCTTGTCCTTCTGCTGTAAAGGATGCACAACTGATGCAGACTTCATGTTGTTAATTAATTCGGAATACCCTTTATATCCAAACCAAGTGTTGCCAATAATTCCATTCGGTTCAGCTGAGCTTCCCAGCGCGTGAAGTTTTCATTGATTCTGGATAGTCGTGAATGCATCCATATTTTCTTGCAAACCTTGTTCACAGTGCCCAGAAAATTTTGTATTTGCACCGGTGAATTCCAAAATTTACTTTGAAATTTGTACCAATGTACCGGAGTTTTGTTGCTGCTCTTGGCACCTTCACATTCTTGAAATATGTCTTCGGTGGGTAGTAAATGATTCTTGAGTCCATTGAGCAAAGGCTCGGTTCACCTCGCTAACGGAAATAATCCTTGTGTCGAGGACGGAACCATTTGTCCTTACTGATGTTCATTCTTGGTAGCTTATCTGACTGTTCCTCAGCCATGATCTATTCTGAGGCAAACTCTCTCAGGTATGCTCTAGCCTTGTCTGTTGCACACAGATTCTGCTTCTGACCCATTCTTTATTCTTGACAGATCTGGTGTTGCTATTCTGAATATCAGGCAATTGACTTGTCTTGACTCTTGCTGAATTTGGATTATTGGGTATTATCCCAGTTGTACGCTGGTATTCTTGACGGCGCATGCGGATGGATCCAGTCGGAGTGAAGAAACGGAACCGAGAAAAGAAACAAGAACTGCGAAAACCAAAAAGCAAACAAAGTTCAAATTTTGCGGACCTTACACATGTGGCCGAGGATTCACTAGTATAACTAGTATAGCGCACTCGATGCACCACTGAGGATTTAGAAGCGAAACCACACAGTGCTCCTGGTAGCAATGGTGTCAAGCTTCTACTACTTCCCGAGGGAACATCACACTCGATGCACGATGGCTATGGTCGTGCGATTCTAGGGTTATCGGGGAGAGATAGTATTTATAAGCGTTTCCCAAAGGAAACTAGAGTTAAGGAGAGAAATGCCATGGCTAGCAAGCAGGGTAAGGATATCTGGTTTACCTAGGGGGTTCAGGGCTCACGGGTCGTTGCCGGGTGCGAGCATTTTGTACCGCAGGCAAAGGCCACGAGAGTTGGGTCTGATGGAGCCAAAAACTTAGGGGGTTGCCTTAAGATCAATAGTAGCCATGCCAGGTTGGCAAAAGATGGCTGAAATCCATCTGGGCTTTCTACTGAGCACAAGACAATGAAGTCCAGCTAGGGGTAACCTATAGTCTGCCTGGCTGGTCTGATACCATCCGTTGTGGTGCCCCACCTGATTACCACTGTAGCCAGACGGTCGCCACGCATGCCAGCCCAGGAAATCACTCTGGTATGCGCTTTTACAACAAGTATCATGAACACAGGCATTTCTATTAATGGGTATATAAGTCTTACATGATAGTTTACAAGAGTGGTGGCAGCGGAAAAGCTCTATCTAAGGCAGCATGGTCTTGGTGCGGCTCCAATCCACAGGGATTTGACTGGGTTACTCTCCTAGCCCACGAACGCTCCGGCTCCTCGTTGACGGACGACGGATCCTTAGGTGAACCTAGCCACATTGAGGCCGCTGAGTACTTTTGAATGTACTCGCAAGCAAACCAAACTAACATATACACCAAGCAATGCAATCCATGGCATTCAAGCATGTATTTGTTATTAGAGCAACATTAATTATCATGGCATAGCATACCTAGCTAGCATTATTAATTATCATGTCGTAGCGAGATTATCTAGCATGATTAAACATCTAGCAGCATTGATCATCATGACATAACAGGGTTATCTAACAAGATAGCTACTGAAGTAAAGTACAGTAAAGTAAAGCATATTAAGTATATAATCCATATTCCGAACATTCTCATGATCCAATCTGGGACTGATTCAAGTCCAATCCAAGTCTTTAGGTCATCTGACCATCTCTTCCATAGCCATCCCATGGCTAACATACCATATTCCTGACAACATCTGATGTCTATGCAGGGCAGGTTCTTCCATCATTATTATCATCATTATGGTTGACCACCTAGTGAGGCCTGGACGGACTGTCCAATACCATGGACGCGGCTATTCGAATAGATTTTACACTCTGCAGAGGTTGCGCACTTTACCCACACCATGGAGCACCTAACCTCGTGATCCCATTCGGGTGGACCAGCGTTGCTCCAACGAAACCCGCCTAACCCATGACTCTCCCATTGTACCACCGGCAATCATCCTCCCCCGGAGTCAAGCCCTGGGTGGCCCCTGTGTCACCCCGTGACACCTGCCATCGTCGTGGCCAGACTAAACTGTCCCAAACGGGGACCGCGCGCAAACAACCAACTGGGCTCACAGGGTTATCACCGTCTACCTGATCAGGGTAGCACGCACACATAACCCTCCCTGCATGGAGGTACAGGTGAAAGAGCACGGAGCCAGAACAAGTCAAGGCCGTCGCATATCGGCAAATGTGTTTGCACGAATAAGCCCGAACAGGTGACTCAAGATCAACCAACTATGTTTAGTTTTAGGAAGTACTTAACCGACAGGTATATCCACCATGAGTAACTTGACCTGGTGCTAACTATGTATGAGGTAACAACTGCATAAACACAACAAACTATCTCCGTATAGCACCATAATAAGTCATTAACGCAGGGATGATAATCATGATCCAGTAATGTAAATGATGAATACAAACTAACAGGAATTTAAGTAGTTCTAGCACAGCATCATTATTAGGTTAAACATACAAGAATAACATAGAGCAATGCTTTAGGGCATATATCAGATGGTTGGCTTGCCTGGGGGTCGAAGAAATACTCCGGGAAAGAGTGCGGTAAAGCCGCGGAAGAATTTGCCGGAAAAGTTTTCTCTCGGAGGGGGCTGATCGAAGGCAAGGGCAAAAGGGTCATTTTCAATATGTGACAACATAATGAAAATGGCACCAACCGATCGGGCTCGACGAGACGAAGAAGTGAGCGCCAGAATCACCTGATTCGGAGTTATGGATAAAAAGATATAAAGACTTGACTGCTAGGGACCCATTTGTAATATAAATAATTACACAGAGGCCCTCAGCAGTTTTTTTCCCGGAAAATGATAGAGTGTACTGTTGCAGTGGGCTGTACGGGCCGATGATGTGCGGCTACTGCTGCTGCTCCACTGGGCTGGCCCACCCCACTGCTGGACTGATGGCGCACTCCAGAGAAGGCGCTTTCCAAAGAGGAAAGCGTATTTATGTAAATACGCCACCACTTAAGGAACGGGCCCGCCGTCTGTGTCGCTTACAGCCGGGCCCCACCGGCTTCTCTCTCCTCCTCACCCTATCTTCTTCTTCCTCCCGACCGGTACAACAGAGGGCGCCGGCGTCGGTCGTTGCCGCAACTTCGGTGCGCGGGGAGGCAGGGCGAGGGTGGGGATGAATCCGCAGCAGCTCGCCGCGTCCACTGGTGGACTTCACATGGCTCAGGGGCGGCCAGAGGTGGCGCTGCGGTGGCGACAGAGCCGCGGTGGCTCAGCGAAATTGGGGCGAAGGGAGCAGCCGGAGCTCGACCGCACGATCTGGGGTGGTTCTAGGAGGGTCGTGGAGGGGTGGCGGATGGTGGAGAGGGCCGGGGGTGGCCTCGCTGCTCGGTTCGAACCAGAGTAGTGGCGGAGGCCGAGGCGGCGGGAGGCAGAGCGAAGGGGCTCTGGTGCTCTTCCGAGCCAGCTATCAGGTGGAGGGGGAGGGAGAGGGGAGTGGTGTTTGTGCCAGAGGAGCTCGGGCGGCCTATATATAGGCGGGCAGGGGCGGTTGGATGAGCTCGGCCGCGGTGATGCGCTGGCTGGCGCACAGGGCTCAAACTCGAGGTGGTGGTGGCTAGCTGGGCGTCAGGAGCGTCACGGGGAAGTTGTGGAGCTGCGCTGGCGCGCTCTAGGAGCTTCGGCCTCGTCCGGATACGGCGGCGCACATGCGGTACAGAGGCGGAGCAGAGGTGCTCGTCGCGGTGCGACGGAGAAGAAGACAGAGGGGAAGGTGCTGGAGAGGGGTGCGTGGACGGTGGGGAAGGAGGCCGGCACGCTGGGACAAGCCACGGCTGCCTTAGCCAGCCTGCAGAGCGCGCAGTTGGCCTGCTCTCAGCGTGGTCACCACGTGCACCCCGCATTTTGACCCTTTCCTGGCTGTTAGATCATGTCAACAAGATGGCTCACTGCTCAAAGGGATAAGATAGACCACTAGATGGACCAGGAGGGGTCTGGAGAGGTCGAGGGGATCCAGAATAGTTTCTGGACAGAAACTTGGGCAGATTCTACTGAAGAAATGGATGGATAAATGGAGTTGAAACCTTGTCAAGGAAAAATGGGGTAGGAAGGACTACATGCTTGCAAAATTTGAAGTCATTTGGACCCCATTTGCACACACTTCCTTTGTAATGCACAAATTGGTCCAGAAACTAGATTTTGAAGCTGGGCTCAAATGGTTTGATTAAATGAGCTGAATTTTGGTGGAGAGTGATGATTTGAACATATAAAAATACTGGAAAAGTTTCAGCTCATTTGGAAATGCCTACATGGTACTTCCTTCACAGCACTTCCAAATGGACAGAAACTTGAGAAAAATGTTGTGGACAAATGTATTGAGCTGGTTTTTTTGTTTTCATGAGTGATTTAGCAATGTGATTCACCATGAAAAATTTCAGCTCAAATGGAGCAAGGGTTCAAGCACTTCCTTTGCAAACTGAAAATCTAAACAGAATTTGCAAATGGATGCTGTGCTCAAACTTTGAACTTTGGAACTTGGGTTTTGATGGAAATGGTGAATGTATGGATAGGAGAAGCTCCATAATTTATTTGGGATTTTTCATGGCTACCAAAATGGTAGTTCCTTTAGAAACTGCCCAAAATGCAATATTGGCATTAAATAGGATAATCCAATTTCCCTTATTTAATTATGGCCAATATTTTTATGGGAGCTCAATATGATCACAAAGAATATCTCCACAAGTTTTCATGAACTTTGGAGATGGATAGATATTTTCCTGGATTTAATTCCTTTAACTGGCAGAAAACAGAATTAATTATAAATAAAAAATATTGCAAATAACTTGGCAATATTTTGCATATCCAGGGTTTATAGATGAAGGATGATCACTGGGAAAAGTTTGGGAGGCAACAGATCAAAGGAAATTGAGGTTCCTTTGTAACTGAGAGGATCAGGGTTTCCCTTCCGGCAACTCGAAAGGTAGGGTTTCGGCGGCAAAATCCTGAGAATAGATCTAGGGTGGTAAGGTTGATCTGAAGAGAATCTCTGGCTGGATAGGAAAGGCAAGGCTGTATGACCATCTTCATATTCCCAAGAGTGAGAGAAATCCGATAACACCGAGAAAAGGACTGGAGTCAAATCCTGCGAAGGAAAAAAAACAGGGAGCGAAAACCAGGGTGTTACATTCTGCAACACGCCATCGTGCCCACAACAAGCTTGTCAGAAGAAAGAACTAGTCTGGGCACACATCCGCCTCAGAACTCAGTAGTTATGAAAGGAGCTATCCTGCACCTGCATACGTTGTGAGCATGCAGTCCAGTGAATCAGTTCATGCGAGCTACTCGTACACGGGAATGGCTGTGTTCAGAGAAGCATTGGCCCCATAGTTCAAAGAAGAATATAAGCACAACAACCCCTATGAGGTATGCAAGAGTAAGCTGTGAGAACAAGCTCGACAAGCCAGGAAAACAAACAAGAAGCCATATTGGCAGGTCATGACAGGCCATCAAAGGAATCCTCAAGAACAAAGAAGTCCCAGACAAACAACCTCCGTGACGGTCACAAGATACAGTTCCACGGACAGAGCAGTATTACCAATCATTGTCAGACTCTTGCATATGCGGCCACAACAATGCAGCCAGCATGCCGCACTCATCATGAATACGGGCCATCAACCAAGACAAGAGGCTATACTCTGAAAGATACACCGGATTATAGTGATACTATGTTCAGCTCAGTGGATACAACAAGGACTACAGAAGCTATATATGACAGAACCCTTTCCACAAGTGACGGAATTGGGAACAAGACATTCAGACGAAATAGCTCAAAGCACATTAGCACCAACAACTCATAGACACCATGACATCATTGGAATAAGAGATTATTGTCTATGATTACTTTGTGATCATGCATGATATTTCAGTTAAGGATATAGCAGCAATGGCTCGGTTATATTGTTCCTTGAATTGCGAATCACCTAAGGACAACGCCTGAATGCATAAGGCAGAAGGAAACGTATGGAACCCATTGCCAGACTGAGCATTCTGACACGGCAAAAAGAAAAGCTCTCCCATTCACTCAAAGCCATACGAGCACGTGGGCCTGGTATTAGGAAAGGATGTCTTGCCCTGACTGTCAGAGTACGAAGTATCGCTATAAGACCCGAAGTAGTTGCTTCCGGACCATGGAAACTAAGCTGTTTGTTGGTATTACCGCTACCCCACTACCAAGACAAGAGGTTTACCTGACAAGAAGGAGAAGGATTCACGGAAACTATGTGTAGAGACAACACATGGTCCATCAGAAGAGGCAGTTAAAAGGCCCCGTATTCCAGCCAAGTCTTCTGGAATACGGCACCGCTGGCATAAGACGAATCAACTCTTCATTACTATGGATAAGGTTACAAGTGTGCAAGGATCACATCAGCACGGCAATACTACGCCTGCCCAAGGTAGCCCTATGCTAGCAGCGGAACAACTCGAGGAAGCGGAATGACTCTCGGCAATGGAACGATGACTGCGGTAAAGACAAGATCACTGATGGATCCAAGTCGCACACAAGTAAGTCCCCCTTCACCGGGAGGTAAGCCCGGAAATCTCGAGGATGATATTTTCTTAAGGGGGGTAGGTTTGTAACACCCTGGTTTCCGCTCCCAGTTTTTTTTCCTTCACGGGATTTGACTCCCGTTTTTTTTCTCGGTGTTATCGGATTTCTCTAGCTCTTGGGAATATGAAGATGGTCATATAGCCTTGCCTTTCCTATCCAGCCAGAGATTCTCTTCAGATCAACCTTGCCACCCAAGATCTATCCTCAGGATTTTGCCGCCGAAACCCTACCTTCTGAGTTGCCGGAAGGGAAACCCTGATCCTCTCTGTTACAAAGGAACCCCAATTTACTTTGATCTGTTGCCTCCCAAACTTTTCCCAGTGATCATCCTTCCTCTATAAACTCTGGATATGCAAAAATATTGCCAAGTCATTTGCAATATTTTTCATTTATAATTAATTCCTTTTTCTGCCAGTTAAAGGAATTAAATCCAGGAAAATATCTATCCATCTCCAAAGTTCATGAAAACTTGTGGAGATATTCTTTGTGATCATATTGAGCTCCCATAAAAATATTGGCCATAATTAAATGGGGGAAATTGCATTTTCCTATTTAAAGCCAATATTGCATTCTGGGCACTTTCTAAAGGAACTACCATTTTGGTAGCCAGGAAAAATCCCAAATAAATTGTGGAGCTTCTCCTATCCATATATTCACCATTTCCATCAAAAGCCAAGTCCCAAAGTTCAAAGTTTGAGCACAGCATCCATTTGCAAATTCTGTTCAGATTTTCAGTTTGCAAAGGAAGTGCTTGAACCCTTGATCTATTTGAGCTGAAATATTTCATGGTGGTTAACATTGCTAAATCACTCATGGAAACCAAAAACCAGCTCAATACATCCATCCATTGTTCCCCAGCAATTTTCTCAAGTTTCTATCCATTTGGAAGCTCTGTGAAGGAAGTACCACTTTGGCATTTCCAAATGAGCTGAAATTTTACCAGCATCTTCATACTTCCAAATAATCACTCTTCACCAAAATTCAGCTCATTTCATCAAACCATTTGAGCACAGCTTCAAAGTCAAGTTTCTGGACCAGATTTAGCATTTCAAAGGAAGTGCATTCAAACTTGGTCCAAATGCCTTCAAATTTTACCAGCACATAGTCCTTCCTACCCCATTTCACCTTGACAAAGTTTCAGCTCCTATCCCTCATCCATTTCTCCACAAAATTCCACCCAAGTTTGCTGTTAAAATCTTTTTCAGCAAGCTTCTCTCACTTCAGAGCTTTCTAGATGATCCCAGCTGCATCTATCATCTATTTGAGCAGTGAACTATGTATTGGACAAGGTGTGACAGCTCCGGGACGGCCCGGACACGTGGTACCCACGCGGTCGCAGCGCCAAACAGGCGCTCTGTGCTCTATCCTCGCCGGACAGGCCAGCTCCGGCGACCGTACCTTGCCATTTTGTGCCGACCTGACTCCCCGTCGTCCACACCCTCATCTCCGGTCATTTCCCCCTTCGTTTGCTTCCTTGCCGGACGACGATAAGGGTCGCCGTACCGCCACTGTACCACGCGTGCGCCACCATATGCGGCCACCCACGAGCTCTCACGAAGCCACTATCGGCTTCTTCCCTCTCCTAGATACCTTGCCGATGTCATGCCCTCCCTCCACGTGTCCCTAGCTCCAGTAAGGCAATGAGGACGCCATGGCGGCCGAGTCTATCCGGCGAGCCCCCGTGGCTATAAATAGCCCGTCCCGAGGTGCCTCGACCTCACCAAGCTCCTCTCCACTCCCTCCTAGCCCTCCCAGGCCCCTCCAGCCATCGCCGGAGTCCCTCCTCGCCTCCCACCGCTGCCACAGCCGCAGCTCGGCCTCGCCTAAATTCCGGCGAGCCGCGCCCTATCTCTCCCTCCCACCACCACCAAGAGATCCCCTGCAGTCCGGCGAGCCTCCCCACCTACTTGCCCCATCGTCAGGGTGCCGGTAGCCTCGTCTCCAAGCCGGACCAAAGACCGTTCGGCCGGAGCGCACATCACCGTCACTCCGGCCCTCCTCGGTATCCGAGCCTGGCCTAGGTGGGTGCGGCACCTCCTCCCGAGCCCGCCGATGGCCGCACCTTGGCCGGAGGTGGCCGGTGGCGCCGGGGCCGTCCTTGACCGTGCCCAGTCTTGCCTCCCCTGCTGCCCGACGGGAGGAGGGCGACGACCCTGCCTGCGGGCCCGGCTCGTCAGCGGCCCAGCTCTCTTCGTTTTTTTTTAAAATGGGGCGGCAGTGCGGGTGGGCCGGCCCAGTAGCGGCAGCCGCCTCGTGGCCCAGCTGGCGCGCGCGGGCACCAGCAGCTTTTGGTCTAGGCTGGCCCGTGTGCACAGTCCCCTCTACTCTTTTCTCAGAAAAAAATTCTGCCAAGGACCCATTGGTGAATAAAATGTTTACAGATAGGTCTCTGGCAGTGGAACCCTTCTATCTTTTCATCCGTAACTCCGATTCAGGTGAATCCAATGCCCACGTCTTCGTCTCGTCGAGCCCGTTCCGACGAGGTCACTTTCATAATGTTCACACATTGTGAAAATGACCATTGTGCCCTTGCTCTAAACAGCCCCCTCCGAGAGAGAATCCTTTCCGGCGAATTCTTCCGCGGCTTCACCGCACCCTTCCCGGAGTATTTCTTCGCCCCAGGCAAGCCGACCATCTGATATATGCCCTGAAGCATTGCTCTATGCCATTCTTGTGTGTTTAACCTAATAATGATGTCTCTGCTAGAACTACTTAAATTCCTGTTAGTTTGTATTCATCATTTACATACTTGATCATGTTCATCATTCCTGCGTTAATGACTTACTATGCTGCTATATGGAGATAGTTTGTTGTGTTTATGCAGTTGTTACCTCATACATAGTTAACACCGGGTCAAGTTATTCATGATGGATATACATGCCGGTTAAGTACTTGCTAAAACTGAACATAGTTGGTTGATCTTGAGTCACCTGTCCAGGCTTATTCGTGCAACCACATTTGCCGGTATGGGACGGCCTTGACTTGGTCTGGCTTCATGCTCTTTCACCGGTACCCCCATGCAGGGAGGGTTATGCGTGCGTGCTACCCTGATCAGGTAGACGGCGATAACCCTATGAGCCCAGTTGGTTGTTTGCGCGCGGTCCCCGTTTGGGACAGTTTAGTTTGGGCACGACGGTGGAAGGTGTCACGGGGTGACACAGGGGCCACCCAGGGCTTGACTCTGGGGGAGGATGATTGCTGGAGGTACGATGGGAGAGTCACAGGTTAGTCGGGTTTCGTTGGAGCAACGCTGGTCCACCCGAATGGGATCATGAGGTCAGGTGCTCCATGGTGTGGGTAAAGTGTACAACCTGTGCAGAGTGTAAAATCTATTCGAATAGCCGCGTCCATGGTATTGGACAGCCCGTCCAGACCTCACTAGGTGGTCAACCGTAATGACGAGAATAATGGTGGAAGAACCTGTCCTGCATAGACATCAGATGTTGTCAGGAATATGGTATGTTAGCCATGGGATGGCTATGGAACAGATGGTCAGATGACCGAAAGACTTGGATTGGACTTGAATCAGTTTTAGATTGGATCATGAGAATGTTCGGAATATGGATTATACACTTAATATGCTTTACTTTACTGCACTTTACTAGTTATGTTGCTGGATAACCCTGTTATGTCATGATGATCAATGCTGCTAGATGTTTAATCATGCTAAATAATCCTGTTACAACATGATGATTAATATTGCTAGATAGGTATATTATGCTATGATAATTAATATTGCTCTAATAACAAATACATACTTGAATGCCATGGATTGCTTTGCTTGGTGTATATGTTAGTTTGGTTTGCGAGTACATTCAAAAGTACTCAGCGACCTTCAATGTGGCCAGGTTCACATAAGGATCCGTCGTTCGTCGCCGAGGAGCCAGAGCGTTCGCAGGCTAGGAGAGTAACCCAGTCAGATCCCTGTGGATTGGAGCCGCACCAAGACCATGCTGCCTTAGATAGAGCATTTCCGCTGCCACCCCTTTGTAACTATCATGTAAGACTTATATACCCATTAATAGAAATGCCTGTGTTCATGATACTTGTTGTAAACATGCATGCCAGAGTGATTTCCTGGGCTGGTATGCGTGGCGACCGTCTGGCTACAGTGGTACTCAGGCAGGGCGCCACACTGGGCCGGCTTTTAAACCTACATGGGCCTCTATTGGGCCGTCCCACGTGTCAACGTTTCATTGGCGACTCCTGTCGAGTGGACGGTTGACATCTATCCCAACGCTGAGCTGACACGTGGATCGTCAGCGAATGAGAATTTTACACGTGGAAAATCGCCATTGGTCCGGGTTGTTAACGGGTTATCGGATCCAAACCGGAACCCGATAGCTTAACGGTGACCTGTTACGGTGGATGCCACATGTCGGTTACCCTTGACGAAAGCACTTCTATGACGCGCCATTTACCGTCATGGAAGTGGACACTTCCGTGATGATAATTTTGGTATTGTCACGGAACACTTCTACAACAGCACAAGTATGACTATCTTGATTCTATCATAAAATCGTCATGGATGTACATGCATGACAGAAAACATGACCTACTGTGACAAACACGTATCATCACAGAAGTGTATTTTTTTGCAGTGTTGGCAGAGGCCCAAGTAAGTCCAGCCATGTGCTACTCAAGACGTATTGTTGTTTATCCAAAGTACAAAGCTAGCTTAGTCCCGAAGATTGGCAGCATAGGTGAGCTCGAGGATCAGTAATTGGTAGCCTTTTAGTGAAGCATCACCAACCTTGACACGGCGTACGTCAGCCATTACTTATTCGAATCGCGGTTCAAGGCAAACCTCTCACTTGCACGCCGTATCAAAATAGAGTCGTGCCTTGTATTTTGGGGGATCTCATCAATCAATTGCTTCTCCCCATGCGGCCATAATGGCATGGTAAGCCGAAACATGGTGATTTTTACGGCGCTGAAGAGGGACGCTTCACCTTTTACTGGCTTATAAAGAGCAAGGAGGGGTAAATCGAACTCCATGCTCTCCTCCTGCTCTAGTGCCCAAGTCCTCCAAACCTTCTCATTTCCAATATCAAGCCCAAAGTTTCGCCTAAGCTTCCGCGCCTGCATCAATGGCCGATGCGAATGTGAAGGGGGGGGGGTGGCTGGCCTCCAAGGTCACTGACACCACCATCGTGAGCTTCGTGCAGCAGGGTACATCCTTGCTTACGCCGCATGTTGGGCCCTAGAGCCTGGCTAGCGCGTCCCCACTCCCAACCCAGGGGAGTGGGTCATCTTCGTCCCCCACCTTGTCCAAGGTCAGGGTTCCCCCTGCACCCCTTTGTGCGGGGGGTTCTATTCTTCTACGGGCTAGATTTCCACAACCTAGCCCAAAATTCCATTCTCCGCCTAACCACTTTTATTATAGTGTGTGAGGCCTTCCTCTGCGTGGGGCCGCACTTCGGCCTATGGTTGAAAACCTTCTGCATCAAGCCAATGAGCGGAGGTGCTGAATTCACTGAGTGCAGCGGCGCCATGATCAGCAAACTCCAAAAGCCAATCTGGCTAGAGGAGACCTTCATCGAGAACGTCAAGATGTAGCAACGCGAGTGGTTCTATATGACCAATCCACTCGCCCCGGGTCAAGCCACGGCTCCTATCTTCACCGGCGCTCCTCCGAGGAAGTTGGTGTCCTGGCAGAAGCAGGTCCTCGAATGGGGCAAACCGGACGAGGTCGAGGCACTCCAAGAGCGGCTCCGGGCCCTTCAGAAGAAGTATAAGCTGGTGGATGTGGTGGTTGTGATGCTTCATCAGTACATCCTTCCCCTCCAGCTCCGAGCCAACCCTATGTGGCTCTACACGCCCAAGGACACGCCAACTCTGCGGAACTTCTTCCTCACCAATATCGACGGGATGTGGATGGCTCTTTTCAAGCCATCTGCTACTTCTTGAGCTTGTGTTGGTTTTTCCCTTGAAGAGGAAAGGGTGATGCAGCAAAGTAGAGATAAGTATTTCCCTCAGTTAGAGAACCAAGGTATCAATCCAGTAGGAGACAACGCATAAATCACCAATACCTGCACAAACAATCAAACAACTTGCACCCAACGTGATAAAGGGGTTGTCAATCCCTTCACGGTTACTTGCAAAAGTGAGATCTGATAGAGATAGATGAAACTAAACAAAAGATAAAGTAAATATTTTTGGTATTTTTGGTTTATAGATCGGAAAGTAAAAGATTACAAAATAGTAGGTCGGAAACTTATATGATGGAAAATAGACCCGGGGGCCATAGGTTTCACTAGAGGCTTCTCTCATGATAGCAAATAATACGATGGATGAACAAATTACTGTCGAGCAATTGATAGAAAAGCGCAAAGTTATGACGATATCTAACGCAATGATTATGAAATATAGGCATCACGTCCGTGTCAAGTAGACCGAAACGATTCTGCATCTACTACTATTACTCCACACATCAACCGACTCCTGCCTGCATCTAGAGTATTAAGTTCATGAAGAACAGAGTAACGCATTAAGTAAGATGACATGATGTAGAGGAATAAACTCAAGCAATATGATGAAAACCCCATCTTTTTATCCTCGATGGCAACAATACAATATGTGCCTTGCTGCCCCTACTGTCACAGGGAAAGGACACCACTAGATTGAACCCAAAGCTAAGCACTTCTCCCATTGCAAGAAAAACCAATCTAGTTGGCCGAACCAAACAGATAGTTCGAAGAGAATTACAAAGATATCAAATCATGTATAAAAGAATTCAGAGAAGATTCAAATAATATTCATAGATAAGCTGATCATAAATCCACAATTCATCGGATCTCGACAAACACACCGCAAAAGAAGATTACATCAGATAGATCTCCAAGAACATCGAGGAGAACATGGTATTGAGAATCAAAGAGAGAGAAGAAGCCATCTAGCTACTAGCTATGGACCCGTAGGTCTGAGGTAAACTACTCATGCTTCATCGGAAGGGCAATGGTGTTGATGTAGAAGCCCTCCGTGATCGAATCTCCCTCTGGCAGGATGCCGGAAAAGGCCCCTAGATGGGATCTCACGGGAACAGAAGGTTGCGGCGGTGGAAAAGTGTTTTCGTGGATACTTCTGGTCATTTGGGAATATATGTGAATATATAGGCTGAAGAATTAGGTCAGGGGAGTCATGAGGGGCCCACAAGGTAGGGGGCACGCCCTACCCCCCTGGGCGCCCTACCCCCTTGTGGCCACCTCGTGGCTCTTCCAACTTGATCTCCAAGTCTCCTGGGTGTCTTCTGGTCCAAGAAAAATCATCGCGAAGGTTTTATTTCGTTTGGACTCTGTTTGGTATTCCTTTTCTGCGAAACTCAAAAACAAGGAAAAAACAGAAACTGGCACTGGGCTCTAGGTTAATAGGTTAGTCCCAAAAATAATATAAAATAGCATATTAATGCATATAAAACATCCAAAACAGATAATATAATAGCATGGAACAAGAATTATAGATACGTTGGAGACGTATCACCATCCCAAAATGAATTCCCCGACGATGGGCCAGACAGCGGCTACAAAGCCGAACGCGAGCTTTCCCAGGTAAGCACCATTCCATGTGTTTTAGCATCAACTTTATATATAGCATTTGTCTGGATCCTTCCTCCCTATTTCCAGAAATGGGCGTCCAAGGCGTCGCTCAATTCGTGCCGGGCATCGCTGCCCGAGGACCCCCGAGCTGGAGGACCTCCTGGCCATGGTGCCCCCAAAGGCTCCGGTCAAGGATAAAGGGACGGAGAAGAAGAGGGAGGGTCTCTGGATCTAAGATCCGGCGAACGCTAGGTCCGAGAACATCCGAGTTATCTCCTTAGATGAAGAGGAGAGGAAGGATGAGGAAGGGGAGGAAGGTTCCTCCTGCCCAAATAAGAAAAGGGCGGTGTCTGAGGACATTGCGGGAGCTCACACTGTCCGAAGACGTCGGCGCCTCGTGAAGGTTGTTGACACCGTACCCCGCAAGGCCCCTGCCACCACTAAGGCCGACTCCTTCGAAGCGAAGGACGACCTCATCGAAATGCGGCGGCCAATGCCACCGCCGAGGAGGTACGCCTTCTTCCCTTATGAGCAGTAAGTACCCAAGCATAATTATCTGCGCTCTTTGATTGATCATTTATCTTTGCTTTGCAGCCCGCATCGCTCTAGTATAAGCGTCATGAAGTCGTCAAGTGGGCTCCCTCCTCTGAGCACCATGGAGGAGCACCAACCCTTCCCCACTGCCAAGAAGGGTTGGGGGAGGCAACTTCCCAGCAGGTCCTGCCCAAGCCCACTACAGGGGGCGGGGCCGATGCCCTTATGGCCGAGGCAGAGGCCTCAACCTCCAAGGAACCCACAGAGAAGGTTCCCTCCTCTACGGAAGGGGAGAAACTAGGGCGGCCGACCACCTCGGCGCCCGTTAACCCCGAGCCACCTCGGCAGCCTTCTACAAAAGCTATCCCTACCATGACAGGGAGGGCCGAGGTGGCCCGTCCATCCCCTACTGCCATAGGGCAGGTGTTGGTACGGTGGACCGAAGAGATGGTGGCGTCCATGATGGCCGCCTCCATCATTGCCGAGCACCACGTCCTACTGGGCACGGCACTGCAGAGTTATTAGTCCGTCGAGCCAGTATAAAGGAGGCTTTCAAGGGCCTCTTTCATGGCTTTGAGGTAACTTTTGCTTGCCCTTTCTTTTAGATGCTATGTCATTGGATGGAAAAAACTATCACGGCTAGACGCATATAATGGCCTTTTGAGCTGATAGGCGAAAAGTAAAGTTGTCCGAAGACTTGAGTTGCCCTAAGCGCGTAGAATAAATGCATAACTGCAGTACCCCCGTGCCCTGAGTGTGATTCCAAGATCTTACTCGGGGTTCTTAGTAAAAAAACTGAATGTTTGGTAGAGGCGAACATACTGTAGCCCCCGAGACCCTGGTCGGAAGAAAGAAGCTGACCAGGGGATCGATGTCCTCTGAGGAAGCTAACGGTGTTCGTTGCAGGTTTCAGCCTCGGTTTTGGCATCCAACGCTAGGGAGTTGGAGGAGCCGAACCATAAGCTCGACCGGTCCGAGAAGGACACGAATCTGCTCAAGAAGCAGATGGAGGTTGCTGAAGGTAAATATCAGAATTTTTGTAGCTTTTGCGAATTTGCAATGCCTGTCATAGGTTGTAAGTCATGTGCTGATGTGTTTGCAAATACCTCCGTGGAGCTGGAAAAGCTTTGGTCTGAGATGAAAACATCTCGACAAGAAGCCAAATAGCAGAGAGCTGTGGCGGAGAAGGCTAGTGCAGAGCTAGCCAAGGAAAAAGATGTCAGCGAGAAGCACGTGGCCCGGTCGCTGAGGTCAAAGAAGACCTGAAGGTTTTTTGTGCGGAGCGCGATGCCCTTCAGAAGGAGAAGGACAGGCTCATGTCCGAGCTCGCCACAGCTAGCTCAGCGTGCAAGGAGGCCAAGACCTAGGCCCGGGATTATCGCGAGATGCTTTAACAAGTAAAGCAACTCGCTGCCGATAAGCTCTATCTGCTTCGCTGCATTTTTTGTGACAGCCAATTTGCTCATCTTACGCAAGTCTGGTGTTCTTCAGAGGTCTTTGGGGACCTGTCGCGGAGTGCCTCAAACGCTGGTGCACACTTCGCCACCCAGCCTGACGGGTCCGAGGAGAAGACCTTCTGGGCCCAATTCCAGGCGCCCGAGCATCCGCCGCTGCAGAACAACCAGATGAAGCAGTTGGCGGAACTGTTCTGTGAAGCCCGGCCGGTGATACAAGATATCTGCATTAACCTCTAGCTGGGCTAGCCGATGCCGACGAGCTTCTTTGGCGTGGTAAATAGGCTTCAGGAAACCAGCCCCAGGTGGAGAAGTGGAAGCGGTCGGCCTGTCTGGAGGGGGTGGAAAGGGCGTATGTGTCTACAATGGCGCATTTCCCGAAGATCAAGCTGCTGGAAATCACCTCTGGACCTCCAGCAGGAAAAGATCAGACTCTGGAACAGTTTCTGGCGTAGGTGCATGAAGGTGCTCGGGTGACCGAGGTCAAATGTAGCAAGGCAGAACTCAAGTTCTGATTTTCCCTTGGGATGCCGAGGAGTAATGTGTATAAAACAAGTTATCTCTTTAAATGATCATTTTTATCCGAAGTGTTATTGACTGTTCCTCTGCGACCGTTTTGAAATCTGAAAGCGGTTAGTCATGGGCTTTAGCCACCATGTAGATGCTACACGGGGTGTTTCTTTGAAACGCGTACACCCTTAGCCGACGTCTTGGGGCCCGGAGGCGGTGGCATGTTTAGAGAAACTAGGAAATCAGACTATATATAATGGCTTGATAACTTTCACTTAGTCATAGGAGCTCGATATTGGGGGTAGTTAAACTAACCCTTGGTGAAGTGGTGGTCGGCTCAGTCGAGGTACACCTATCTTAACACCTCAGTCCTTGTGACAAGGACCCTTCGTTTATCATGGCGTAACCCCTAGCGGCTTTTAGTTTGAAACGGTCTTCAGATTGCCGGCCAGTTTGCACATATTGTGACAGTCGATATTCCGCTTTCTTCACTGAGGCACTTGACCATTCAAGCTAGAAGTGCAATCGCAGTAGTTCTTCCTTTATGTTCCTAGACAAATATAGCAGAACATAGGAGGTAAACACAGGAGCCGAGCAACCCAATCCTTGACTAGAATCACAATTCGAAAATAATGCATATATTACTATATCCGAGATGCCGAATAAATTGTCGGACTTTATCATAGACGTGGTTCGAAACCCAAACCCCCGGTCGAAACCCGAGCTCATCTGTATGCATGGCTAAAAGGCGAAGGCCAAAGAATAAAAATGACACTCAAAGTTGTACTGGGACCGAAGTAAGGTCTGTTTTATCATTCATTGGGGCTCGATCATAAGTGTCGAGCTATTTACATGGAAGAACCATAATCGATACAGAGAGTATGTTAAGAAAAGAAAAAAGATGGAGGGTGTTACAGGGCTTTAATGAACCGGGTGGTCGACCTGTGTTTGTTCCCTACCGCACGTCTGCGCCTCCATGTTGTTGACCAGCTTTGCCTTGTTAATGCCAAGGTGTGTGAAGGCGTCTGACTACTCCGCATGGGATGTGCTTGACGATCCTGAATGCGGGGCCTCTTACGAGGCTAGGGCCGTATTGATAGCCTGACGCTGCCAAAATGTACTTCCTGGCGGGCCTTTATTGTGACAATGAGATTGCTGGGCGTTGGGTGTGTTCGAGTAAGCCGAGATTACATACCCCTTGTTTTGTATGCTCCCCAAGCCACTAGGGAATTTTTAGTGCAAAGTTATGTACTCTAGGTACATAGTCTGCTATCATGAGATGGGAGCTGGGGAGCGCGTATCCCTATTTAGGGTTCACGCGATTCCGTCCCGGAGCTGGAGTGAGGATGCGGACGTGCTTCAAAGAACTTGATAGATTAGGCCGAGCAGATCGTCGTGTTGCTTCCTCGGCTGCCTGGGAGTCAGCTACATAGGCCACTTTTGCTCCTCAATACGAAGGGAGCGCTTCATGTTACCGTTAATGGTCATAACGCTATTAGGTCCCAGCATCTTAAGCTTTAATAAGCGTAGTGCGGTACTGTGTTAAAGCGGGCGAAGGTAGTGCGGCCGAGCAATGCATGATAGCCACTATGGAAGGACACTATGTTGAAGATCAAGTCTTCACTTTGGAAGTTGTCGGGGGATCCGAAAACAACTTCCAATGTAACAGTGCCCATGCATGGGGCCTCTATGCCGGGGATGACACCCTTAAAAGTGGTGTTGCTAGGCTGGATTCTTGACGAATCAATGCCCATTTTCCTGATCATGTCAGTGTAGATCAGGTTCAGGCTGCTACCGCCATCCATGAGAGCACGGGTTAGGTGAAACCCATCGATAATGGGATCTAGGACCAGAGTTGTTGACCCGCCATGATGGATACTGGTCTGGTGGTCCTTTTTGTCGAAAGTGATCGGGCAAGCCGACCACGGGTTCAACTTTAGTGCTACAGGCTCCAAGGCATAGACATCCTGCAGTGCATGCTTCAACTCCCTCTTGTGGATGCGTGTGGCATAGGTCATATTAATGTCCTTGACATTAGAGGGAAACTGCTTCTGGCCGCCATTGTTGGGCCTGCGCAGTTCATCCTCATCGTTGCTTCGAGAGCGTCCTTTGCTAGATTCCTCGGATACTGCCTTGCCAGCCTATTTGAATACACAATAGTGTCGATTGTTGTGGTTGGCGGGCTTTTTTGAGGTGCCATGAATCTGGCGGGATCTATCGAGTATCTTATCCAACGCGTTGGGGTCGTCCTTGTTCCCTCTGAAGGCTCGCTTTTTAGGTCCGCCCTGTTGGCCGCTGAAACCTGCGTTAACTGCTGGGTCCTCGGCATTGCTATCATTGTTCATATTTTGGCGCCTGTTTCTGTTGTGCCTAGACTTTCCGTTGCCCTCACGTGCTTCGGAGGTGCCGGAATCGCTCCTGTGGGAGCTGTGGGCCAGCCAACTATCCTTGCCCGCGCAAAAGCGGGTCATCAAAGAGGTAAGGTCCGCCATGGTTCTTGGCTTTGTCCTGTCCAAGCTGACGCAGTCAACGATTTGATTCTTTTAGTTAAGAATTGATTCTAGAATTTTCGAGCTGATTCTCCTTGTTTCTAGACTACATGGCTGAGGTCGTCGGCATCCGAGGGCCGGACATAGGTGCCCTGGAAATTGGCCTGAAAAGCCTCCTCTAGCTCCTCCTAGCTTCCGATGGAGTTTCTAGGCAGGCTGTGAAGCCAATGTCCTACTGGTCCTTTGAGCTTGAGGGGTAGATATTTTATGGTAGGGAGGCCATCTCCTCGGGCCATGTGGATGTGGAGAAGGAAATCCTCTATCTAGATGGCCGGGTCAGTTGTCCTATCGTACTGATCGATATTGATGGGTTTGAACCCCTCAGGGAACTAGTGCTCCATGACTTCATCTGTAAAACATACAAGATGCGCGGGCCCTCGAAAATGAGCCGTGTCTGGTTGAGCATGAGCCATTGCTCTAGTTCAGATTTGTTCCCGAGTCCTCTCATGCCTGTCCAGCCAAGCATCGTAGCCGTCCAGATCGGCAGGTGCACAGCTTCGTGACCCGTAAATAGATCGGGAAAAAGTTTTGTTGGCTTGTAGCTTATCACGCAGGTCAAAGGTCTCGGGCTGCTCGATCAGAGTCTTGCCGTGAGGGTGAGTTTTGATAGGGGGTGCCTTAGGTGCCCCTGTTGGCCGATCTCGCCCTCTAGGGGGGCAATCAGCTTGGCCTACATGGCAGTGCACGATTGGCTTGTTATCCACGGCCTAGTCATCAAAGTCGGGTAACAGCCGCCTTTTCGGGAACGATTTGGGGGTCGCGCCTTGGGCTACGAGGTCTACTTCAAGCATAAGGGTTTTTAGCCATTTATCATTGAGCGTGTTCTCATGGGTATACAGCTCCTGCTGCTTCTTTTTCATGATGTGTGCGATCGCGATGAGCTGCATTGGAATCGCGCTTGCTCCGACGGGTTCATGGGTACGACGAAGTCCTCGGGTTCGAGGCTTACGTTGTCTTCGGACTCTGGCATATAGTCCTTGTCTGATCCATCATTGTGGGTGCCCATGTCATCGAGGTTGACCTCCTGGGGTGTTCTGGTGGGCCCGTTCTGTTGGGAAGGTGAGGCTTGACTGTCCTCTCCCAGATTCTCGCTGGCTTCGGGGGTACTGAAGTGCTGGTCATACTCCTGCTTCCGTTGTGACCCTTGGATCACTTTTTGGAGCAGCGTCGCTTAGGGTTTTCATTTGGTTTCTGATAACCCACAAGTATAGGGGATCGCAACAGTTTTCGAGAGTAGAGTATTCAACCCAAATTTATTGATTCGACACAAGGGGAGCCAAAGAATATTCTCAAGTATTAGCAGCTGAGTTGTCAATTCAACCACACCTGAAAGACTTAATATCTGAAGCAAAGTATTTAGTAGCAAAGTAGTATGGAAGTAACAGTAACGGTGGCAAAAGTAACAGTAGCAGTTTTGTAGCAATTGTAACAGTGGCAACGGAAAAGTAACGTAGCAAAGATCAATATGTGAAAAGCTCGTAGGCAATGGATCAATGATGGATAATTATGTCGGATGGCATTCATCATGCAACCATTATAACCTAGGGTGACACAGAACTAGCTCCAATTCATCAATATAATGTAGGCATGTATTCTGAATATAGTCATACGTGCTTATGGAAAAGAACTTGCATGACATCTTTTGTCCTACCCTCCCGTGGCAGCGGGGTCCTAATGGAAACTAAGGGATATTAAGGCCTCCTTTTAATAGAGAACCGGACCAAAGCATTAGCACTTAGTGAATACATGAACTCCTCAAACTACGGTCATCACCGGGAAGTGTCCCGACTATTGTCACTCCGGGGTTGCTAGATCATAACACGTAGTAGGTGACTATAACTTGCAAGATAGGATCAAGAACACAAATATATTCATGAAAACATAATAGGTTCAGATCTGAAATCATGGCACTCGGGCCCTAGTGACAAGCATTAAGCATAGCAAAGTCATAGCAACATCAATCTTAGAACATAGTGGATACTAGGGATCAAACCCTAACAAAACTAACTCGATTACATGACAGATCTCATCCAACCCATCACCGTCCAGCAAGCCTACGATGGAATTACTCACGCACGGTGGTGAGCATCATGAAATTGGTGATGGAGGAAGGTTGGTGATGATGATGGCGATGATTTCCCCTCTCCGGAGCCCCGAACGGACTCCAGATCTGGCCTCCCAAGGAAGAACATGAGGTGACGGCGGCTCCATATCGTAAAATGCGATGAATCCTTCTCTCTGATTTTTTCCTCTCCGAACGTGAATATATGGAGTTGGAGTTGAGGTCGGTGGAGCTTCATGGGACCCACAAGCCAGGGGGCGTGCCCAGGGGGGTAGGGCGCGCCCCCACCCTTGTGGACAGGTAGCGGGTTGCCCTCTGTTGATTCTTTCACCAATTTTTTTTTATTAATTCCAAAAGTATTCTCCGTGAAGTTTCAGGTCATTCCGAGAACTTTTATTTCTGCACAAAAATAACACCATGGCAATTTTGCTGAAAATAGCGTCAGTCCGGGTTAGTTCCATTCAAATCATGCAAATTAGAGTCCAAAACAAGGGCAAAAGAGTTTGGAAAAGTAGATACAATGGAGACGTATCAACTCCCCCAAGCTTAACCCATTGCTTGTCCTCAAGCAATTCAGTTGACAAACTGAAAGTGATAAAGAAAAACTTTTACAAACTCTGTTTGATCTTGTTGTTGCAAATATGAATAGCCAGCATTCATGTTTTCAGCAAAGATTATGAACTAACCATATTCACAATAACATTTAGGTCTCACATTTACTCATATCAATAGCATAATCAACTAGCGAGCAATAATAATAAATCTCGAATGACAACACTTTTTTAAAACAATCATCATATGATATAACAAGATGGTATCTTGCTAGCCGTTTCTGAGACCGCAAAACATAAATGCAGAGCACCCCTGAAGATCAAGGACTGACTAGACATTGTAATTCATGGAAAAATAGATCCAGTCACAGTCATACTCAATATAAATTAATAACAATGCATACAAATGACAATGGTGCTCTCTAACTGGTGCTTTTTATAAGAGGATGGTGACTCAACATAAAAGTAAATAGATACGCCCTTCGCAGAGGGAAGCAGGGATTTGCAGAGGTGCCAGAGCTCGAGTTTTTGAAATAGAGATAAATAATATTTTGAGCGGTATGCTTTCATTGTCAACATAACAACCAAGAGATCTCGGTATCTTCCATGCTACATACATTATAGGCAGTTCCCAAACAGAATGGTAAAGTTTGTACTCCCCCACCACCAACAAGCACATTCCACGGCTGGTCCGAAACAACAGGTACCGTCCAACTAACAACAATCTCGGGGAAGTTTTGTTTGCAATTATATTTTGATTTGATTTGAGCATGGGACTGGGCATCCCGATTACCAGCCATTTTCTCGTGAATGATGAGCGGAGTCCACTCATCATGAGAATAACCCACCTAGCATGGAAGATACTGACAGCCCCCAGTCGCTACATGAGCGATTCGGGCATACAAAATAGATTATCATTTGAAGGTTTAGAGTTTGGCACATGCAAATTTACTTGGAATGGCAGGTAAATACCACATATAGGTAGGTATGGTGGACTCATATGGAACAACTTTGGGTTTATGGAGATGGATGCACAAGCAGTATTCCCACTTAGTACAAGTGAAGGCTAGCAAGGGATTGGGAAGTGACCAACTAGAGAGCAACAACAGCCATAAACATGCATTGAGATTAACCAACATTGAGTGCAAGCATGAGTAGGATATAAAACACCACGAACATAAATATCGTGGAGGCTATGTTGATTTTGTTTCAACTACATGTGTGAACATGTGCCAAGTCAAGCCACTCGAATCATTCAAAGGAGGATACCATCCTATCATACTACATCACAACCATTTTAAAAGCATGTTGGCACGCAAGGTAAACCATTATAAACTCCTAGCTAATTAAGCATGGCATGAGTAACTATAATCTCTGATTGTCATTGCAAACATGTTTCATCTATAATGGGCTGAATCAAGAACGATGAACTAATCATATTTACAAAAACAAGATAGGTCGAGTTCATACTAGCTTTTCCTCATCTCAATCATTTCATCATATATTGTCATTATTGCCTTTCACTTGCATGACCAAACGGTGTGGAAAATAATAATAGTGCACGTGCATTGGACTAAGATGGAATCTGCAAACATTTATTCAAAGGAGAAGACAAGGTAATATGGGCTCTTTGTTAGATCAACAATAATACATATGAGAGCCACTCAACATTTTCATCGTGGTCTTCTCCTCTCGACCGCCAAAAAAAAGAAAAGAATTTCAAAGAAACACACTGAAATGTTTTTGGAGTTTTTGTTTTTCTGAAGAAGGTAAAACAAGAACGAGAAAAACTATTTACACGGAAAAGCTCCCAACAAGCAAAAGAAGAACGAGAAGTCTTTTTGGGTTTTCTTTTAATACTACAACTAAATAAACATGGAAAGAAATAAGCTACAACTAATTTTTTGGATTTTCTCAAAGTTTTTCAAACACACAAGAAGAAAGCGAGAAAAAAGAAAATAAACTAACATGGATAATACAATGAAACAGTATGAACACCGACAACTGGAATGAGTATGTGAACATGAATGTAATGTCGGTGAGAAATACATACTCCCCCAAGCTTAGGCTTTTGGCCTAAGTTGGTCTATGCCCATGGATCAAAGTAGCCCTCTCCGATGTACTGAGGAGGATCCTGGGGGGTTCCACTGGTTAGCGAGCTCCTGTGGCTCCCACTGATAAATAGACTTCTGATATGGATCAGGTGATGGCTCTGGCTCAGGAACTAGGGATCGCGTCCCCTCCCAGTATGCATGAATGTCCACGGGCAAGATGAAGTACCTGCCTGAATGAATATCAAACAAAGTAGGTGCCGGCAAGGTAATAATCTGACAAGTCTTCTCACTAAATACCAGGTTATAGATGAGTCTCTTGTCATCGTCTTTCTTAATAAAATCATGTGCTACCATGCTTTCATAATCTAAGTATATAGTGGGTAGCAGCTTCTCCTCTTTTTCATCGTGCCTAATGGGTATCTCGAAGCGTCTAGCAAGACAGGAGGCATAGATACCTCCAAAGATAGGACCCTTCGTACGGTTTAAACTCAACCGTTGAGCAACCATAGCGCCCAAACTAAAAGTTTTATCACGAAGTAAAGCATGGCGTAAAATAGCAAGGTCAGGAGCACTAAGGCCTCCACTCTCCCCGCGACCAATTAAACATCTCCCAGCAAATAATGAGTAGTAGCGCAAAATAGGAAAATGTAAACTAGACACTCTCGCTTCCGACACCTTTCTCCTTTCCCCTACGGTAACTTCATCAATAAAATCTTCCACATCTCTAGGACGTGGCTCGTCGACGCTGCCCTCATAAGGTAATTTACAAACCTCACAAAAGTCATAAAGCGTCATCTCCTTATGCTCATCATATAAGTGAAACTCTACCATGGGTGGTGATCTCCTAGCATGAAAATGAAAATTTTGCACAAAAGTATTAGTGAGTAGGATGTACTGATCGCACTGGTCGTGGAGGAAGTCGGTGATGCCTGCATTCTCTGCCAAATAATAGAAATCCTCATAAATTCCGGCCGCCTCCAAGAATGCATCACATGGCCGAACCTCCGCGGTGCGAGGAAGGTTGTACTTGGGCTTTTCCTTCTCTTCATTTCCTTTTTCCTTCAAACCCCGGCTCAAGGAGCCTCTCAACAATCTCCTCATCATTTTCTTTCTCTGAAAAATTTCTGAAATTTTTAGTAACTCAAAATAAAAGTGAACCAAACTCAACAAAATTGATAGCAACTACTCCTACAAGTATCTAGAGGCTAAATCATGCATCAAAACTACTTTGGACCATATAAATTTGACATGCAAGCTCAAGAACAAGGTCACCAAAGCAGCAAAAATTTACAATAAATAAAGCACTAGAACAAAAACTAATTGGACCATTGGAGGAGTCACATACCAAAGAACAATCCCCCAAAATAGTTTTGCAAATGGAGCTTTGCACAAGGAGATCGAAAATGGCAGCAAGATGAGCAAGAATAGGGTTTGAGCTACGGGATGATTTTTTTCTGGAGGAAGACGAAGTGGATGGGTGCTAGAATAAGTGGAGGGTACCCACGTGGGACCCACAAGGCAGGGGGCGCGCCCAGGGGGGTAGGGCGCGCCCTCCACCCTTGTGGTCCACTGGTGAAGCCCCCTGGTGTGTTCTCAGTGCCAGAAATTCTCAAATATTCTATAAAAAATCATACTAAATTTTCAGGGCATTTGGAGAACTTTTATTTTCGGGACATTTTTTATTGCACGAATAATTCAGAAAACTGACAGATAATACTATTTTTGCTTTATTTATTCTAAATAACAGAAAGTAAAAAGTGGGTACAGAAAGTTGTGCTTTCTGAATTCATCCATCTCATGCTCCTCAAAAGGAATCCGTTAACAAGGTTGATCAAGTCTTATTAACAAACCTCTTCCGAATAACATGAAACCGGAGAATTTTCGAATAACACTTGGTTACCTCAACGGGAATATGCATGTCCCCAACAATAAGAATATCGTATTTCTTTTTGACAGTAGGAAGAGGGAATTCAAAACCTCCAATAGTAATAGTTGAAATTGTTCCAATAGAATTGATACTATGAACTTGAGGTTGTTTCTTCGGAAAGTGTACTGTATGCTCATTACCATTAACATGAAAAGTGACATTGCCTTTGTTGCAATCAATAACAGCCCCTGCAGTATTCAAAAAGGTTCTACCAAGGATGATCGACATACTGTCGTCCTCGGGAATATCAAGAATAACAAAGTCCATTAAGATAGTAACATTTGCAACCACAACAGGCACATCCTCGCAAATACCGATGGGTATAGCAGTTGATTTATCAGCCATTTGCAAAGAAATTTCAGCAGGTGTCAACTTATTCAATTCAAGTCTACGATATAAAGAGAAAGGCATAACAGTAACACCAGCTCCCAAATCACATAAAGCAGTTTTAACATAATTTCTTTTAATGGAGCATGGTATAGTTGGTACTCCTGGATCTCCAAGTTTCTTTGATATTCCACCCTTCAAAGTATAATTAGCAAGCATGGTAGAAATTTCAGCTTCAGGTATCTTTCTTTTATTTGTGACAATATCTTTCATATACTTAGCATAAGGAGACATTTTCAGCATATCAGTCAAACGCATACGCAAAAAGATAGGTCTAATCATTTCAGCAAAGCGCTCAAAATCCTCATCATCCTTTTTCTTGGATGGTTTAGGAGGAAAGGGCATGGGTTTCTGAACTCATGGTTCTCTTTCTTTACCATGTTTCCTAGCAACAAAGTCTCTCTTATCATAACGTTTATTCTTAGATTGTGGGTTATCAAGATCAACAGCAGGTTCATTCTCTACATCATTCTCATTACTAGGTTGAGCATCAACATGAACATCATTATTAACATTATCAATAGGTTCATGTTCATCACCAGATTGTGTCACAGCATCAAAAATAGAAATATCATTGGGATTCTCAGGTGTGTCTACATCAGGTTCACTAGAAGCATGCAAAGTCCTATCAGTTTTCTTTTTCTTTTTATTAGAAGGACTAGGTGCGTCAGTATTAATTTTCTGAGAATCTTGCTCAACTCTCTTAGGATGGCCCTCAGGATACAAAGGTTCCTGGGTCATTTTACCACCTCTAGTCATAACTCTAACAGCATTATCATTACTCTTACTATTCAACTCATTAAGCAAATCATCTTGTGCCTGAAGTACTTGTTCTACTTGCGTTTTAACCATGGAAGCATGCTTACTAATAAGCTTAAGATCGTTAACAGTTCTACTCATATAATCACCCAAGTGGTCAAGCATGTGAGCATTACGTTTCAATTGTCTACTAACATAAGCATTGAAATTTTATTGTTTAACAATAAAATTATCAAACTCATCCAAGCATTGACTAGCAGACTTATTATGAGGAATATCACCTTCATCAAATCTATAAAGAGAGTTTACCTCTACTACCTGTGTCGGGTTATCAAGACCATGTATTTCTTTAATAGGCGGTAGATTCTTAACATCTTCAGCTTTAATACCTTTTTCTTTCATAGATTTCTTTGCCTCTTGCATATCTTCAGGACTGAGAAATAGAATACCTCTTTTCTTCAGAGTTGGCTTAGGAGTTGGTTCAGTAAGTGTCCAATCATTATCATTACTCAATATATTATTCAATAGCAATTCAGCTTGCTCAATAGTTCTTTCCCTGAAAACACAACCAGCACAACTATCTAGGTGGTCTCTAGAAGCATAGGTTAGTCCATTATAAAATATATCAAGTATTTCATTTTTCTTGTGAGGATGATCAGGCAAAGCATTAAGTAATTGGAGAAGCATCCCCCAAGCTTGTGGGAGACTCTCTTCTTCAATTTGCACAAAGTTAAATATTTTCTTTAAAGCAGCTTGTTTCTTATGAGCAGGGAAATATTTTTCAGAGAAGTAATAAATCATATCCTGGGGACTACGCACACAACCAGGAGCAAGAGAATTAAACCATATGTGACGACCCCGGCTTAATCGTGCACTAATCATACACGCAAATGCGCACGATTAAGCCTAAGGACTCACTTGAAGATATCACAACACAACTCTAAAACATAAATAAAGTCATACAAGCTTAATATTACAAGCCAGGGCCTCGAGGGCTCGAATACATAGCTCGATGGCATACAAGCGTCAGCGGAAGCATTAGATATCTGGGTACAGATATATTACAGAGAGAGAAATAGGCCTTCACAGAGGCGGGGTAAAATAAAATACTACGATCGAAAGGCGTAGGCCTCCTACCCTGGACCCTCCGATCCTACTCCTGGTCGTCGAACGGCTCCTCGTAGTAGTAGTACTCGCCAGGCGGGTAGTAGTACTGGTCGTCGGCTGGGGCGTCTGGCTCAGGGGCTCCGTCGTCTGGTGACATCAAAAGGAATATGGGGGAAAAAGAAAATAAAGCAAACGTGAGTACTCATCCGAAGTACTCAGCAAGCAAGGATCTACACTACATATGCATCATTTTCAAAGGGGGCTGTATGTGTGGACTGGGCTGCAGAAATGCCAGATTAGAGGGGGAAAGCCTAGTCCTATCGAAGACTAGCATCTTCAACAGTCTTGCAGCAAAAGACTAGATCAGATGAACATAATGTAAAGCAGTAGTAGTAGTATCATCAACCTCGACCTGAGATCCTTTCTCGACTCCTTGCGAGAAAGCAATCCCAGAGCCGTACTATCCAGTTCTCATCACATGTTCTAGTTGTACCGATCGGGATACAACTCCGAGTGTCCGTTACCGTAGGACAGGCTATTGATAGAAGTTTCTTCCCTGCAGGGGTGCACCAACTTACCCACCACGCTCGCTTAACTCCGGCCGGACACACTTTTCTGGGTCATGCCCGGCCTCGGCTAAGCAACACGCCGCAACCCGACCAAATACTTAACAAAGAGGTCAGCACGCCGGACTAACCTATGCCCCCAGGGGTCTTGGGCCATCGCCCCGGACGCTCCTGCACGTTGCGTACACCGCCGGTGAGCAGACCTAGCAACCCCTTAATACAAGCGCGGTTGCGTTCCCAGTCCAACCCAGCGTGTGCCGCTCAGTTGCTGACGTCTATTAAGCTTCGGCTAAAGTATACGACGCAGAACACCCATACTATGCCCACGTGATGGTTAGTGCTATCGGGCCAGAGGCCCCTCGGATCAAATATCCAAACCGTAGTGGATTAGGAGCGCGCGGAAACGAGCAGAGACTCACAATCGATGTGACCCCGTCGCCCCGTCTCGAGGACTTACGGCAAGGGCTAAGAATGCCCGGCCACGCCTCGTAGTTATCTCGCGGGCACCATCCAGGTCAACCCGACTCCACATCACTTCGCGTTAAGCTCACGCGGGTACCCCTCAGGGCCGACCCGTCTTTAGTATCATGGTTTAGTGCAAGTCCACTCATCAACAGTAACTGTGTGTCTGACACCGAAGGGAACCCTGAGGAATCACCCTCGATGGAATTCCCGCTCGATGTTATCATCAAGGTGAACGAAGGAGGAATCACCCTCGAGGTCCATCCTTGAGGAGTTGCGCGACGACGTCGTTATCGGGGGTGGTGTAGGAGGAATCACCCTCGCTTACCACGACCGAGTAACTAACCTACAAGGTTAACATCAGAAGTGCTGACGAGGTATCACCCTCGGCACTCATTGTTAACCCAGCAGTGTCAGCAACTAAGGGGAAGTGATGTGCGGTGTCAGGGTCTGGTCTTCAATCCCGAAGTTCGGGTCTTCTGATGTCCAGCAGGGCAGTCGGGATCATGTGGGGGTCTCTGTCGTGTCTCTACCCAGCCTATACTAAGCAGTCTAGGATAACCAGTAAGGTAACAAGGCAGGGTACAATAATCAGGCTATGCAGCAGATATAGGAAACAGTAGCAGTAGCAGTTCTAATGCAAGCATAGGAGAGAAGAGAATAGGCGATATAGGCATGCTCAAAATGGGGGTGCTTGCCTGTTTGCTCTGGGGCAAGGACAAGGTCTTCAGTGGTACCGTCGGGGACGTAGTCGTACTCCTGTGTGGCGTCTGCCTCGGGAGCTATGTCAACGTCGGGGTCTACCGAGAGAGAAGAGGGGGAAGAAACAGGTAAACATAATGCAAAAAAATGCAATACGGTGCGTGTGAAGCTATGATGCAGTGCAGGGTTGCCTAATTATGCATGTAAGTCATTTTATTTATTTTTAGAATTAATCTGGGATTTAATATCCGACGTGTGTGCACTATTCATCTGCCGGATTCGGGTCCAGAGTTACGAGTTCTTCTACATAGGAGGTTCCGATGGAGAAACAGACGGCACGATCAGACTTGTCTCGTCGTTCTGAGCAACTTTCATGTTTTAACTTTTTCGATCCGAGCTACGGTTTAAAAGTTATTAATTTTTAAAGATTATATGAATTTTTGGAATTATTTTATTTACAGAAAATGGGTTATGACGTCAGCATGATGCACTGCTGACGTCAGCAGGTCAACAGCCGGCTGACCGAGTCAAATATGACATGTGGGTCCTGTGGGACCCACATGTCAGCCTCTGTGGCTTAACAGAGTTTCAAACTAATCTAATTGGATTAATTAAGGGGGTGGACCCCACCTGTCGGTGAGTATTTGCACTAATCTAATTATCTTTATTAATTAAATTCGTTAATTAATTAAACTAGCGTGGGGGCCCACATGTCAGTGGGCCTGGGTGCCCAGTCAGCACGTTGACTGGGTCAACCCAGTCAACGGGGCCCCCAGGGCCCACTGGCAGCGGCTCTGGGGCTGGACCCACCAGCGCCACGTCGGACGGCCGCTGGAGCTGCTCCGGCGAGCTCGTTTCGCGGCGGCGTCGCTCGGGACCCGTCGGAAAACGGCCACAGACATCCATTTCGCGCACGGAAAGGCGCGTTCGAACGACAACTCCATCCCGCGTCGATCTACGGTGCCGGAGCAGCTCGGGGTGGCCTAATGCGACGGCGGCGACGACATCGGCGGCGAGGTGCTCGGGCGAGCGACGGAAACGGCGACCCAGCGCGCAAACAAGTGAAAGAAAAGGCTAGGCGGGGTCTACTCGTCGCGGTGAGTGTGATGGTGGCGCGCACGGGACCATTTGGTCACCGTGGCCACGCCGGCGACGAGGTCGCGCGACGGTGAGCTCGGGCGTGAACGGGGCGGCGTCTACAGCTCGGGAACGACGAGGAGAAGAAGCAGGGAGGGAAGGAGAGGCTCACAGCGGTGGTAGCCGTTCAGAGCCTGCTCGGGGCAGGCGCGGAGCGGCTGGATTCGCCGGGTTCTCGCCGGAGTCCGAGAAGAAGGGGGCGGTGCGGCTCGGCATCTCTGGGGCTCCTCGGCTCCACCGAATGGCTCGGGGCGGCGTAGTTGAGGACGGCGGAGACGGTGGACAGATCGGCGTGCCCCGAGGATGACGGTGGCCGCGACGGAGGCGAACGGCGGCGAGGCTGGCGCTCGGCCTCTCTGGATCTGGAGGGGAAGACGGGCGGAGCGAGAGAGAGGAGAGGGGAAAGTGGCGAGGAGAGCCAGGGGAGACGCACGGGCCTCACCCTTATCCCCTCGCGGCGCCCGCGGCGTCGCGCTGTCGGCGTCTCGCCGGCGCGCGCGCGCTCGTCCACAGGGAGGTTGACACGGCGAGGGAGAGAGAAGGGGATGGGCCAGCTGGGCTGGGCCAATGCACTGTGCACTTGGTCCAGTCCAGCTTTAGTCTTTTTCTTTTATTTCTTTTCCTTTTCTCTTTTCTTTTCTGTTGCGAAATGATTAGGCCACTTAATGTCTTTTGTAAAACAGTGAGTTATGCCACATAAATATGTTGCAATATCTAGCACTGCCAAAAATTGGTTTGGACAGAATTGAAGTTTGTTGGGATTTGATATGATTTTAAATATATCAAATATTCTATTTTTGGGGCTGTTTCATCTTGTTAGAGTCACTTGTCTAACTCCAATTATTTTGATATTGGTTTTAGAAATGTTCCTGGATTATTGGCCATTTAATGAACATTTTCCCAACAGAGTTTGAACAACTTTATATTTCACTTTTGAATTTGAGTTGATTTTCAGATGTGGATTTGAATTGGATCATTAACCCTTATGACTTGGCACTGCAAATGATCATGACTTGGCAGTTTTAACAGAGTGTCACAGAGTTTATTACAAGGGGGTGTTACAAGTTCTCCTCCTCTAAAAGAAATTCTCGTCCCGAGAATTTAGGAGGTAGAAGGAAAAAGTCCGGGATATTCTTCCCGAAGATGATCCTCGCGTTCCCAAGTGGCTTCGTCTTCAGTGTGATTCGACCATTGCACTTTTAGGAACTTGGTCGTCTTCTGACGAGTACGACGCTCAGCTTCGTCGAGGATGCGGATCGGATGCTCCTTATAGGAAAGATCATCTTGTAGCTCGAGCATCTCATGATCCACTGCACGGTGCGGGGATTCCTTGAAGCACTTACGGAGTTGCGACACATGGAAGACATCATGCATATGGGAGATTTGCGGTGGCAATGCCAATTTATATGCCACCTGTCCCCGTCTAGCCACGATGCGGAAAGGACCAATATAGCGAGGAGCTAGCTTGCCCTTGATTCCGAAACGACGGGTGCCCTTCATTGGAGTGACACGAAGATAGGCTTGATCACCAGGTTGATAGATCACACCCCATCGCTTGCGATCATAATTACTCTTCTGACGGTCTTGAGCTGCTTTGAGATTCTCCCGGACAATTCGGACTTGTTCTTCGGCATGCTGAATAATGTCCGGTCCAACAAGAGGTCGTTCCCCAGTTTCTGACCAATTCAGAGGGGTTCGACATTTACGACCATAAAGAACCTCAAAGGGGGCCATTTTCAAGCTAGCTTGATAGCTGTTGTTATACGAGAACTCGGCATACGGAAGAGATTCCTCCCACTTCTTACCGAAGGATATAACACAGGCTCGAAGCATATCTTCAAGCACTTGATTAACGCGCTCAACTTGGCCTTGGGATTGGGGATGATAAGCTGAACTCCAGGTAATATGAGTTCCCATTGCTTTCTGGAAACTTTCCCAGAAATGGCCAGTGAAAATGCTGCCACGGTCTGAACTGATTTCCTTGGGAATACCATGGAGTGAAACAATTCTGGAGATATATAGCTCTGCTAACTGACTAGTAGTAATAGTCTCCTTAACTGGCAGAAAGTGTGCAACCTTGGAGAGTTGGTCGACGACGACAAGAATAGCATCGTGACCCTTCTGAGACTTGGGAAGACCAGTAATGAAATCCATCTGCACTTTATCCCACTTCCATAGAGGAATAGGGAGCGGTTGCAGAATTCCAGCAGGTTTCTGATGTTCTGCCTTCACGCGACGACAAACGTCACACTCGGCAACATAACGAGCAATATCCTGCTTCATCCTAGACCACCAGTACCTTTGACGAAGATCTCGATACATCTTGGTACTGCCCGGATGGATAGACAGCGGTGTATCATGGGCCTCCTTCATAACTTTGTCAGTCATCAGCTCGAAGCGAGGTACTACAATGCGGTCTCGGAAGTACAAGGTTCCATCTTCAGCAATCGGGAAATCCCTGTACTTTTGAAGGTGAAGCTCTTTCTTCATTAGATCAATTTCAGCATCCTTAGATTGCGCAATCTTGACAGCTTTCTCAAGATCTGATTGTATCACAAGGTTATTAAGAGAACCTTGCGGAATGATGCAGAGATTCAGCTTGCGCAATTCTTCATATAGCTGGGGTTGAGCTTGCTTTACCATGAGGTTGCTACAGTATGACTTGCGGCTCAAGGCATCAGCCATCACATTAGCTTTGCCGGGAGTGTATGAAATTCCACAGTCATAATCGGAGATTGTTTCCAACCAACGCTGCTGACGAAGATTAAGTTCCGGTTGAGTGAACAAGTACTTCAAGCTCTGATGATCGGTGTAAATCTCACACCGATTACCAAGGAGGTAATGACGCCACTGCTTCAAAGCATAAATGACAGCAGCAAGTTCGAGGTCATGCACTGGCTAATTCTCTTCATGTGGACGCAGTTGTCGCGAAGCATAAGCAATAACTCTTCGCTCTTGCATTAGGACACAACCTAGTCCTTGGCGAGAGGCGTCGCAGAAGATCACGAAATCTTTACGAGAGTCTAGAGGAGCAAGGACTGGAGCAGAAGTCAGCTTGTCCTTGAGGGTCTGGAAGCTTTCCTGACATTTGTCTGTCCACTCAAACTTAACGCCTTTGTGGAGCAGATTAGTCAGGGGCTTGGCAATCTTGGAGAAATTTTCAATGAAACGACGACAATAACTTGCAAGCCCAAGGAAACTTCTGACTTGCTTGACATTCTTCGGAGGGGTCCAGTCAAGAATAGCCTGAACTCGCTCCGGGTTAACTGCGATACCATCCTTGGAGATGACATGTCCAAGGTAGGTTACTTCAGAAAGCCAGAATTCGCACTTAGAATACTTGGCATATAATTGGTGCTCTCGAAGTCTCTCCAGAACAAGGCGAAGATGCTCAACATGTTCTTCTTTGTTCTTCGAATAAACCAGAATATCATCCAGATATACCACGACAAATTTGTCGAGGTAATCCATGAATATGTAATTCATTAGGCGGGAGAATGTAGCTGGAGCGTTTGTTAAACCAAACGACATGACTGTGTACTCGTAAGAGCCATAACGAGTAACGAATGCAGTCTTCGGAATATCCTCTTCGCGGACACGGATCTGGTGATAACCCAACCTCAAGTCGAGTTTAGAAAACACCGAAGATCCTGCGAGTTGGTCATATAAATCGTTGATCCGGGGAAGTGGATATTTATTCTGGATAGTTGCCTGGTTGATAGGACGATAATCTTGGACCAACCTATTCGTTCCATCTTTCTTCTTGACGAAAAGAGACGGTGCTCCCCATGCAGAGGAACTGGGGCGAATGAAACCCTTCCTTAAGGATTTATCAATTTCCTCCTTAAGCTCGATGAGGTGGTGCGGAGGCATCTTGTAAGGACGCTTCGCAATAGGAGTGGTGCCAGGCTTCAAGTCGATGACGAACTCGACAGCTCTAGCAGGGGGTATTCCTGGAAGTTCTTCTGGAAAAACATCCGGGAAGCCACAGACAACTGGAATATTCTCGATCCCATCAAGCGGAGAAGCATTCAACGCATTTAAGGCATAAATTTGAGCCTCAGCGTTCTGGGTGAGATAAGCTTGATAATTCACTATCTCATTCGATGGGTGCAGGAGATGCACGACTTTAGTGGCACAATTGATTCAGGCGTAATGAGCCTTCAACCAATCCATTCCCAAGATAAGATCAATCTTGGAAGATTTCAGAATAATGGGGAAAGCTGGAAAATTTCTCTCTTCAATCATAATATTGACTTCGGGGCTGAATATGGTGGCTTGACACCGACCCGCGGGAGTGTTCACTACTAAAGGGTGGTGTAGTGTTTCACATTTAATGTCATGCAATAGTGCAAAATGCTCTGACATGAATGAATGCGATGCTCCTGAATCAAATAAAACAGATGCTGGTACTGAATTAACGAGAAGTGTACCCATCACAGTATCTGGTTGAACTGGAGCTTCAGACATGTTGACGTGGTAGCTCTGCCCACGACCATAAGAAGGTCTGGCATTATAATTGCGCTGTTGAGGAATACCACGGCCAATTGCACGGCCAGCAGAAGGGAGAGCCAGTTGATTCTGATTCTGAGAACAATCTCTAGCACGGTGACCTGGCTTGCCACACTTGAAGCATAGTCCGCTGTCAGGACGAGGTGCTGGAGCTCGAGGTGCTGGAGTTGGCAGAGGCTGTCTCGGTGGTGGAGGTGGCAGGCGTGGTGCAGCACAAGAGGGCCTGTTTGCAGGGGCTGCTGAATGGAACATGCCTTGGGGAAACCAGATGCGTCGCTTCTGGGAAGACGAGCCCGAAGATGAGCCCGACTCATGGGTGCGTCTGGACGCTTCCTTGTGCTTCTTAAGTCCAGTTTCAACCATGATGGCCTTATTCACCAAGGTGGCAAAATCAGGGTAATCTTGAACAAGAAGGGCTAACTGAATGTCATGGTGCAGTCCTTCACGAAACTTCTCATGTCTGTGTTCATCAGTAGGAATGTCCTCTTCAGCGTAACGAGATAAGTCTAGAAACTCGCGCTGATAGACTTCCACAGTCTTGTTTCCTTGGACAAGGCTACGGAACTCAGCCTTCTTCCTAGCTATGACAGCTACAGGAATGTAGCGGGCACGGAAAGCAATCTTGAACTCTGCCCAAGTGACGACAGTACCAGGCGGCAGAGTCTGTCGGTGAGTGGCCCACCATTGGGCTGCGGGACCCTTAAGAAGATATGTCGCAAAAGTGACATAGTTAATTTCGGCGACACCAGCAGACTCCATCTCATGAGAGATATCACGCAGCCAGTCATCTGCATCCAGTGGGTTGACTGTGTTGCGGAAAAACGATGGACTGAGCCTCATGAACTCTGGTAAGGTAATGGATGGTTGCTGCTGATTAGCATCAGGACGAGGGAATTGCTGCATAATCCCCGTCATAAACTGGCGGTTGAGTTCAAACTGTTGCATCATCGCTGCCATGTAATCAGGTGGTGGCGGCGGTGGCGGGTTGTTGTCAGCCATCCTGCTATTCCAACAGGGGTATTTCAGCGATAGCTTATGCAAGTGTTTAACAATAAACATGAGGTAACTCGACATTATTGAAAGAGTGCAATAGATGCTTAAAGTAGTCATTAAGACATACAGATCCATACACAGTCGGTTAAAATCGGGCAGCATAACGGCGCAAATTGAAAAACTAGAGACACACTAGGCGGCACGCAGGCACGCGGTAAGGAAGTACACAACGTGACATAGCAAAGGCTACATCAGCGTCGGAGAAAACCACGGAAACGGGGTAACTGCAAGTGCGGACGATGAATGTTCGTCGCGGCAGGATCCTGTGCTCCATGTGCACTCTGATGCAGAACCCGGTCTCGAACTGTAAGAAGAGGTCCACGTGCAGGCGTGTGACCTCCCACTACAGGCCAATCAATACCTGGCGGCATCTCGGTCCTGCGTGGGTAAAGAATATCCTCCGGATGTATCCCTGCACGAACAGCTGGTAGCAACTGTGTCATTGCCTCGTAGTAGCGTGCTCGAGTGGCGAACAACTCGACGGCAAGAGCCCGAACAGTGCGATCCAGAGCCTGAGTGCACTGAATCAGAACCTGCGGGTCGTAGCGTCGAGACTCATACGGGGCACAGATAGCTGTGTAAAATCCAGTAGCATCTCCAACAGGTGCATACGGAATGTACCGAAACACAGTATCATCCAAGTTAGCATTGTGCTCTCCTCGGAGACGTGCGACAGCAGAGTAGGCGGCATCATGTACTGCCATCTCAATCGTCACGCCTAATCCATGAAAAAGGTGTAGCTCAGTGTCTGAGTTGTTCTGCTGATCATAAATCTGAACTTCAGCATAGTACTGTTCCTGGTTGAACTCGCGGTAAACCTCATAGACCATGTACTCGGGATACGAGCGGTAACCCAGTCTACTCAGGAGGGCGATCAGAACAGCTGGAAATCCAGGGGCATCACGAGCCCAAGTGCGACGCACAAGCTGGGTCGTAGGCCGCGGTGGAAACAGTCGATCCATTTGAAACAGAGAAGTTCAGGGTTGTCATAAGACAATGAGAAGTATAACCGATCCCAGAAGGAAAGGTTAAACAAAACAATGGAAAGGAAAATGATTATCAGACTAATCAGATCAACGTCAGGGAAATCGCACTGAATCCAGCTCTCCGGGTGGATAGAATTAACGAGAACCTAAATGTCGGTGTTAGTAAATTTTATTAAACCCGAATAGATGAGAGATTAGAATCCCAGAGTAAAGACGAGGAATAAAAGATCCTAATACCACCCAGTTGGCGACGTGGGCCCGTAAGCCACACAGCCAAGTTAGTAAAATCAGTTTTTGACTTCTAGACTGAACTTCGGCCAAGGAATTGGGAAGGGGGACTCCTAGAGACAGTCGGCTCTGATACCAACCTGTGACAACCCCAGCTTAATCGTGCACTAATCATACACGCAAATGCGCACGATTAAGCCTAAGGACTCACTTGAAGATATCACAACACAACTCTAAAACATAAATAAAGTCATGCAAGCTTAATATTACAAGCCAGGGCCTCGAGGGCTCGAATACATAGCTCGATGGCATACAAGCGTCAGCGGAAGCATTAGATATCTGGGTACAGATATATTACAGAGAGAGAAATAGGCCTTCACAGAGGCGGGGTAAAATAATATACTACGATCGAAAGGCGTAGGCCTCCTGCCCTGGACCCTCCGATCCTACTCCTGGTCGTCGAACGGCTCCTCGTAGTAGTAGTACTCGCCAGGCGGGTAGTAGTACTGGTCGTCGACTGGGGCATCTGGCTCAGGGGCTCCGTCGTCTGGTGACATCAAAAGGAATATGGGGGAAAAAGAAAATAAAGCAAACGTGAGTAATCATCCGAAGTACTCAGCAAGCAAGGATCTACACTACATATGCATCATTTTCAAAGGGGGCTGTATGTGTGGACTGGGCTGCAGAAATGCCAGATTAGAGGGGGAAAGCCTAGTCCTATCAAAGACTAGCATCTTCAGCATCTTCAACAGTCTTGCAGCAAAAGACTAGATCAGATGAACATAATGTAAAGCAGCAGTAGTAGTATCATCAACCTCGACCTGAGATCCTTTCTCGACTCCCTGCGAGAAAGCAATCCCAGAGCCGTACTATCCAGTTCTCATCACATGTTCTAGTTGTACCGATCGGGATACAACTCTGAGTGTCCGTTACCGTAGGACAGGCTATCGATAGAAGGTTCTTCCCTGCAGGGGTGCACCAACTTACCCACCACGCTCGCTTAACTCCAGCCGGACACACTTTTCTGGGTCATGCCCGGCCTCGGCTAAGCAACACGCCGCAACCCGACCAAATACTTAACAGAGAGGTCAGCACGCCGGACTAACCTATGCCCCCAGGGGTCTTGGGCCATCGCCCCGGACGCTCCTGCACGTTGCGTACACCGCCGGTGAGCAGACCTAGCAACCCCTTAATACAAGCGCGGTTGCGTTCCCAATCCAACCCAGCATGTGCTGCTCAGTTGCTGACGTCTATTAAGCTTCGGCTAAAGTATACGACGCAGAACGCCCATACTATGCCCACGTGATGGTTAGTGCTATCGGGCCAGAGGCCCCTCGGATCAAATATCCAAACCGTAGTGGATTAGGAGCGCGCGGAAACGAGCAGAGACTCACGATCGATGTGACCCCGTCGCCCCGTCTCGAGGACTTGCGGCAAGGGCTAAGAATGCCCGGCCACGCCTCGTAGTTATCTCGCGGGCACCATCCAGGTCAACCCGACTCCACATCACTTCGCGTTAAGCTTGCGCGGGTACCCCTCAGGGCCGACCCATCTTTAGTATCATGGTTTAGTGCAAGTCCACTCATCAACAGTAACTGTGTGTCTGACACCGAAGGGAACCCTGAGGAATCACCCTCGATGGAATTCCCGCTCGATGTTATCATCAAGGTGAACGAAGGAGGAATCACCCTCGAGGTCCATCCTTGAGGAGTTGCGCGACGACGTCATTATCGGGGGTGGTGTAGGAGGAATCACCCTCGCTTACCACGACCGAGTAACTAACCTACAAGGCTAACATCAGAACTGCTGACGAGGTATCACCCTCGGCACTCATTGTTAACCCAGCAGTGTCGGCAACTAAGGGGAAGTGATGTGCGGTGTCAGGGTCTGGTCTTCAATCCCGAAGTTCGGGTCTTCTGATGTCCAGCAGGGCAGTCGGGATCATGTGGGGGTCTCTGTCGTGTCTCTACCCAGCCTATACTAAGCAGTCTAGGATAACCAGTAAGGTAACAAGGCAGGGTACAATAATCAGGCTATGCAGCAGATATAGGAAACAGTAGCAGTAGCAGTTCTAATGCAAGCATAAGAGAGAAGAGAATAGGCGATATAGGCATGCTCAAAATGGGGGTGCTTGCCTGTTTGCTCTGGGGCAAGGACAAGGTCTTCAGTGGTACCATCGGGGACGTAGTCGTACTCCTGTGCGGCATCTGCCTCGGGAGCTACGTCAACGTCGGGGTCTACCGAGAGAGAAGAGGGGGAAGAAACAGGTAAACATAATGCAAACAAATGCAATACGGTGCGTGTGAAGCTATGATGCAGTGCAGGGTTGCCTAATTATGCATCTAAGTCATTTTAGTTATTTTTAGAATTAATCTGGGATTTAATATCCGACGTGTGTGCACTATTCATCTGCCGGATTCGGGTTTGGAGTTACGAGTTCTTCTACATAGGAGGTTTCGATGGAGAAACAGATGGCACGATCAGACTCGTCTCGTCGTTCTGAGCAACTTTCATGTTTTAACTTTTTCGATCCGAGCTACGGTTTAAAAGTTCTTAATTTTTAAAATTATATGAATTTCTGGAATTATTTTATTTACAGAAAATGGGTTATGACGTCAGCATGATGCACTGCTGACGTCAGCAGGTCAACAGCCGGCTGACCGAGTCAAATATGACATGACCCACATGTCAGCCTCTGTGGCTTAACAGAGTTTCAAACTAATCTAATTGGATTAATTAAGGGGGTGGACCCCACCTGTCGGTGAGTATTTGCACTAATCTAATTATCTTTATTAATTAAATTCTTTAATTAATTAAACTAGCGTGGGGGCCCACATGTCAGTGGGCCTGGGTGCCCAGTCAGCACGTTGACTGGGTCAACCCAGTCAACGGGGCCCCCAGGGCCCACTGGCAGCGGCTCTGGGGCTGGACCCACTAGCGCCACGTCGGACGGCCGCCGGAGCTGCTCCGGCGAGCTCGTTTCGCGGTGGCGTCGCTCGGGACCCGTCGGAAAACGGCCACAGACAGCCATTTCGCGCACGGAAAGGCGCGTTCGAACGGCAACTCCATCCCGCGTGGATCTACGTTGCCGGAGCAGCTCGGGGTGGCCTAATGCGACGGCGGCGACGACATCGGCGGCGAGGTGCTCGGGCGAGCGACGGAAACGGCGACCCAGCGCGCAAACAAGTGAAAGAAAAGGCTAGGCGGGGTCTACTCGTCGCGGTGATGTGATGGTGGCGCGCACGGGACCATTTGGTCACCGTGGCCACGCCGGCGACGAGGTCGCGCGACGGTGAGCTCGGGCGTGAACGGGGCGGCGTCTACAGCTCGGGAACGACGAGGAGAAGAAGCAGGGAGGGAAGGAGAGGCTCACAGCGGTGGTAGACGTTCAGAGCCTGCTCGGGGCAGGCGCGGAGCGGCTGGATTCGCCGGGTTCTCGCCGGAGTCCGAGAAGAAGGGGGCGGTGCGGCTCGTCGTCTCTGGGGCTCCTCGGCTCCACCGAATGGCTCGGGGCGGCGTAGTCAAGGACGGCGGAGACGGTGGACAGATCGGCGTGCCCCGGGGATGACGGTGGCCGCGACGGAGGCGAACGGCGGCGAGGCTGGTGCTCGGCCTCTCTGGATCTGGAGGGGAAGACGGGCGGAGCGAGAGAGAGGAGAGGGGAAAGTGGCGAGGAGAGCCAGGGGAGACGCACGGGCCTCACCCTTATCCCCTCGCGGCGCCCGCGGCGTCGCGCTGTCGGCGTCTCGCCGGCGCGCGCGCGCTCGTCCACAGGGAGGTTGACACGGCGAGGGAGAGAGAAGGGGATGGGCCAGCTGGGCTGGGCCAATGCACTGTGCACTTGGTCCAGTCCAGCTTTAGTCTTTTTCTTTTATTTCTTTTCCTTTTCTCTTTTCTTTTCTGTTGCGAAATGATTAGGCCACTTAATGTCTTTTGTAAAACAGTGAGTTATGCCACATAAATATGTTGCAATATCTAGCACTGCCAAAAATTGGTTTGGACAGAATTGAAGTTTGTTGGGATTTGATATGATTTTAAATATATCAAATATTCTATTTTTGGGGCTGTTTCATCTTGTTAGAGTCACTTGTCTAACTCCAATTATTTTGATATTGGTTTTAGAAATGTTCCTGGATTATTGGCCATTTAATGAACATTTTCCCAACAGAGTTTGAACAACTTTATATTTCACTTTTGAATTTGAGTTGATTTTCAGATGTGGATTTGAATTGGATCATTAACCCTTATGACTTGGCACTGCAAATGATCATGACTTGGCAGTTTTAACAGAGTGTCACAGAGTTTATTACAAGGGGGTGTTACAAGTTCTCCTCCTCTAAAAGAAATTCTCGTCCCGAGAATTTAGGAGGTAGAAGGAAAAAGTCCGGGATATTCTTCCCGAAGATGATCCTCGCATTCCCAAGTGGCTTCGTCTTCAGTGCGATTCGACCATTGCACTTTTAGGAACTTGGTCGTCTTCTGACGAGTACGACGCTCAGCTTCGTCGAGGATGCGGATCGGATGCTCCTTATAGGAAAGATCATCTTGTAGCTCGAGCATCTCATGATCCACTGCACGGTGCGGGGATTCCTTGAAGCACTTACGGAGTTGCGACACGTGGAAGACATCATGAATATGGGAGAATTGCGGTGGCAATGCCAATTTATATGCCACCTGTCCCCGTCTAGCCACGATGCGGAAAGGACCAATATAGCGAGGGGCTAGCTTGCCCTTGATTCCGAAACGACGGGTGCCTTCATTGGAGTGACACGAAGATAGGCTTGATCACCAGGTTGATAGATCACACCCCATCGCTTGCGATCATAATTACTCTTCTGACGGTCTTGAGCTGCTTTGAGATTCTCCCGGACAATTCGGACTTGTTCTTCGGCATGCTGAATAATGTCCGGTCCAACAAGAGGTCGTTCCCCAGTTTCTGACCAATTCAGAGGGGTTCGACATTTACGACCATAAAGAACCTCAAAGGGGGCCATTTTCAAGCTAGCTTGATAGTTGTTGTTATACGAGAACTCGGCATACGGAAGAGATTCCTCCCACTTCTTACCGAAGGATATAACACAGGCTCGAAGCATATCTTCAAGCACTTGATTAACGCGCTCAACTTGGCCTTGGGATTGGGGATGATAAGCTGAACTCCAGGTAATATGAGTTCCCATTGCTTTCTGGAAACTTTCCCAGAAATGGCCAGTGAAAATGCTGCCATGGTCTGAACTGATTTCCTTGGGAATACCATGGAGTGAAACAATTCTGGAGATATATAGCTCTGCTAACTGACTAGCAGTAATAGTCTCCTTAACTGGCAGAAAGTGTGCAACCTTGGAGAGTTGGTCGACGACGACAAGAATAGCATCGTGACCCTTCTGAGACTTGGGAAGACCAGTAATGAAATCCATCTGCACTTTATCTCACTTCCATAGAGGAATAGGGAGCGGTTGCAGAATTCCAGCAGGTTTCTGATGTTCTGCCTTCACGCGACGACAAACGTCACACTCGGCAACATAACGAGCAATATCCTGCTTCATCCTAGACCACCAGTACCTTTGACGAAGATCTCGATACATCTTGGTACTGCCCGGATGGATAGACAGCGGTGTATCATGGGCCCCCTTCAATAATATCATCAGTTTCAGTAATTTCATTCTCTCTAACCCTAGCAAGTTGTTCATCAGGAAATTCACCTAGTGGCACAGTATTATCAAGCAGAGAAGTAGTTTCATCATAAGCATCATTCATAGCAGAAGTGGCATCATCAATAACATGTGACATATCAAAATCAATAGCAGGTGTAGGTATCGCAAGTTTACTCAAAATAGAAGGTGAATCAAGTGCAGAGCTAGATGGCAGTTCTTACCTCCCCTCATAGTTGAGGGAAAAATCTTGGTTCTTTGATCTTTCAAATTCCTCATAGTGATCAACAAATATAAATCCCAAGTGACTCAGAGAATAGAGCTATGCTCCCCGGCAACGGCGCCAGAAAAAGGTCTTGATAACCCACAAGTATAGGGGATCACAACAGTTTTCGAGGGTAGAGTATTCAACCCAAATTTATTGATTCGACACAAGGGGAGCCAAAGAATATTCTCAAGTATTAGTAGCTGAGTTGTCAATTCAACCACACCTGAAAGACTTAATATCTACAGCAAAGTATTTAGTAGCAAAGTAGTATGGAAGTAACGGTAATGGTGGCAAAAGTAACAGTAGCAGTTTTGTAGCAACTGTAACAGTGGCAACGGAAAAGTAACGTAGCAAAGATCAATATGTGAAAAGCTCGTAGGCAATGGATCAATGATGGATAATTATGTCGGATGGCATTCATCATGCAACAGTTATAACCTAGGGTGACATAGAACTAGCTCCAATTCATCAATATAATGTAGGCATGTATTCCGAATATAGTCATACGTGCTTATGGAAAAGAACTTGCATGACATCTTTTGTCCTACCCTCCCGTGGCAGTGGGGTCCTAATGGAAACTAAGGGATATTAAGGCCTCCTTTTAATAGAGAACCGGACCAAAGCATTAGAACTTAGTGAATACATGAACTCCTCAAACTACGGTCATCACCGGGAAGTGTCTCGACTATAGTCACTCTGGGGTTGCCGGATCATAACACGTAGTAGGTGACTATAACTTGCAAGATAGGATAAAGAACACAAATATATTCATGAAAACATAATAGGTTCAGATCTGAAATCATGGCACTCGGACCCTAGTGACAAGCATTAAGCATAGGAAAGTCATAGCAACATCAATCTTAGAACATAGTGGATACTAGGGATCAAACCATAACAAAACTAACTCGATTACATGATAGATCTCATCCAACCCATCACCGTCCAGCAAGCCTACGATGGAATTACTCACGCACGGCGGTGAGCATCATGAAATTGGTAATGATGATGGCGACGATTTCCCTCTCCGGAGCCCCGAACAGACTCCAGATCTGGCCTCCCGAGGAAGAACAGGAGGTGACGGCGGCTCCGTATCGTAAAACGCGATGAATCCTTCTCTCTGATTTTTTCCTCCCCGAACGTGAATATATGGAGTTGGAGTTGAGGTCGATGGTGCTTCATGGGACCCACAAGCCAGGGGGGCACGCCCAGGGGGTAGGGCGCGCCCCCACCCTTGTGGACAGGTGGTGGGTCCCCCTCTGTTGATTCTTTCACCAATTTTTTTATTAATTCCAAAAGTATTCTCCATGAAGTTTCAGGTTATTCCGAGAACTTTTATTTCTGCATAAAAATAACACCATGGCAATTCTTCTGAAAACAGCGTTAGTCCAGGTTAGTTCCATTCAAATCATGCAAATTAGAGTCTAAGACAAGGGCAAAAGAGTTTGGAAAAGTAGATACGATGGAGACATATCAGTTTCTCCTTAGACTTGTCCTTCAGAGTATCGACCATATAGACGTTGCAGGTGGATGTTGTAGCCCACCTTCCTGTATGGGGCATGGCCACGAGTGGTTTTGCTCCGAAATCATCACCAACGTCCTCATCCATGTCAGTGGCCTCGTCGGAGCCCTAGTCAAGCGTATCAGTCAGATCCTCGACCATGGCCACTAGGTGGGTGGTGGGTGGGATAAAAAAAATCATGATCATTGGCTTTACGTCCGATCTGATCATAGCCGGCGGATGAAATCGCCATGTTTTGGATTCGATCTAGCACATCATTGATTTGCAAGATTTCCTCGGTATCCAAGGCCTGGGCATAGGCCGAGCTGATATGGAAGAATTTATTCAGGCCAATTTGCGTGGCGTCGGCCTCTTGCTTGCCCAGGGTTGATCCGTGGGTGGCGGGAAATAGTTACTGCATCGGTTGTCGGTGGAGTGACTGGCATTGCCAGGTTTGAAGAAAAACTCGGTACCGAGGCACCCAAGGGCTCAGTGTTTACCCCGGACATGCCGACCATGAGATCTATCTTCGTGGTCGGCTATCGGAGGAGGACGGATCTGAATTCACCGTCGTAGTCCAGCTTCGGAGTCCCGGCGCCAGAAGGTTCGTGCTGATCCGAGGTCCACCCCAAAAGGACCATATCACCTTGAGCATCTGCGGTAAATCCAGGCTTCCAAATGTGATGAATTGGTTTGGAGTGAAACTCGCAACACGGCCTAGACGGCTGGTCAGATCGGCATGCAAAATGATGCTGCTGAAAGCGAAAAGCTGGCCGGGGACAAAGATGTCACCACAACCAATGCTGCTATCGTTCTACAAACGAGCCATCGACCTGAGGTGATCCAACAGTGAGCTCTCAATGAAAGCACCAATGTTGGTGTCAAAACTGGCAGATCTCGGGTAGGGGGCCCGAGCTGTTAGATCGGATCGATGGGTAACAGGAGAAGAACACACAAGGAGTTTACCCAGGTTCGGGCCCTCTCTAAGGAGGTAAAACACAACGTCCTCCTCTTGTTTACATTATGAGAATATCAAAGTATAGAGTTGATCTTCCTCGAGATCATAAGTTGTGGTCTAAACCCTAGGAGTATGATGAATGGGTGTATGGATGGATCCACCTCTACGGACTAAACCTCCTGGTTTATATAGGCACCAGGGGGTAGCTAGGGTTACATATGGTCGATTACCATCTAAGGATTCTCATGCCGAATCTAAGTATGCTTGAAGTACAGGCCAAGTCTTTGGTTGCCATCCTTCGAGGGCCTCTAGAGTCTTGTTCCCTCAATGGGCTGGTAGTCCGACCTATACTTTAGCCCGGTCGGGCTAGGACCCCTTGTTGGGAATCGTTGCATGGAAAACAAAAAAAATTCTACGCACATGCAATGATCTATCCATGGAGATGCATAGCAACGAGGGGGAGAGTGTGTCTACGTACCCTTGTAGACCGTAAGTAGAAGCATTTCACAACATGGTTGATGTAGTCGAACTTCTTCGCGCTTCAACCGATCAAGTACCGAACGCACGACACCTCCGTGTTCTGCACACGTTCAGCTCAGTGATGTCCCTCGCCTTCTTGATCCAGCAAGATGTTGAGGTAGTAGATGAGTTCCGTCAGCATGACGGTGTGGTGACGGTGATGGTGAAGTGATCTCCACAGGGCTTTGCCTAAGCACTACGAAAATATGACCGGGGGAGTAAACGGTGGAGCGGGGCGCCACACACGGCTAGGCAATTATCTGGTGTATGCTAGGCGCCCCCTCCCACATATATATAGGTGGGAGGGAGGGAGGAGCAGCCATAGGAGGCACCCAAGTAGGAGGAATCCTACTTGGAGTCCCTCCCAAGCCGCGCCCTCCTGCCATATTTAGCCGAGGGGGAATGAAAGAGGGGGGGGGGGGAGAGGGAAGGAAGTGGGAATCCTAATCCACACTTTCCTTTCCCTCCCCCCTTTCCTTCTCCACCTAGGCCGGCCTGCGATGGGGGGCGCACCAGCCCCTTGTGTCTGGTGCGTTCCCTCTCTTGGCCCATAAGGCCCATAACTTTTGCCGGGGGTGCCCGGAACCCCTTCCGGTGACCCGATAAGTACCTGGTACCCCCCCGAAACACTTTTGGTGTCCGAATACTATCGTCCTATATATGAATCTTTACATCTCGACCATTTCGAGACTCCTCATCATGTACGTGATCTCATCCGGGACTCCAAACAACATTCGGTCACCAAATAACATAACTCATATAATACTATATCGTCATCGGACGTTAAGCGTGCGGACCCTACGGGTTCGAGAACTATGTAGACATGACTGAGACACCTCTCCGGTCAATAACCAATAGCAGAACCTGGATGCCCATATTGGCTCCTACATATTCTACGAAGATCTTTATCGGTCGAACCGTTATGACAACATACGTAATTCCCTTTGTCTATCAGTATGTTACTTGCCCGAGATTCGATCATCGGTATCTTCATACCTAGTTCAATCTCGTTACCGGCAAGTCTCTTTACTCGTTCCGTAATACATCACCTCGTGACTAACTCCTTAGTTGTTTGCTTGCAAGCTTATGATGTGTATTACCGAGAGGGCCCAGAGATACCTCTCTGATACTCGGAGTGACAAATCCTAATCTCGATCTATGCCAACTCAACAAACACCTTCGGAGATACCTGTAGAGCATCTTTATAATCACCCAGTTACGTTGTGACGTTTAATAGCACACAAGGCATTCCTTTGGTATCCGGGAGTTGCATAATCTCATAGTCGAAGGAATATGAATTTGACATGAAGAAAGCAATAGCAATAAAACTATGCTAAGCTAACGGATGGGTCTTGTCCATCACATCATTCTCCTAATGATGTGATCCTGTTATCAAATGACAACTCATGTCAATGGTTAGGAAACCTTAACCATCTTTGATCAACGAGCTAGTCAAGTAGAGGCTCACTAGGGACACGGTGTTTGTCTATGTATTCACACATGTATTTAAGTTTCCGATCAATACAATTCTAGCATGAATAATAAACCTTTATCATGAATAAGGAAATATAAAATAACAACTTTATTATAGCCTCTAGGGCATATTTCCTTCACCCCTAGCCCAAGACACCGTCACCAGGCGTAAGTGCTGTTGTACCGGCCTGTCTGCAGGCTAATCAACTGGGTCGTGCACTGGCCCAGCCACCGCGAAGGGTGACTTCCTTTCGAATATGGGCTACGGTGCCTGGGGGTGGCGACTCGGTTGTTCCAAGAGTTGAATAACTACCGGTACATGATACGACTCCAACGTATCTATATTTTTTATTGTTACATGCAGTTATATTATCATTCTTGGATGTTTTTCAATCATTTTACAGCAACTTTATATCATTTTTTGGGACTAACCTATTGACATAGTGCCCAGTGCTAGTTGCTATTTTTTGCTTGTTTTTTACTTCATAGAAAATCAATACCAAACGGATTCCAAATGCAGTGAAACTTTTTGGAGATTTTTTCTGGACCAGAAGACACCTGTTGGGCCAAAGAAGTACCAGAGGGGGGCTCCGAGGGGAGCACAACCCACCAGGGCGCGCCTGGGGGCCCAGGCGTGCCCAGGTGGGTTGTGCCCACCTCGGTGGCCTCCCCCACTGCCTCTTTGCTCTATAAATACCCCAATATTCTACAAACCCTAGGGGAGTCGACGAAAATCAATTCCAGCCGCCGCAAGTTCCAGAACCACCAGATCCAATCTAGACACCATAACGGAGGGGTTCATCATCCTCATTGGTGCCTCTTCGATGATGCGTGAGTAGTCCATTGTAGACCTACAGGTCCGTAGTTAGTAGCTAGATGGCTTCCTGTCTCTCTTTTGATTCTCAATACAATGGTCTCTTGGAGATCTATTTGATGTAACTCTTTTTGCGGTGTGTTTGTTGGGATCCGATGAACTTTGAGTTTATGATCAGATCTATGTTTTTATCCATGAAAGTTATTTGAGTTTCTTTGATCTCTTATATGCATGATTACTTATAGCCTCGTATTTCTTATTCGAATCTTTGGTTTAGTTAGGCCAACTAGATCGATTTTTCTTGCCATGGGAAGAGGTGCTTTGTGATGGGTTCGATCTTACGGTGCTTGATCCCAGTGACAGAAGGGGAACCGACACGTATGTATCGTTGCTATTAAGGATAACAAGATGGGGTCTATTTCTACATAAATAGATCTTGTCTACATCATGTCATCATTCTTATTGCATTACTCTGTTTCTCCATGAACTTAATACACTAGATGCATGCTGGATAGCGGTCGATGTGTGGAGTAATAGTAGTAGATGCAGGCAGGAGTCGGTCTACTAATCTTGGACATGATGCCTATGTAATGATCATTGCCTGGATATCGTCATGATTATTTGAAGTTCTATCAATTGCCTAACAGTAATTTGTTTACCCACCGTATGCTATTTTTCTCGAGAGACGCCACTAGTGAAATCTACGGCCCCCGGGTCTCTTCTTTATTATATTTGCCTTCATGATCTATTTTTATTTGCTTTTATTTTTAGATCTATAAATCTAAAAATACAAAAATACCTTGCTGCAATTTATTATTATTTATTTTATCTCGCGTTCCCGCGAGATCTATTTATCCAATCTACTACAATTTTACCTATCTTTTTACCCGCGAGGGATTGACAACCCCTCTCTTACGCCGGGTTGCAAGTATTTGTTCTTTGTGTGCAGGAGCTGTTTACGTGGTGTTGCGTGGTTCTCCTACTGGTTCGATAACCTTGGTCTCATCACTGAGGGAAATACCTACCGTAGCTGTGCTGCATCATCCCTTCCTCTTTGGGGAAATACCGACGTAGTTCAAGCCGCATCAAAAGGAATTTCTGTCGCCGTTGCCAGGGAGACATCATCAACATCCACCAGATTCCTAATCACAAATCTCATCTCCTTGCAATTTAATTTATTTGCCATTTGCCTCTCATTTTCCTCTCCCCACTTCACAAAAAATTGCCGTTTTATTCGCCCTCTTTTTTGTTCGTCGTTTTTCTCGCCAGATCTGTTTTGAGTGCAATCTTGTTGCGTAGTCACAATGACTCAGGAGAACACTGATAACCCACAAGTATAGGGGATCATTTGTAGCCTTCTTCGATAAATAAGAGTGTCGAACCCAACGAGGAGCTAAAGGTAGAACAAATATTCCCTCAAGTTCTATCGACCACCGATACAACTCTACGCACACTTGACGTTTGCTTTACCTAAAACAAGTATGAAACTATTTTGCGAGAATAAAACTATGAGTACTTTGCGAGAATAAAACTACGAATAAATTGCAAGGTAATAAAGGTAGATAGCTTTTGTCAACAAGAAAGTCATCTGTCCCTAGGCAATCGATAACAAGTACCGGTAATCATTCTTGCAATTTTACATGAGGGAGCATATTTTCTCTACTTGGATCATATGCACTTATGATTGGAACTCTAGCAAGCATCCGCAACTACTAAAGATCATTAAGGTCGTGAAACCCAACCATAGCATTAAGTATTAAGTCCTCTTTACTCCCATACGCCATAACCCACTTATCCGCGTTTAGGTTGCTGTCACCCCCGCAACACCGACAATAAGCAAACCATGAACATATTGCAAAACCCTATAGTGGGGGCCCCTCTATTTGTGTGACATGGAGGGCACCGTAGGATAGCACCATAAATAAAATATACAATCATACCAACCAAGATCACGATTAGCCCACAGCACAAAACGAATCTACTCAAACATCATAGGATAACCATAGATCATTGGGAAATAATATATGGAGTTGAGCACCATGTTTAAGTAGAGATTATAGCAGGGAGAAGAGGTGTTACACTGCTGCATAGAGGGGGAGAGAGTTGGTGTTGACGGTAGCAAGATTGTTGATGTAGATCGCCGTCATGATCCTTGCCCCGGCGGCACTCCGGTGCCACCGGGAGAGAGGGGGAGAGAGCCCCCTCCTTCTTCTTCTTCCTTGGCCTCCCCCCTAGATGGGAGGAGAGTTCCCCCTCTGGTCCATTGCCTCCATGGTGGTGGAGGGGTGGGAGCCCCTCCGAGATTGGATCTCCCTCTCTGTTCTCTTCTGTTTCGTGTTCCCTAGATCTGGCCATTCACCGTTTCTTAAATTCCCGGAGATCCGTAACTCCGATTGTGCTGAAATTTTTACACGATTTTTTCCCATAAATTATCTTTCTTGCATTAGAAGAAGGGCCCCAACCGATGTTCGAGGAGGGCACAAGATACCTGGGCGCGCCAGGGGGTGCCCGGCGTGCCCTGGTGGGTTGTGGTCACTCTGGGCCCCCGTTTGCGTTGATTCCACCTCCCAAAAATCATAAATATTCCAAAATAATTCTCCGTAAATTTTTATCGCATTTGGACTTCATTTGATATGGATTTTCTGCAAAACAAAAAACATGCAATAAACAGGAACTGACACTGGGCACTGGATCAATAGGTTAGTCCAATAAATCATATAAAAAGTTGCCAAAAATATGTGAAAGTTGTATACTATTGGCATGAAACAATCAAAAATTATAGATACGACGGAGATGTATCAAACACCAAGTTGTGTGATTTCTCCAATACCAACAACAATGATTTTATTAGCACTCCGATTGCTCCTCCCGCCACTAGTGCGGAGTCTTGTGATATTAATGCCGCTTTGTTGAATCTCGTTATGAAAGATCAATTTTCCGGTACTCCTAATGAGGATGCCGCGTCCATCTTAACACATTCATGGAATTATGCGATATGCAAAAGAAAAAAGATGTGGACAATGATATTGTGAAGTTGAAATTATTCCCGTTTTCTTTGCGAGATTGTGCAAAAATTTGGTTTTCTTCTTTACCTTGCAATAGTATTGATTCTTGGGATAAGTGCAAGGATGCTTTTATTACTAAGTATTTTTCACACGCGAAAATTATTTCCCTTAGGACGCAAATCATGAATTTAAGCAACTTGAGCATGAACATGTTGCGCAATCTTGGGAAAGAATGAAATTGATAATAAGAAATTGCCCTACTCATGGTTTAAATCTTTGGATGATCATACAAAATTTTTATGCGGGATTGAATTTTGTTTCTAGAAATCTTTTAGATTCCGCCGCGGTGGGTACTTTTATGGAAATTACTTTGGGTGAAGCTACTAAATTGCTTGATAATATTATGGCAAATTATTCACAATGGCATACCGAAAGAGCTCCTACTAGTAAAAAAGTCAATTCGATAGAAGAAATAAATTCTTTGAGTGAAAAAGTTGATGCTCTTATGAAGTTGGTTGCTAATAAAAATGCTCCTATTGATCTTAATGATGTGCCTTTGTCTACTTTGATTGAGCAAAATAGTGATGCCGTAGATGTGAATTTTGTTTCGCGAAACAATTTTAATAACAATGCTTATAGAGGTAATTTTAATCCTAGATCTTTTCCGGGAAATTCCTCTAATAATTATGGTAATTCCTATGGCAATCCTTCTTATAATAACAATTGGAATACCTCTGATCTTGAGAATAATATTAAAGAATTTATCAATGCTCAAAAGAATTTTAATACTACGATAGAAGAAAAGTTGAGTAAGATTGATGATATGTCTAGAAGCATTGATAGAATTTCTCATGACGTGGAAAATCTCAAGATGAAAATTTGTGTGCCTAAGGTAGAAGAATCAATTAAAGCTTTATATGTTTCTATGGATGAAAGTATGAAAAGAACCACTATGCTTAGAGCTAGAAGAGAATTTTTAGAAAAGGCATTTTCAAGTGATTGCTTTCATAAAAATGATGAAGATCTTAAAATGATTGGCGTTTCTTCTATTGATTCTTTGTTTAGTAAAATTAATAGTGATAATAAAGGGACTGAAGAAGAGTCAACTTTAGCTAGAAGGCGTCCCGATAATTCGGAGGGTGAAAATCTTGTTGAGAAAATTGATAAAAGTGGGTTTGAAGGGGTCAAAACTTTAACTAGTGATGTGCCCACTCTTTTGGATTACAAAGACTTTAATTATGATAATTTTTCTATGATTGATTGTATTTCTTTGTTGCAATCCATGATAAATTTACCCCATGCTTATGAACAAAATAAAGCTTTTACTAAACATATTGTTGATGCTATGATGAAAGCTTTGGAAGAAAAAATGGAATTAGAGATTTCAATTCCTAGAAAATTACATGATGAATGGGAACCTACTATCAAGGTCAAGATTAAAAATTATGAGTGTTTTGCTTTATGTGACTTGGGTGCTAGTGTTTCTACAATTTCAAATCTTTATGTGATGTGCTTGGTTTTACTGATATTGAAGAATGTTCTTTAAATTTGCACTTGGCGGATTCCACTATTAAAAAGCCTATGGGAAGAATTAATGATGTTCTTATTCTTGTAAATAGGAATTATGTGCCCGTAGATTTTCTTGTTCTTGATATTGATTGCAATCCGTCTTGTCCAATTATTCTTGGTAGACCGTTTTTACGTACTATTGGTGCCGTGATTGACATGAAAGAAGGCAATATTAAATTTCAATTTCCACTAAGGAAGGGTATGGAACACTTCCCTAGAACAAGAATTAGGCCACCATATGAATCAATCATGAGGGCATCTTATGGATCTAGGAATAAAGATGACAATACTTGAGTCTTTGCGTTATGCCTAGCTAGGGGCGTGAAACGATAGTGCTTGTTGGGAGGCAACCCAATGAATAAAATTTATTTTTGTCTTTTTTTATGTTCTTGAGTGTTTACACAATTATGCTACTGTTATGATTGTGTTTTTTGTGTTTTAGTTAGTGTTGGTGCCAAGTAAAGCCTTTGGGATAGCTTTGGTGATGGTTGATTTTATCTTGTCAGAAAACAGAAACTTTTGCGTCCATAAACAGAATTGTTTAGAATTTAAGAAGCGACAAAAAATTATGAATTTTTTACACAAGATTTATATACAAATTGCCTATGTTTTACTAATTTTTCAGAATTTTGGGAATTACATAAGTATGAGAACAATTTGCATCTTTACAGACTGTTCTGTTTTTGACAGATTCCGTTTTCTTTGCATTGTGTGCTTATTTTGATGAATCTATGGTTTGCATTGGAGTGTATAAGCCATGGTAAAGTTAGAATACAGTAGATATAATGCAATAACAAAATTTTAATGGGTTTTCTACATTACTTAAAGTAAAGATTAGTTTTCTTATACTAACGGATCTCACGAAGGTTTTGTTGAGTTTTGTGTGATTGAAGTTTTCAAGTTTTGGGTGAGATTACGATGGATGAAGGAATAAGGAGTAAGACGAGCCTAAGCTTGGGGATGCCCATGGCACCCCAAGCCATTATCCAAAGAGAAGCAAGCAACTAAGCTTGGGGATGCCCCGAGTGGCATCCCCTCTTTCTTCTAACGACCATCGATATTTTACTTGGAGCTATATTTTTATTCGTCACATATCATGAGTTTTGCTTGGAGCGTCTTGTATGATATGAGTCTTTGCTTGTTTTATTTTTTATTTTTAGTCATGAATCCTTGCTGGACACACCTATTTGAGAGAGCCAAAATTATGCTATGACTTGTTAGAATTGCTCTCTATGCTTCACTTAAATCTTTATGAGCTATGGAATTGCTCTAGTGCTTCACTTATATCTTTTTGAGCACGGTGTGCTTTAGTATTTTTGAAGAAATGCTCTCATGCGTCACTTAGATTTATTTTAGAGTTAGTAATTTTTTTAAGAAATTCTCTCTTGCTTCACTTAAATTATTTTGAGAGAAGAAATTTTTTATGCTCATGTTCTTCACTTAGATTTGTTTGAGCTATCAAAAGCAACATATGAAATTAATCCCAAAGTGATAGATATTCAAGAGGGATATAATAAAAACTTTCATGAAGATCATTGGACAAAATAAACTTGATTCCTTGTAATAGTTTTGCGATATGATGATATAATATGTGAGTCATGTTGATGAGTAATTATGCTTTAGTAAGAATATTGGTGTTAAGGTTTGTGATTCCCTATGCAAGCACGAAAGTCAATAGTTATGCAATGAAATTACATCCTACTTGTGGTGCATTATTCGGTGTTAGTTATGCTTAATGCTCGCTTATGAGATTTTTTGTTTCTTGGTTGGATGCTTCTCAATCTTTTGCTAGCCTTCTTTTGCACCAAGTATGATCACTACTTGTGCATCCAAAATCCTTTAACCCAGTTTTGCCACATGAGTCCACTATACCTACCTATATGCGGTATTCTTTTGCCATTCTAAGCAAATTTTTATGTGCCATCTCTATTTTTAAAAATAAATTTCTCTTTTGTGTGCTCGTACCGCTCATGAAACGGTAGGGGGTGGCTGATATATTTCCATGCTAGATGTGTTATTCTCAAGATGAGTGTTTATTCACTTGTCATTGCACGAGAGTACGGCAAAGGTATTAGGGATGCCCAGTCCCGAAATGAAAAATGAATTTACTTTATGTTGTTGAATAGTAAATTCCTTGGAAAGTGTTGGTATGGAAGGCACCCGTGGATACGGCTAGCCATGGAAAGTGAAAGTATGGTTGAAAAAGGAATAAACTTTATTTTCTGTTTGGGAACCGCCTATGATATATCTAGCATGGAAAGTATTGGGAACTACTCGATCATTTTTGTTGACAGGAAAAGCATGCCACCCAAAATGTTTTTATCTCTATCTTTTTCGCTTTGAGCTTTGGCACCTCTACAAATCCCTACTTCCCTCCGCGAAGGGCTTTTCTATTTACTTTATGCAATTTTTATTTGAGTCTCCATCTTCTCTTATAAAGCGCCAAATAAGGGGCACTATGATCGTACTTGAGCATTAGGTGTAGCTAATATGCGAGTATATTTCATGAATGGATCAACGATTGAGCATAATGGGCTAGGGATAACTTGCTTTAGTGTTGATATTTTGAAAGACATGGTTGCTTGTTGATATGCTTGAGTATTGAAATCTTCATGTCAAAACTAGACTATTGCTTTGAATCATATAAAAGTCCAAATGTCCATGCTACAAAGAAAAGAATATGTGATCAACATGTTAGGCAGCATTCCACATCAAAAATTCTGTTTTTATCATTTACCTACTCGAGGATGAGCAGGAATTAAGCTTGGGGATGCTGATACATCTCGAACGTATCTATAATTTTTGATCATTCCATGCTATTCTATTATCATTCTTGGATGTTTTACAATCATTTTATAGCAACTTTATATCATTTTTTGGGACTAACCTATTGACATAGTGCCCAGTGCTAGTTGCTGTTTTTTGCTTGTTTTTTACTTCGCAGAAAATCAATACCAAACAGAGTCCAAACGCAGCGAAACTTTTTGGAGATTTTTTCTGGACCAGAAGACACCTGTTGGGCCAAAGAAGTACCAGAGGGGGGCTCCGAGGGGAGCACAACCCACCAGGGCACGCCTGGGGGCCCAGGCGTGCCCAGGTGGGTTGTGCCCACCTCGGTGGCCTCCCGCACTGCCTCTTTACTCTATAAATACCCCAATATTCCAGAAACCCAGCCGCCGCAAGTTCCAGAACCACCAGATCCAATCTAGACACCATCACGGAGGGGTTCATCATCCTCATTGGTGCCTCTCCAATGATGCATGAGTAGTCCATTGTAGACCTACGGGTCCGTAGTTAGTAGCTAGGTGGCTTCCTCTCTCTCTTTTGATTCTCAATACAATGGTCTCTTGGAGATCTATTTGATGTAACTCTTTTTGCGGTGTGTTTGTTGGGATCCGATGAACTTTGAGTTTATGATCAGATCTATGTTTTTATCCATGAAAGTTATTTGAGTTTCTTTGATCTCTTATATGCATGATTACTTATAGCCTCGTATTTCTTCTTTGAATCTTTGGTTTAGTTAGGCCAACTAGATCGATTTTTCTTGCCATGGGAAGAGGTGCTTTGTGATGGGTTCGATCTTACGGTGCTTGATCCCAGTGACAGAAGGGGAACCGACACGTACGTATCGTTGCTATTAAGGATAACAAGATGGGGTCTATTTCTACATAAATAGATCTTGTCTACATCATGTCATCGTTCTTATTGCATTACTCCGTTTCTCCATGAACTTAATACACTAGATGCATGCTGGATAGCGGTCGATGTGTGGAGTAATAGTAGTAGATGCAGGCAGGAGTCGGTCTACTAATCTTGGACGTGATGCCTATGTAATGATCATTGCTTGGATATCGTCATGATTATTTGAAGTTCTATCAATTGCCCAACAGTAATTTGTTTACCCACCATATGCTATTTTTCTCGAGAGAAGCCACTAGTGAAATCTACGGCCCCTGGGTCTCTTCTTTATTATATTTGCCTTCATGATCTATTTTTATTTGTTTTTATTTTCAGATCTATAAATCTAAAAATACAAAAATACCTTGCTGCAACTTATTATTATTTATTTTATCTCGCATTCCCACGAGATCTATTTATCCAATCTACTACAATTTTACCTATCTTTTTACCTGTGAGGGATTGACAACCCCTCTCTTACGTCGGTTTGCAAGTATTTGTTCTTTGTGTGCAGGAGCTGTTTACGTGGTGTTGCGTGGTTCTCCTACTGGTTCGATAACCTTGGTCTCATCACTGAGGGAAATACCTACCGTAGCTGTGCTGCATCATCCCTTCCTCTTTGGGGAAATACCGACGTAGTTCAAGCCGCATCAGTACAACCGGGGTCCCGGGCGGTTGTACCACTAGGGACTTAGTGAAGGAAATATGCCCTAGAGGCAATAATAAAGTTATTATTTATTTCCTTATATCATGATAAATGTTTATTATTCATGCTAGAATTGTATTAACTGGAAACATGGTACATGTGTGAATACATAGACAAACAGAGTGTCACTAGTAAGCCTCTACTAGACTAGCTCGTTAATCAAAGATGGTTATGTTTCCTAACCATAGACATGAGTTGTCATTTGATTAATGGGATCACATCATTAGGAGAATGATGTGATTGACTTGACCCATTCCGTTAGCTTTGCACTTGATCGTTTAGTATGTTGCTATTGCTTTCTTCATGACTTATACATGTTCCTATGACTATGAGATTATGCAACTCCCGTTTACCGGAGGAACACTTTGTGTGCTACCAAACGTCACAACGTAACTGGGTGATTATAAAGGTGCTCTACAGGTGTCTCCGAAGGTACTTGTTGAGTTGGCGTATTTCGAAATTAGGATTTGTCACTCCGATTGTCGGAGAGGTATCTCTGGGCCCACTCGGTAATGCACATCACTATAAGCCTTGCAAGCATTGTAACTAATGAGTTAGTTGCGGGATGATGTATTACGGAACGAGTAAAGAGACTTGCTGGTAACGAGATTGAACTAGGTATTGAGATACCGACGATCGAATCTCGGGCAAGTAACATACCGATGACAAAGGGAACAACGTATGTTGTTATGCGGTTTGACCGATAAAGATCTTCGTAGAATATGTGGGAGCCAATATGAGCATCCAGGTTTCGCTATTGGTTATTAACCGGAAACGTGTCTCGGTCATGTCTACATAGTTCTCAAACCCGTAGGGTCCGCACGCTTAACGTTCGGTGACGATCGGTATTATGAGTTTATGTGTTTTGATGTACCGAAGGTAGTTTGGAGTCCCGGATGAGATCGGAGACATGACGAGGAGTCTCGAAATGGTCGAGACGTAAAGATCGATATATTGGACAACTATATTCGGACTTCGGAAAGGTTTCGAGTGATTCGGGTATTTTTCGGAGTACCGGAGAGTTACGGGAATTCGCCGGGGAGTATATGGGCCTTATTGGGCTTTAGGGGGAAAGAGAGAGGGGAGGCTGCGCGCCCCCCAAGGCTTAGTCCGAATTGGACTAAGGGGAGGGGCGGCGCCCCCTCCTTCCTTCTCTTCTCTTTTCCCTTTCCTTCTCTCCTACTCCTACTACATGGAAGGGGGGGAATCCTACTCCCGGTTGGAGTAGGACTCCCCAGGGCGCGCCATAGAGAGGGCCGGCCCCTCCCCTCCTCCACTCCTTTATATACGTGGCCAGGGGGCACCCCATAGACACAACAAGTTGATCATTGATCTCTCTTAGCCGTGTGCGGTGCCCCCCTCCACCATAATCCACCTCGGTCATATCGTAGCGGTGCTTAGGCGAAGCCCTGCGTCGATAGCATCATCATCACCGTCATCATGCCGTCGTGCTGACGGAACTCTCCCTCGAAGCTCTGCTGGATCGGAGTTCATGGGACGTCATCGAGCTGAACGTGTGCTGAACTCGGAGGTGCCGTGCGTTCGGTACTTGGATCGGTCGGATCGTGAAGACGTACGACTACATCAACCGCGTTGTGCTAACGCTTCCGCTTTCGATCTACGAGGGTACGTGGACACACTCTCCCCTCTCGTTGCTATGCATCACCATGATCCTGCGTGTGCGTAGGAATTTTTTTGAAATTACTACGTTCCCCAACACTTAGCCACTCCCAAATGCCATTCTCGGGTGGTTGTATCGGCGTAGGTACCACCCCAACCACCGCGAGTAGGGTGATTCCACCCGGGCTTGGGTGCGGTACCGGGCAGTGGCCGATTAGATGTTCCGTTTCATATTTATAAACAGGTACAACCACGACACCATGCGGTTGTACCACTCCGGCCCTGCAAATGGGCAGCCTTGCCTAGGATGATTGTACCGCTGCCCCCAGCGATTGTACTGGCCATGTGCAGGTTTGCACATAACGGTTGGATTTGGGTCAACCCTATAAAAGGAGGTGGTTCTCCCACCTCAGCAGTTGTACTGGCCATGTGCAGGTTTGCACATAACGGTTGGATTTGGGTCAACCCTATAAAAGGAGGTGGTTCTCCCACCTCCCACCCACCTCTTGCCTCTCTCTCTCTCCTCCTTTAATGCCCTAAGCTATTTCTTGCCCGATCCCCTTCCCTAGCCAACCGAACTTGTTGATATGCTAAGGATTGAAGGAGGAGACCTAGATCTACACTTCCACCAAAGGAAATTTGACCCCCCCTAGTATGTTCACTTGTGTATGTTGTTACTCTTGGGTGTTTGGGCACCCTAGATGGAAGAGGTCACCTCAAAGCCACATTCCATCATGGTGAAGCTTCGTGTTGGTGTTGGGAGCCTCCAATTAAGTTGTGGAGAGAGCCCCAACCTTGTTTGTAAAGGTTCCAGTTGCTGCCTTCAAGGGCAACGCTAGTGGATTCACGACACCTTACATTGTGCGAGGGTGTAAGGAGAATAAGGTGGTCCTAGGGACTCTAAGGGAGCATTGTGCCTCCACACCTCTCCAACGAAGACATACCTCTCCCAAAGGATGTAACTCCAACAACACATCCTCGTCTCCATTGATTCCACTTGCGGTTACTTTGTGCCTTTAATTTGTGCAAGTTATTATTGTGTGTTTACTATTGTTTGCACTTGTTCTTGTGTTGCTTGTCATATAGGTTGTCCACCTAGTTGCATATCTAGACAAACTACTTTCTTGTTGAACCTAAAATTTGTAAGAGGTTAAAAATTGTTAGTCCTGTGGCCGTCCAACTTCTCTCGATGTCCACTACCCGCTAGTTCTTCACCAAAATGCCCTTGTCTGCCTTGTCAACATCACGCCGTCGATGCCCGGTTTTCTGCCATGGTTGAAGCGCATCTTCCACGAGAGGCTCGGCATCTCCGCCATCTGGTTCGCCAGCTGCGCAACGGGCACTATGTTCATGGTTTTCCTATGTGAGGCTAAGCAGGTAGCTGATGAGGACATGACTACCTTGGATACAACCAAAAATATTGCATACATGCATATTTGTGAGGTGATTTCTAATGCAAACTATTCAATAATTTATTTATGTTATCCAGAACAAAAATATTTCACAAACTTTTTCACAGACTTTTGTGCCATGTCTAATTGCAGGTGTATGGGACATTTGTACAATCCACATATGAAGATAAGGGACAAAGAAATGTTTAAGTGTTGTTCAAGAAGTTCTCTCACGTCACTTTTAGCACCAGAGAAGATAGAGTCCAAGTCTCTCACGTTCTGCACTCAGATTCGGACTGCACAGACATGCCTAAATCAAAATGCCAATTTCTCTTTCATCCGGACTCCGAATTGGGTGATTCTTTTTTTTGTTAGAAAGTAGATTTCGTGCACTTTCCAACCCAATTAGATTCACCTTCAAATTCATCCGGGGCATTGAGATAATGACGAAACAATCTGACGCTGCAGCAGAATCCGAGTCAAACTACAAGTCCAAAGGTGTTTCATCACCTCCACTTGGGCCCATGAGCCTTGTACGACCTAGATTTAGTTTTAGGCTGCCTTGGGACGTACTCCCACCTCCTTGGTCGCCACCCCTTGCTCCTATATAAGTAGATTCATCTAGTAGCTTTTTCCTTGGGATTTGTTTAGTTAAAAGTTAGCCATTGCAACTTCGTGTACTTCGTTTGTGTCCAACGACCAGAGCAAGACCACTTTCGGATCCCCACCATTATCAATACTTCATCTATATTCCCAATATTCATATTGCATTATCATATTCTTGCTTGTTCTTCGATTGCGTGCAGGAATAGACCTTCATAGTCAGGCTGATCGTGCTTCCAGCATCATCAGTAACCTCAGGAGATTGGTTTAGCGATTGCTGTAACACCCTGGTTTTTGGCCCTTTTTTTTATTTTATTTAATTGGTTTTTGCTCTGATTTTCTTTTCGGAGTGGTTCGGTGGACTTGAAACCTGGGAGATCATCATCATTTCTTATCTCAAGTGGCTCATCATTCTCAAAACTTTCCCAAGATCATGTCATTTCCATTCTAGCTCAACCCCAAAATTCTTTTTTATCAGGAATATTCCTTTTCTATTAAAGGAATAACCATGTCTGCCCTAGATTGTGAAGCAACCTATATTTATGTCATTCCCAAAATTCTTAAATAATTCTCATAAATTGTTTGGATCATATGTGTCCCAAATATGTCCAAACTTTCCTATCCTAGACCAAAAATAATTCTCCAATATTATTCCTTCATTTCTGTCCAGAGTGGCCTTCTGTGAAGGAAGTGCCACCTATCTTTTCTTGATGGCTCCCAAACTTTTTGGGCATGCTTTTGCATCCAAATAATTGCCTCATGCCAAAATTCAGCTTCATTTTCCTAGTGAATCTTCCTCAGCAATTTTTCAAAGTTTCTGTCAGACAGAAGCCATTGTGAAGAAAGTACTAGCTAGGGTTATCAAATTGAGTTGACATTTTGCATGCCTCTTCATGTGCTCATATCATCACACTCCTCCAATTTTCAGCTCCATACAATCATCCATGTGAGCACACCTTCAAATCTTTGATTCTGTTAATATTTTCATGTTGTGAAGCAAGTATAATTTATATTGCTTCATTAATTCTGAAAAAATTACCAGATCATGCTACTACCAATATAACTACTCTCCACCAAATTTGGGTTCATTTAAGCAATCCATTTTATCTCCAATATTATCACAAGTTTCTGGACAGGAAGGATAGCTGTGAAGGAAGTACCATTTTGGCATGTCCATTTGGTATGAAACTTTTACAGCATCTTAATATGTCCAAAAAATTCTTCCTTGCCAAATTTCTGCTCAAGTAGCTACTTCATGTGAGTGCATCATCCAAATCCCTTTTTCTGGACCAAATATGCAGTTGTGAAGCAACCGTGTTGTATTGTGGTCCATTTCTTCTCTAAGTGCACAGGATCATAGTAGACTGGTACGATTCAATTCAACATTTTGTTCATTCGGGTTTGATTGTGTCATAGTTCTATAGTTGGAATTTGGTTTATCGTTGGATGAACTGCATTGCTGATATTGATCCCAAGAAAAAAAAGTAGGTACAGCTAAACAATTTTGACCCCTAGCACTTCCCTGTTGATCACAGTGACTTGATCAAGTTTGCTATAGAAAACTTGCATCGAAGCCTCACATCTCTCCTTGGCTCCTTCTCTAGATATTTCACTTCTGGGCTACCTTGGGGAGCAAGGACTTGACGCCAGACAAGGTTTGCCAGCCCCTCCTATCCTCCCCGTGACATGTCATGTGGTGACCGCGTTGGCAACATGCCTATGTACGCGCTCTGCAGGTCGAGTCCGCGTCCAGAGCACTATTCGGCTCTAGTCTCTTTGCCTCTCATTGTCTTTGCGTGCATGAGCATGTCTAGTGGCTTCCTCGTGTCATCGCCGAAGCCTCTCCCCTCCTGTAGCTCCCTCGCTGGCGCTAGCCGCCGCGTGCACGCGGGTGCACAGTGGCCGACCATCCCTGTCGCGCCTCGGCTTCTTCCTCCTCATGCCCGTAGCGTCGCCCTCTCCTCCAGTAGTCTCCTCTGCCCTCTCCCGTCCCTTCCAGAGCCCCGTGATGCATCTGTCCATCGTTGGAGCCGGCCCGTGCGCCGTGGCGGCACCCGAGCTCGGCACCTTCCTCCCCCTCGGCTATTTAAGCAGCCCCGAGCACTCCTGCCCCCTCTCGAGCTCGCCAGCAGCTCCATCTCACTCTCTCAGCCCTCCCCGACCTCTCAATCCATCACGGGAGTCCCTCCTCACCGCCCATTGCCGCCTCGGCCATCGCCGGTCGCCGGCTAAATTCACTCAAAGCTGGGCCCCTCACTCTGTTCCACCACCACCAAATCTCCTCTCTATCTCCGGCGGAGCCTCCCACCCTGTTCCCTCGGCCGCCGGCGCACCGTAGCCTCGACTCCATCCATGGCCGAGCTGCCATCCACCACGGTTGGTGCTAGGCGCTCCGTGGCCCTCTCCTGCCGTCCTTGCTGGGCCTCCCCGACGCGGCACTCCACGGCGAGCACTCCGGCAGTCCAAGCTCCGCCGGAGGTGGCCGGAGCTGCCGGGGCGAGCGTCAGTGACGCGCCCCTCCCTCTGCTCCATCGGGCGCCGATGGAGGTAGTTGAAGACGAAGGCTAGGCGGGCCCCACCTCCTAGCGGACCCCACTCGTCAGCCACACAGTCCACTAACCCCACGACCGCTGACGTGGATAAGTGGAAGCGCATTCGCGCGGGTACGTTTTCTGGTTCTGAAGGCGTATTTCGGTGCGGCTTAGGCCAGGAATGCGCTTTCCTATTCTTGAAAGCGTATTTGGCCAAATGCGTTTTCTATTTTTCCAGTTAGGGACTTATTTGTGGATTAATATTTGTAGAAAGGTCCCTGGCAGTCAAAGGCTCATATCTCTTCACTCACAACTCCAAATGAGGTGATTCCAAAGCCCACTTCTTCGTCTCGTCGAGCCCGTTCTGTTGGTACCATTTACATGATGTTGTGACATTCTGAAAATGACCATTATGCCCTTGCCCTTAATCAGCCCCCTCCGGGAGAGAATGTTTCCGGCGATTCTTTCCGCGAGCTTCTCGCACTTCCTTCCGGTGAATCCAATTCCACCAGGCAAGCCACACCCTTCATTTGCATGATTGCAATGCAATGCCATGGCTTAAATTATTTAAACTTGCTTAAAACTTGCATTCGCTATGTATGATTTGTTCATGGCATTTCTCGGAGTGATATTTTGATCTTGCTATTGCCATGATGTTGCTTGGATTCCTAGGACTAATGCTTGCAGATGGTGGATGACATGTTGCCATTGGATTATTAGTGGCTTATATTATTTTCATGATGGTATTTGATATTATGCTTTGGAGTATTACTTTGGATATGATGCCATCATGTTGATTTATGGTTAGCTAGCTTGCTCTTGTTATTGGATTAGTAGTATCTTGGTTCTTGGATTCATCATGATAGTAGTCTTATGCTATCCTCAGAGTATTTTGATATGACGATATTACGCTTTGGATTATTTGTTGGATATTGTTATGACTTGGATCACAGGTTGATAGATGATATCAGAGTATTATTTAACACAGATCTATCTTTGGGGACAAATTCCGTCATTTCATTGGTCAGGTGCCACCGAACCTGGCTTTTCCAGTGCAACCACATTTGCCTTTATGGGGAGGCCCTAATGCGGTCTATTGTTATGCCTCTCGCCGAGGCCTCCAACTAGGGAAGGTTATACGCGTGCGCTACCCTGATCAGGTAGGCCGGTAAATGTTGGGGAACGTGCAATTTCAAAAAATTTCCTACATTCACGCAAGATCTATCTAGGAGATGCATAGCAATGAGAGGGGAGAGTATGTCCATGTACCCGCGTAGACCGAAAGCGGAAGCGTTTAGTAACGCGGTTGATGTAGTCGAACGTCTTCGCGATCCAACCGATCCAAGTACCGAACGTACGGCACCTCCGCGTTCAGCACACGTTCAGCTCGATGATGTCCCTCAAGCTCTTGATCCAGTTGAGGACGAGGGAGAGTTCCGTCAAGACGACGGCGTGGTGACGGTGATGATGAAGTTACCGGCGCAGGGCTTCACCTAAGCACTACGACGATATGACCAAGGTGTGTAACTGTGGAGGGGGGCACCGCAAACTGCTCGAAAAATATGATGTTCGAGTGAATATACCAACTGTGAAAAAACAATGTTATGATATATTAAGGCCATATTTTTATACTTTTGCCTAAAAGTTTTGGTGCCTCCTGTGCGGCCGTTCTTTATATAATCTGAAGGTTTGCCAGTCGTCGGCTTCAGCCCCCTCGCATATAATACGGGGGTGTTCGGAAAAACACTTGATCACTCTTGACCCAACGTTTTGGTCCATGAAGGAGGTGTCAATGCGGCGAACCAGGCAATCGGACTATAGGGCTTTAACACTTTCACTTAGCCATAGGAGTTTGACAGCGGGTCTACGATATAGCCCCTGCTATGTACGCATTTTCCCGAATATGGTGCGTTACATAGGTGACCGGAAAAACGGTCCTTCGTGTAGTACAGAAAGAATCGCGAAAGACTCTGATGAGTCATTGAGTGGTTGACCAGCTCTCGCCGCATCATGACAGTCAGTTTTCGGCTTTCTCTACTGAGGTGCTCATCTGGGCAAACTAGGACACAATCGCAGTAGTTCTCCCTTTACTACCCTAGCCGATATAGCGGAACGTAAGGTAGTAAGCACAGGAGCCGGGCAACCCAACTATTGACCAAAGACATGATTCGGAGCTGATGCATATAAGGCCAAACTCGTGACGCCGAAGTATGCTGAAAAGCTGTTCGGACTTGTCGGCAACTCATGTGTTGCTGTGTCGAGCCCCTGGCAATTTGTGCCGAGGTGCGTTCGTGAAACAACCAAAGAAGCGAAGTTCAGTACGTAGAAAAAGCGAATACTGAAAATAGGTTATGTTCACTGGAATCTGATTGATACGTCAAACGCCATTCTACAGATTATAGCGCCCCTACCCGGGCTATTTAACATGCCGGGGGCCGAGGGTTGAGAAAAAAAGGCAATTTACAGGTATAAAATAAAGAATGCGGTCTTACAAAAATCACTAGGCCGCCCTGTCGCACGTCTGCGCTGCCTTGCCTCGGTTAAAGGACTCCTTAGTAGGAATAGCCTTTGGTTATTTACAACGCCGAACTTTCGAAAGAGTCCGTAAGATGACCAGGCTTGGAATCACCTGTTGTAAAGGATAAAAAATAGTTAGAAAAAAAAAGAAAAAGGATTATGAGGGTGTGGACCGCATTGTAGGCCTGTCCGTACTGTGCCTCCGCCGATGACCATGGTATTTTAAGTGCATAATGATGTATGCGCGGTGTAAACTTCGCGGTTATATAGGGCGGACGACGGAGGCCGAACTGCTAATCCAGCTCTGAGATTGATTGGTCCTGTTTAGTAGAGACCGACGGCTTGATGGCCGATGAGATATGCGGCTTGATAAGGCCGCTGTGTACTTCGGCTGCAACAGCCCTAGTACGCTCCTATGTACGGAGGGAGCGTTCCGTATTTCCGTTTATCGTGATGACGCCGCGTGGACCGGGCATCTTAAGATTGGAAGAGGCGTAATGTGGGACCGCATTAAAATGAGTAAAAGCGGAACGCCCGAGTAGTGCGTGATAGCTGCTGCGAAACGGTACAATATCGAAGGTCAAGCCTTCGCTTCTAAAGTTGTTCGGCAAGCCAAAAATGACTTCTAGTGTAATTGAGCCCGTACAGCAAGCTTCTACGCCGGACACTGCTCCTTTGAAGGTAGCTGTGGTGGGCTTGATTCGTGAAGGATCAATTCCCATTTTGTGGACAGTGTCTTGGTAGAGTAGATTAAGATTACTGCCGCTGTCCATAAGGACTTTCGTGAGATGGAACCCATCGATAATTGGATCGAGGATCAAAGTTGCCGAACTTCCATGACGGATACTGGCTGGGTGGTCCTTTTGATCAAAAGTGATCGGGCAGGCCGCCCATTGGCTTGATTTTGGGGTGCCTGGCTCCTGTGGTGCGCGCTTGCGCTCCTCTGTAGGGATGTGTGTCACGTGTATCATGTTGACTGCTTTTACTTCGGGGGGAAACTGCTTCTGACCCCCGGTGTTCGGCTGGCGAGTCCCTTCGTCCTCGCTGTCACTGGGCGGCCCCTTCCCCTTGTGTTCGGCGTTAAGCTTGCCGGCTTGTTTAAAGACCCAACAGCTTCTGTTGGTGTGATTGGCTGGTTTATTGGGGGTGCCATGAATCTGGCAGGGCCGATCTAGTATCTTGTCTAAATTGGATGGTCCGTCTCTGTTTGCCTTGAATGGCTTTTTCCGTTGACTGGTTTTGGAGCCGCTGAATCCGGCGTTTACTTCCGTGTCTCGCGTTCCTTCATATTTATTTCGACGCTTATTTTTAGTGCGTTGTGGCTTGCCGTTGCCGTCTCGAATTTCGGAAGTGCCCGGATCACTGGCACTGTTGCTTCTACGAGCGAGCCAGCTATCTTCTCCCGTGCAGAAGCGGGTCATCAGAGTAGTAAGGGCTGCCATGGATTTTGGTTTTTCTTGGCCTAGGTGATGAGCGAGCCATTCGTCGCGGATGTTATACTTAAAGGCCGCTAGGGCTTCAGCACCCGGGCAGTCGATGATCTGGTTCTTTTTAGTTAGGAACCTGGTCCAGAATTTCCTGGCCGACTCCCCAGGTTGTTGAACTACGTGACTTAAGTCATCGGTATCCGGAGGTCGTACATATGTGCCTTGGAAGTTGTCGCGGAAGGCGTCTTCCAAGTCCTCCCAGCTGCCAATAGAGTTTTCAGGCAGACTGTTTAACCAGTGCCGAGCTGGCCCCTTGAGTTTTAATGGGAGGTATTTGATGGCGTGAAGGTCATCACCGCGGGCCATATGAATATGGAGAAGAAAATCCTCGATCCATACCGCGGGATCTGTTGTTCCATCATATGATTCGATGTTTACGGGTTTGAACCCTTCTGGGAATTCGTGCTCCATTACTTCATCAGTGAAGCAGAGGGGGTGTGCGGCGCCTCTATATCGGGCCACGTCACGACGTAGTTCGGATTGAGTTCGTCGGCAGTCTTTGGCCCGGGCGCGGTTATGATCGTTACGTCTGGCTTGATAGCCGTCGTTGCGCGCCAGGGCATGCCCCCGCGATCCGTAGATCAATCTGGATTGACCTGCTCTGTTCTCCAGGTCTCGCCGCAGGTCATATGTTTGTTCCCGAGCTGTAGTGTCCTTGCCTTTATGGCGAGGTAGTATGGGCAGGTGTTCGGCTTGGGTTGCCGCTTTGTCCCGGCCACGTAGTGGTCGGTTAGCCGCATCACGCGTTGATGGCATGGGCTCGAGTGCCTCGTCGTAGAATTGGGGTAGCAGTTTACGCTTCGGGTAACCTTTAATGGGGCGCTCGAGTCCGTATTCCTCGACTGCCAGGACATCAGTCCATCTGTCGTTGAGTCGGTCTTGATCAGCTTGAAGCTGTTGCTGTTTCTTTTTCTGGCTCCTCGCAGTGGCTATTAGCCGGCGCTTAAAGCGCTCTTGCTCGACGGGTTCCTCCGGCATGATAAAGTCTTCGTCGCCGAGGCTCACCTCGTCTTCGGAAGGTGGAAGATAGTTGCTATCCTCAGAGTCTTCGTTTATGGCCTGTTCATCTGGGCTGGCTTGCCCATCTTCCCTACCGTCTTGTTCGGAAGTCGGTTCGACGGGATCTTCTTTGTCTTTGGCCTTATCCAGAGTGTTGTTTTCCCTCGTGCCGGTACTGCTGTCTTTTCCACGGCGTGATTTAGGGCGGCGCCGCTGACGTCGGCACTTTGGCCGTGTCTCAGGAGGTGTATCCTCGACTGGATCTTTCTTGTTATCGCCGTTATCTTCTTTGGGGGTATCCACCATGTACACATCATACGAGGAGGTGGCTGTCCAGCGCCCAGTAAACGGCGGGTTTTGGGCCTGCCCCTCTCCGGCATCATCGTCAGTACCGTCGATGTCTTCGGAGTCGTAATCGAGCATGTCGGTTAAGTCTTCGACAGTGGCAATGGAGTGGGAGGTGGGTGGGAAACAAAATTCTCCATCATCAGCCTCTAGTTCAAACCGGATATAGTTCGGCTGTGAGTCCCCCGCTAAGGAGAGGATTTTTAATGAGTTTAGCACATCACCCAAAGGTGAGTGCCGGAAGATGTCCGCGGAGCTGAACTCGACGATAGGCGCCCGATCAAGCTCGAGGGACACGGACGCACGCGGTTCGGAACCTGTGGCCGGAGATGAATCCGGGGTTCCGGTGACACAGATCTTGTTTGAAGTTGGGTCTGTGTGCAGCTCCAACGCCGCTGAGTCTGTGTGCGGCTCCAACGCTGCTGGGTCTGTGTGCGGCTCCAATGCAGCTGGGTCTGTGTGCGGCTCCAACGCCGCTGGGTCTGCGGCTTCCGTGGCGGGGTTGAGCTTCCCGTCTTCGGATGGCGCAGTCTGCTCCGGATCTAGGGCCAGAGCAGTTACAGGAGCTATCTCCCAGGTATGGTCCGATGACAGATTTAGGTCATGTTCATCGCGGCGGCAGGGAGCGGCTTCCATGGGATCGAATCCGTCGAAGATCAAGTCTCCGTGGATGTCCGCAACGTAGTTCAAGCTTCCAAATCTGACCTGATGGCCAGGGGGTAGCTGTCGATCTGCTCCAGATGACCAAGCGAGTTGGCCCGCCGCATGAAGCCGCCGAATACGAAGATCTGGCCGGGGAGAAAAACCTCCCTCACGGCAGCATCGTTGTGGATGATTGATGGAGCCATCGAGTCTTCTAGCGACGACACAGCGGAACTCTCAATGAAAGCACCAATGTCGGTGTCAAAACTGGCGAATCTCGGGTAGGGGGTCCCGAGCTATGCGTCTAAGATCGATGGTAACAGGAGACGGGGGACACGATGTTTACCCAGGTTCGGGCCCTCTCTATGGAGGTAATACCCTACGTCCTGCTTGATTGATATTGATGAATATGAGTGTTACAAGAGTTGATCTACCACGAGATCATAATGGCTAAACCCTAGAAGTCTAGCCTGTCTGATTATGATTGCCCCTATGGACTAAACCCTTCGGTTTATATAGACACCAGAGGGGACTAGGGTTGTCCAAAGTCGGTTACAAAGGAAGGAATCTTTCATATCTGAACGCCAAGCTTGTCGTCCACGCCAAGGAGAGTCCTATCCGAACACAGGAGAGAAACTCCGGTCTTGTATCTTCATGGCCCATCAGTCCGGCCCACATTACGTTGCCCGGACGCCCGAGGACCCCTTAATCCAGGACTCCCTCACTTGGTATCAGAGCAGGTTTGGCTGTAGGACGCCCTAGTCAGTGCGAGCGGTAGAAATCGGTAGTATAGAGTCTGGCTTGCTTGCTGCATTGGTTGCTGCATTTGTTTGTTGCATAGCATGCATATAGCTTTATTATTTGTTGCTAATGGTTTATCTTGTGAGTGTAGCTGGCATCGGTACAGATCCACTACAGCTCAACCCCTGCATCCCTCCAGTTTCCTTTGAGCCTGTTCTTCGGTGTTTGGCGTCATTTCTGTCCTAGCGGAGTGATGCCAAGTCTTCTTGACACCGTTTGCAGGATGGTGTCGAGGTATCGCACCAGTTTCCTTTCTTCATCCCCGCCTATCATTTCGGTGGTAGACATGCTTCTATCCTGGATCGTGCTTTTCGTCTGGTCGTGTTGGTAACCCTTAATGATCTTAGTTATCAGGAAAGGGCAATGCCAGCGGACTCAGCTTTCAACCGCTATCTTTTCCTTGGACGAGTACGGATCCCTTCCGTCTACTTGATAATGATTTAGCCATGACATTCGTGTCCCGCTACATGGTTACCAAGTACGTCCTCGCCTCCCAGTTAGTCAAGGATGTTACCTTGCTAAGCCAGCACTTGGTGTAGCGATGTTTACACCAACTCTTCCACACATTGATTTGTCTTTGTGCACACCATCACAGCATGCTAGATTGTAGTACCGGAGATCCGTGAGATTTGTGTGCTTAAGTAGGCATGCATATTGTGTGAACAATAGTAATATGTGACCTTGTTTGTGTGTGAGTTGATTGTTTTTGTGTGCTTTTGTTTAGTTGAGTTGTTTCTTCTTTCTTTTGGGCCCTCGGTGTTACCTTATTTCCCCTTATGGAAGTTGCTCATCAACCGACACCGGACTCAAAGAAGCAATAAGGATTTCAAATATTTGGAAGAAGCTCAGCTAAACACATCAAGTCTACATCAGTACTTAATCCTCACAGCAGTAATGATCCAGCCAGCAGGAAGCCAAGTTAGGTGCAAGGTCAACGGTATATTTTTCAGTCAAAGGTATGGCTCATATACAACTTTGGCTCAACAATGGATGACACTTGAAATATATTATACCCTGGAAGGAAGCCAGAATGTGCTATGATCAAGGAAGACAGTCAAACAATTTTCTCATGCAAGTAACCAGCCACAAAATATTATGGGTGTGTGTATGGCTTTCAATCTGCATATCGCAGTATGAAGTTTTGGATATGAGAAACTCAGTCTTCCTCCACACGCTATCGGAAGAAACTTATGATGCAAGGCTCATCAATTTTTCCTCAGTGCGATATATGGATAGTTTCTGGTCCAAGATATCCCGCCTTCCACAGCAAGATACCTTGATAAAGACTTCTGACATAAGGAATTGAATCTTTCTCAACAAGCAACCAACGGAGGAGCTTCTCAGGTATGGAACCCAGTCTTCTCTAGCATGCCACTGTGACAAAAGCTTCGAGCGTAAGGTATCAAGTCTTCTTCAGCAAGCTACTCGGATGGCTTCCCACACAAGACACCTAGCCTACGGCAGTACAACACTATGCACCATCGTCAGATATTCCCCTGTGAGTTGGCAGTATATGACAGCGCAGTTCCAGAATCAAATCCGCAACATTTTTGTCAGAAGTATCACTCAGTCAAGACATATGCCCACCGCAAGGATCGAGTGTTCGGTGGCATATTCTTTTTACATATGGTGACCGTGTATCCCCAGTCATACCAGTCACTCATACGAGGTACAACAATGATGAAGTAGGTATACCTAAGAAAGGTAAGGATCCCACAACCTCATGAGTCATGCAAATGAAGATAAGCAAAGATACATCTCATGTAATGCAAGGATTGAAAAGTTCTGGAGCTGACAACGCAGAATCAACAGTCCTGACAATGGTCACTAAGGTCACTATTCCTGTACCAGACGAGGTGAGATCCCGAACCCTTGTCACCCTATTGAATGATTGGCCTCAACAGCGAGCTTTGAACAGCTACAAGCCCCTGAGTATATGTCATATATGTGTGCGGACCCAGGTCAGAAAACAAGCACAAGGAATGATGCCAAAAATAGTGCACTAACCACATCCATGGTCGTACAAAGAATCAAGGACATTTGTGGCCAAGCTATTTCAGCGAGGTATCCTGACAAAGAAAATCATGATCATCAAAGGGTGAGACCGACAGTAAAGGTATGATGATTTTTGCGTGACCATCAGGGTCCGGATACCCAAGTCAGTTGGAGGCCATGATTCCATATGGATACATAAATACATACCCTCTGAAGCCTACTATGTTCTACAAGGACTTCATATCCCGCTGACCTGTTTGCCCCAAAGCACCAGCCCCGACCGGTTAGTGCAGAATATCCAAGTCTGTTCTGTCAGAATCCAAGATTCCTTTGCACTTCCCTGTTGATCACAGTGACTTGATCAAGTTTGCTACAGAAAACTTGCATCGAAGCCTCACATCTCTCCTTGGCTCCTTCTCTAGATATTTCACTTCTGGGCTACCTTGGGGAGCAAGGACTTGACGCCAGACAAGGTTTGCCAGCCCCTCCTGTCCTCGCCGTGACATGTCGCGTGGTGACCGCGTTGGCGACATGCCTGTGTACGCGCTCTGCATATCACTTTCATGGTCTAGCAAATATTGTTCTAGTGGGTTAGTAGGAGGCATGGCAATAGAAGCAAGACCAATTATTTCAACCTTACTAGGTAATTCCTTCTTATGAGGTTGTCTACTAAACTTGGAGAAATTAAACTCATGAGACTCATCACCAAAGCTAACACCGACAGTTTATTTCTCACAATCTATTTTAGCATTAACGGTGTTAAATAAAGGTCTACCAAAGATAATGGGACAAAAATCATCTTGTGGGGAACCAAGAATTAGAAAATCCATAGGGTATTTTATTTCCCCACACAAGACTTCAACATCTCTAACAATCCCAAGTGGTGTGATGGTGTCTCTATTAGTAAGTTTAATAGTAACATCTATGTCTTCTATTTCAGCGGGTGCTATTTCATCCATAATTTCTTGGTATAAAGTAAAAGGGATAGCACTCACGTTAGCACCTAAGTCACATAAACCATGATAACAATGATCTCCTATTTTAACTGAGACAACAGGCATGCCAACAATAGGTCTATGATTATCTTTTTCATCGGATTTGGCAATTCTAGCAGCTTCATCACAGAAGTAAATAACATGCCCATCAATATTTTCCACCAGGAGATCTTTAACGATAGCAACACTAGGTTCTACTTTAATTTTCTCAGAAGGTTCAGGTGCTTTAATATTACTTTTGCGAACCACAGTTGAAACCTTAGCATGTTCCTTTATCCTAACAGGGAAAGGTGGTTTTTCAACTGGATCAACATTGTAAATAATAGTTTCATCTTTAGCTTTAATCGGTTCTTTAATTTCTTATTTAATAGGTGGATGATATTTAAACCACTTCTCCTTAGGGAGATCAACATGATTAGCAAGAGATTCACAAAAAGAGGCTACTATCTCAGAGTCAAGTCCATACTTAGTGCTAAACTTGTGAAAAGCATCGGTATTCAAAGATTTAACACAATCAAACTCAAGCTTAATACCTGACTCTTTACCTTCGTCGAGTTCCCAATCTTCAGAGTTGTGTTTAATTCTTTCTAAAAGATCCCACCTGAATTCAATAGTCTTCTTCATAAAATAACCAGTACAAGAAGTATCGAGCATGGATTGATCATCACGAGAAAGCCGAGCATAAAAGTTCTGAATAATAATTTCTCTCGAGAGCTCATGATTGGGGCATGAATATAACATTGACTTAAGCATCCCCCAAGCTAGAGTGATACTTTCTCCTTCACGAGGCCAAAAATTATATATATAATTCCGATCATGATGAACTAGATGCATAGGGTAATTTTTTTGGTGAAATTCCAATTTCATTCGATTCCAGTTCCAAGATCCAATATCATCGCATAGCCTATACCATGTCAATGCTTTTCCCTTCAAATATAAAGGGAAAACCTTCTTCTTAGCTTCATCTCCGTGCAAAACTGCAAGCTTAAATAATCCACAAATTTCATCCAAATAGATCAAGTGCATATTAGGATGTTCGGTTCCATCTCCTGCATAAGGATTAGCTAGCAGTTGTTCTATCATACCCGAAGGAATTTCATAACCAATATTTTCAATAGGTGTAGTAGGTTGAGGGCAAATAATTGTGCTTCCGGTCGAGGTGAAGATACCCCGAACAAACCCCTCAATGGATGGTTTTCCATAGTAACAAGTGACAATAAATTTCAGCACGTAGTATAAATTTTTCCTTACCAAGAGCGCTTCACTCTCCGGCAACGGCGCCAGAAAAGAGTCTTGATGAGACACAAGTATAGGGGATCAATCATAGTCCTTGCGATAAGTAAGAGTGTCGAACCCAACGAGGAGCAGAAGGAAATGACAAGTGGTTTTCAGCAAGGTATTTTCTGCAAGCACTGAAATAGTCGGTAACAGGTAGTTTGATAGCAAGATAATTTGTAACGGACAAGTAACGATAATGGTAAATAAAGTGCAGCAATGTAGCCCAATCCTTTTGTGGCAAAGGACAGGCCAAAACGGTCTCTTATAATAAGCAAAGCGTTCTTGAGGGCACATGGGAATTTCATCTAGTCACTTTCATCATGTTAGTTTGATTCGTGTTCGCTACTTTGATAATTTGATATGTGGGTGGAATGGTGCTTGGGTGCTATTCTTACTTGAACAAACCTCCCACTTATGATTAAGCCCCTCGCAAGCATCCGCAACTACGAGAAAAGTATTAAGATAAAATCTAACCATGGCATTAAACATTTGGATCCAAATCGGTCCCTTACGAAGTGGCGCATAAACCAGGGTTTAAGTTTCTGTCACTCTAGCAACCCATCATCTAATAACTACTCCAGAATGCATTCCCTTAGGCCCAAATATGGTGAACTACCATGTAGTTGACGTTCACATGACACCACTAAGGGAATCACAACATACATATCATCAAAATATCGAACACATATCAAGTTCACATGATTACTTGCAACATGACTTCTCCTGTGACCTCAAGAACAAAAGTAACTACGCACAAATGATAACCATGCTCAAGATCAGAGGGGTATTAAATAGCATAATGGATCTGAACATATAATCTTCCACCAAATAAACCATATAGTAATCAACTACCAGATGTAATCAACACTACTAGTCACCCACAGGTACCAATCCGAGGTTCCGGTACAAAGATTTAACACAAGAGATGAACTAGGGTTAGAGAGTGATACGTCTCCAACGTATCTATAATTTTTTATTGTTCCATGCTATTATATTATCTATTTTGGATGTTTTATATGCATTAATATGCTATTTTATATTATTTTTGGGACTAACCTATTAACCTAGAGCCCAGTGCCAGTTTCTGTTTTTTCCTTGTTTTTGAGTTTCGCAGAAAAGGAATACCAAACGGAGTCCAAACGGAATAAAACCTTCGCGATGATTTTTCTTGGACCAGAAGACACCCAGGGGACTTGGAGATCAAGTCGGAAGAGCCACGAGGCGGCTGAGGGAGTCCTGGTTTAAGAGGTCCTCGGGCGTCCGGGCAACGTAATGTGGGCCGGACTGATGGGCCATGAAGATACAAGACCGGAGGTTCTCTCCCGTGTCCGGATGGGACTCTCCTTGGCGTGGACGACAAGCTTGGCGTTCGGATATGAAAGATTCCTTCCTCTGTAACCGACTTTGGACAACCCTAGTCCCCTCCGGTGTCTATATAAACCGGAGGGTTTAGTCCGTAGGGGCAATCATAATCAGACAGGCTAGACTTCTACGGTTTAGCCATTACGATCTCGTGGTAGATCAACTCTTGTAACACTCATATTCATCAATATCAATCAAGCAGGACGTAGGGTATTACCTCCATAGAGAGGGCCCGAACCTGGGTAAACATCGTGTCCCCCGTCTCCTGTTACCATCGATCTTAGACGCATAGCTCGGGACCCCCTACCTGAGATCCGCCGGTTTTGACACCGACATTGGTGCTTTCATTGAGAGTTCCGCTGTGTCGTCGCTAGAAGACTCGATGGCTCCATCAATCATCCACAACGATGCTGCCGTGAGGGAGGTTTTTCTCCCCGGCCAGATCTTCGTATTCGGCGGCTTCATGCGGCGGGCCAACTCGCTTGGTCATCTGGAGCAGATCGACAGCTACCCCCCTGGCCATCAGGTCAGATTTGGAAGCTTGAACTACGTTGCGGACATCCGCGGAGACTTGATATTTGACGGATTCGATCCCATGGCAGCCGCTCCCTGCCGCCGCGATGAACATGACCTAAATCTGTCATCGGACCATACCTGGGAGATAGCTCCTGTAACTGCTCTGGCCCTAGATCCGGAGCAGACTGTGCCATCCGAAGACGGGAAGCTCAACCCCGCCACGGAAGCCGCAGACCCAGCGGCGTTGGAGCCGCACACAGACCCAGCAGCGTTGGAGCTGCACATAGACCCAGCAGCGTTGGAGCCGCACACAGACTCAGCGGCGTTGGAGCCGCACACAAACCCAACTTCAAACAAGATCTGTGTCACCGGAACCCCGGATTCGTCTCCGGCCACAGGTTCCGAACCGCGTGCGTCCGTGTCCCCCGAGCTCGATCGGGCGCTGATCGTCGAGTTCAGCTCCGCGGACATCTTCCGGCACTCAGCTTTGGGTGATGTGCTAAACTCATTAAAAACCCTCTCCTTAGCGGGGGACTCACAGCCGAACTATATCCGGTTTGAACTGGAGGCTGATGATGGAGAATTTTGTTTCCCACCCACCTCCCACTCCATTGCCACTGTCGAAGACTTAACCGACATGCTTGATTACGACTCCGAAGACATCGACGGTATTGACGACGATGCCGGAGAGGGGTAGGCCCAAAACCCGCCGTTTACTGGGCGCTGGACAGCCACCTCCTCGTATGACGTGTACATGGTGGATACCCCCAAAGAGGATAACGGCGATAACAAGAAAGATCCAGTCGAGGATACACCTCCTGAGACACGGCCAAAGTGCCGACGTCAGCGGCGCCGCCCTAAATCACGCCGTGGAAAAGACAGCAGTACCGGCACGAGGGAAAACAACACTCTGGATAAGGCCGAAGACAAAGAAGATCCCATCGAACCGACTTCCGAACAAGACGATAGGGAAGATGGGCAAGCCAGCCCGGATGAACAGGCAATAAACGAAGACTCTGAGGATAGCAACTATCTTCCACCTTCCGAAGACCAGGTGAGCCTCGGCGACGAAGACTTTATCGTGCCGGAGGAACCCGTCGAGCAGGAGCGTTTTAAGCGCCGGCTAATAGCCACTGCGAGGAGCCTGAAAAAGAAACAGCAGCAGCTTCAAGCTGATCAAGACCGACTCAACGACAGATGGACTGATGACCTGGCAGCTGAGGAATACGGACTCGAGCGCCCCATTAAAGGTTACCCGAAGCGTAAACTGCTACCCCAATTCGACGACGAGGCACTCGAGCCCATGCCATCAACGCGTGATGCGGCTAACCGACCACTACGTGGCCGGGACAAAGCGGCAACCCAAGCTGAACACCTGCCCATACTACCTCGCCGTAAAGGCAAGGACACTACAACTCGGGAACAAACATATGACCTGCGGCGAGACCTAGAGAACAGAGCAGGTCAATCCAGATCGATCTACAGATCGCGGGGGCATGCCCTGGCGCGCAACGACGGCTATCAAGCCAGACATAACGATCATAACCGCGCCTGGGCCAAAGACTGCCGACGAACTCAATCCGAACTACGTCATGACGTGGCCCGATATAGAGGCGCCGCACACCCCCTCTGCTTCACTGATGAAGTAATGGAGCATGAATTCCCAGAAGGGTTCAAACCCGTAAACATCGAATCATATGATAGAACAACAGATCCCGCGGTATGGATCGAGGATTTTCTTCTCCATATTCATATGGCCCGCGGTGATGACCTTCACGCCATCAAATACCTCCCATTAAAACTCAAGGGGCCAGCTCGGCACTGGTTAAACAGTCTGCCTGAAAACTCTATTGGCAGCTGGGAGGACTTGGAAGACGCCTTCCGCGACAACTTCCAAGGCACATATGTACGACCTCCGAATGCCGATGACTTAAGTCACGTAGTTCAACAGCCTGGGGAGTCGGCCAGGAAATTCTGGACCAGGTTCCTAACTAAAAAGAACTAGATCGTCGACTGCCCGGATGCTGAAGCCCTAGCGGCCTTTAAGTATAACATCCACGATGAATGGCTCACTCGTCACCTCGGCCAAGAAAAACCAAAATCCATGGCAGCCCTTACTGCTCTGATGACCCGCTTCTGCGCGGGAGAAGATAGCTGGCTCGCTCATAGAAGCAACAATGCCAGTGATCCGGGCACTTCCGAAATTCGAGACGGCAACGGCAAGCCACAACGCACTAAACTTAAGCGTCAAAATAAATATGAAGGAACGCGAGACATGGCGGTAAACGCCGGATTCAGTGGCTCCAAAACCGGTCAACGGAAAAAGCCATTCAAGGCAAACAAAGACGGACCATCCAATTTAGACAAGATACTGGATCGGCCCTGCCAGATTCATGGCACCCCCAATAAACCAGCCAATCACACCAACAGAAGCTGTTGGGTCTTTAAACAAGCCGACAAGCTTAACGCCGAACACAAGGGGAAGGGGCCGCCCAGTGACAGCGAGGACGAAGGGACTCGCCAGCCGAACACCGGGGGTCAGAAGCAGTTTCCCCCCGAAGTAAAAACAGTCAACATGATACACGTGACACACATCCCTACAGAGGAGCGCAAGCGCGCACCACAGGAGCCAGGCACCCCAAAATCAAGCCAATGGGCGGCCAGCCCGATCACTTTTGATCAAAAGGACCACCCAGCCAGTATCCATCATGGAAGTTCGGCAGCTTTGATCCTTGATCCAATTATCGATGGGTTCCATCTCACGAAAGTCCTTATGGACAGCGGCAGTAATCTTAATCTACTCTACCAAGACACTGTCCGCAAAATGGGCATTGATCCTTCACGAATCAAGCCCACCACAGCTACCTTCAAAGGAGCAGTGACCGGCATAGAAGCTTGCTGTACGGGCTCAATTACACTGGAAGTTATTTTCGGCTCGCCGAACAACTTTAGAAGCGAAGGCTTGACCTTCGATATTGTACCGTTTCGCAGTAGCTATCACGCACTACTCGGGCGTTCCGCTTTTAATCGTTTTAATGCGGTCCCACGTTACGCCTCTTCCAATCTTAAGATGCCCGGTCCACGCGGCGTCATCACGATAAACGGAAATACGGAACGCTCCCTCCGTACAGAGGAGCGTACTAGGGCTGTTGCAGCCGAAGTACACAGCGGCCTTATCAAGCCGCATATCTCATCGGCCGTCAAGCCGTCGGTCTCTACTAAACAGGACCAATCAATCTCAGAGCTGGATTAGCAGTTCGGCCTCCGTCATCCGCCCTATATAACCGCGAAGTTTACACCGCGCATACATCATTATGCACTTAAAATACCATGGTCATCGACGGAGGCACAGTACGGACAGGCCTACAATGCGGTCCGCACCCTCATAATCCTTTTTCTTTTTTTTCTAACTATTTTTTATCCTTTACAACAGGTGATTCCAAGCCTGGTCATCTTACGGACTCTTTCGAAAGTTCGGCGTTGTAAATAACCAAAGGCTATTCCTACTAAGGAGTCCTTTAACCGAGGCAAGGCAGTGCAGACGTGCGACAGGACAGCCTAGTGATTTTTGTAAGACCGCATTCTTTATTTTATACCTGTAAATTGCCTTTTTTCTCAACCCTCGGCCCCCGGCATGTTAAATAGCCCGGGTAGGGGCGCTATAATCTGTAGAATGGCGTTTGACGTATCAATCAGATTCCAGTGAACATAACCTATTTTCAGTATTCTCTTTTTCTACGTACTGAATTTCGCTTCTTTGGTTGTTTCACGAACGCACCTCGGCACAAATTGCCAGGGGCTCGACACGGCAACACATGAGTTGCCGACAAGTCCGAACAGCTTTTCAGCATACTTCGGCGTCACGAGTTTGGCCTTATATGCATCAGCTCCGAATCATGTCTTTGGTCAATAGTTGGGTTGCCCGGCTCCTGTGCTTACTACCTTACGTTCCGCTATATCGGCTAGGGTAGTAAAGGGAGAACTACTGCGATTGTGTCCTGGTTTGCCCAGATGAGCACCTCAGTAGAGAAAGCCGAAAAATGACTGTCATGATGCGGCGAGAGCTGGTCAACCACTCGATGACTCATCAGAGTCTTTCGTGATTCTTTCCGTACTACACGAAGGACCGTTTTCCGGTCACCTATGCAACGCACCGTATTCGGGAAAACACGTACATACCAGGGGCTATATCGTAGACCCGCCGTCAAACTCCTATGGCTAAGTGAAAGTGTTAAAGCCCTATAGTCCGATTGCCTGGTTCGCCGCATTGACACCTCCTTCATAGACCAAGGCGTTTGGTCAAGAGTGATCAAGTGTTTTTCCGAACACCCCCGTATTATATGCAAGGGGGCTGAAGCCGACAACTGGCAAACTTTCAGATTATATAAAGAACGGCCGCACATGAGGCACCAAAACTTTTAGGCAAAAGTATAAAAATATGGCCTTAATATATCATAACATTGTTTTTTCACAGTTGGTATATTCACTCGAACATCATATTTTTCGAGCACTGACCCTCTATCAAGCGGGCACCCTCTAGGACGTCCTCAAAATAATGCTCCGGCATATGATAGTCCTGGCCCTCGGGTGGACTCTTTGCTGCAATATCGGTGGCCTTCATCTTCGCCCAGTACGTCTTGACGCGGGCAAAGGCCATCCGTGCACCCTCAATGCACGTGGACCGCTTAACAGCGTCGATACGCGGCACCGCATCAACAAGTCGCTGCACCAAACCGAAATAACTATTCGAAATTGGCTCAGCCGGCCATAGCCGGACCACAACGTCCTTCATGGCAGATCCGGATATTTTGTGGAGCTCGGCCCACTGGGCCATCTGTTCGTTCAGCAACAGCTGACGCTTCGGCATGCTGAATTGCGACCAGAAAAGCTTCTCCGTTGCACATCCTTCTTGCGCTTGGAAAAACTGCGCTGCATCGGAGACACTCTTCGGCAAGTCCAAGAATGCGTCTGGAGAACTCCACATTTGATTAAGGGGGGCATACTTCAGATCGCCGAATTTAGTCTGTAATAAGAAAGGCATACCGGCCGCTATCTCCCCAGCTTGCCGAACCTCTTCCCGAGCCGCTCTAGACTCGGACCGGGCTTCTCTCGCCTCTTGTAAAGCCTTGTTGAGTTCGACCATTCTGGTTTTGTTATCCTTCTTGAGGAATTCGCATCGGACATTGGCATCCTTTAGCTCGTGCGTCATGGTAGATATTCTCTCCTCGCACTGGCGCCGAGCAGCCTGTTCAGCCTTTAACTCAGCAGCTGCCTTCGTGGCAGCCGCCTCACTCATCCTGGCTTGCTCCTTGGCCCGGGTAAGCTCAGCCCGTAGGGCCTCAACTGCGGCAGCATTATCTGCAGTTATACATATCTCAGTATACAATTTTTAGCGTCATGCTCATATTATCATACTTACATATACTGACTGCCCCAAATAACATACCTTGCGCCTCGTCAAGCCGCTTGTTAATAAGTGTGAGGTCGTCCTCCGCCACTTCAGGTTTCTGCTTCAGCCTTGCACCTTCTGTTGCCTGGGCAGTCATCATGGATGAAACAGCCTGTGTTCCAATCTATCAGATTATTTCCTGGGAATATCTTTTTTGATCCTTTGATCGCCTCCCTTCGGACGCCAACCAGAGTCTCAGGGGCTACTACCTATACACGGGTACATTTTGTACATTGAACTGCAATTAAAAATATTACATTGCATACCTCGAAGCCTCTTAGCAGGCTCATGAAGGATTCATTCAATCCACTTCTCGCGGACAGAATCCTCTCAACTACCGTACCCATTAAGGTACGATGTTCCTCTGAAACGGACGCATGTTGCAGCATGCCCGTCATTGTATCCGGCGCCCCCGGATCCCTGGGAACGGCCATGGGAGTACGGACTCCCTTCGAAAGAACGTGTTTACCCGGCTCAAGAGTCGTCCCTGGCTGTAAACCGGATAGTCCGGGCCCTTTATTGTTGGTCCCCATTGGGGCTGCATGCCCCGGACTCCGGACAGCCGAAGTATCACCTTCGGGTGTAGTTTTCATCATCCCTCGCATTGCTTGTTGGTCGGGAGAGATCCTCCGGGACGACACCTCGGAGTCGTCTGCCTTGTCGGGTGAGAAGGTTTGTGGAGGCGTCTCGCTTTCCATCATCTCCGGAAGAAGATCCCCGAAGAGGAGGACTACTGAGGAAGGCTGCGTGCCGGACTGCAAAACATACATTTTAATGTTACCCTGGTAACCAGAAAGCAATGGGATATGTTTTGGATGCCCCTATTCACTTACGATTCGGCTAAAGGCCTGTCCTTACGGAGGAACTGCGCGACAACGTTGTCTTCAGAGCCCGAGCCACCTGACAGGGACATCTTCCCTCGCTTAGGAGCCCTTGCTTCTAGATCTTCGGAAGCGGCCCTTTTCTTCCCATCGGGAGAGGGGATGTCGATTTCTCCTTCTCTTTTGTCTTCGGAAGGGGGAGCTCCAATCTCCCCGGACGGAGTGTCTGGTGTACCTTTAGAAAAGAGGCCACCTTTGGCCTTATTGCTCTCCTCTTTGTCCCCCTTTACCGACACTTGGTATGGCGCCGGAGCCAGCATCCTTGTTAACACAGGATCCGCTGAGTCTTCGGGAAGAGGGGCCGAACACCTAATTCTTTCCGCCTTCTTGATCCAGCCCTGGTCGAAGACGGTTTTCTCAGTATATTGTTGCGAGATATCTAACTAAATTTTGTTTGGGAGTTGAGGGCTTACCGAGGTATCCGGATGGTTGTAGTCGAGGCCGATGTCCTCGGTAGTATTCGGCCACTGTTTTCGTGTCCCAAAGAATAACTTCCACATTCATTTGTGTGTTGTGCCAAAGAAGTGCTGAAGAGCCCGGGGTCCTTCCGGATTAAACTCCCACATACGGAGGGGCCGTCGCTGGCACGGCAGGACCCGGCGGACTAACATTACCTGAATTACATCGATGAGGCCGGTGTCCTTCTCAAGGAGGCTCCGGATGCGGCTCTGTAGCATCTGCACTTCGTCCGTTGATCCCCAGTCCAGCCCCTTATTAATCCATGATGCGAGCCGTAATGGAGGGTCAGGCCGGAACGCAGGTGTAGCTGCCCACTTGGTACCATGGGGTTCAGTGATGTAAAACCACTCCTGTTGCCATAGGTTGGAGGTTTCCGGGAAAGAGCCTTTTGGCCAAGGTGTGTGGGTGAGTTTGCTCACCATCGCACCGCCGCACTCCGCTTGCTTCCCATCGACCACCTTCGGCTTCATATTAAAGTTCTTGAGCCATAAGCCAAAGTGTGGGGGAACACGGAGAAAGGCCTCGCATATGACGATGAACGCCGAGATGTGAAGAAAGGAGTCCGGTGCTAGATCATGGAAATCTATCCCGTAATAGAACATGAGTCCGCGGACGAAGGGGTGGAGAGCGAACCCTAGCCCTCGGAGGAAGTGAGGGATGAATACGACCCTCTCGCCGGATCTGGGGGTAGGAATGACCTGCCCTTGAGCAGGGAGCCTATGGGGGATTTCCGCGGTCAGGTATTTTGCCGCCCGGAGCTTTGCGATATCTTCCTCTGTAACGGAGGAAGCCACCCATCGGCCTTGAGGGTTGGGTCCGGGCATGACTAGGAGGCTCGGAGCGAATAAATTGAACCTTGGGTGCTAGAGCTCGAGGTTGGAAAGGATGAGGCATAGGGGAGAAGGACGGGTCCGCGCCCCTTTATAAAGGCAATGAATATCAAAACGCCCCCTCCTGAGCCTCAAAACCTGCCTATTCCCAAGGAATCATACCAACGGGATGGTTGGGTTACCCTCACCCGTATTGATGGGAATCCCGTAATAAGGGGACACGGTCTCTGCTTTGACAAGACGTGCCAATAAAACCGCTTCTCAAAACATGGAGCGAGAGGCTGAAAAGAAAAACGGTTCGAAATAATGACCGTGCAGGAACGTGGCGTCGCGTTACAAAAAGTTGTCAGCAGATTGGACTCGTGAAATATTATACTCTCTACGGTTGTGTGTGGTACTTGTTTTGCAGAGCCGGACACGTTTGCTGCACTCGAAGTCTGTTCTGTAGTATTCGGAGGAGGAACCTGCCTTGCAATGCCGAAGACAATCTGCGCACCGGACACATCGTCATTGAAGCCTGGTTCAGGGGCTACAGAGGGAGTCCTGGTTTAAGGGGTCCTCGGGCGTCCGGGCAACGTAATGTGGGCCGGACTGATGGGCCATGAAGATACAAGACCGGAGGTTCTCTCCCGTGTTCGGATGGGACTCTCCTAGGCGTCGATGACAAGCTTGGCGTTCGGATATGAAAGATTCCTTCCTCTGTAACCGACTTTGGACAACCCTAGTCCCCTCCGGTGTCTATATAAACCGGAGTGTTTAGTCCGTAGGGGCAATCATAATCAGACAGGCTAGACTTCTAGGGTTTAGCCATTACGATCTCGTGGTAGATCAACTCTTGTAACACTCATATTCATCAATATCAATCAAGTAGGATGTAGGGTATTACCTCCATAGAGAGGGTCCGAACCTGGGTAAACATCGTGTCCCCCGTCTCCTGTTACCATTGATCTTAGATGCATAGCTCGGGACCCCCTACCCGAGATCCGCCGGTTTTAACACCGACAGCGGCCACATGGGGGGAGGGCGCGCCCCCTGCCTTGTGGGCCCCTCGTGACTCCCATGACCTAATTCTTCGGCCTATATATTCATATATATTCCCAAACCACCAGAAGTATCCACGAAAACACTTTTCCACTGCCGCAACCTTCTGTTCCCGTGAGATCCCATCTTGGGGCCTTTTCCAGCATCCTGCCGGAGGGGGATTCGATCACGGAGGGCTTCTACATCAACATCATTGCCCTTCCGATGAAGCGTGAGTAGTTTACCACAGATCTACGGGTCCATAGTTAGTAGCTAGATGGCTTCTTCTCTCTCTTTGATTCTCAATACCATGTTCTCCTCAAAGCTCTTGGAGATCTATCCGATGTAATCTTCTTTTGCGGTGTGTTTGTCGAGATCCGATGAATTGTGGATTTATGATCAGCTTATCTATGAATATTATTTGAATCTTCTCTGAATTCTTTTATGTATGATTTGGTATCTTTGTAATTCTCTTCGAACTATCGGTTTGGTTTGGCCAACTAGATTGGTTTTCTTGCAATGGGAGAAGTGCTTAGCTTTGGGTTCAATCTTGCGGTGTCCTTTCCCAGTGACAGTAGGGGCAGCAAGGCACGTATTGTATTGTTGCCATCGAGGATAAAAAGATGGGGTTTACATCATATTGCTTGAGTTTATTCCTCTACATCATGTCATCTTACTTAATGCGTCACTCTGTTCTTCATGAACTTAATACTCCAGATGCAGGCAGGAGTCGGTCGATGTATGGAGTAATAGTAGTAGATACAGAATCATTTCGGTCTACTTGACCCGGACATGATGCCTATATTTCATAATCATTGCCTTAGATATCGTCATAACGTTGCACTTTTCTATCAATTGCTCGACAGTAATTTGTTCACCCACCGTATTATTTGCTATCTTGAGAGAAGCCTCTAGTGAAACCTATGGCCCCCGAGTCTATTTTCCAGCATATAAGTGTCCGGTCTATTATTTTGCAATGTTTTACTTTCCGATCTATAAACCAAAAGTATCAAAAATATTTACTTTATCTTTTGTTTAGTTTCAGCTATCTTTATTAGATCTCACTTTTGCAAGTAACCGTGAAGGGATTGACAACCCCATTATCGTGTTGGGTGCATGTTGTTTGATTGTTTGTGCAGGTATTGGTGATTTGTGCGTTGTCTCCTACTGGATTGATACCTTGGTTCTCTAACTTAGGGAAATACTTATCTCTACTTTGCTGCATCACCCTTTCCTCTTCAAGAGAATAACCAACGCAAGCTCAAGAAGTAGCAGGAAGAATTTCTGGCGCCGTTGCCGGGGAGATCTACGCCAAGTCAAGACATACCAAGTATCCATCACAAAATCTCATCTCTTGCATTACATTATTCGCCATTTGCCTCTCGTTTTTCTCTCCCTCACTTCTAAAACAATTTTCGAAAAGATTTGCCATTTTCTTCGCCCTTCTTCCATTCGTCTTTTCATTTTTCTTTATGTCTTACTTGGTTTGTTTGCTTGGTATAATTGTGTGTTTATTGAAAATCAAGAACCAAAAGGTTTATGGATCCTTATCCACTTGCTAATCTTTTTAAAAGATCCAATTATGATGAACCAATTGCTAGTGAATTGAGTGCACTAGATTATCTCTATGAGGTTTTGCTTGAAATTCGTGAATCTGAAAAGTGTGATGAAGTGTTGAAAGAAGAAAATTTTAAAGTGATTCACGATAGTGCCTTGAATGAAAAGCATGATTGCAATGATGTTATTATAAATTCCATTAATGTCAATTGTTTCAATGATATGCAAAACCCTAAGCTTGGGGATGCTAATTTTGCTATGTCTACTACTTGTTGCAATGATCATGATTGGAGTGATTCTTCTTATGATCTTGAAAATTTATTTAAGCCCCATGATGAATATGAGATTGATAACAATGTTTGTAATAATATTGAAAGTGGGTTTGGAAGAGTATCAACTTTAGATCCCACATATTTGGAGAATGTTCAATCTTATGAAATTTTTGATAAAAGTGGGTTTGGAGAGGTCATGACTTTAGTTAATGTTAATCCCACTATTTTGGAAGAGTGTCAACTTCGCATGCATGTGGATCGTGTTGAGAATATGTTATGTGATAGCTATATTGTTGAATTTGCTTATGATCCTACATTTAATTATTATGAGAGAGGAAAATATGGTTGTAGAAATTTTTATGTTACTAAATTACCTCTCTTCATGTTGAGATTGCTATCGTCTCTTTCTTGTTCCTTGCATATGCTAGTTTTTGCTTGCCTTGATAATTTGTTTGCTTATAAAATTCCTATGCATAGGAAGTATGTTAGACTTAGATGTGTTTGTCACGTGTTTTATGATGCTCTCTTTGTGCTTTAATTCTTCTCTTTTATGTGAGCATCATTGAAATTATCAATGCCTAGCTAAAAGGCTTTAAATAAAAGCGCTTGTTGGGAGACAACCAAATATTTTTATTTCCTGTTTTTCAATAAATAATTCATCTAGCCACAGGTTAGATGTGTTTTTGTGTTTTAATTAGTGTTTGTGCCAAGTAAGACCTTTGGGATGGCTTACCGTGATAGTTGATTTGATCTTGCTGAAAAACAGAAACTTTTGTGTCCTGTAACACAATTGTTTAAATTCACTCGAGAGTGTAAAAACCATGAATGTTTTACACGAGATTTATATATGAATTACCTCTGTTGTCCTAATTTTTCAGAATTTTTGCAGTTACATAAGTATTAGAACAATTCAGATCTTCGCAGACTATTCGGTTTTTGACAGGTCCTGTTTTTCTTGTGTCGTTTGCTTATTTTGATGAATCTATGGGTAGTATCGGGGGGTATGAACTATGGAGAAGTTGGAATATAGTATATATTACATGAATATAAATAAAGAATGAGTTCACAACGGTACCATAAAGTGGTGATTTTTTTTCTTATACTAACGGATCTCATAAGATTTTCTGTTGAGTTTTGTGTTGTGAAGTTTTCAAGTTTTGGGACTATGGAATAAGGAGTGGCAAGAGCATAAGCTTGGGGATGCCCAAGGCAATCCAAGGTAATATTCAAGGACAACCAAGAGCCTAAGCTTGGGGATGCCCCGGAAGGCATCCCCTCTTTCGTCTTCGTCTATCGGTAACTTTACTTGAGGCTATATTTTTATTCACCACATGATATGTGCTTTGCTTGGAGCGTCTTGTATGATTTGAGTCTTTGCTTTTTAGTTTGCCACAATCATCCTTGCTTTACACACCTTTTGAGAGGGACACACATGAATCGTGATTTATTAGAATACTCTATGTGCTTCACTTATATCTTTTGAGCTAGGCAATGTTGCTCTAGTGCTTCACTTATATCTTTTTAGAGCACGGCGGTGGCTTTATTTTATAGAAATTGTTGAACTGTCATGCTTCACTTATATTATTTTGAGAGTCTTTCTAAAAAGTATGGTAATTTGCTTAGGTTATGAATTTAGTCCTAATATGATGGGCATCCAAGAGGGATATAATAAAAACTTTCATATAAAGTGCATTGAATACTATGAGAAGTTTGATTCCTTATGATTGTTTTGAAATATGAGGATGGTGATATTAGAGTCATGCTAGTGGAGTAATTGTGAATTAGAGAAATACTTGTGTTGAGGTTTGTGATTCTCGTAGCATGCACGTATGGTGAACCGTTATGTAACGAAGTTGGAGCATGATTTATTTATTGATTGTCTTCCTTATGAGTGGCGGTCGGGGGCGAGCGATGGTCTTTTTCTACCAATCTATCCCCCTAGGAGCATGCGCGTAGTACTTTGTTTTGATGACTAATAGACTTTTGCAATAAGTATGTGAGTTCTTTATGACTAATGTTGAGTCCATGGATTATACGCACTCTCACCCTTCCACCATTGCTAGCCTTTCTATTACCGCGCAACTTTCGTTGGTACCATACACCCACCATATACCTTCCTCAAAACAGCCACCATACCTACCTATTATGGCATTTCCATAGCCATTCCGAGATATATTGCCATGCAACTTTCCACCATTCCATTTATTATGACACGCTTCATCATTGTCATATTGCTTTGCATGATCATGTAGTTGACATAGTATTTGTGGCAAAGCCACCGTTCATAATTTTCATACGTGTCACTCTTGAGTCATTGCACATCCCGGTACACCGCCGGAGGCATTCATATAGAGTCATATTTTGTTCTAAGTATCGAGTTTTAATTCTTGAGTTGTAAGTAAATAAAAGTGTGATGATCATCATTATTAGAGCATTGTCCCATGTGAGGAAATTAAAAAAAAGTGGCCAAAGAAGCCAAACAAAAAAAGAGAGAAAAAGAGAGAAGGGGCAATGTTACTATCCTTTTTTCCCCACTTGTGCTTCAAAGTAGCACCTTGATCTTCATGATAGAGAGTCTTCTATGCTATCACTTTCATATACTAGTGGGAATTTTTCATTATAGAACTTGGCTTGTATATTCCAACGATGGGCTTCCTCAAATTGCCCTAGGTCTTCGTGAGCAAGCAAGTTGGATGCACACCCACTTAGTTTCTTTTTTAGCTTTCATAAACTTATAGCTCTAGTGCATCCGTTGCATGGCAATCCCTACTCACTCACATTGATATCTATTGATGGGCATCTCCATAGCCCGTTGATACGCCTAGTTGATGTGAGACTATCTTCTTCTTTTTGTCTTCTCCACAACCACCATATTCTATTCCACCTATAGTGCTATGTCCATGGCTCACGCTCATGTATTGCGTGAAAGTTGAAAAAGTTTGAGAACATCAAAAGTATGAAACAATTGCTTGGCTTGTCATCGGGGTTGTGCATGATTTGAATATTTTGTGTGATGAAGATGAAGCATAGCCAGACTATATGATTTTGTAGGGATAAGCTTTCTTTGGCCATGTTATTTTGAGAAGACATAATTGCCTTGTTAGTATGCTTGAAGTATTATTGTTTTTATGTCAATATTAAATTTTTGTTTTGAATCTTATGGATCTGAACATTCATGCCACAATAAAGAAAAATTACATGGATAAATATGTTAGGTAGCATTCCACATCAAAAATTCTGTTTTTATCATATACCTACTAGAGGACGAGCAGGAATTAAGCTTGGGGATGCTTGATACGTCTCCAACGTATCTATAATTTTTGATTGTTCCATGCTATTATATTATCTATTTTGGATGTTTTATATGCATTAATATGCTATTTTATATTATTTTTGGGACTAACCTATTAACCTAGAGCCCAGTGCCAGTTTCTGTTTTTTTCCTTGTTTTTGAGTTTCGCAGAAAAGGAATACCAAACGGAGTTCAAATAGAATAAAACCTTCGCGATGATTTTTCTTGGACCAGAAGACACCCAGGAGACTTGGAGATCAAGTCGGAAGAGCCACGAGGCGGCCACAAGGGGGGAGGGCGCGCCCAGGGGGTAGGGCATGCCCCCTGGCTTGTGGGCCCCTTGTGACTCCCCTGGCCTAATTATTTGGCCTATATATTCACATATATTCCCAAACCATCAGAAGTATCCACGAAAACACTTTTCCACCGCCGCAACCTTCTGTTCCCGTGAGATCCCATCTTGGGGCCTTTTCCGGCATCCTGCCAGAGGGGGATTCGATCACGGAGGGCTTCTACATCAACACCATTGCCCTTTCGATGAAGCGTGAGTAGTTTATCACAGACCTATGGGTCCATAGCTAGTAGCTAGATGGCTTCTTCTCTCTCTTTGATTCTCAATACCATGTTCTCCTCGATGTTCTTGGAGATCTATCTGATGTAATCTTCTTTTGCGGTGTGTTTGTCGAGATTCGATGAATTGTGGATTTATGATCAGCTTATCTATGAATATTATTTGAATCTTCTCTGAATTATTTTATGCATGATTTGGTATCTTTGTAATTCTCTTCGAACTATCGGTTTGGTTTGGCCAACTAGATTGGTTTTTCTTGCAATGGGAGAAGTGCTTAGCTTTGGGTTCAATCTTGTGGTGTCCTTTTCCAGTGACAGTAGGGGCAGCAAGGCACGTATTGTATTGTATTATTGCCATCGAGGATAAAAAGATGGGGTTTACATCATATTGCTTGAGTTTATTCCTCTACATCATGTCATCTTACTTAATGCGTTACTCTGTTATTCATGAACTTAATACTCTAGATGCAGGCAGGAGTCGGTCAATGTGTGGAGTAATAGTAGTAGATGCAGAATCGTTTCGGTCTACTTGACACGAACGTGATGCCTATATTTCATAATCATTGCCTCAGATATCGTCATAACTTTTCGCTTTTCTATCAATTGCTCGACAGTAATTTGTTCACCCACCATATTATTTGCTATCTTGAGAGAAGCCTCTAGTGAAACCTATGGCCCCCGGGTCTATTTTCCATCATATAAGTTTCCGATCTACTATTTTGCAATCTTTTAATTTCCGATCTATAAACCAAAAATATCAAAAATATTTACTTTATCTTTTGTTTAGTTTCATCTATCTTTATTAGATCTCACTTTTGCAAGTAACCGTGAAGGGACTGACAACCCCTTTATCGCGTTGGGTGCAAGTTGTTTGATTGTTTGTGCAGGTATTGGTGATTTGTGCGTTGTCTCCTACTGGATTGATACCTTGGTTCTCTAACTGAGGGAAATACTTATCTCTACTTTGCTGCATCACCCTTTCCTCTTCAAGGGAAAAACCAACGCAAGCTCAAGAAGTAGCAGAGAGGAGATGGTGCTGTTGAAGATGTTGATGGAGATTGCCCTGCAAAAGATGAGAGGGTTGTTGGTGATGACGATGGCTTTGATTTCTCCCTCCGGGAGGGAAGTTTCCCCGGCGAAATCGCTCTGCCGGAGGGCAGAAGTGCTCCTGCCCAAGTTCCGCCTCGAGATGGCGACGCTCCATACCGAAAGTCCTCTCCTTATTTTTTCTAGGTCAAAATGTCCTATATACCAGAAGATGGGCACCGTAGGTGGGCTGGGCTGAGCACAACCCACCAGGGCGCGCCTGGGGGGCCTGGCGCGCCCTGGTGTCTTGTGCTCACCAGGTGGCCCCCCTCTAGTAGTTATTTGCTCCAGTATTTTTTATATATTCCAAAATAATTCTCCGTAAATTTTCAGCTCATTTGGAGATGTGCAAAATAGGTAACTCTGACGTAGCTTTTTCAGGTCCAAAATTCCAGGTGCCGGCATTCTCCCTCTTTGTGTAAACCTTTCATATTATGAGAAAAAAGGCATTAGAATTACTCCATAAAGCATTATTATGCATAAAAACACTATAAATAACAGTAGGAAATCATGATGCAAAATGGACGTATCAAGGATCGCCTCTGCCTCAAGCCGGTCCTGCTTGCCGCTGAGGCTCGGCGGCCTCATGCCACTATTGCTTTTGACGCCAACACCCTAACCTACACGTTCACTGTTCGGCTGAGCCACTGTAGGAAGGCGTCGGGTGTTATCACTGTGGGCACTGCCGACCTTGCTGACGACCATTTCCAGTGCTTTGACATAACCTTGGGGGAGATTGAGCACCAAAGTTGTCGCTCGATTCTTTTCAAACTTTGGCCCAAGACGCTATCTGGCAGCTTCTGCTCTCGCACTCTACCTCTGCTCCCCTCAGTGGACAGCAAGCACCCGCCCAAACCCACGGTTCTAGCCAGCATGCTTCCAGCTGATGGGCCGCTGCTTTCGCTTGGAAACACGCTTATTTACCCCTCGCTCAACCAACCTATTGTCCAAATCCATGTGCAGGCCCACCAGGTCCTCAACTTGCGGCCCATCTGCACTCGGCCTCTTACCGTGATTCCTACACCCGTCATTGGCCTGTTATCCAATGGCCTTTTTTCCCTGTGGCCTACACAGATACTCCCTTCGTCCCAAAATTCTTGTCTTAGATTTGTCTAAATACGGATGTATCAAGTCACGTTTTAGTATTAGATACATCCATATCTAGACAAATTTAAGACAAGAATTTTGGGACGGAGGGAGTATGAGGCACGGCGCCTGCGCCCTCCTTCCTGCCGCTATCGCAACTAGGTTTTGCGACTGCCGGGCGCTGCCGCAGGAGCCATCTACGGCCGATTTGAATCCTTTCCCCCCTATTCTGCAGCTTTTGGAGCCAGTCACCCCAGCCACAATCACTATATCAGACGATTCCTCCCTCCTCGCGTCTACAACCTGCTGCCCACCACCACCTCTCATCGATCCACTTGCTGTTGTCCAAGAGGCGGCGGTTGACCCCGCTGCACTACCGGTCTCTCCTCCAAGGTGTTGGGGAACGTAGTAATTTCAAAAAAATTCCTACGCACACGCAGGATCATGGTGATGCATAGCAACGAGAGGGGAGAGTGTGTCCACGTACCCTCGTAGACCGAAAGCGGAAGCGTTAGCACAACGCGGTTGATGTAGTCGTACGTCTTCATGATCCGACCGATCCAAGTACCGAACGCACGGCACCTCCGAGTTCAGCACACGTTCAGCTCGATGACGTCCCACGAACTCCGATCCAGCAGACCTTCGAGGGAGAGTTCCGTCAGCACGACGGCGTGATGACGGTAATGATGATGCTACCGACGCAGGGCTTCGCCTAAGCACCGCTACGATATGACCGAGGTGGATTATGGTGGAGGGGGGCACCGCACACGGCTAAGAGAGATCAATGATCAACTTGTGTGTCTATGGGGTGCCCCCTGGCCACGTATATAAAAGAGTGGAGGAGGGGAGGGGCCGGCCCTCTCTATGGCGCGCCCTGGGGAGTCCTACTCCCACCGGGAGTAGGATTCACCCCCTTCCATGTAGTAGGAGTAGGAGAGAAGGAAAGGGAAAAGAGAAGAGAAGGAAGGAGGGGGCGCCGCCCCTCCCCCTAGTCCAATTCGGACTAAGCCTTGGGGCGGGGGGCGCGCAGCCTCCCCTCTCTCTTTCCCCTAAAGCCCAATAAGGCCCATATACTCCTCGGCGAATTCCCGTAACTCTCCGGTACTCCGAAAAATACCTGAATCACTCGGAACCTTTCCGACGTCCGAATATAGCCTTCCAATATATCGATCTTTACCTCTCGGACATTCCGAGACTCCTCGTCATGTCCATGATCTCATTCGGGACTCCGAACAACTTCGGTTTATCAAAACACAAAAACTCATAATACCGATCGTCACCGAACTTTAAGCGTGCGGACCCTACGGGTTCGAGAACTATGTAGACATGACCGAGACACGTCTCCGGTCAATAACCAATAGCGGAACCTGGATGCTCATATTGGCTCCCACATATTCTACGAAGATCTTTATCGGTCAAGCCGCATAACAACATACGTTGTTCCCTTTGTCATCGGTATGTTACTTGCCCGAGATTCGATCGTCGGTATCTCAATACCTAATTCAATCTCGTTACCGGCAAGTCTCTTTACTCGTTCCGTAATACATCATCCCGCAACTAAATCATTAGTTACAATGCTTGCAAGGCTTATAGTGATGTGCATTACCGAGTGGGCCCAGAGATACCTCTCCGACAATCGGAGTGACAAATCCTAATCTCAAAATACGCCAACTCAACAAGTACGTTCGGAGACACCTGTAGAGCACCTTTATAATCACCCAGTTACGTTGTGACGTTTGGTAGCACACAAAGTGTTCCTCCGGTAAACGGGAGTTGCATAATCTCATAGTCATAGGAACATGTATAAGTCATGAAGAAAGCAATAGCAACATACTAAACGATCAAGTGCTAAGCTAACGGAATGGGTCAAGTCAATCATGTCATTCTCCTAATGACGTGATCCCGTTAATCAAATGACAACTCATGTCTATGGTTAGGAAACATAACCATCTTTAATTAACGAGCTAGTCAAGTAGAGGCATACTAGTGACAATCTGTTTGTCTATGTATTCACACATGTATTATGTTTCCGGTTAATACAATTCTAGCATGAATAATAAACATTTATCATGAAATAAGGAAATAAATAATAACTTTATTATTGCCTCTAGGGCATATTTCCTTCAGTCTCCCACTTGCACTAGAGTCAATAATCTAGATCACATCGCCATGTGATTTAACATCAATAGTTCACATCACCATGTGATTAACACCCATAGTTCACATCGTCATGTGACCAACACCCAAAGGGTTTACTAGAGTCAATAATCTAGTTCACATCGCTATGTGATTAACACCCAAAGAGTATTAAGGTGTGATCATGTTTTGCTTGTGAGAGAAGTTTAGTCAACGGGTCTGCCATATTCAGATCCGTATGTATTTTGCAAATTTCTATATCTACAATGCTCTGCACGGAGCTACTTTAGCTAACTGCTCCCACTTTCAATATGTATCCAGATTAAGACTTAGAGTCATCTGGATCAGTGCCAAAACTTGTATCGACGTAACCCTTTACGATGAACCTTTTGTCACCTCCATAATCGAGAAACATATCCTTATTCCACTAAGGATAATTTTGACCGTTGTTCAGTGATCTACTCCTAGATCACTATTGTACTCCCTTGCCAAAATCAGTGTAGGGTATACAATAGATCTGGTACACAGCATGGCATACTTTATAGAACCTATGGCTGAGGCATAGGGAATGACTTTCATTCTCTTTCTATCTTCTGCCGTGGTCGGGCTTTGAGTCTTACTCAATTTCACACCTTGTAACACAGGCAAGAACTCTTTCTTTGACTGTTCCATTTTGAACTACTTCAAAATCTTGTCAAGGTATGTACTCATTGAAAAAACTTATCAAGCGTCTTGATCTATCTCTATAGATCTTGATGCTCAATATGTAAGCAGCTTCACCGAGGTCTTTCTTTGAAAAACTCCTTTCAAACACTCCTTTATGCTTTGCAGAATAATTCTACATTATTTTCAATCAACAATATGTCATTCATATATACTTATCAGAAATGTTGTAGTGCTCCCACTCACTTTCTTGTAAATACAGGCTTCACCTCAAGTCTGTATAAAACTATATGCTTTGATCAATTTATCAAAGCGTATATTCCAACTCTGAGATGCTTGCACCAGTCCATAGATGGATCGCTGGAGCTTGCATATTTTGTTAGCACCTTTAGGATTGACAAAATCTTCTTGTTGCATCATATACAACTCTTCTTTAATAAATCCATTAAGGAATGCAGTTTTGTTTATCCATTTGCCAGATTTCATAAAATGCGGCAATTGCTAACATGATTCGGACAGACTTAAGCATAGATACGAGTGAGAAACTCTCATCGTAGTCAACACCTTGAACTTGTCGAAAACCTTTTTGCGACAATTTTAGCTTTGTAGATAGTAACACTACTATTAGCGTCCGTCTTCCTCTTGAAGATCCATTTAATCTCAATGGCTCACCAATCATCGGGCAAGTCAATCAAAGTCCATACTTTGTTCTCATACATGGATCCCATCTCAGATTTCATGGCCTCAAGCCATTTTGCGGAATCTGGGCTCATCATCGCTTCCTCATAGTTCATAGGTTCGTCATGGTCAAGTAACATGACCTCCAGAACAGGATTACCGTACCACTCTGGTGCGGATCTTACTCTGGTTAACCTACGAGGTTCGGTAGTAACTTGATCTAAAGTTACATGATCATCATCATTAGCTTCCTCACTAATTGGTGTAGGAGTCACAGGAACAGATTTCTGTGATGAACTTACTTTCCAATAAGGGAGCAGGTACAGTTACCTCATCAAGTTCTACTTTCCTCCCACTCACTTCTTTCGAGAGAAACTCCTTCTCTAGAAAGGATCCATTCTTAGCAACGAATGTCTTGCCTTCGGATCTGTGATAGAAGGTGTACCCAACTGTCTCCTTTGGGTATCCTATGAAGATACATTTCTCCGATTTGGGTTTGAGCTTATCAGGATGAAACTTTTTCACATAAGTATCGCAACCCCAAACTTTAAGAAATGACAACTTTGGTTTCTTGCCAAACCACAGTTCATACGGTGTCGTCTCAACGGATTTAGATGGTGCCCGATTTAACGTGAATGCAGCTGTCTCTAATGCATAACCCCAAAATGATAGTGGTAAATCGGTAAGAGACATCATAGATTGCACTATATCCAATAAAGTATGGTTATGACGTTCGGACACACCATTATGCTGTGGTGTTCCAGGTGGCATGAGTTTTGTGAAACTATTCCACATTGTTTTAATTGAAGGCCAAACTCGTAACTCAAATATTCGCCTCTGCGATCAGATCGTAGAAACTTTATTTTCTTGTTACGATGATTCTCTACTTCACTCTGAAATTCTTTGAACTTTTCAATTGTTTCAGACTTATGTTTCATCAAGTAGATATACCCATATCTGCTCAAATCATCTGTGAAGGTGAGAAAATAACAATACCCGCTGTGAGCCTCAATATTCATTGGAGCACATACATCAATATGTATGATTTCCAACAAATCTGTTGCTCGCTCCATTCTTCCGGAGAACGGCATTTTAGTCATCTTGCCCATGAGGCATGGTTCGCAAGTATCAAGTGATTCATAATCAAGTGATTCCAAATCCCATCAGCATGGAGTTTCTTCATGCGCTTTACACCAATATGACCTAAACGGCAGTGCCACAAACAAGGTGCACTATCATTATTAACTTTGCATCTTTTGGCTTCAATATTATGAATATGTGTATCACTACGATCGAGATCTAACAAACCATTTTCATTGGGTGTATGACCATAGAAGGTTTTATTCATGTAAACAGAACAACAATTATTCTCTAACTTAAATGAATAACCGTATTGCAATAAACATGATCAAATCATATTCATGCTCAACGCAAACACCAAATAACACTTATTTAGGTTCAACACTAATCCCGAAAGTATAGGGAGTGTGCGATGATGATCATATCAATCTTGGAACTATTTCCAACACACATCGTCACCCCGCCCTTAACTAGTTTCTGTTCATTCAGCAACTCCCGTTTTGAGTTACTACTCTTAGCAACTGAACCAGTATCAAATGCCGAGGGGTTGCTATAAACACTAGTAAAGTACACATCAATAACATGTATATCCAATATACCTTTGTTCACTTTGCCATCCTTCTTATCCGCCAAGTATCTAGGGGCAGTTCCACTTCCAGTGACCAGTCCCTTTGCAGTAGAAGCACTTTAGTCTCAGGCTTAGGTCCAGACTTGGGCTTCTTCACTTGAGCAGCAACTTGCTTGCCGTTCTTCTTGAAGTTCCCCTTCTTCCCTTTGCCCTTTTCTTGAAACTAGTGGTCTTGTCAACCATCAACACTTGATGCTTTTCTTGATTTCTACCTTCGTCGATTTTAGCATCACGAAGAGCTTGGGAATCGTTTCCGTTATCCCTTGCATATTATAGTTCATCACGAAGTTCAAGTAACTTGGTGATAGTGACTAGAGAACTCTGTCAATCACTATCTTATCTGGAAGATTAACTCCCACTTGATTCAAGTGATTGTAGTACTCAAACATTCTGAGCACATGCTCACTAGCTGAGCTATTCTCCTCCATCTTGTAGGCAAAGTACTTGTCAAAGGTCTCATACCTTTCGACACGGGCATGAGTATGAAATACCAATTTCAACTCTTGGAACATCTTATATGCTCCGTGGCGTTCAAAACAATTTTGAAGTCCCGGTTCTAAGCCGTAAAGCATGGTGCACTAAACTATCAAGTAGTTATCATACCGAGCTTTGTCAAACGTTCATAACGTCTGCCTATGCTCCTGCAATAGGTCCGTCACCTAGTGGTGCATCAAGGACATAATTCTTCTGTGCAGCAATGAGGATAATCCTCAGATCACGGATCCAATCCGTATCATTGCTACTAACATCTTTCAATTTAGCTTTCTCTAGGAACATATCAAAAATTAAACAGAGGAGCTAAACGCGAGCTATTGATCTACAACAACATAGACAAGCAAAAAACTATCAGGTACTAAGTTCATGATAAATTTAAGTTCAATTAATCATATTACTTAAGAACTCCCACTTAGATAGACATCCCTCTAATCATCTAAGTGATCACGTGATCCATATCAACTAAAAACCATGTCCGATCATCACGTGAGATGGAGTAGTTTTCAATGGTGAACATCACTATGTTGATCATATCTACTATATGATTCACGCTTGACCTTTCGGTCTCAGTGTTCCGAGGCCATATCTGCATATGCTAGGCTCATCAAGTATAACCCGAGTATTCTGCGTGTGCAAAACTGGCTTGCACCCGTTGTAGATGAACGTTGAGCTTATCACACCCGATCATCACGTGGTGTCTCGGCATGACGAACTTTGGCAACGGTGCATACTCAGGGAGAACACTTTTACCTTGAAATTTAGTGAGAGATCATCTTATAATGCTACCGTCAAACAAAGCAAAATAAGATGCATAAAGGGATTAACATCACATGCAATCAAAATATGTGACATGATATGGCCATCATCATCTTGTGCTCTTGATCTCCATCATCGAAGCACCGTCATGATCTCCATCGTCACCGGCGCCCCAGCATGATCTCCATCGTCACCGGCGCCCCAGCATGATCTCCATCGTCACCGGTGCTCCAGCATGATCTCCATCGTAGCATCGTTGTCGTCTCGCCAACTTATTGCTTTTACGACTATCGCTACCGCTTAGTGATAAAGTAAAACAATTACATGGCGATTGCATTGCATACAATAAAGCGACAACCATATGGCTCCTGCCGGTTGCCGATAACTCTGTTACAAAATATGATCATCTCATACAACAAATTATATCACATCATGTCTTGACCATATCACATCACAGCAAGCCCTGCAAAAACAAGTTAGATGTCCTCTACTTTGTTGTTGCAAGTTTTACGTGGCTGCTACGGGCTTCTAGCAAGAACTGTTCTTACCTACGCATCAAAACCACAACGTGGTGTAGTGATTGCTTTTTGATCTTCTAAAAGAACCCTCTTCATTGAAACCGATTCAACTAAAGTGAGAGAGACAGACACCCGCCAGTCACCTTTAAGCAACGAGTGCTCGCAGCGGTGAAACCAGTCTCGCGTAAGCGTACGCGTAATGTCGGTCCGGGCCGCTTCATCTCACAATACCGCTGAACCAAGTAACAACTAGTAACGGCAAGCAATATGTATACACCCACGCCCACAACTCCTTTGTGTTCTACTCGTGCATATAACATATACGCATAAAACCAGGCTCGGATGCCACTGTTGGGGAACGTAGTAATTTCAAAAAAATTCCTACGCACACGCAGGATCATGGTGATGCATAGCAACGAGAGGGGAGAGTGTGTCCACGTACCCTCGTAGACCGAAAGCGGAAGCGTTAGCACAACGCGGTTGATGTAGTTGTACGTCTTCACGATCCGACCGATCCAAGTACCGAACGCATGGCACCTCCAAGTTCAGCACACGTTCAGCTCGATGATGTCCCACGAACTCCGATCCAGCAGAGCTTCGAGGGAGAGTTCCGTCAGCACGACGGCGTGATGACGGTAATGATGATGCTACCGACGCAGGGCTTCGCCTAAGCACCGCTACGATATGACCGAGGTGGATTATGGTGGAGGGGGGCACCGCACACGGCTAAGAGAGATCAATGATCAACTTGTGTGTCTATGGGGTGCCCCTGGCCACGTATATAAAGGAGTGGAGGAGGGGAGGGGCCGGCCCTCTCTATGGCGCGCCCTGGGGAGTCCTACTCCCACCGGGAGTAGGATTCCCCCCCTTCCATGTAGTAGGAGTAGGAGAGAAGGAAAGGGAAAAGGGAAGAGAAGGAAGGAGGGGGCGCCGCCCCTCCCCCTAGTCCAATTCGGACTAAGCCTTGGGGGCGCGCAGCCTCCCCTCTCTCTTTCCCCTAAAGCCCAATAAGGCTCATATACTCCCCGGCGAATTCCCGTAACTCTCCGGTACTCCGAAAAATACCCGAATCACTCGGAACCTTTCCGACGTCCGAATATAGCCTTCCAATATATCGATCTTTACCTCTCGGACATTCCGAGACTCCTCGTCATGTCCATGATCTCATCCGGGACTCCGAACAACTTTGGTTCATCAAAACACAAAAACTCATAATACCGATCGTCACCGAACTTTAAGCGTGCGGACCCTACGGGTTCGAGAACTATGTAGACATGACCGAGCCACGTCTCCGGTCAATAACCAATAGCGGAACCTAGATGCTCATATTGGCTCCCACATATTCTACGAAGATCTTTATCGGTCAAACCGCATAACAACATACGTTGTTCCCTTTGTCATCGGTATGTTACTTGCCCGAGATTCGATCGTCGGTATCTCAATACCTAATTCAATCTCATTACCGGCAAGTCTCTTTACTCGTTCTGTAATACATCATCCCGCAACTAACTCATTAGTTACAATGCTTGCAAGGCTTATAGTGATGTGCATTACCGAGTGGGCCCAGAGATACCTCTCCGACAATCGGAGTGACAAATCCTAATCTCAAAATACGCCAACTCAACAAGTACGTTCGGAGACACCTGTAGAGCACCTTTATAATCACCCAGTTACGTTGTGACGTTTGGTAGCACACAAAGTGTTCCTCCGGTAAACGGGAGTTGCATAATCTCATAGTCATAGGAACATGTATAAGTCATGAAGAAAGCAATAGCAACATACTAAACGATCAAGTGCTAAGCTAACGAAATGGGTCAAGTCAATCATATCATTCTCCTAATGATGTGATCCCGTTAATCAAATGACAACTCATGTCTATGGTTAGGAAACATAACCATCTTTAATTAACGAGCTAGTCAAGTAGAGGCATACTAGTGACACTCTGTTTGTCTATGTATTCACACATGTATTATGTTTCCGGTTAATACAATTCTAGCATGAATAATAATCATTTATCATGAAATAAGGAAATAAATAATAACTTTATTATTGCCTCTAGGGCATATTTCCTTCACAAGGGCTTCCCCTCCCAGAAGCTCTGCTCCTGGCGCACCGGCAGCGCCTTCCCCTCGCCGTAGTACACGCATCCATAAGTTCTACGACGGCGCATGCATCAATCCGGTCGAGCGTGCTTCCAAGCGCAAGGCTGCTGTTAGTCCATCTGATAGTGGAAACTGATTGGCGCGGCAGCTCTCCTCTGGGCACAAGAAGGCCAAGCCATAAGCTGCAGCATCCATCATCGAGCTGCCACTTCAGAGGACACCAAGGCCCCTAACCAAAGGCAAAGCCAAGCAGCTTGCACGATGCTGTGATCTCAACATCGATGCGGTGCTTGCGAATGTAGTGCTGTCCCCATCCGCGGTCTCAGGCGACGCTTCAAGATCCTCTGCGTCTCCAAGGTCTGCTCATGGCTAGGATGTCTTTCACTGATCAGGATGCCTGCCCGTCTGTTAGCTACATGTTTTGGTTTAGTCTGTATCAGGCTCATGTCGTCCGTGAGCCCACATGCATCTTAGTTGTGTCTATGACCACTATGTCGTTACTAGCATGTTTAGTTTCCGTTTGCTGCTCTGTTATGCATCATGCACCATGTTGTAGCCCTTCAGGCGACCGTATCAGCATCAATGTAAGCTCTGCGGAGCCAGTTATCTATTTAAGAACTAGTTTGCATTCAATTGCCTTACGCGCATGTGTCCCTTCTCTCCTCTCTGTGTATGGCTCAACACTATCATGACAATTTTGAACTGGAATGTTTGGGGTCTGGGTGACGCTGACAAATGCTCGTTAGTCAAAGATGCATTGCTATCTTGCCGTTCGAACATTGTATGCCTGCAGGAAACAAAATTGCAGATGTTGGGTGTTAGGAAAGCAAGCTCCTTTCTACCACCCATGCTCCGTTCATTCATATGTATGCCTGTCTCTGGCTCCTCTGGTGGCCTCCTTGTTGCATGGGATTCAAATGAGAATGATGCTGTTGAATTATACAAAGATCTCTTCTGCATCTCAGTACACTTTCGGTCGGTCGGTACCAATATCCGGTTTACCCTCACCACAGTTTATGCCCCTTGTGAGGATTTGGATAGGCTAGCTTTCTTCCAAACGCTTGATCAAGCTGCTGCCTTGGCTGAGGGCCCATGGATATTGTTGGGAGACTTTAATATGTACAGGTTTGCTCATGAAAAGTCCAGGGGCCGTACCAATTGGACTGTGATGGAAAATTTTAACAGTTGGATCCCTGGCAATGCTCTGGACGACATTGACATCTCCAACTGGCAGTTTACATGGTCAAATAAGAGGAGGGACCCAACCCTAGTTAAACTTGACAGAGTGTTGGTGAATGCTAATTGGAATCTTGGCTTTCTTAACACAAATGATTCAGCTTTCACTGCCATAACATCGGATCATAGTCCTATTGTGGTTGACTTCAACAGGGAAGTGGCCAGATCAAATCAGTTTAGATTCAAGAACCATTGGCTACACATACAAGAGGCTAGAGACTTAATCTCTGATGGGTTGTCTAGGGGCACTAGGCACTTCGCCTCATCATCTTCCTTACTAAGTTTTAAGTTAAGAAGGGCGCGAGCAAGTACCAGACAATGGGCAAGAAGGAGATCCAATCTACAATTAATTCTAGACAACTTCAAACATGTCATCTCGCATTTGGATGCGGTTGAGGAAAAAAGAAGCTTGACAGCCCTTGAGTTTTCACTGAGAAAGCATGCCACAGCAAAGGCACAACAAACAGTTATATGGCAAACCAGTGCCTGGCGACGGCGTGCTAAAACCAGAGATTGTGTCATGGGCGATGAAAATACCAGTTTTTCTCATGCCGCAGCAAATTTCCATCATAGAAAAACAAGATAAGGATGTTTTTGAAAGATGGGATTGAGTTTTATGACGACCAAGACAAGTTGTCCATTGCCACGGATTTCTTCACAAACATTTTCGGCACAACTTCTATTTCTCTCCCAACGATTGATGTTTCACAAGTTTATGAGCTAGCTAACCTGAGCATGTTAGAACAACCTTTCTCATGGGGAGAGATCATCTCTCTTATTGACAAGCTACCAAACAACAGAAGTCCGGGGCCTGATGGTCTCACAAATGAATTTTATAAGGCCCTTAAACACACAATGAAGGATGATTTTATGTGTTTTCTACAAGACTTCTATGATCATAAGGCTGATATTCGAGGAATTAACACCGCCAACATCGTGCTTCTGCCTAAGAAAGAAGCTCCAATAAATATCAAGGATTTCATACCAATATCACTGGTACATAGCATTCCAAGCCGATGACCAAGGCACTGGTTGTGCGCTTACAGAAAATGATCCCGATGCTGGTACACCCGTTACAATCCGGATTTCTGCCAGGAAGATGCATCGTGGAGAACTTTGTTCTAGCAGTTGAATTGGTACAGCAGGCGAAGAAGAGGAGAATGCCCATGATAGTGCTCAAGTTGGATTTCCAAAAAGGCTTTGACAGTGTCAGCTGGGATGCTCTGCTACAAATTCTATCAGCAAGGGGTTTTGGCCAGCGATGGATCAAGTGGATTCGCACACTCTTATGTTCCAGCTCTTCCAGGGTTATAATTAATGGTAAACTGTGCAGTAAGATTTTGTCAAAAAGTGGACTTCGCCAAGGTGACGCCCTATCCCCTTATCTTTTCATTATTGTGGCCGACTTGTTACAGAAACTCTGCATATCTGAGTTTGAAAACAGAAATCTTAAGCACCCCCTTGTTGTGGATGGACCTTTCCCGATATTGCAATACGCTAATGATACGCTTCTGTTAATCCAAGGAAATTATGAACAAGCCCGGATCATTAAAAGGATTTTACACGCTTTCTCCATTTTCACTGGACTACATATAAATTTCAGCAAGAGCACCTTCATCCCAATATGTATGGATGAAGCTACAAGTTTGAGAGTGGCTGAGATGTTCCAATGCACCATTTCATCATTGCCATGCACATACTTGGGTCTGCCTCTCTCCACTAAAAAGATATCACACGACCTATTGATGCCAGTTATTCATAAGGTTGACAAGAGGCTCTCTGGCTGGCTAGCCACCTTCCTGTCCAGGGACGGCCGACTCACCCTGTTCAACTCGGTTCTTGCTTCCATCCCAAACTACTTCATGGCATGCTTCATATGGCCTACTCAATCTCTTGAAAAGATTGAAAGTATCCTTAGAGGTTTTTTCTAGCAAGGAAAGAGTTCTGCATCTGGTGGTCACTGCTTGGTTGCATTGGACTTCATCACGCTGCCTCGAGAGTAGGGATCAGAAACCTTCGATGTCACAACATGTCGCTAATATTAAGCTAGCCTCCAAAATTCTGCAGTCAAACGAAGTCCCATGCTACAATTGGTTTGCAACGCAATATTGCCAGAATAAAACTTTCCTGGACTACCATAATCGGGACACTACCGTATGGAGGGGGATCAAATGCACTCTCAAAACCGTCATGGAGGCTACGGTCTGTGAGATTGGTAACAGATCCACTATCTCCTTCTAGTTTGATGCTTGGCTGGAATGTGGGAGACTTACGATCCTGGTGCTTTTCTCTTTTGCGAGACACAAATATTGCACGGTTGCATCACAATTCAGGGATGGGCAATGGGACCTCCATGTGCACCCGAACCTCTCCGCCACTGCAGCCAGGGAACGCGAGGCACTACTTATGTATCTTGCTGTTATCCAACCTCAACCGGACAAGGGAGATGAGCCTGTAATGGTAACCAGTTGTCCACTGCCTACTTCTACAGCTTGCTCTCTTTCACCGGTGTGGACTGTCAGGTGGCTCCTTATGTCTGGGATAAGATCATACCCAATAAACATCGGGTTTTTCTGTGGCCTGCTCTCTGTGGATGGCTGAACACACCAGTGATAACATGATGAAAAAGCATTGGACGACGCTTGTGCAGCACAATGGATGTGATCTATGTCCAGCCGTGGAACCAGCTGCCACATTATTCTTTGTTGTAGGCTTGCAGACGCAGTTTGGGAGAAATTAGGCTTATCTGACTCAGCACGGGGTTCATCCGATCTGCATGGCTTCCTTCTTTCGTAAACTGCAAGACACAAGTACGGCAAACTGTGGCACATCCTTTTTGCAGCCTGTGCGGTGGCACTTTGGAATGGCCGTAATGCCGAGGTTTTCGATAATGCCAGATGGTCATTAGCACAAACCTTCTCTGCAGTTGCAACTTCTCTTAGGTTGTGGTGTTTTAGAGCGCCAAGGGATGTTGATCGAGCCGTGTTAAGTGCTTGGGCTAACACAGTTGAATAAGCAGCCCTCTCTGACTCCCAACACCCCCACCCTTGTACTTGTTTTTCTCTTCTTCACGCTTGGTGATGGCCTGCTGCACAATCCGTGCAGCGTTAACATCACCTTCATGTAATTGACCATGGTCATTCGGGTCCTTACCCATTTTGAATGCATAAGGTAGGTCATGATCTATCTTTTCTTTAAAAAAAAATTGTTAGTCCCCTATTCACCCCCTCCCCCCTCTAGTCGACCATACCGATCCTTTCAGTAAGATCCCTCAGCAACATGGCCTACACACCAACATTGAAATGTCTCCAAGGATTTTTTTTTCCACTCGCCACATCTGAATGAATATGAATCCACCGGACTCCTAAAGGACAATTAGCAGAAATGAGCAAACCTCACAAGCCAACTGATTGAACCTCTCCGAGATAATTTCGACATGACGGAGCTCTATAGAGTTAGTTGGGGAAAGGAACCTTCTAAAGCAGCCAAAATAGATTCCGCACATGAGGAATCTCATCGTTGGATCGCATAGCAGCGCCACGGCCTATGATCATCCCCGGTGACATTCGCATCCCTTGCCATGTCGGCAGACATCATAGAGCCAAATCACATCTCGATGATCACCGGAGGGCATGTTGCATAGACCATTGACGACATCTCCCCCCCCCCTCCCTTGCCCACATGCTGACCTCCTGTGTCGATGTAGATCGACCTGGAATCAACCCGGATCTCTCCTCCGTCGTTGTCTCCATGCATATCCTCCTCACCAGCTTCTGCACGGTGTCGTGTCCCTCTCACGGGCCCTCATAGTCCTCGCCATCCGCAATTGGTGAAGCTCTATGATAACCTCTTCTTCTGACATCGGGCACCTTCCCCACTCCAGATCCATGGATCTCCTCACTCGAGGTTTGTGTCGACGGCTTGGGAAGCCGAGGACCGGGGCTAGGGTGAGGCGGGGGGTACGCTGAAGCTGGCTCTGTCGAAGTAGTAGGTGTGGTGGACAGCCGAGCAGCTATGGAAGAAGTGGTGACGGCGGTGTAGTGGTCTTAAGTTGCTGTGAGCTGGAACTTGGAAGTGGACCAGGGAGTGTAGTGGTCTTAAGTTTTAACCACACTGGAATTAAAGTTGCACCTTCCTGTTTGTTTAAATTACATTCCATACAAATCCAACTGATTTCATTCTAAATCATGTCTGACATGAATAGTTGTCATGTAAACTTGAAACTTTATGCAAGAAAGAATGCATGGAATGGATTTGCAAATATTTACCCACCTCTCACTTTCTTGCAATCATTGAACTCTCAACTATGAAGTGACGAGGAAAATAAAAATTAATTCACAGAAGATCAAACATGAATATGTTGTTAAGGAACCCCAAATACGGTTAACAAGGTCCTCTTATCATATCATATGCCACCTAATAATTTAATCATCGTAACACTATTTTAAAGAAGGTGCTAAGGATTCGAGCAAGCACATGATAAAGTATTAAAATCAAACATCATGAGTGTCATCTTCCGCCGGAGAGGTCAGATATGGTGCCAACGGTCATCGCCGTCGATGAGAATGGGCTTGACATGGAATGCAACTCCTTTCTTTCCTTAAGAGCTAACAAGTCGAAGCTCAAGGTTGCGCGTGTCATCTCTGGGAGTGGCAATTCTCCATCAAGATACTGCAAAACTTGCTGCATCGTGGGCCTTGCAGAGGGAGACGGGTGTGAGCAGAGCAGTCCAATCTTGAGAATTAGGCACACCTCATCGGAGTTGTACTCATGTTGCAGCCTTGGATCCGCTGCCTCGACGAGTGACTCTCTATGCAAGTGCTCGAGTACCCAGTCCGCCAACAAGATTTGGTTGCCTTGCTCGTCTTGCTTGATTGGCCGTCGTCCGCAAGCGACCTCGAGCATGAAAGTTCCGAAGGCGAAAGCGTCTGTCAGAGGGGTGGCTTTCCCCGATCTCACTAGCTCCGGTGCTAGGTACCCCGTGGTTCCAACCACACGTGTTGTTTGTGGGTTGGTGCCATGCTCATAGAGCTTTGCAAGCCCAAAATCGCCTAGCCGTCCATTCATTTTCTTGTCGAGGAGCACATTGCTTGTCTTGACGTCTCGATGGATGACGACTTTCTCCCACCTCTCGTGCAGGTAGTGCAAGCCACAAGCTACGCCTTTGATGGCATGCAACCTTTGAGCCCAGTCCAAGGTGAGGCCATCTCCATCTCCTTGGCCGTACAAATACTTGTCCAGGCTACCGTTTGGCATGTAATCGTACACCAAAATGAGCTCATCTTTCCGCCGGCAATAGCCAAGTAACTGCACGAGGTTACGGTGCTTGATGCGGCCAATACTTATTATCTCTGCGATGAACTCCTTCATTCCTTGCTTGGATCCATGGGACACCTTCTTCACGGCGATCTCTACTCCGGACGCCGGAAGCACCCCCTTGTACACCATGCCGAAGCCTCCTGCACCAAGCAGGTGCTTGTCCTTGAACCCGTTGGTGGCATGGAACAGATCTTTGTACGCGAACCGGTGCGGCCCGAACTCGACCTCCCAATCTTCCCGCACCTCGGTGTACCTCAGGCGCCTTCTCACAAGCAGAACCAAGGCGGCGCCGGCGACGAGGACGACCACCGCGCTTGCTATTGGCAGGGTTATCTCCAGAACCCTTGAGCGAGGCTTGGACCCCAGCTGCGGCAGCTTTGGCAGCTTGGCGGCGTCAATCGCCGGAGCAGGTCTGTCTATGCCCAGGCTCCAGCCGAGAACGTAGTGCCGGGAGTTCACCGGGCCTGTCGACGATGAGAAGCCGATGTACGACGGCTCCGATAGCACCGTCGACAGGTTGCGGATGGCGCTGACCAGCGGCTTGCTGGGTCTCGCCATCCCAAGGGGAGCCATGGTGACATCGATCTGGGTGGTCACCCTGTCGTAGTCCACCCACACTTGCATCGCGGCACGGCTGATGAGGCTTACATTCTGGAAGCCGCCGCCGTTACGGTCGTCGTAGTAGCCAGCCTCGTGGGACGCCACGGAGGCGAGGCCGTTGATGTCGATGCCGACGTGGTTGGCGCTGATGTCGCGGAACTCGATGTTCTGCACGGTGTCGAGCTCGACGGCGAACAGGTGGTTGGCCGCGCGGCCGTCGTTCTGGGCGTTGGTGACGCCGAGGTACTGGTCCGTGAGACCGGCCGACAGGCTCTTGACGCCGGGCGCGACGACGAGGGCCAGGCCGTGGGTGCTGAAGTCCGTGTAGCTGGAGACGATGCCGCAGACGAAGGCGACCGAGAAGGACCGCACCGTGCCGCCGCCGTCCGGGGACCCGCGGAGGCGCAGGGGGGGCGGGTGGAACGCGTGGCCCTTCTGGTGGGTGGTGGCGTTGGTCAGCTCCACGAGGCCGCTCGCCGTGATGGTGGCGGCGCCGTCGAGGGCGAGGCTCGAGCCGGTGAAGCCGGTGTAGACGAACTGCTCGCCGTCGGCAGCGACGGGTGGAGGTGGAAGGATGATGCCGGCGGAGAGGAAGGGGATCAGGAGGAAGAAGGACATGTGCACCATCACCATTCGTGGACTGAGCTGATGAAGTGACGAGGCACCTTTCTGAAGAGTTGTAGAATGCGTCTCCGCGAGGTTGTATGAAAGTCACATCGGACTGATTTCATTGGACGGTATTAATTACTGTACTTGACTCGTTTTAGTCCTCTCAAGCAAGGCTGCCTAGCTTAGAGCAAGTATAGTAGGGTGATAGCAGGGTGATGTAAGCAGGCTGTAAAAATTTAAATATTATATTCTTACTTAGTTGAAAGAGAGAGAAGAGGAGAGAGAAGAGAAGCGGGCTACAAACTAGTAGCCAGCTGCAGCATGTGCTCCAAGAAGCATTGTGAGAGAAGAAGATGGGCCATATAGTGATAAAGTAGTAAAATCTTATAGCCCACTATTATATGAGTTGGCTCTTAAATTGGCTATAGATGACATGGCTACTGCATATAGCCAACAGTTGGCTCTACTATTAACCATGCTCACGCATGCGGGCGCACCAGTGTGAACCGACAACCACCGGCCGGTGGGCGGCGGCTAGTCCGCGGGAAGACGGCGACGTGTTTGTTTGAACATGGATGAGAATGAAGGTGAACCACATGCAGGCCTGCTGCCCGCGGGAGAAAAATGCAGGAAACGACCAATGGAGTCAGCCAATCAGTCCAAGTCAACAAGGACGCAGCTACCATGACGACGCCAACTGCATGCGAACAGTGTACTGAGCCGTCCCTGTGTGTAATAAAAGTCCAGTCTTTCTTCGATCGGTCTGAAAGATGAGTACCGCCAACTCTTCTTATCTTAATAATTTCCAATATACAGTATGTTTTCTCAGGTACATTCCAATATACTTGCTGCTACGTGCCAGCCTTGCACAAGTGGCATGCTGTTGATTGATTAATTAACAATGCCGTCTGGAATAAGGTTGCCTAATGCCACACCAGCATGCTCACCTCAGGTCAGGCTCACAGTGACAACTGATGTTTTGGATCAAAGGAAAATTTAGTTTCGATGGTCCAAACAAGGGTGTCGCATCAGCTGGCAACTTGCCATGTTCTATGCAAAACAATGTGCAACGGCACTTAAGAAACCGTCAAAGGTTGATTTATTTCGGGTGCATTGATGTACATGTTTCACGCACGGGGTAGTTTTTACGGATTCAACGGAGTGTGACTAGGTGGCAGTTTCTGATTCGAGATTAGGAGTGAGACAGGACCCATCTGAAATTCAGGGGGAGAGATTAATTAGCGTTGAGTATCCCGTGTGATGGCCATAATCTTCTGTGCGTCTAGGATTATCATTATTTATTTATTTTATATAGTTTTGCTAGAGCACATCAAGCGAGAAGAGATTAAGCATGAAAATCGGAAATTAACTATTCCTCTCTATAAATGGATTTGTGTCTATCACAAAAGAAAAAGAATGAACTTATGTAAGGAAGAAAACTGATTCTCCCACTTCTTCTCATCGGGATTGTTATTGTCTCAGTCGACAAGTCTCGGTCGATGCTCTAATCATATGATCTTACGTTGAGATCCGTGTAAAAAAAAAAATTCTTGCTTACATGTTACTCCCTCCGTTAATCACTTACTTAGACTTGGTTAAATCTGAGTCGACTGAGACATAGACACACCCTCTTCTCATATACTCCCTCCGTCCTAAAATAAGTGACTCAACTTTGTACTAACTTTGTACTAAAGTTAGTATAATGTTAAGTCACTCATTTTGAGACGGAGGGAGTACTCATCATGCCAAGAAAAAAACAAATATATGTAGGGCACAATTTCCCCCTAAAAGAGCTTAAAATCTCCGGCATTAGCACCAGTGCGATGCACATGGCCATTCAGGCAAGACATATATATTGATGAGCAAATATACCATACAAAGAAACCAATGTTAACGCCATATCCTATCTCTCGTGCACAAGGCTAGTGAGGCTGTTAACGCTCTCCACCGACGAAGGATACGACATGATGTACGAATCGAACCCTTCATTCTGCATGAAAGCCAGCATTTGGAGGCTCAGGTGAGCCGGAACTAACTCTGGCACCGGCATATCACCATTCAGGTACTGCAGGACTTGCCGCATAGTAGGCCTTGCTTCAGGAAATGGGTGGGAGCATAACAACCCTACCTTTAGCACCACACACGCCTCATCCACATCATAGTCACCTTGGAGCTTTGTATCCACCGTCTCAACCAGTGACCCTCTGTTCCAGTGCTCCACCACCCAGTCTGCCAACATGAGCTGATCATCCTTCGGGCCTTGCATGATGGGCTTCTGCCCACAGGTGACCTCCAGGACGAATATGCCGAAGGCAAACACGTCGGTCAGGATAGTCGCCTTGCTGGTGCGGCCGATCTCCGGGGCTAGGTACCCTATGGTTCCAACAACATGCGAGGTCTCCGGGTCGGCACTGTGGTCGTACAGCATCGCGAGCCCGAAGTCGCCGAGCCGGCCATTCATGCCCCTGTCGAGCAACACGTTGCTGGCCTTGATGTCCCGATGGACGACAACTTTCTCCCACTCCTCGTGGAGGTAGATTAATCCCGATGCAATCCCTTTGATGATACCAAGCCTCTGAACCCAGTTCAGAGTACCATTGTGCTTGTCGGCCTCCTGAGGCTGAGAATACAGGTACTTGTCGAGGCTCCCGTTTGACATGTACTCGTACACGAGAAGCAGCTCACCTTGCCGGCGGCAGTAGCCGAGTAGCTGGACGAGGTTGGGATGCTGCATCCGCCCTATGCTCACGATCTCGGCGACGAACTCCTTCATGCCCTGCTTCGAGCTGTGCGACACCCTCTTCACGGCGATCTCGCATTTGGACGCTGGAAGAACTCCTCTGTACACCTTCCCGAATCCTCCTACTCCCAGCAGGTTCTTGTTCTTGAACCCTTCCGTGGCCCGGAACAGATCCTTGTAGGAGAAGCGGTGCGGCCCGAACTCCACCTCCCACTCCTCCCTCAGCTCACTGTACCTCAGCTGCCTTCTCCTGAGCAGAACAAGGGCTGTTCCGACAAAGAGGACCAACGCGGCGGTGGCTATTGGCAGGATGACCTCCATGGCCTTGGACCTCGGCTTTGGGAACTCACGGGGCAGCTTCGGCAGCTTGGCGATGTCGATGGCGGGCGCGGGGCCGTCCATGGCGAAGCTCCATCCGAGGATGTAGTGCCGCGAGCTAACCAGCCCCGTCGAGGACGAGAAGCCGATGTACGCCGTGTCTGGGATCACCGCCGAGAGGTCGTGCACCACCGAGAGCAGCGGCCTCGCCGGTCTGCGCATCCTGAGGGCAGCCAGGGTGACGTTGATCCTGCCGGTCCCGCCCTCGTAGTCCACCCACACCTGCATCGCCTCGTGGCTGATGAGCGTCAGGTTGTGGAACTCGCCGCCGCTGCCGTCGTCGTCGTCGTAGTAGCCGGCGTCGGTGGAGTTGGCCGAGACGAGGCTGTTGATGTCGATCCCGACGTGGTTGTCGCTGAGGTCCCTGAACTCGTTGTTCTGCATGGTGTCCAGCTCCACCGCGAAGACCCGGTTGGTGGCGTTGCCGTTGTTGCTGGTGTTGAGGAGGCCGAGGTACTGCGCCGCCATGGCGCCCGAGAAGTTCGCGGTCGGGGCGACGAAGAGCGCGATGCCGTTGGCGCTCACGTCGGGGTAGGCGGACAGGATGCCGAACACGAAGGAGGACGAGAAGGAGCGGCCGCGGAGGCGCAGCGGGGTCGGGTAGATGGCGTGGCCTTTCTGGCGGAGCGTGCCGTTGGTGAGCTCCAGGAGGCCGCTCCCCGTCACAGACGCCGCGCCGTCCAGGAGGAGGCTGCTGCCGGCGAAACCGGAGTAGACGAACTGGTGGCCGTCGTCGTCACCGGCGGCGCCGGCGGTGCGGGCTACAAGGTATACTATGAACCCCACGAGTAGGAGGCGTATGAGCACGAGCTTCTTGGCAGGCATGGTTGCCACTTCTTCACTTCGCGTTTCACGGTCTAGTGGTGCACTCAGCGAAGCAAAAGCTGTGACCTGTGGGCATTGGAGTGTGCTTTTCTGCTTCAGACTCTCACCGAGAGTTACACAAATCATCAAGCAACAGAAGAGAAAACTTAACCTTAGTCAAAGGGAGTCGCTTAGTCTAACTTTTACCATGTCCTTGCTGCTCATCAATATACTCGACAACAACATGTGAGACTGACTACACATCTCATGGGGCAGGAAGTTTCGCTGCCGTCTTTGACGGGCAATGCCCAAAGTCGATGAGTACAGAGCATGATGTTTTCTTTGGGTGTGAAACCATAGCAGTCCCGATCAGCTGGAAATGTTTTCATAGGTGTCATGCTCGCTCCGCGGTTCTGGATACATTTGCTCAAATACGGTGAAGGAGACCGCAAACTCGCCAGGTCACCCGTTTGCGCCGTGATTCGTACATTTTGTGTGCCCTCAAAATAAGTAACAAGACAGGTAATATTTATACGTTATGAATACGTGAAATAGTTCCGATATACATGTCGTTCCATGTGTACATTCGCTGTCTTATCTTTCTACCTGCCATCTTATCCGTGCAGATTAGCGGACTTTAAATCAACCGATGGAACATCATCTTTACCATCTGTTCTGCCTCAAGTACGTGGAAACGATTTGGATGTTACTGTATTTCATTCGTCACACGATTCTGAATCGGCAAGTGAGGAACATGCTTTTCTTTCCGAAGAAACTTCTTTCACAAATCCACAGATTCAAATTCACCAATTTGTTCCTTCTGATGCTTCACCGCCCATGTAATTGTCCAATTCTTTCGACCACACCGATCAATATACTAGGTGTTTCTGAAACTCTTTCTTCCATACTAATTGTTTATTTGTTCATTCAAGTTACGTCATATGAAACTTGTTACTTAACACTAGTGTATATAAGTCTATAGAAACGGTTTTTACCCCCTTTCGGTGACACACATTTAAACCGCCGCCTTGCATAGATAGGCGATAGGGGAGTCTATCCCACACGACCCAGATAAATCGTCGGTGATATCTCCTCTGGTCACACACGCGGAGCGAAAGCGCTCATGTGCGATCGGGGGAGCTCAAATCATGTGAGATTTTTGTGGCCGATCCGGCCGCACCGCTAACCCCACCAGCCGATGGTCATGACAGAGCCGGCCGCCCGCGGCCCACGCCGCCCTCAGCCCGCCTTGCTTGAGCGGCCAGATTGGCCCGTCCACTATATATAGCCGGCGACCCCGACCGCCTAGCAGGCACACCATCTCGACGCCTGACACGCAGCCACCACGTTGTCATCGCCAACGAGCTCCGGCACGCCGCCGCGCTGCTGCGGCCACCGCCAGCATTGCATCTAGGTCTGGACGCCTCGGCCCTCGCCAGAGGCCCCATGCCAGGAGATGAGACCACCCCGCCGTCGCCGTCGACTAGGCTTCGCCCCGCCACGCTCGCTGGCGGCGAAGAGGGATGAGAGAGGGGAGGGGGATCCCCAGCAGCGGCGGCTAGGTTTACGTCCCATGACGCGCGCGGGGGAGCTAGAGTTCCAACATATGTACATCTTTGTTCCTATATGGGAGGAGCTCCATTAAAACTCGCTGCATGGGAAGACTAATTTGGGCATGTGCCAAGATTAGAATTTTTTCTTCTTTCAAAAATCAATTTAATTTGAACCAAAATCATCACAACCGTGAACAAAATTTATAGAACAAGAAACAACGCATGGACAAAAATCTCACATGGAAAATAATAATACCATGAACAAAGCGGTGGTGAACCGAAGAAGGAAAGTAATATGAGCAAAAGTTACCATCTCAGGAGAAAAAATGAACAAAAATTGGTTGCCACGAACAAATTTTTTGTCTTGTATGAAAAAAAATGAAAACATCTAAAAACAGAGAGAAAAGAGAAAACGAAAAACTTCGGAGGAAAAAGTGGTCGACATCAGCAAAATCATCAACATGTGTCGTTATGAACACTAGTACAAAACAGGGCTTTCGTCACAGCCGGATCGGAGCATTAGTCCCGGTTGCATTATGAACCGGGACTAATGTGAGCATTAGTCCCGGTTCGAGCGGCTAGGGCGCTGGGCAGGCATTAGTCCCGGTTTGAGGCACGAACCGGGACTAAAGGGTGCGATGCCCTTTAGTCCCAGTTCGTGGCTCAAACCGGGACTAAAGGTTAGACCTTTAGTCCCGGTTAGACCTTTAGTCCCGGTTCGAGGGTTGATCAAATTTGTTTCAAACCCTAGATTGTGAATAATTTGAGTTTAAAAATAATTTTTAATTTAATTCTTTTTGCTCCTAGTCACATGTTAGATTCTTTTCACCCACATAGAATGTGCAAAAAAGTTGAGAGGGTTACGGCAAAAACTGGATGCACTTCGTGTACAAAATGGACAATCTCTTTCGAAGTATCAGGGTTTCGGACGAAAACTCATCTGTTACAATGGCATTTTATTTTTTTAAACTTATTTCAACTCCAGACTTTTTGTGCGTTCAGTATGCACCATTCGAAGCCATGTCATCAATTTTCAACCCTTTCTGACTTCATTTGCTATTTTTTATGCATTTACTATTTTTTTGAGCTAAATGACCCTGAAATTGAAAATCACTACAAATGAACTCTTAAAAGGTTGAAAGTTGGCATGGTATCATCATTTCACCCACATAGCATGTGCAAAAAAGTTGAGAGGGCTACGGCAAAAACTGGATGCACTTCGTGTACAAAATGGACAACCTCTTTCGACGTATCAGAATTTCGGACGAAAACTCATCTGTTACAAAGGCATTTCATTTTTTTAAACTTATTTTGTGCCATGAAAATGAGGAGGTCATTGAATTTTGTCTAGTTTCTATTTGTGCCATTAGTTTTCAAATTTGAATGATTTAAATATGAATTTGTTCAAATTTGCTTCAAACCCTAGATTATGAATAATTTAAGTTTAAAAATAGTTTTTAATTTAATTCTTTTTGCTCCTAGTCACATGTTAGATTGTTGTCACAGTAAGATTTATTTGGTTATTTTTAGAATAATTTATATTACGATTTTAATTAAAACAATATTGTTTTGCTTATATAGTTGTTTTAGTCCTTTAATTTGTTGTTTACAATTATTTTTAGTTAGTTCTTTATGTAGATTTTAACAGTGTAGTATGCTTCTGTTAGACAACAGTAGATAAATTTTTTAATTAATTATATAATTTTGGTAAAGTTTTGTATTAGTAGTTGTTTAGCCTTTAATATAGTTGATAGAATTAGTTTTGCTATATTAAAAGTAATTCTTTTTGCCACTTTAATAGAACGTGACTCTGGCTTGGTTAACCTTAGTTGTGACTCTGGCTGGGACGGTGCTAGCAGATGTAGTCGACGGTAGGATTGTATGGACATCATCCCGGACTAAAGAGGTTCAAACTCTACCCCCCCCCCCCCCTCACCCCCGAGTGTATCGCCATTTCAGTTTTGTAAAAAACAAAAGAAAATGATAAAAACTTCAAAAATTAAAATCCTTCGAGATGTAGTTATGTTACTACATCTACTAGTTAGAAAAATTAAAAAACTTAAATTTGGACATGTTTTGCAAAAAAGTGTTATGAAAAAGTAAAACGGCCATATCTTTCGCATACGATGTCGAAAAAAAATGCATAATATATCAAAAAAATCAGCACGAAAATCCGCATCCGATTTCGACTGCCATAGGCGGTTTTTTTGAATTTTGGTTAAATCTGGTCAAACTATGGTCAAACTACTTATTCAAGAAATATTAGTGTTACTAAATAATTATTTTAGTTTTTTTAAATTTTGGTCAAACTACTTATTCAAGAAATATTAGTGTTACTAAATAATTATTGTATTTTAGAATAATAGTTTCAAAATCAAACGGTGCTTAATGCTCATGTTCAACTCCTAAGGGTTAATAGAATTGACAGCTTAGTATTGTCAGGAGAACTACAAGTGCAGACTTGGAAACTAGTGGGAATAGAACTCGAAAGTTAAGCGTACTCAGCTGGAGTAGTGAGAGGATGGGTGACCGGCCAGGAAGTTAGACGATTTGGAATGAGTGCTGATTAGAGATTAGAGATTAAATTCTGAAGCAGTGAGGAGGGAGGGGTGTTTAGAGATTAAATTGTCAAATAATTCAAAGATTTAAAAATTAAAAAAAATCAATTTTTTTTTAAAAGTTCCGGTTGGTAACACCAACCGTATCAACACCAACCGGAACTAAAGGTCCTCCAGCCCCGCTCCAGCAGGCGGCCACGTGGAGTCCCTTTAGTCCCGGTTCGTTAAAGGTTAGAGGCTTTAGTCCCGACCCTTCTGTCCCGGTTTCAGAACCGGGACTAAAGGTCCTCTGGAACCGAGACAAAACAATGTCCCGGTTTCAGAACCGGGACTAAAGGTCCTCTGGAACCGAGACAAAAGCACTGTTTTCTACTAGTGGAAGAAAATCTGACTAATGTCAAATTCAAAATCAGTACAGGATAATAGACACTCGCTTGCTTTATTCAACATATATACGGTCCAACTCAACACATTGGCCGACGACAACCCTTCATCCGTGCCATCCCACAGACTTTGCATTGCGGCCAAAACAACTTTATCAACAGGAAAATAAACACAACTCGCCTCAACGTGAACAAGCACGCTTCTGGCCACTCATGAACGTGCACATGCAGCGCTCCTTATTTGCTATGGGAAATATACAACAATAACATAATGTCATAACATCGATCAGATGGAGATGCTGTTGGGGATGCCCTTGGCTGTGATCCCGGTGGCGCTCTCACCATCGATGTCAGATGTGTTGGGGTAGAGTAGCATGTAGGGGAATTTTGCTGGCCCATTCCGGTTCTTGAGTTGGCGATTCGCATTCATATTCATGATCCTCTTCTCGATGTCGATCAACTTCTGGCTGAAGTCCTCGAACGCCTTTTTCGCCTTGATATCTGATGTCCACTTTGGCTCATCGCGCTGCCCCAGGTACACTTCGTCGGAGGAGTGGTTGGACAGGACCTCGATCACGGACACTCCAATGATGCTTTGGAGCTGGCTCGTGATGGTGTGGATGAAGGCCAGGTCCGGGTCAGTCTCCACCTCCTTGTACTCCTTGGTGCCCGGCTCTGGCATCTGCCGCCGGCTCACCGTCGGACGGTTGGGGAGGTAGCCGGCGTACGAGTACTGGCCAAAGTTGACGGCCGCATGCAGCGCAGAGGCGATCCAGATGATGGTGGCGCATGACCTGACGAGCTCGTTCACGGTTGTCATCTTGGGCCACCAGGGCTGGTCTTTGATGTCGCCATGGCCGACCTCACGCACCTCCTTCCACCATGCCTGTAGCTCGACGTCGGACCGAAGCACGTCATCGCAGGGGTAGTAGATCCTGCAGTACTCGTCGACCCAAGTCTCGATGGCCGACCAGACGGCCAACCCATCCACCGCGTACGGGTAGTCCTTGATGTGCAGCGACACTCCGCACGGGCGAACTCCTCGTCCGTCCGCCACGCGAGCTTGTCCTCCTTGATGACATGCGGCATGGGCATCTTGAGGAGGAAGTCCCCGCCGGCCGGCATGATGCTCCTTAGCGGCGGGAACGATTTGAACAACTCGTCCAGGGCGGGGATGTCGGGGATCTTAAGCCCGCCTTCGTAGAGCTTGTACATGTCCTCGAAGTCGTCGAACTCGCGGGGTGAGACGCAGTCGAACTGCTGGCGGAGGAGGGGGAGGATGCCCGAAGAGATGGCCTTGATCAGGTAGGCCGTGAAGTCGGCTTTCTTGACGTGGGAAGTTCTCGTCGCGGGGGACATAGAACCGTTGGAGCACAGGCAAGACGTTCCTGCTCTCGCACGTGGGGTCGGTCACCATGGGCATCCTGCCGGTGCGGCCTCGGCGCGGGTATGGGTACAAGCTGTCGGGGCCGCCAAGGGTGGGGCGAGGGTTCTTGTGGTCTGGATCGCCAAGGTCGTTGTAGAGGTCGTAGCGGTACACGCGATCGTGCTCCTCATAGGCGCCGTTCTTCTGCCTAGGGTCATCCCCTCGCAGGATCCGGAGCTCGTCCTCCCGGAACGGCTGCAACAGCATCGGCATCTCGCTTGGCAGGTACGTCTGCATTGCATGTCATGCTTGTTCAGTTCACTTATTAATTGTTCATGGTCCGATGAGGAAGTCGGTGTTTATCCTCATTTTATTTTCAGAGAAACACTACAAATCTAACGTCAAATTTTTAGGCATAACAAATTTGATGTTTTTTTATAACAATTTATATTGATGCGATGATGACAAATTTAGTTTTCAAACATAACAATTTTCTGACAAAAAATGAATTGAGGCGGATTTGCCATGCTCGCCAACTAAACTTGTCATCCTCCCATAACATAATTTGCCATGAAAAACGCTCGATTTGGCATGTCAAAAAATCTAACATCCGATTTGTAGCGGAGTACTTTATTTTATATAAATGAGAAAGGTTAAAAGTTCATGAAACCGATACATGAATATGTCCAGCTAGAGCTAGGCGAGCACACTTACGTCGTTGGTGAAGAAGACTCGGTCGTAGTGGTACTTCTTGGTGTTGTAGACCCATGAGTTTGCGACGAAGACGATGGGGCCGGCGTGGCCGGGGACGTCGTCGATGGTGATGGTCTTGAGGAGAAACTGGGTGGCATGGTAGTTCCGAACGATGACGGCGCCGGGAATGCCTTGCTTCTTCACGTCCCAGTCGAAAGTGACATCGTAGGTGGTATCGCCGTGGTTGATCGGGGGTAAGTGGAGCACCCAGTGTTCAACCCGCTCCTCTTCGCCCAAGAGACCCCGGGTGCCACTCTCGTCATCTGCATCCATATATGCGATTGTTAGCTTGCTTAATCACTTTGCGGGGGTTAGTAGCTATACATAAATGAAGGAGGTGTGTATCAATTGATGCATAGATCAAGTTTTTTTCGTTGCATCCCTTGTGCGAATCGTTCGCTCTCACGCATCCTTCTAAGCAAACATTAGGGATGACACTTTCTATGTTTACACCATTGCAATTTTTATTTTTTGTTGTTGATGTAGCATGGCAATTTCCCTGCAGCCGGCATGGCAAATTCGAGCATTATTTTAGGCTGAAATTCTGCATGTTGCAATTATGACAAACCCCTGAAAACTTATGGGAATTACTCTGCCGTAGCATAAGCAATTTGCTGACATTCCTTTTATACAACATGGCAACTTTTACTTTGAAATATGGCAAATCCTTATACAACAGCATGGCCATTTTATCTGTTTTCCAAGACAATTCTCGAGCGTTCGATTGGAGTGTTCTTTTTAGCAAAGTAAAATGTTCATTCCTTCCTAACTGGTCGGGAACGACTGTTCGTTCGGGTCACCCCATGAGGGAACGTAAGATGTGTATTGACGTCTTTTTTCCCCACTATTTCGTGAAAGAAAAAAATATGTATTTGCCTCTTCTTAAATATAAGGGTGTTGCTAGATTTCAGTCGACTAAGATTTAACCATGTCTCTGTCAAGTGACCGAGCATACAAAAAGAAAGAAAAATTTAAAAGAAAATTTTGCATGGATCTTCACATAAAATCTCATGAATATAGCATCGACTACGACTTGATTAAGTCACAGTCGGAGATTTAGGAATCCCGTAAATATAAACACATAGGATATGGATGGATGCGCTTAGATGTTCCTTACTGGGGTCGGCGACGGTGGAGCTGATGAGCTGGCAGGTGACGCCTTTGGTGGTGACCTCGTCCCACGTGTCGTGGCTCACGGGTTGCTGCCAGTGGTTCAAGTCGAGGAGGTTCCTGCGCATGAGCACCACCTTCCCCTTGAGCTGCGGCGGCGTCATCCACCCGAACATCTTCCTCACGCTCTCACCAAATCTCACTCCGCTCCTTGGCCAGTTGATCGATCAACTAGCGCTCAGGCTGCTTGCTTTGGGACGAGGAAGCTCACGAGCTAATGCGTGCCCTTTTATAGGAACCGGAGGTCGGAGGACCGTGTGCCGGAGCTAGCTGAAGCTGTGCGTGTTGCACGCCTATGGCCGCCGTCGTTCTCTGCGTACCCCGGCCGGCCCGCGTCGTCTTCCTTCCCGGCGTCCGGTTCTCGCAGCGACGTGTGGCGCCGGCCGGCCTCCACCGATCGCGCGTTATCGCGTCGCTGCATGCAGACGATTCAGTCGATACCATGCAAATAACCCATGTGAATTTGCATGTGCGTATGTGTGTACACGGTAGACCTTATTAATTAAAGTGATCACAAGGCGACGGAGTTGAAGAAAATGCATCCACCGTACGTACACTGTTTATGGCACTCCTGCCAGTAGTTACTTGATTAATCTAGTGGTTATAGCTTCTACTGGAATGTCTGTGTCAGGGTCCCTGACATAAGGACCCCACTGGGCAGCGACCCAGCCATCACTCACGCTGCCCAGCGCCCAGCAAGACCGAAGAAACCCAACCCATGAGTTGCTGGGCCGGACTGGGTCCAGTGAGAGGCCCAGCTCGCTGCACTACTTCTACCAGCCTCGAACCACAGAAGGGGCATCCAATGGATCACGGCACGGCGGCGGCATCGGCTACTTTCCTCTTTCCTTCTTAGAACCCTAGCCACCACCCTGTAATCCGACTGTAATCGCTACCTATACTCGTTCCTGAGAGAAATTGCCACTGTTAATCGATTCCCCTAGTTCGTACCTATCATTTGGTATCAGAGACCACCCCACTTCCCTTCCGATTCGACCTGGCGCATCTGGTGGAGACGAGAAGGCTGCGTCAAGGCCGCGAGCTCCTGGAAACGATGGATCCAAGCATCAAGGCTTTCCTCGACAGGTTCGAGGCCAAGTTCGAGAGCGCGTTCGACAACAACACCAAGGCCCAGCAAGCTACTGCGGCGAAGATTGATGATCTCCTCACCTGGCGCCCCGACCTTGAACGACGCGTTGCGGACCTCAGCGATGCAGTGGCGGCGCTGCAATCGAGCCAACCGCAGCCCCACAAGGACGGTGCGGAGACTCAAGTACCCCAGGCGCAGCTCCAACAACCGCCAGCGACGTCCGGCGTCCACCTCGGGCCCGCGACGGGCGCGGCGACACAACCTCAAGGGCCCGCTGGCCACGGCGTCTTCAACTTACCACGGGGGCCGTCGGCGGCGTTATCCTTCCAGACACCGCCGCCGTCCCCGGCAAGCGGTCAGTCTGATTCCCTTCTGTCCCCTTCCATACTATCACCCTTCGCCCATGCCAGTCAAATGCTTGCTGGTCTGGGGCAAGCACATCCGTCGATCTCCTTTCCGCAATTCACGGGCGAAAACCCGAATTTGTGGAAGACATTGTGCGAACAATATTTCACCATGTTTGGGATTCATACTACCTTTTGGGTCCCGATGACCGCACTCAATTTTACTGGAGCTGCATCCGTTTGGTTGCAAATGATCCAGAAACGGCTCTCAGAATTTGACTGGGATTCTTTTACTTCCTTATTGTGCACCCGTTTCGGCCGGGATCGCCATCAGATGTTGATACGCTAATTTTACACTGTCCACCAAACTACTTCTGTAGCTGATTATATTGAGAAATTCGAGTTAATTATTAATCATTTGAGTTCTTACTCGGATTCCATCCATCCTTATTATTTTCTCACTCATTTTGTGGAGGGCTTGCGGAAGGATATTCGAGCGGTCGTGCTTGTTCAACGGCCGTCGGATTTGGATACAGCGTGCGCGCTCGCGCTGCTCCAAGAGGAGGTGGCCGATGCCACATTCGGCGTTCCACCCAAGCCACCAGAGGTCATGCCGCGTGCTGCTGTTCCTCTACCACTACCACCGCCTCCCCCGCGGCTAGTGGCATCAACGGGCGCTACTGATCGTCGTGGCACGGACGCCGCGCGGGCGGACTCCACGAAGCTGAAGACACTGCGAGACTACCGCCGCGCCCGCGGCCTCTGCTTCAAGTGTGGCGAGAGGTGGGGACACGACCATGTGTGCCCCACGTCCGTCCAGCTACACATCGTCGAAGAGCTGCTCGACCTTTTCGACCTCGACAGCGTCCTCGACACACCAGACCAACAAGCCCGAGATACAGTTATGGCCATCTCTCGTTCAGCTGTGTCCGGAGGAGTTTCGGGCCAGGCATTTCAGCTTCGCGCATGGATACAGGGAAGAGAAGTGCTCATGCTAGTTGACTCCGGCAGTACTACATCCTTCATCAACCAAAGTTTGGCAGATAAGATTGCTGGCACTCAACCATTACCACGACAATACCGTGTGCGAGTGGCTGATGGTGGCGAGTTAGTATGCTCTACCATGGTACCCAGCTGTCATTGGTTCTCTCAAGGCCATGAGTTCATTACAGACATGCGAGTGCTAACATTGGGAGTGTACGGTGCAATTCTTGGGATGGACTGGCTGGAAAACCATAGCCCAATGACTGTGGATTGGCGTGCCAAATATCTAGAGTTTGTTGGTCCTCACGGCACTGTCTCGTTGCGAGGCCATGATGCAGAATCTACCCAGTGCCACCTTATCAACAGTATTCAGTTGCTTGGTCTGTGCAGAAACAATGCGATTACCCACTATTTGCAATTGTATGTGGTTACTGATGACAGCGGGCAGAATCACAGCCCAACACCTGATTGTTTGCAGGAAGTTTTAGCAGAATTTGCAGATGTCTTTGGCGAGCCAGCTGGCCTACCACCAAGGCGATCTTGCGATCACCGTATACCCTTGATTCCTGGGGCTCAACCATTCAGTATCAGGCCCAACAGACACAAACCAGACCACAAAAATGAGATTGAGCGTCAGGTTGAAGAATTACTGAAGACAGGCATCATTCAGTTAAGCACGAGTCCCTTCTCCTCGCCTGTCATCTTGGTCAAGAAGAAGGACGGCACTTGGCGTCTTTGCATTGACTACCGATATTTGAATGCTCTGACTTGTATCGCGAAGTTCCCCATCCCGGTCATAGAGGAACTTTTGGATGAGCTGCAAGGCGCCCAATGGTTCTCTAAATTGGACCTACACGCCGGTTATCACCAGATTCGTTTGGCCGAAGGGGAAGAACACAAGACAGCGTTCCAAACTCACTCTGGACACTACGAGTTTAAAGTGCTGCCTTATGGAGCGGCAGGAGGGCCGGCTACCTTCAACGGAGCTATGCACACCACGCTGAAACCTGTGAATCGTCACTGTGTCTTGCTTTTCTTTGACGATATCCTCATTTTCAGCAAGACCCTCTCTGACCATAAAGACCATCTGCGCCAAGTGCTAGCTTTGTTGCGTCGCGACCAGTGGAAGGCGAAGATGAGTAAGTGTATTTTCGGCCAACAGCAAATCTCATATCTTGGTCATGTGGTGAGTTCTCGTGGAGTGGCAACCGACCCAGGGAAGATCAAAGTTGTGTCCTCATGGCCAACACCAACAGATGTCAAGAGTGTCCGTGGTTTTCTTGGGCTTGCGGGGTATTACAGGCGCTTTGTGCGCAATTTCGGAGTCATTGCTCGCCCCCTCTTCAATCTGCTCAAGAAAGGTTCCCCCTTCCATTGGACACCCGTTACTGAAACAGCATTCCAGACACTGAAAGAACACCTCATTTCTGCACCAGTCTTGGCATTGCCGAACTTTGCTCAGCCATTTATCGTTGAAACTGACGCCAGTGACAAAGGGGTGGGTGCGGTGCTCCAACAGGGTGGTCACCTGATCGCGTTCATGAGCAAGTCTTTATGCCCACGTTATCAGGGTCTCTCCACTTATGAGAAATAATATTTGGCCATCATTGTAGCGGTTGATCAATGGCGACCATACTTGCAACATGCTGAATTCTTCATCTTCACAGACCAAAAAAGTTTGGTACATCTGGAGCAGCAAAGATTGACAACTCCCTGGCAACAAAAAGCCTTTACCAAACTCTTGGGTTTGCGCTACATCATCAAGTACAAGAAAGGGGCAGAGAATTCAGCAGCCGACGCATTATCACGTCGCGAGCCGCCGGAGATGCTATCAGCAATTACATCATGTCAGCCAGCTTGGCTCGACGATCTATTAACCAGTTACAACAATAATCCCCAAGCACAACGTTTGCTGGAGCAGTTGGCTGTCCGGGAGGATCCTAAGAAGCGATTCAGTCTGCATCAAGGAATTATCAGATTTCGCGATCGTATATGGTTAGGAGGCTCAGCATCTCTGCAGCAGAGGATTATCTCAGCTTTCCATGATAGCCCGATGGGGGGTCACTCTGGATTCCCTATTACATACAAGCGCATCCGTCGGCTGTTTGCTTGGCCAAAGATGAAGATCCATATCAAGCCAAACCAGATCGTGCGGCGACCCCGGGATTGCTAGTTCCCTTACCAATTCCAAGCCACCCTTGGGATCTCATCACGATGGATTTTATCGACGGGTGTCAGGTCCCTGACATAAGGACCCCGCTGGGCAGCGACCCAGCCATCACTCACGCTGCCCAGCGGCCAGCAAGACCGAAGAAACCCAACCCACGAGTTGCTGGGCCGGACTGGGTCCAGTGAGAGGCCCAGCTCACTGCACTACTTCTACCAGCCTCGAACCACAGGAGGGGCATCCAGTGGATCACGGCACGGCGGCGGCATCGGCTACTTTCCTCTTTCCTTCTTAGAACCCTAGCCACCACCCTGTAATCCGACTGTAATCGCTACCTATACTCGTTCCTGAGAGAAATTGCCACTGTTAATCGATTCCCCTAGTTCATACCTATCAGTCTGAAAACGTAGGACCGGAGTTGAAGAAAATGCTTCAATGATTTTCCCGTACGCGCGCTCGTCCACCGTGCACTGTTTGAAGTACGTAGTCCTTACTTGGTTAATCTAATGGTTATAGTTGCTATTGGAAATCAAAAAAAAAAATACTCCTTTCATTTCAATTAGTATAAAGTTAAGACACTTATTTTGAACGAAGGGAGTAGTTTCTACTAGAATGTCTCAAAACGCAGGACCGGACGTACATACAGGAGATAAGGCTCAGGAACGATGGGAGGAGAAGGGAGAGGAACAGGACCATATATTGATACATGTACGTGCATGCTACTCGACGCTACTCGTCATCGCTGTTCGTCGTCGGATCCCTAGCTAGCTAGCTGACACTGTCGTCTCGTCTCTCGTGATACAGGCTCTGATCACGACTTGTACTACCGTCTTCGGAAAATAATATGAAGCCCTTTCTCAGCTCGAGCTGCTCCTGGTATGAATAGGAAACTAGCAAAAATGCCCGTGCGTTGGCACGGGAGAAAAAACGTTATATCTGTAGGGGAGGGGGTTATCACTTCTATATGGGTAAAGGTAAAGGATAGTCCTACCATTTTGAAATTGTCGGCATGAGTGCTAGAGCTATTATCCCAGACATTTTTATGCCCAGATAAATTTGTCCCTCAAATGGATGTATCTAGCACGGACAAGCTTTCTTGGACGGAGGGAGTAATAATGATATCACTTAATTGTACCACTAATATACTTATGTTACATCACCCAGAAAAATATTATGGTAAAAAGGAACGGATTGAAAAAAAATTGGTTCGCAATCATATATGCATGCAGGGGATCAATATTTTGCTTCAAAGTTCTATGAAGAGTTTGTGGATCATGCCTCACTACATTTAGAAGAAGAAAATCTTGTCATCTGTAGGTGGGCGCTAGCACTCTGCAGAAGTTATACCTTCGAGATTCATTCTCAAATAAAATTCAGAAGTGCAAAAACAGATCTAACAGTAGTCACAGTACAACTCCAGCCTCCTCGTTTGTTAACTTGCCGTTGTTCTGATGTAGATTTGGCACCAGCCTCTCTAGCAGAAGGAAAATCCATGTCAATAATAGACTCTGAAAACTCAAAGTACATAATAAATGAAATCCTTCTCAAGTGTGTTTGTGCTTCCACAAAAATGATAAAAAATTCTACTTAAATGAGTGTCAACAGGGATACTTATTGTAGATTACATGAGGAGCCAATAACTGTTTTTACCTAATAGAAAAAACATGTAGAGAATCTTGTGTCAATAAAATCAATCCTTGGTGATTCAGAAATGGACGATGAACTACACGTACATGGTGGACCCTAGACTACCAGTGTGACACTTGATGTTGGTTGTGTTGCCAAAGTTACAACAGAGTTGCTACTAAATTGGTACTCCACATAAACAAAGTCCATCATTGCTGCTAAACTGGTAATCCACACGAACAAAGTCAATCAGCCATGTACCGAATTTATCTCTGAATTGTAAGTACGCGAAGGACACAGAACCTACTACGAAAACATAAGTGCTGAGTCATCTAATTCATACTACTTAGTCTAAGGTGATAAGAGTAATGGTAAGTAGCCATTGCTGGGAGATGTGATTTATTGTTGCATACTACATTGTACATGAACATTTTACAAATGCTTATAATATATAAACATCAATTTATATATATCTACATGGGAGCATTTCAGAGAACACATGGTGAGCATGAGTGTCTCACAAACCTGCAGCTTCCTAGATTTCCATGTCTCATACATGGTGGTGGGCAGAAGCTGCAGCATGCTACTCCTTAGCTTGGGGGCCCTGGTCATGGACGACCCTGCTGGCCAGGGGGCAAGGGGCCAGCGGCCAGCAGCACCCACGTAAACCTGTAGCTTTGCATCAATGCGCCTCTCATGCCAACTACAACAGCAAATTTTACAGAGTTGGAAGCGGGTAGTGGAGGCTTACTCACATCAATCGGAAAAAAGGACAAAGGACGTCGGATCTTGATGATGGGTGGCTGGGACCGATGACGTGCCTGGACAACCTGAGGCAGCAGCACAGTAGCTCTGTCGTGCTGGCGTCTGGCCGTTGGTCCCTGGCACCACGGTAAGAAGGCAGGAAGGAGAGGGAGCTCCCAAAGGGCGACGGCGACCCGAGATCCCTCACGTCGGCAGAGCCGTCGACCTTCACGAACCAGAAGTGATGGAGAAGCAGCATAGTAGTACAGGTCAGTGCTTGAACGGATACTACTGAAATATGCCCCGGGAATCCAAAGAAAATAAGACATTACCAAACAACATATACGGGTTGGCAGCACATAGGGACATATTCAGGAAATCAACCATGTGCTTTTCCTAGAGCTAGTAAATTAGTGATGTTATTCTTCGTACCAAAATTCTGATCAGCAAAAGTATTGGGCCAGCTGAGAAAATGGAGACTGTTTAACAAATAGTAGCATTATACATGTAATCTAATAAACATATGTTGCTACAGCTTTGCTTCTCATAGCATCACCAGATTGGTGCATGCGCTTAGTTAGATAGTGACGGTGTTTGTCTGCCTTTCAATCAATATACGAAATATGCTTACGATTAGCATGAAGCGAAATACTCACATCAAAATCCCATTCACTATAGAGGTCAGGATCATCTACATTCCCCCATATGTATGCATAGGCGATCATTGTATCCCGTGAATCCTGCAAATCCGAAGTACTCAATCCTCTTTTCGTGGAACAGTCTAGTGAAGAATTGCTCTCTAAGTGCCAAACGAAAAGTGGTCTTTCATGATAGAACAAAACCAATTGATAGCAGTTCTATCTACGTGCCCCAAAACAGAAGGCTCAATCATGAAAAGGGGTGTCAGGATAACTGATTTGAACTAAACGTTCCACTGAATTTTGCAGTTCGGCCTAAATCCGGCTACCATGAGCTGAAGCAGAGACGTAGGCCGGCGAATGGACTTACGGTCAGTGAGATGCCAACAACTTCCCTCACATCAGTGATCCCCTTCCAAACCTGCAGCGTAGACACATGAACGGATTGTCACTTGTTCTGCACTTCAACCGTTCCATACTGACAGTACTCACCATTGTTCACATCTTAACTTGCAGTGGACAAACTAAGAAATTAACACCAAGTATACGGGATGTGTGTGCGTGGGATTGCACGCACCTTTTTGGGGACTTTGTTGCCGTCGACGGGGAGGATCGCCGGGTAGACGCGGCCCCTGATGTTGAGCCTCTAGCTGCGACAAAAGCAACGTGAGAATAGCGATAGGGGACGCAGAGGGAGAGGGAGAACACAGGACGAACACCGGGAGGAGTGGACGCTCACCTGGGAGAGAACCGCTGCGAAGGACATCCCCGGCGGCAGTGCGAGGTCCTGCACATCGTCACCGGCGCCCTTGTTGTCGCCTTCGCTGCCCTCTCCTCTCCGAGCGGATAACAGTACGCCGGCGCCACCGCAGGTGAATCCCCTTTCGTGGCCGGGAGCGCTAGGAGGTCGAGTCAGTCGAGGACGCGGAGGAGGAGGCCCTGTCGGCCTCCGGGGAGTCGCCGGCAACCTGGGCGGTCCCGTCCATCGAAAGGGGGCCCACTGGAGTTGAAGCCCCACCGCTGGACCTCCTCCCGCGCCTTGTAGATCGCCTCCATGTCGTCCCCGGAACAGGATCCGACCCCTACCTCTCCTCCTCGACCGGATCTGGCCGGAGATTGCCGCCGTCGCGCCCGGCGTCGTCTGCATCGCAGCCCCATCTCGCTCGGAACCGGCGAGGAACGCCGTCGCCATGTACTTGGAGTTGAAGCTCCGCCGCTGGACCTCCTCCTGCGCCTCCTAGATCGCCCCGGCCTTGCCTCCTTGACCGGATCCGGCCGGAGATCGCAGCCGCCGCGCCGGGCATCGTCTACATCGCGGCCAACCTTGACCTCCAGCTCGTCTCGCTCGCCAGCAACCGAATAACAAAACGCAGGGTCCTTTTTGTAAGAACGACGTGTATCATATATCCACTTAAAAAGGGACTGCGGGTTGAATACCAGAAACGACAGGGACTTTTTTGCAGAATCGCTAGCGACGACGGACGACCAGAAACCCAATTCTCTTTATTATTAGGTAAAGATTTCAAGAAAAAGAGAAAAAAAAATAAAAAATCTGATATTTTGGTAAACATTAAGAAATATTTAGAGTTCCTTGAAAAGCTTCATCATGAAATCACATTTGTGGAAATCGTGGCAAAATAATATAAAATAAAGGCTCCAAAATGTGTTCGAAAGTACCATTTTCAGAACAATGGTTTTGTTTTTTTCTGCCTTGACTTCCACAAATGTGATTTCAGATTTTGCAAGCATCCGAATTATTTCTTAATTAATGTTTGCCAAAAAAATCAGAATTTTTTAAATTTTTTTGTAAAAAAATCTGAATTCACTGTTTATCCAATAGCATATGAGCTCGCGAGTAGATACTCCGCGTCCCATACAAGAGGATTTCTTAGACCAAACACAAAAATTGAACTCAAAATCCAAGGGGGTTTCTTTTATAGCCAATATCATTCCATAGCAGCATATCCCATGGTAGACATTGGCTCCCCTGGCGGCGCCTAGGCTTTTAGACTCCTCTGGCGATCTTTCAGAGTTCCTACATATCACCATCATTCTCAATCCCTCTCTCCCCCAGATTTGTTCGGGCTCACCACATGGGCAAATGTCCTACCTTCCCAGCCTTGGCGATCTAGTTTCTGAGCGAGTTGGTGTCTCTCTCCGATTTAGATCTGTTTCGCTAGTGATGGTGAGCGAAGGCGAGTCGGGATCTAGTAGCCAGAGTAGAGTGTCGGGCGGTAGGAGAGAAGGGAAGGCCCCCATTTATGACCTCCTCAAACGCCCGGTACTGCATGAGGAAGATGACGATCTAAACTTCGACGAAGAATTCCCGGGCGTTGTTCTAGAAGCGGAGTTCATGGCGATGTGTTACGTGCACACCACGAGGCCGTACTCGAGGGAATCATTCTACACAACAATGAGGATGGCATGCAACCTCGCTCAAGATGTGAACTTTAAGCCGGTGGGCGAGAACATGTTCATGCTTACGATGAACTGTTTGGGCGACTAGAAGAGAGTTACCGAGCAGGGTCCGTGGATTTTTTGAGATAATGGGGTTTTCATTGAACCCTATGATGGCTTCACATATTTGGATGAGGTGGTACTTGATAAGATCTAAGTATGGATCCAGCTTCAAAACCTACCCCTGGATATAGGAAGAAGGAGGTCCTAGAAGCTTGGTGCAAGAGGGTGGGGAAGGTATCGTTCGTTAATTTAACTCCAAGAGGAGATGGGAAATCTGTCCGGGTGAGAGTGAGGCTGGACGTGTACAAACCATTTACCAGATTCTTATCAACACTAAGGATGGGGAAAAGGTGTTCTATCAAGTGTATTATGAAAAAAAAAGGTACCAACATTCTGCTAGTTGTGCGGCTTCTTGGGTCACACCCATCTTGAGCACGACAATGTCAAACATGAAGCGAAGAATATGGAATGGGGGGACTGGCTTATAGACCCGATGATCGTAATGCCCACCTATGATACGTCTCCAACGTATCTATAATTTTTGCTTGTTCCATGCTGTTATATTATCATTCTTGGATGTTTTACAATCATTTTATAGCAACTTTATATCATTTTTTGGACTAACCTATTGACATAGTGCCCAGTGCCAGTTGCTGTTTTTTGCTTGTTTTTTTACTTCGCAAAATATCGGTACCAAACGGAGTCCAAACGCAGCGAAACTTTTTGGAGAATTTTTCTAGACCAGAAGACACCTGTTGGGCCAAGAAAGTACCAGAGGGGGGCTCCGAGGGGAGCACAACCCACCTGTGCGCGCCTGGGGGCCTAAGTGCGCCATGGTGGGTTGTGCCCACCTCGGCCGCCTCCCGCACCGCCTCTTTGCTCTATAAATATCCCGAAAATCCAAAAACCCTAGGGGAGTCGACGAAACACAGTTCCAGCCGCCGCAAGTTCCAGAACCACCAGATCCAATCTAGACACCATCGCGGAGGGGTTCATCATCCTCATTGGTGCCTCTCCGATGATGCGTGAGTAGTTCATTGTAGACCTACGGATCCGTAGTTAGTAGCTAGATGGCTTCCTCTCTCTCTCTCTCTCTCTCTCTCTCTCTCTCTTGATTCTCAATACAACGGTCTCTTGGAGATCTATTTGATGTAACTCTTTTTGCGGTGTGTTTGTTGGGATCCGATGAACTTTGAGTTTATGATCAGATCTATTTATCCATGAAAGTTATTTGAGTTTCTTTGATCTCTTATATGCATGATTACTTATAGCCTCGTATTCCTTTTTCGAATCTTTGGTTTAGTTAGGCCAACTAGATCGATTATTCTTGCCATGGGAAGAGGTGCTTTGTGATGGGTTCGGTCATGCGGTGTTCTTTGCCAGTGACGGAAGGGGCAGCAAGACACGTATTGATCGTTGCAATTAAGGATAACAAGATGGGGTCTATTCCTACATGAATAGATCTTGTCTACATCATGTCATCGTTCTTATTGCATTACTCCGTTTCTCCATGAACTTAATACACTAGATGCATGCTGGATAGCGGTTGATGTGTGAAGTAATAGTAGTAGATGCAGGCAGGAGTCGGCCTAATAATCTTGGACGTGATGCCTATATAATGATCATTGCCTGGATATTATCATAATTATTTGAAGTTCTATCAATTGCCCAACAGTAATTTGTTTACCCGCCGTTGCTCTTTTTCTCAAGAGAAGCCACTAGTGAAATCTACGGCCCCTGGGTCTATTTTTTTATCATATTTGCTTTGAGATCTATTTTTGTTTGCTTTTGTTTTCAGATCTATTATTCTAAAAACCCAAAAATACCTTGCTGCACTTTTTATTTTTTATTTTATTTGTTTTATCACGAGATCTATTTATCCAAAATCATACAAATCAATCTATCTTTTACCCGAGAGGGATTGACAACCCCTCTTACGCGTCGGGTTGCAAGTATTTGTTCTTTGTGTGCAGGTACCATTTACATAGTGTTGCTTGGTTCTCCTACTGGTTCGATAACCTTGGTTTCATAACTGAGGGAAATACCTACCATAGCTGTGCTGCATCATCCCTTCCGCTTCGGGGAAATACTGACGCGGACACGAGCCATCAACCTACAGAGGCAATTCTACTCGAGGATGTCGCAGAGGCGGACGCGGTGGAGGAGATGGAAGGCCAGCTCAGTTTAATAGGGGGGTTTGAGCTACAATTATACTGACAAGAACCTTGTTGATACAGCCACCAGTCATGCAAAGGTTGATTATGATATGGATTACGATTTGAATATGGTTGGCCGAAAGAGGCTTACTTTCAAGACTCCAAGCACTGAGCCCACTATTCCTCCAGGAGCTACTCCTTCTTTGGTATGTATCGAGGGAAAAGAGCTCGGGGTTGCTGGTGGGGGAGGGTCCGGTGATCTAGCCACGAAAGATGTTGAGGACCGTGATTCTCCATCTTAGAATTTGAAGAGGACGAGGTTGGACAACGCCACTATGATGGATTCCAGTGACCATGTATCGGCGGGCTCCGAGAAGGAGCATTTTCGGTCGCAATGAAAATCATGAGTTGGAACTGTCGGAGGTAAGGTAAATTCTTGGCAGTTAGAGCGCTCCTGGAGCTGCAGGGGCAGCTAAACCAGATGTGGTTTTTCTGTCTGATACACATTTGAGTAAAAATAGGAGGAAATGAAAATGAAGCTTTCTTTAGTGACGGCAAGAGTGGTGGCCTGTTGCTCTTATGGCGGAGGAACTGAAGGTGACATCTAAGGAAGTACACTCTAATTACTTGGATATCCGTATTGACAAGAACAGTGGTGCGAGATAGTGCATTACTGGTCTTTATGGTGAACCGAGTGGTGACCGCAAACATTTAACTTGGGAGTATCTTCACTCTCTTCATAATATGATTGAGCTCCCTTGGATCATGGTGGGGGATTTCAATGAGATTCTTGTGGGTAGCGAGAAGGGGGGATCTTAGACTCCAGAGGTGTAAGCCTTTCGGGATGCTCTCGATGACTGCAACCTCTTTGATCTGGGTTTTGTAGGAGACATTTTCACTTGGGAGAGAAGGAGAATCAGAGAGATATTAGACCCGACAGTTTGTGATCAGAGATGGAGCAATTTGTTCTCGTTGGTGAGCGTCACGAATGAAGATTTCTCCAAATCGGACCATAGAGCAATCATCATTGACACAGAATATTTGGCAGACCAATGTGTTGCTCTCGATATGGGAAAAAAATTGGAAGCTTGTAGGTTGGTGGAGGAATCAGTTGATGATGTCGTTGGACAGGCTTGAGTGTGCCTCGGTTCGACTCAGGTACTCTGGCCCAACGTGTGAAGGAAGTCCATGCGGCCTTGCATGCATGGGACATAAATGTTCTAAAGGATCCGCAACGCCAATTACGTGATGGAACTCTACAAGGTTATGGCGGGACCTTGATCAAATGGCATGACTACAAAGCAGCAGGAGTTTCAAGTCTAGATTGAGCAGATTGATGAGAAAGAGGAAATTAAATATATATCTCCAGAGGGGTCGTGCATATGCTTTCTTCCAAAGCTTTGCTTCGATGAGACAGAAAATTAATTTCATTAAGAAACTGTGAGATGGGAATGGTAACTGAATAGAAGATCCGAAGGTTCTCAAAACTCATATACGTTCGTACTTCCAACACTTTCACCAGTGAGTCAATTGGCAGTAATAATGCTGTAATTGGGAAAGTTAATCCGTGTGTACTTAAGCTATGAATGAGGCTTTATGTTCCCCATACACTAGAGAGGAGGTTAGAAGGCCCTCTTTAGCACTGGAGATTTAAAGGCTCATGACTTGGATGGCTTGCACGCCATTTTCTTACGGATGAAGTTCTGTTGGCACTGAATTCAAGGCATATTCCAGCAGAGTGGAATGACACCATCATCGTATTGATCCCAAGGTGGACAACCCTAAGGAGGTAACCAAATTTCGCCCATTAGCTTGTGTAAATGGCGTTTACAAAGTTATCCTTAAAGTGTTGGCAAGGATACTCAAGATCATTCTCCCCGAGATTATATATTCGGACCAAAGTGCATTTGTCCTAGGGCGTCTCATTACGGATAATGTGCTTGCGGCGTACAAATCTTATCATACAATAAACAAGAGAAGGAGTGGGAGGAAAGACCTTTGTGCCATTAAGTTTGATATGCATAAGGCATATGATAAAGGTAGAGTTTGTTCAAAAAGATTATGATGGACTGGGCTTTGATCCAAGTTGGGTCAGATTGATCATGGCTTGTGTGACCTCTATTAGTTATCAAGTTCGGGTAAATGGTGATGAAACTGAAAATTTTAGCCCTACAAGGGGCTTGCGTCACAAAGATCCAATATCGTCATACTTGTTTTTGTTGTCTCTGTTAGCCAAGCAGGTATGGAGGATGTTGTGTGAACCAAAATCGCTTTGTTCCAGAAGGCGAGGTACTTCCCCTCAGGTGACCTTTTAAATGTAGAATTAAAAAGGTTCTTCGTACACATAACAGAGTATCCATGCGGGCATCCAGTGCTTTAAGAAATGTTATATTTGGAGAGTAGGTGATGTAAATAACATAAACATATGGAATTATTCATGGATCCCAAACAATCCATCTAAAAAGTGCTTACAACAAGGGGTAACATTTTCTTCATAACTGTATCAGAATTGATCAACCTAGATTCAAGGCAATGGGCCCTGGAGCTTGTGAGGAGTTTGTTCCTGCCAATTGACGCCACTAGAATTTTAAATACTAGATAATTTCCCGCGCGTTGCTGCAGGACTTGTAGATTGAAGAAAAATATGTACATAGTGAATGAATAGGAAAGCATGTTTGGACATTTGAGCCATTCAGTAACCAGGGGCGTACTAAAGTCTAGAGAAACCAAATTAGTTGAAAAAGCATGTTCCTGCTCGAGAAACAATGACATAAATTTTATCTGCAGAAGAAAAATTATCTATAAAAATAATAAACGTTCTAGGACTAAAGAGGCTAATGGCCATGGAAATGAATATAACAATATTTCTAGCCCTCGAGCATGGAACAAATAGAACAACAAATGCACAAACTTGAGAAAAAGCAGTTGAGTACGCAAGAACCTAATAAAGGCACATAAACTTAATCTTCATAAGGTAAGGTGAGATGAGTAATCGTATATTTGTATGGGCCACGAAGATGGATTCCAACCATTTCTTACTCGAAAAAAATATAGGCAAGAAATGAGATATCCCATTTCATTAGCTTTAACAGGGTAACCTCATCTTAATTCTGGTACTTCCTCTCTGGTCGTGGGAGTAGTGACACCGTTTGTGAATCATTGAGGCAGATTTATACCTACAGCACGCAAGGTCGAGTTATCCATGTAGGTGAAATTAAATTACTCTACTTACCTGAGGCAAGCAGAGCCCGAGAACGAAGAGAGCAGAGCAACTATTCTTCTCCACGACTGCAAGCCACACCGGTTGGTTTGTCGGGCACCACGTCGGAGCAAGGGAAGGAGGGGCTCTCCTTGGTGGAGCTGCGACAATGGCACGGGGTGGGTGTGGAGGGCAGTCCCGGCATGGCGAATCTGATGCGGACGGTCCGACAAAGGTGTTGTAGCAGCTGATGGCGCAGGCGGCGCTGAGCAGGACGGGCGCTGCGTCACCCGGGTACACTTGGAACGCGCAGGAGTGACAACGCGTGCAGACTGTGACGACCCCGGCTTAATCATGCACTAATCATACACGCAAATGCGCATGATCAAGCCTAAGGACTCACTTGAAGATATCACAACACAACTCTAAAACATAAATAAAGTCATACAAGCTTAATATTACAAGCCAGGGCCACGAAGGCTCGAATACATAGCTCGATGGCATACAAGCGTCAGCGGTAGCATCAGATATCTGGGTACAGATATATTACAGAGAGAGAGAGAGAGAGAGAGAGAGAGATAAGCCTTTAGAAGGCGGGGTAAAAATAAAAGCTACGATCGAAAGGCGTAGGCCTCCTGCCCTGGACCCTCCGATCCTACTCCTGGTCGTCAGTCGGCTCCTTGTAGTAGTAGTACTCGCCGGGCTGGTAGTAGTACTGGTCATCAACTGGGGCATCTGGCTCAGGGGCTCCGACGTCTGGTGGCATCAAATGGATATGGGGGGAAAAAGGAAAATAAAGCAAACGTGAGTACTCATCCGAAGTACTCAGCAAGCAAGGATCTACACTACATATGCAACATTTTCAAAAGGGGGCTGTATATGTGGACTGGGCTGCAAAAATGCCAGAATAGAGGGGAAGGCCTAGTCCTATCAAAGACTAGCATCTTCAACATCTTCAGCAGTCTTGCAGCATTAGAAGAGTGCAGATTACATAATGTAAATTAATAGTAATGTCATCAACCTCGGCCAGAGATTCTTCCTCAACTCCCTGCGAGAAAGCAAGCCCAGAGCCGTACTATCCAGTTCTCATCTCATGTTCTAGTTGTACCGATCGGGATACAACTCCGAGTGTCCGTTACCGTAGGACAGGCTATCGATAGATAAGTTCTTCCCTGCAAGGGTGCACCAAGTTACCCACCACGCTCGCTTAACTCCGGCCGGACACACTTTACTGGGTCATGCCCGCCCTCGGCCAAACGATACACCGCAACCCGACCGATACCTAACAGAGAGGTCAGCACGCCAGACTAACCTATGCCCCCAGGGGTCTTGGGCCATCGCCCCGGGAACTCCTGCACGTTACGGGGCCACCGAGAGCAGACCTAGCAACCCCTTAATACAAGTGCGGTTGCGTAACCAGTCCAACTCGCGCGTGCGCCGCTCAGTCGCTGATGTCTATTAAGCTCCGGCTGAAGTATACGACACAGAACGCCCATACTATGCCCACGTGATGGTTAGTGCTATCGGGCCAGAGGCCCCTCGGATCAAATATCCAAACCATTTAGTGGTTTAGGATCGCGCGGAAACGAGCAGAGACTCACGATCGATGCGACCCCGTCGCCCCGTCTCGAGGACTTGCGGCAAGGGCTAAGAATGCCCGGCCACGCCTCGTGTTATCTCGCGGGCACCATCCAGGTCAACCCGACTCCACATCACTTCGCATTAAGCTCGCTCGGGTACCCCTCAGGGCCGACCCGTCTTTAGTAACATGGTTCAGTACAAGTCATAATATCAATAGTAACTGTGTGTCTAACACCAAAGGGAATCCTGAGGAATCACCCTCGATGGAATCCCACCTGATGTTATAGTCAAGGTGAACGAAGGAGGAATCACCCTCGAGGTCCACACTTGAGGTGTTGCGCGACGATGTCGTTATCGGGGGTGGTGTAGGAGGAATCACCCTCGCTTACCACGACCGAGTAACTAACCTACAAGGTTATCATCAGAAGTGCTAACGAGGCATCACCCTCGGCACTCGACGGTAACCCAGCAGTGTCGGCAACTAAGGGGAAGTGATGTGCGGTGCCAGGGTCTGGTCTTCAATCCCGATGATCGGGTCTTCTGACATCCAGCGGGGCAGTCGGGATCAAGTGGGGTCTCTGTCGGGTCTCTACCCAGCCTATTCTAAGCAGTCTAGGATAACCAGTAAGGTAGCAAGGCAGGTAACAATAAACAGGCTATGCAGCAGATATAGGAAAACAGTAGCAGTAGCAGTTCTAATGCAAGCATAAGAGAGAAGAGAATAGGTGATATAGGCATGTTCAAAATGGGGGTGCTTGCCTGTTTGCTCTGGGGCAAGGGCAAGGTCGTCGGTGGTGTCGTCTGGGACGTAGTCGTACTCCGGAGCTGCGTCTGCCTCGGGAGCTACGTCAACGTCGGGGTCTACCGAGAGAGAAGAGGGGGAAGAAACAGGTAAACATAATGCAAACAGATGCAACACAGTGCGTGTGATGCTATGATGCAGTGCAGGGTTGCCTAAATATGCATCTAAGTCATTTTAGTTATTTTTTTAGAATCAATCTGGAATTTATTAACCGAGGTGGGTGCACTATTCATCTGTCGGATTCGGGTCCGGAGTTACGAGTTCTTCTACGTAGGGGGTTCCGACAAAGAAACGGACGGCACGATTAGACTCGTCTCGTTGTTCTGAGCAAGTTTCATGTTTTAACTTTTTCGATCTGAGCTACGGTTTAAAAGTTATGAATTTTTAAAGTTTATTTGAATTTCTGGAATTAATTTTATTTACAGAAAATGAATTATGACATCAGCATGATGACATGCTAACATCAGCAAGTCAACAGTGGCTGGTCAGGTCAAACCTGACATGTGGGTCCAGTGGGACCCACATGTCAGCCTCTGTTAGACTAACAGCGTATTATTTAAACTAACAGAGCTAATTAGGGGTGTGGGCCCCATATGTCAGTGAGTCATTTAGTTAACTAATTAGTTTCTATTTAATTAATTCATTATTTAGATTATTTAGCAGGAGGGGCCCACATGTCAGTGGCTGGCCCGCGCCCAGTCAGCATGTTGACCACGGTCAACAGGTCAACTGGGCCCCCTGGGACCCACTGGCAGTGGCCCAGGGGTGGACCCCACGCATGCCACATCGGTCGGCCGGCGTTTAGACGTCGGCGAGCTCGTTTTTGCGGCGGCGCGGCTCGGGCGAGCCTCGGGTTTTGGCCACAGGGCACCTCCGGGGCCGCGGTTTGGTGATTTCGAACCAGGGCTCGACGGCGGATCGAGTGGCGGTGGTTGCAGCGCCGGCGGTGGCCGGAAACGTCGCCGGCGACGAGCAAGGACGGCGGCGTGTTCGGGATCTCAGTGGAATCAACGGTGCGGCGCGCAAACGACCGAACGAAGCAGCTACGCGCGCTCTACGTGATGCGGCCGACCTAACGGACGCACGCCCGTGACCTTTTGGTCACCGGAGCCTCGTCGGCGATGAGGTTCGCGGCGTCGGGTTCGGGCTTGGGTGGATCCGTGCTCAGGGGCCATTTGGAGCGGCCAGGGGTGAATGGAGAGGAGCTGCTGCTCACCTAGCGGCCACGGAAGGCCATCGACAGCTTAGTAGCAGCAGACGTCGCCGGAGTTGGAGAAGATCGCCGGAGCCCGAGAGGAAGAAGACAAGGACGATGCGCTTGATGCAGGGGGTCCCAGCTCCTCCTGGTGGCACTGATCGACGCAGCGTTCGTCGGCGGAGTTGACAGGCACGGTGAGGCGGCGAGGCAGGGTCTGTGGCCGCGGTGAACGACGGAACGCGGCGACGGTGGCGGTCAACCACCGGATCTGAGAAGGGGAAGAGGGGCGGAGCGAGCGAGAGGAGAGGGGGAGAATGACGGAGAGCCAGGGAGGAGTGGAGGGGTCTCGGTCTTATCCTCGTCGGGCGCTGTAGCGTCGGTGGGCGTCGCCGTGTCGGCGCCGCGCCGGCGCACGCGCTCTCGGCTAGGGACGCGTCGACACGACGATGGAGAGAGAGAGGAGCGGCCTGGTGGGCTGGTGGGCTTGGTCTAAGTGCACTGTGCACTTAGGCCCAGTCCACAGTAGTTCTTCGCTATTTCTTTTCTGTTTTCAATTCTTTTCTGTTTTTGGAAATGGTTAGGCCACTATTGCACTTTTGTAAAATATGGAACTTGGTCCAAATATTACATTGCCATTTTAGCTCTCACCAAAAAGTGGTTTGGACAGATTTGGAATCCATTTGAATTTAGAATGACTTTAAATGGATTTAGATATTCTGTTTTGGTGTTGTTTCATCTTGGTTGAGTCATGCAGCTAACTCAAGTGGCATTGGATATAATTTTGTGAGTGCTTCTGGATTATTTGCCAATTAATGAACATTTTTCCAACAGGGTTTGATCAACTCCATATTTCACCTTGGAAATTGAATTGATTTTCAAAATGGAGTTGATTTACTTTGGTTAACCACTATGTTTAATCACTGCAAATGATATGACTTGGCATTATTAGCAGCTGATCATGGTGGCTATTACACAGGGGTGTTACACAGACAACACCGACACATCGGCGAGAGGGAGGCGGCCGCTGACCAGATGCAGCAGGTCCGATAGGAAGTCCGTGATACGTCTCCAATGTATCTATAATTTTTTATTGTTCCATGCTATTATATTATCTGTTTTGGATGTTTTATATGCATTAATATGCTATTTTATATTATTTTTGGGACTAACCTATTAACCTAGAGCCCAGTGCCAGTTTCTGTTTTTCCTTGTTTTTGAGCCTCGCAGAAAAGGAATACCAAACGGAGTCCAAACGGAATAAAACTTCAAGATGATTTTTCTTGGACCAGAAGACACCCAGGGGACTTGGAGTCCAAGTCAGAAGAGCCACGAGGCGGCGACAAGGGTGGAGGGCGCGCCCTAGGGAGGGCGCACCCCCTACCTTGTCGGCCCCTCGGGACTCTCCTGACCTAGATTTTCCTCCTATAAATTCACATATATTCCAGAACCACCAGAGGCATCCACAAAAACACTTTTCCATCGCTGCAACCTTCTGTTCCCGTGAGATCCCATCTTGGGGCCTTTTTCGGCATCCTGCCGGAGGGGGAATCGATCATGGAGGGCTTCTACATCAACTCTATTGCCCTTCCGATGAAGCGTGAGTAGTTTACCTCAGACCTACGGGTCCATAGCTAGTAGCTAGATGGCTTCTTCTCTCTCTTTGATTCTCAATACCACGTTCTCCTTGAAGTTCTTGGAGATCTATCCGATGTAATCTTCTTTTGCGGTGTGTTTGTCAAGATCCGATGAATTGTGGATTTATGATTAGCTTATCTATGAATATTATTTGAATCTTCTCTGAATTCTTTTATGCATGATTTAATATCTTTGTATTTCTCTTCGAATTATCAGTTTGGTTTGGCAACGAGATTGGTTTTTCTTGCAATGGGAGAGGTGCTTAGCTTTGGGTTCAACCTTGTGTGATTTCACCTAGTGACAAAGTAGGGGTAGCGAGACACGTATTGCATTGTTGCCATCGAGGATAAAAAGATGGGGTTTTCATCATATTGCTTGAGTTAATTCCTCTACATCATATCATCTTACTTAAGGCGTTACTCCGTTCTTTATGAACTTAATACTCTAGATGCATGTTGGATAGCAGTCGATGTGTGGAGTAATAGTAGTAGATGCGGGCAGGAGTCGGTCTACTTGACACGGACGTGATGCCTATATGCATAATCATTGCCTTGGATATCGTCATAACTTTGCGCTTTTCTATCAATTGCTCGATAGTAATATGTTCACCCACCATATTATTTGCCTTCATGAGAGAAGCCTCTAGTGAAACCTATGGCCCCCGGGTCTATTTTCCATCATATTACTTTTTGATCTACTATTTTGCAATCTTTTATTTTCAGATCTATATACCAAAAAACCCAAAAATATTTTATCTTTTATTTATCTATCTCTATCAGATCTCACCTTTGCAAGTGACCGTGAAGGGATTGACAACCCCTTTATCGCGTTGGGTGGAAGTGTTTGATTGTTTGTGCAGGTGTTGGTGATTTGCGCGTTCTTCTCCTACTGGATTGATACCTTGGTTCTTAACTGAGGGAAATACTTACCTCTACTGTGCTACATCACCCTTTCCTCTTCAAGGGAAAAATCAACGCATGCTTAAGAAGTAGCAGGAAGAATTTCTGGCGCCGTTGCCGGGGAGATCTACGCTAAGTCAAGACATACCAAGTATCCATCATAAAACTCTCATCTCTTGCATTACGTTATTTGCCATTTGCCTCTCGTTTTCCTCTCCCCCACTTCTAAAATGATTTTCGAAAAGATTTGCCTTTTTATTCGCCCTTCTTCTGTTCGTCTTTTTCGTTTGCTTTTTGTTTGCTCGTGTGTTAGATTGCTTGCTTTGTCACGATGGCTCAAGAGAATATCAAATTGTGTGACTTTTCCAATACTAATAATAATGATTTTATTAGTACTCCGATTGCTCCCGCCACTAGTGCGGAATCTTATGAAATTAATGCCGCTTTGCTGAATCTTGTTATGAAAGATCAATTTTCTGGCCTTCCTAGTGATGATGCCACATCCCATTTGAATAATTTCATTGAGTTGTGTGATATGCAAAAGAAAAAAGATGTGGATAATGATATTGTTAAATTGAAGCTATTTCCGTTCTCACTACGAGATCGTGCTAAAACTTGGTTTTCATCTTTGCCTAAAAATAGTATTGATTCATGGAACAAGTGTAAAGATGCTTTTATTTCCAAGTATTTTCCTCCCACTAAGATCATCTCCCTTAGGAACGATATTATGAATTTTAAGCAACTTGATCATGAACATGTTGCACAATCTTGGGAGAGGATGAAATTGATGATACGAAATTGCCCTACTCATGGTTTAAATCTTTGGATGATCATACAAAATTTTTATGCCGGATTAAATTTTGCTTCTAGAAATCTTTTAGATTCGGTCGCGGGAGGTACTTTTATGAAAATTACTGTAGGAGAAGCTACTAAACTCCTAGATAATATTATGGTTAATTATTCGCAATGGCATACCGAAAGATCTTCTACTAGTAAAAAAAGTGCATGCGATTGAAGAGATTAATGTTTTGAGTGGAAAGATGGATGAACTTATGAAATTATTTGCTAGCAAGAGTGCTCCTATTGATCCTAATTATATGCCTTTATCTACTTTGATTGAGAACAATAATGAATCTATGGATGTGAATTTTGTTGGTAGGAACAATTTTGGTAATAACGCGTATAGAGGTAATTTTAACCCTAGGCCGTTTCCTAGTAATTCCTCTAATAATTATGGTAATTCCTACAACAATTCTTATGGAAATTATAATAAGATGCCCTCTGATCTTGAGAACAATATTAAAGAATTTATTAGTTCGCAAAAGAATTTCAATGCTAGGGTTGAAGAAAAATTGCTTAAGATTGATGATTTGGCTAGGAACATGAATAGAATTTCTCTTGAGATTGATTCTTTGAAAATTAGATCTATTCCAACCAAGCATGATATTAATGAGTCTTTAAAAGCTATGAGAATTTCTATGGATGAATGTAAGGAAAGAACCGCTAGGGTTCGTGCTAAGCGAGATTGGTTTGTGAAAGCGTGATCCTCTAGTTTTTGTGAAAATAATGATGAAGATCTTAAAGTGATTGATGTGACTCCTATTGAATCTTTGTTTTCTAAAATAAATCTTAATAAATATGGGACTGAATATGAGTCAACTTTAGTTAGTAGGCGTCCCAATGATTCGGAGTTTATAGATCTTGATGCAAAAATTGATAAAAGTGGGATTGGAGAGGTCAAAACTTTAAGTAGCAATGAACCAACTCTTTTGGATTTCAAGGACTTTAATTATGATAATTGTTCTTTGATAGATTGTATTTCCTTGTTGCAATCCATGTTGAATTCTCCTCATGCTTATAATCAAAATAAAGCTTTTACTAAACATATTGTTGATGCTTTGATGAAACCTTTTGAAGAAAAGCTTGAATTGGAAGCTTCTATCCCTAGAAAACTTTATGATGAGTGGGAACCTACTATTAAGATTAAGATTAAAGATTATGAGTGCCATGATTTGTGTGATTTTGGGTGCTAGCGTTTCCACTATTCCAAAAACTTTATGTGATGTGTTAGGTTTCCGCGAATTGGATGATTGTTCTTTAAATTTGCATCTTGCGGATTCCACTATTAAGAAACCTATGGGAAGGATTAATGATGTTCTTATTGTTGCAAATAGGAATTATGTGCCTGTAGATTTCATTGTTCTTGATATAGATTGCAATCCTACATGTCCTATTATTCTTGGTAGACCTTTCCTTAGAACGATTGGTGCAATTGTTGATATGAAAGAAGGAAACATTAGATTTCAATTTCCGTTAAGGAAGGGCATGGAACACTTTCCTAGAAAGAAAATTAAGTTTCCATATGAATCTATTATGAGAGCTACTTATGGATTGCATACCAAAGATGACAATACCTAGATCTATGTGCTTTTATGCCTAGCTAAGGGTGTTAAACAATAGCGCTTGTTGGGAGGCAACCCAACTTTATTTTTGTGCTTTTTGTTTTGCTTCTGTTTTTTAATAAAATACACATTATTACCTCTGTAGTAATTTTGTTTTGGTGTTTTAATTAGTGTTTGTGCCAAGTAAGACCTTTGGGATGGCTTACGGTGATAGTTGATTTGATCTTGCTGAAAAACAGAAACTTTTGCATCCAGTCACAGAATTTTAATAATTCACTGGAGAATAGAAAAACCATGAATTTCTTACACAGGATTGATATACAAATTTCCTCTGTTGTCCAAATTTTTCAGATTTTTTGGAGTTACATAAGTATTAGAACAATTCAGATCTTCGTAGACTGTTCTGTTTTTGACAGATTCTGTTTTCTTTGTGTTGTTTGCTTATTTTGATGAATCTATGGGTAGTATCGGGGGGTATGAACCATGGAGAAGTTGGAATACAGTAGATATTACACCAATAAAAATAAAGAATGAGTTCACAACAGTACCAAAAGTGGTGATTTTATTTTCTTATACTAACGGATCTCACGAGTTTTTTGTTGAGTTTTGTGTTGTGAAGTTTTCAAGTTTTGGGTAAAGATTTGATGGACTATGGAATAAGGAGTGGCAAGAGCCTAAGCTTGGGGATGCCCAAGGCACCCCAAGGTAATATTCAAGGACAACCAAGAGCCTAAGCTTGGGGATGCCCCGGAAGGCATCCCCTCTTTCGTCTTCGTCTATTGGTAAATTTACTTAAGGCTATATTTTTATTCACCACATGATATGTGTTTTGCTTGGAGCGTCTTGTATGATATGAGTCTTTGCTTTTTAGTTTTCCACAATCATCCTTGCTGTACACACCTTTTGAGAGGGACACGCATGAATCGTGATTTATTAGAATACTCTATGTGCTTCACTTATATCTTTTGAGCTAGGCAAATTTGCTCTAGTGCTTCACTTATATCTTTTTAGAGCACGGCGGTGGTTTTATTTTATAGAAATTGTTGAACTCTCATGCTTCACTTATATTATTTTGAGAGTCTTTCTAAATAGCATGGTAATTTGCTTTGGTTACAAATTTAGTCCTAATATGATGGGCATCCAAGAGGGATATAAGAAAAACTTTCATATAAAGTGCATTGAATATTATGAGAAGTTTGATTCCTTATGATTGTTTTGAGATATAAAGATGGTGATATTAGAGTCATGCTAGTGAGTAATTGTGGATTGTAGAAATACTTGTGTTAAAGTTTGTGATTCCTATAGCATGCACGTATGGTGAACCGTTATGTGATGAAGTCGGAGCATGATTTATTTATTGATTGTCTTCCTTATGAGTGGCAGTCGGGGACGAGCGATGGTCTTTTCCTACCAACCTATCCCCCTAGGAGCATGCGCGTAGTACTTTGTTTCGATGAATAATAGATGTTTGCAATAAGTATGTGAGTTCTTTATGACTAATGTTGAGTCCATGGATTATACGCACTCTCACCCTTCCACCTTTGCTAGCCTCTCTAGTACCGCGCAACTTTCGCTGGTACCGTACACCCACCTTTTACCTTCCTCAAAACAGCCACCATACCTACCTATCATAGCATTTCCATAGCCATCCCGAGATATATTGCCATGCAACTTTTCACCATTCTATTTTATTATGACACGTTCCATCATTGTCATATTGCTTTGCATGATCGTAAGACAGCTAGCATGATGTTTACATGGCTTGTCCATTTTTTTGATATCATTTGCTACGCTAGATCATTGCACATCCCGGTACACCGCCGGAGGCATTCATATAGAGTCATATTTTGTTCTAAATATTGAGTTGTAATTTTTGAGTTGTAAGTAAATAAAAGTGTGATGATCTTCATTATTAGAGCATTGTCCCATGTGCGGAAAGGATGATGGAAGCTATGATTCCCTCACAAATTGGGATGAGTCTCCGGACTTTACAAAAAATTAAAGAGGCCAAAGAAGCCCACAAAAAAAATAAAAGAGGCCAAGAAGCCCACCAAAATAAAAAAAATGAGAGAAAAGAGATTAGGGGCAATGTTACTATCCTTTTTCCACACTTGTGCTTCAAAGTAGCACCATGATCTTCATGATAGAGAGTCTCCTATGTTATCACTTTCATATACTAGTGGGAATTTTTCATTATAGAACTTGGCTTGTATATTCCAATGATGGGCTTCCTCAAATTGCCCTAGATCTTCGTGAGCAAGCAAGTTGGATGCACACCCACTTAGTTTCTTTTTGAGCTTTCATAAACTTATAGCTCTAGTGCATCCGTTGCATGGCAATCCCTACTCATTCACATTGATATCTATTGATGGGCATCTCCATAGCCCGTTGATACGCCTAGTTGATGTGAGACTATCTGCTTCTTTTTGTCTTCTCCACAACCACCATATTCTATTCCACCTATAGTGCTATATCCATGGCTCACGCTCATGTATTGCGTGAAAGTTGAAAAGGTTTGAGAACATCAAAAGTATGAAACAATTGCTTGGCTTGTCATCGGGGTTGTGCATGATTTAATACTTTGTGTGATGAAGATGGAGCATAGCCAGACTATATGATTTTTTAGGGATAACTTTCTTTGGCCATGTTATTTTGAGAAGACATGATTGCTTTATTAGTATGCTTGAAGTATTATTGTTTTTATGTCAATATTAAACTTTTGTTTTGAATCTTATGGATCTGAACATTCATGCCACAATAAAGAAAATTACATGGATAAATATGTTAGGTAGCATTCCACATCAAAAATTCTGTTTTTATCATTTACCTACTCGAGGACGAGCATGAATTAAGCTTGGGGATGCTTGATACGTCTCCAACGTATCTATAATTTTTTATTGTTCCATGCTATTATATTATCTGTTTTGGATGTTTTATATGCATTAATATACTATTTTATATTATTTTTGGGACTAACCTATTAACCTAGAGCCCAGTGCCAGTTTCTATTTTTTCCTTGTTTTTGAGCCTCGCAGAAAAGGAATACCAAACGGAGTCCAAACGGAATAAAACTTCACGATGATTTTTCTTGGACCAGAAGACTCCCAGGGGACTTGGAGTCCAAGTCAGAAGATCCACGAGGCGGCGGCAAGGGTGGAGGGCGCGCCCTAGGGGGGCGCCCCCCTACCTTGTGGGCCCCTCGGGACTCTCCTGACCTAGATTTTCCTCCTATAAATTCACATATATTCCAGAACCACCAGAGGCATCCATGAAAACACTTTTCCATCGCCGCAACCTTCTGTTCCCGTGAGATCCCATCTTGGGGCCTTTTCCGGCATCCTGCCGGAAGGGGAATCGATCACGGAGGGCTTCTACATCAACTCTATTGCCCTTCCGATGAAGCGTGAGTAGTTTACCTCAGACCTACGGGTCCATAGCTAGTAGCTAGATGGCTTCTTCTTTCTCTTTGATTCTCAATACCACGTTCTCCTCGAAGTTCTTGGAGATCTATCTGATGTAATCTTCTTTTGCGGTGTGTTTGTTGAGATCCGATGAATTGTGGATTTATGATCAGCTTATCTATGAATATTATTTGAATCTTCTCTGAATTCTTTTATGCATGATTTAATATCTTTGTATTTCTCTTTGAATTATCGGTTTGGTTTGGCTAACTAGATTGGTTTTTCTTGCAATGGGAGAGGTGCTTAGCTTTGGGTTCAATCTTGCGTGATTTCACCCAGTGACAAAGTAGGGGTAGCGAGACACGTATTGCATTGTTGCCATCGAGGATAAAATGATGGGGTTTTCATCATATTGCTTGAGTTAATTCCTCTACATCATGTCATCTTACTTAAGGCGTTACTCCGTTCTTTATGAACTTAATACTCTAGATGCATGCTGGATAGCGGTCGATGTGTGGAGTAATAGTAGTAGATGCAGGCAGGAGTCGGTCTACTTGACACAGACATGATGCCTATATGCATAATCATTGCCTTGGATATCGTCATAACTTTGCGCTTTTCTATCAATTGCTCGACAGTAATTTGTTCACCCACCGTATTATTTGCCTTCATGAGAGAAGCCTCTAGTGAAACCTATGGCCCTGGGGTCTATTTTCCGTCACATTACTTTCTGATCTACTATTTTGCAATCTTTTATTTTCAGATCTATATACCAAGAAACCCCAAAATATTTTATCTTTTATTTATCTATCTCTATCAGATCTCACCTTTGCAAGTGACCGTGAAGGGATTGACAACCCCTTTATCGCGTTGGGTGCAAGTGTTTGATTGTTTGTGCAGGTGTTGGTGATTTGCGCGTTCTTCTTCTACTGGATTGATACCTTGGTTCTTAACTGAGGGAAATACTTACCTCTACTGTGCTGCATCACCCTTTCCTCTTCAAGGGAAAAACCAACGCAAGCTCAAGAAGTAGCAGTCCGCGCACTCGCTCCTTGTCTTCCTCCATGTCTGTCGTCTCACAGCTGATCTCCAATCCTGCAATAGAGCGATTGAGTGATGATGAAAAGTTGAGTGCAGCAATTGATCATATCGGGATTTTGTCGTGGGTACCTCGCATCCGGGCATGGAGGGTGTCGTCGTGGTCGTAAAAGGGCGCTTGAGGGGGGCCACCGGAGGTGGAGAAGAGAAGCCGATGCGAGGCACCATGAAGGCGTTGTTGTTTGCCGGTGACTCGCTGCGGGCGCTTGGTAGCGCAGTCGAGGCGAAACTGACGCGGGGCAACGACGAAGCACCACGGGTGCCGCCGACACGCTGCAGGCGTGCAGTAGCGCCGGGCAGGCGTGGCGTGATGGTGAGACATTGCTTGATGAGGTAGTGCGCACGGGAGCTCGATTCCGGTGGTAACGGGTTGATTAAGAATGAGGGTAAGACGATGCCTTTGTGCTTTTCGACTGCCTAGTCAGTTACAAAAGGAGTCTCCCTCCTTTGTAGTGAATTTGTCCATGATGCTTTGTAGTGGTTTACAGTTAAGAGGAGCTCACGCCTCACAGTAGGAGATTAAAGTTGAGGAAAAGACTGGAGAAGGAAGAGTCGCTTTGGTGGGAAGAGGAAAGAAAAGACGTTACAGATCTGGAGATTGGCTGGTCTTCGGTTTGTTTTGGACACAGGTAATGGAAGGAGAAATCATTTTTACACGTGGGATCTATTTGATGAGGTGGACAGCTTGCACCGATGTGGCACATCGCTAATGTGGACAGGGTGCATGGTGAGAGAATAGGGAGTAGTGGGGAGCAACTTCTTAAGAATGGTAGATTCCTTTTACAATGGGATACATGGATGATTTCATTGCTTTGGTTTATTCAAAGACTGGCATGTTAGATTCGCTTATTATACCGAGTGGGAGTACCAACATGGGAGAAAATTGGCCAGAACGAATGCTCCCTGTTTGGCGGAAGTTAATCCTCTATGGGCAGAACTATGGAACTTAAATATTCCGGCGAAGGTCTAGAGTTTTTGCTGGAGATTGCTTCATGGGACGCTTGAAGGAAATATGCCCTAGAGGCAATAATAAAGTTGTTCTTTTATATTTCCTTATCCATGATAAAGGTTTATTATTCATGCTAGAATTGTATTGATCGGAAACTTAAATACATGTGTGAATACATAAACAAATACCGTGTCCCTAGTAAGCCTCTACTACACTAGATCGTTGATCAAAGATGGTTAAGGTTTCCTAACCATAGACATGTGTTGTCATCTGATAACGGGATCACATCATTAGGAGAATGATGTGATGGACAAGACCCATCCGTGAGCTTAGCATATTGATCGTTCAGTTTATTGCTATTGCTTTCTTCATGTCAAATACATATTCCTTCGACTATTAGATTATGCAACTCCCGGATACCATAGGAATACCTTGTGTGCTATCAAACATCACAACGTAACTGGGTGATCATAAAGATGCTCTACAGGTATCTCCGAAGGTGTTTGTTGAGTTGGCATAGATCGAGATTAGGATTTGTCACTCTGAGTATTGGAGAGGTATCTCTAGGCCCTCTCGGTAATACACATAATAATCTTGCAAGCAAATGACTAAGGAGTTAGTTACGAGGTGATGTATTACGGAACGAGTAAAGAGACTTGCCGGTAACGAGATTGAACTAGGTATGAAGATACCGACGACCGAATCTCGGGCAAGTAACATACCGATGGACAAAGGGAATTACGTATGTTGTCATAACGGTTCGATCGATAAAGATCTTTGTAGAATATGTAGGAACCAATATGGGCATCCAGGTTCTGCTATTGGTTATTGACCGGAGAGGTGTCTCGGTCATGTCTACATAGTTCTCGAACCCGTAGGGTCCGCACGCTTAACGTTCGTTGACGATATAGTGTTATATGAGTTATATGATTTGGTGACCGAAAGTTGTTCGGAGTCCCGGATGAGAACACGGACATGATGAGGAGTCTCGGAATGGTTGAGAGGTAAATATTGATATATAGGACGATGATATTTGGACACCAGAAAGGTTTCGAGATATACCAGAGTGCCGGAAGGGGTTCCGGGAGGCCCCCGGGAGGTTTTTGGGCCTTATGGGCCAAAAGGGGAAGAGCACACCAGCCCACAAGGGGCTGGTGCGCCCCTCTACCCCCTGGCCACACACCAAAGGAGGGAGGGAAGGAAAGGGGAGGCGCCCTAAGGCAGCCAGCTCCCTTTCCTTCCCCCCCATGACCAAATATGGTAAGGGGGGGCGCGGCTGGGCAGGTGCCCTAGGGCAGCCGCCGGCCACTTGGGGCACCCTAGGGGTTGCCTCTCCTCCCCCCACCTATATATATATGAGGGAGGGGGCGCCACACATAGACACAACATTGTCTTAGCCGTGTGCGGCGCCCCCGTCATCGTTTACTCCCTCGGTCATATTTTCGTAGTGCTTAGGCGAAGCCCTGCGGAGATCGCATCACCATGACCGTCACCACACCATCGTGCTACCGGAACTAATCCACTACCTCGCCGTATTGCTGGATCAAGAAGGCGAAGGATGTCACCGAGCTGAACGTGTGCAGAACGCGGAGGTGTCGTGCGTTCGGTACTAGATCGGTTGGAGCGCGAAGAAAGTTCGACTACATCAACCGCGTTGTGAAACGCTTCCGCTTACGGTCTATGAGGGTACGTAGACACACTGTCCCCCTTCGTTGCTATGCATCTCCATGGATAGATCTTGCGTGTGCGTAGAATTTTTTTTTGTTTTCCATGCAACGTTTCCCAACAGTGGCATCCGAGCCAGGTCTATGCGTAGATGATATGCACGAGTAGAACACAAAGAGTTGTGGGCAGTGATAGTCATATTGCTTACCACCAACGTCTTATTTTGATTCAGCGGTATTGTGGGATGAAGCGGCCCGGACCAACCTTACATGTCCACGCACATGAGACTGGTTCCACCGACTGACATGCAACTTGTTTTGCATAAGAGGTGGCTGGCGGGTGTCTGTTTCTCCTACTTTAGTTGAATCGAATTTGACTACGGCCGGTCCTTGAAGAAGATTAAAATAGCAAACTTGATGAAACACCATTGTGGTTTTTGCGTAGGTAAGAACGGTTCTTGCTAGAAGCCCGTAGCAGCCACGTAAAACTTGCAACAACAAAGTAGAGGACGTCTAACTTGTTTTTGCAAGGCATGTTGTGATGTGATATGGTCAAGACATGATGTGATATACGTTATTGTATGATATGATCATGTTTTGTAAATTATCGACAACCGGTAGGAGCCTTTGGGTTGTCTCTTTATTATATGAAATGCAAGCGCCATGTAATTGCTTTACTTTATCGCTATGCGTTAGCAATAGTTGTAGAAGCAATAGTTGGCGAGACGACCCCGACGCAATGATGAAGATCAAGGTGTCAAGCCGGTGACGATGGAGATCATGATGATGCTTTGGAGATGGAGATCAAAAGCACAAGATGATGATGGCCATATCATGTCACATATTTTGATTGCATGTGATGTTTATACTTTATGCATCTTATTTTGCTTAGAATGATGGTAGCATTATAAGATGATCCCTTCACTAAATTTCAAGATAAAAGTGTTCTCCTCGAGTATGCACCGTTGCTAAAGTTCGTCGTTTCGAAGCACCACGTGATGATCGGGTGTGATAGACTCTACGTTCACATACAACGGGTGTAAGACAATTTTGCACATGCAGAATACTTGGGTTAAACTTGACGAGCCTAGCATGTACAGACATGGTCTCGGAACACTGGAGATCGAAAGGTCGAACGTGAGTCATATAGTAGATATGATCAACATAGAGATGTTCACCATTGATGACTACCCCATCTCACGTGATGATCGGACATGGGTTAGTTGATTTGGATCACGTATCACTTAGATGACTTGAGGGATGTCTATTTAAGTGGGAGTTCATTAGTAATTTGATTAATTGAACTTAATTTATCATGAACTTAGTCTTATAGTTTTGCATATCTATGTTGTAGATCAATGGCCCGAGTTACCGTTCCCCTGAATTTTAATACGCTCCTAGAGAAAACTAAGTTGAAAGATGATAGTAGCAATAATGCGAACTCGGTCCGTGATCTGAGGATTATCCTCATTGTTGCATAGAAGAATTATGTCCTTGATGCACCGCTAGGTGACAGACCTATTGCAGGAGCTGATGCAGATGTTATGAACGTTTGGCAAGCTCGATATGATAACTACTTGATAGTTTAGTGCGCCATGCTTTACAGCTTAGAATCGAGGCTCCAAAGACATTTTGAACGCCATGGAACATGTGTGATGTTCCAAGAGCTGAAATTGGTATTTCAGACTCATGCCCATGTCGAGAGGTATGAGACCTCTGACAAGTACTTTGCCTACAAGATGGAGGAGAATAGCTCAGCCAGTGAGCATGTGCTCAGAATGTCTGGGTACTACAATCACTTGAATCAAGTGGGAGTTAATCTTCCAGATAAGATAGTGATTGACAGAGTTCTCTAGTCACTATCACCAAGCTACTAGAACTTCGTGATGAACTATAAATATGCAAGGGATGACAAAAATGATTCCCGAGCTCTTCGCGATGCTGAAATCGGCGAAGGTAGAAATCAAGAAAGAGCATCAAGTGTTGATGGTTAACAAGACCACTAGTTTCAAGAAAAAGGGCAAGGGAAAGAAAGGGAACTTCAAGAAGAATGGCAAGCAAGTTGCCGCTCCCGGGAAGAAGCCCAAAGCTGGACCTAAGCCTTAAACTAAGTGCTTCTACTGCAAAGGGAATGGTCAGTGGAAGCGGAACTGCCCCAGATACTTGGCGGATAAGAAGGATGGCAAAATGAACAAAGGTATGTTTGATGTACATGTTATCGATGTGTACTTTACTAGTGTTCATAGCAACCCCTGGGTATTTGATACCGGTTCAGTTGCTAAGATTAGTAACTCAAAACAGGAGTTGCAGAATAAACAGAGACTAGTTAAGGGCGAGGTGACGATGTGTGTTGGAAGTGATTCCAAGGATGATACGATCACCATCGCACACTCCCTCTACCTTCGGGATTAGTGTTGAACCTAAATAAATGTTATTTGGTGTTTGAGTTGAGCATGAATATGACTGGATCATGTTTATTGCAATACAGTTATTCATTTAAGTCAGAGAATAATTGTTGTTCTGTTTACATGAATAAAACCTTCTATGGTCATACACCCAATATGAATGGTTTATTGAATCTCGATCATAGTGATACAAATATTCATAATATTGATGCCAAAAGATGCAAAGTTGATAATGATAGTGCAACATACTTGTGGCACTGCCGTTTAGGTCATATTGATGTAAAGCGCATGAAGAAACTCCATGCGGATGGACTTTTGGAATCACTTGATTATGAATCATTTGATACTTGCGAACCATGCCTCATGGGCAAGATGACTAAAACTCTGTTCTCCGGAACAATGGAGCAAGCTAATGACTTATTGGAAATAATACATACCGATTATGCGGTCCGATGAGTGTTGAGGTACGCGGCGGGTATCGTTATTTTCTGACCTTCACAGATGATTTGAGTAGGTATGGGTATATCTACTTGATGAAACACAAGTCTAAAACATTTGAAAAGTTCAAAGAATTTCAGAGTGAAGTGGAGAATCATCGTAACAATAAAATAAAGTTTCTATGATCTGATCGCGGAGGCGAATATTTGAGTTACGAGTTTGGCCTTCATTTAAAACAATGTGGAATTGTTTCACAACTCACGCCACCTGGAACACCACAGCGTAATGGTGTGTCCGAACGTCGTAACCGTACTTTATTAGATATGGTGCATTCTATGATGTCTATTACCAATTTACCACTATCGTTTTGGGGTTATGCATTAGAGACAGCCGCATTCACTTTAAATAGGGCATCGTCCTGTGGTTTGGCAAGAAACCTAAGCTGTTGTTTCTTAAAGTTAGGGGTTGCGACACTTATGTCAAAAGGCTTCAGCCTGATAAGCTCGAACCCAAATCAGAGAAGTGCGTCTTCATAGGATACCCTAAGGAAACAATTGGGTACACCTTCTATCACAGATCCGAAGACAAAATCTTTGTTGCTAAGAATGGATCCTTTCTAGAGAAGGAGTTTCTCTCGAAAGAAGTGAGTGGGAGGAAAGTAGAACTTGATGAGGTAATTGTACCTTCTCTTGAATTGGAAAGTAGTACATTAGAGAAAACTGTTCCCGTGATGCCTACACCAACTAGAGAGGAAGCTGATGATGATGATCATGAAACTTCAGATCAAGTTACTACTGAACTTTGTAGGTCGACCAGAGCACGATCCGCACCAGAGTGGTACGGTAATCCTGTTCTGGAAGTCATATTACTAGACTAAGGCGAACCTACGAACTATGAAGAAGTTATGATGAGCCCAGATTCCGACAGATGGCTTGAGGCCATGAAATCTGAGATATGATCCATGTATGAGAACAAAGTGTGGACTTTGGTGGACTTGCCCGATGATCGGCAAGCCATAGAGAATAAATGGATCTTCAAGAAGAAGACTGACACTGATGGAAATATTACTGTCTACAAAGCACGACTTGTCGCAAAAGGTTTTCGACAAGTTCAAGGGGTTGACTACGATGAGACTTTCTCACCCGTAGCGATGCTTAAGTCCGTCCGAATCATGTTAGCAATTGCCGCATTTTATGATTATGAAATCTGGCAAATGGATGTCAAAACTGCATTTCTTGATGGATATCTTAAAGAAGAGTTGTATATGATGCAACCAGAAGGTTTTGTCAATCCTAAAGGTGCTAACAAAGTGTGCAAGTTCCAGCGATCCATCTATGGACTGGTGCAAGCATCTCGGAGTTGGAATATAAGCTTTGATGAGGTGATTGTCGGTGTCAAAACCGGCAGATCTCGGGGTAGGGGTCCCAAGCTGTGGATTTAGGATCGATGGTAACAGGGACGATGAACACGGTGTTTTACCCAGGTTCGGGCCCTCTCTATGGAGGTAAAACCCTACGTCCTGCTCTTGTTTATATCAATGGAGTATTAAGTACAGAGTTGATCTACCTCGAGATCATACGTTGTGGTCTAAACCCTAGGGGTATGATGAATCAATATCATCATCATCCATCGACTAGCCTGGCCTCGGCTTATATAATATACCAGAGGCCTAGGATAACAAGAGTCCTAGTCGAATATGTCGGTGGAGAGGAGTCCTTGTCTTGATCACCAAGTCTTGTGGAATCTTCCTCGTATATGTCATCGGCTGTCCGAACTGGCCCATTAGTGAATCGCCATGGGGGTCCTCGGCCCGACCCACTAGTCAGGAGACGACGTGGTGAGTACCCCCTAGTCCAGGACACCGTCAGTAGCCCCCTGAACCGGTCTTCAAGTTGGGGACGCTCCTCGGTTCTTCCGAACTTTTTTTCATCTTCGGTCGTCGGCCTTGAAAACTGGTTCAACAAATCTTTCCATCTTCGATCTTGAGGATTGCTGAGCTAAATCCAAAGAGTTTACACGTCGGGCATCCGAGGAGCCCTTTAAGTCTTTGGCCTTTATCAATGCCTTGTTATTTTTACGCCACACCTCGGGTTTAAAGTGTTTCCTGTGCGGCAGTGCCCTCTTGCATCCGAAATCCAACGCCAGATTGCATTCCGAGGTATATCTTTTTGCAGCCGAGCACCAACGCCGGACTGTATCCGAGCTCCAACGCCGGACTATATCCGAGGAGTCATAGATCACCTTGGTTCAAAAAAGTTGAAGGAGTTCAGCCGAGCTTAATGCTGGAAATGCCCTTTATGGAGCCAACTACTTGTATCCGAGCTTTATGCTGGACTGCATCCGAGGTGGTGCACTATCTCGGGTATGGGCTGATTTTTTGTGGATATATTTTTCTTGATTGGTGCAATTTATTCTCTGCTGAGATATATAACCAGTAGCCCTCAAGGTGTGTGTCGGTCTAAAACCCGAGATGCACCTGAAGGAAAACATGAAACCGCTGATCCCATTAGCCCCTGAGACTCAGGTCGATTTGCGAAATCGGCCTGAGGATCAACTCCTAGCTCGGCAGTATACATAGGAATTGAAACGCGGTGTAATATATTGGAGGAAATAGTGACCGGTAGACGGGTCCTTGAGAAGTTGCCGTAATATATTAGCTTGATGCCGGATAGGTCCAGATGGTACCTATTGTTGTCCAAAGACGCGTTTGCCCATAGCTCGGTCAAGCCGAACACTGGGCATTATGAATTTTCTGCATTGAATAGGCAATGCAGTAGCCCCCGAGCCACTGGTCGGGTGGCAACACCAGATCAGGGGATCGATGTGCCCCTTTAATATTTGTAAATAATAAGCGCGAAGCCCAGTAGCACCCGAGCCTTAATGTGGGCTCGGGGTGGCTAAATTAAGGATCGATATCCATTTGACAGAAAATTTTGTTGTGTTTAACACGAACTTCTCGGAAAGAGAATAAAGATCTCTTAAAGGAGCTAGAGCTAACGAAAGCTGATCTCGCCAAGGTCGGCCTCAAGGGGCTTAATAGATAGGAAATCAATGCCAATAGGGAATTATGAGAGCATTATGTCAGCTGCTCGGTTGTCTCAGCGAGATTGTGCCCTTGACTCTTTGAAAGATTGGCTACAATTATTTGACTTTTGCTCGCAATTTATGTGTAATGATTCTATGTACCTAAGTACTTTACATCATTAAGGCTTGGATCCGCATTGTACAAAACTTTGTTGACCGACCATCGGCTTCAACCTCCTCAGCCAGTAGCCGAGGAGTGTTTGTCCCACTTTATAAAGCCTTTATGAGGGCAAAGATTTATGGCAAACGAGGCAATACGGCCATACGGTTTTATAAACAAAGGTATGCGGAGAGATATGTTATATTACTATGTAAGAAACATCTTCCAAAGAAAATAGTTCCGCTATCGGTTCCTTTCTTTGGGTTCTCATGCTGACCATGATCATGAAACCTCATCTCCGATCAATGTGGGAGGAAAATATTGAGGATTTAGTTAGGGGAGAGTTCCTGAACTCTGTGGTCCATGATGAACCAGAATTTTCACTTCCATCGTTGCCGACCAATTATATCCTTTAAGATGGCTAGCTTTCGGCTTCACCCAGTCTGAGGTACTAATCCGGATGACCCGGTAGTAACAATCACAGAGATGCTCCCTTTACCGCCTAGCCGAACAATCGGGAACGTAGGGGTAAGCACAGGAGCCAGGCAACCCAGCTTGGCCAAAATCTTAAGTCAAATTGATGCATATTTATGGCTTTATTACGATAATTATGGAAGGCAAATTCTCCATTGAGACTGTTTATAACCTGAAAGTGGCCCATCGTCGGCTTCCACCCCTTTGTAGATGCTACACAGGGTGTTTCCGTACTAACAATACAACCCTTAGCCGACGTCCCGGTGCCCGGAGGCGGTTGTGTTAGCGGAAATGAGGCAATCAGATATGCAGGCTTTATAACTTTCACTTAGTCATAGGAGTTTGAAGTTCGGGGCCAGTTACTAGCCCCCGGTTAGTGTTCGGCGTCAGCCGGGGTCAAACCAGTAACACTTCGGCCAATCTTATGAAAGGCCCATTGTTTAATACGGTCATCGGATCGCCGACCAGTTTACGCTCATTGTGACAGTCAGTTTTCGACTTTCTCCACTGAGGTACTTGACCAGTTAAACCGGAAGTACAATCGTAGTGGTTCTCCCTTTGCACTCCTAGCCAAACAAAGCGGAACGTAGGAGGCAAGCACAGGAGCCGGGCAACCCAACTATTGACTGAAGACACAATTCGAAACTTGTGCATATAAAGCAATATCCGAGAACGCTTTGCCGAGGACTCCTCGGAGTGCCTTGGCTTTTGGTGGGTTCGGCTCTACTCGCAGCCCCCCATTGATATTGCCGAAGCTTTAAATGTGTCCGGCGTTGTATTGTGAGACTTATGCTGGAAACACACAAATAGGTTAAAAGTGCCATAAGCATGGAAAACCAAAAAACTTTAGTAAAAAATTTACATCCGAACTAAAAACAAGTTTTTTGTGCCAATCTGAAATTGGTCTTAAAAAAATTTGTGCTTCTATCGTGCTTTAACATGACACATCCGATCTCTAAACTTCAAGTAGGTCAGCCTTCGGCTTCAACCTCCTTATCCCGAAGGCGGAGTGCTTCTCCAAGGCCAATTTAGCGAACTAAACTCAAGCGGTTTTTAGAGAGAAGACAGGCTATCTGGCTATTGACCACACACTCGGGTCGAAAAAGGAGTGGTAGAAAAAGACTTTGCAACGACTGAGAAGAAAAACACTCATTATAAAATGTCTCGTATAAATTTAAGACCCCCCAGTTAACCTATGACAGGAAGTGTTTTTAACAAACAACGCATGTGAGCATGGTCGAACCGAACACAAATTAAAAATGTAAAAACTTTGAGCATGAAAGCGACTTAGCTGGTTAATGTGTTCGGCGTTGATGATGTGGGCCGAGCTTGCGGCGGGTCGAGGTCCCAGCCCCCAAGCCGGTCGCGAGGTGCCCGAGCGAAGAGCTTGGCTCGATGAAGTGGCGATGCCGCACGATCGATGTGGCGAGCCGAAGCCCCTGGTCCAGCCGAGGTGACAAAAACCCTCATGACCGAGGTGACGAAGAGCTCGGCAGAAAAAAGAAGTGTTTAACAATCAATGTTTGAACGAACAACTTTTTTGTTTAACACAAATATAATGTTTGGTTGAACCGAACAAGAAATAAAATAAAATAAAAAATTTAAAGAAAAAAACTGAGAATAGAGGCGACTTAGCTGGTTAATGTGCTCGGTATTGTTAACGAGGTCCGAGCTCGTGGCGGGAAAAAGACGTAGTCCGCAGCCTAGCCAAGGTCCCAGCCCCCAAGCCCGAGGTAACCAAGCGAGGAGTTCGGCTTGATGAGGTGGTGATGCCGCACGGTCGATGTGGTGAGGCGAAGCCCCCGGTCCAGCTAACATGACAAAGCTGGTCGGCTGGTGACGCCGAAGTCACCGGAGTAGGTTGATGAAGAGATAGCGAAGCCCCCGGTCTAGCCGAGGTGACGGGGCAGGTCGATAGTATGACGTTTGTAGCCCCATGCCGGCTGAGGTGTCGAAGCAGGTCGGCGTGTTGGACATCGGCTTGGTCAGCCGGATTAGTATTTGGGATTTTTTCGGAATCGTCCTTCGGTACTATGGTGCGAGGGGTGAGTCCGGCCAGGGTTGACACCTAATGTTCGGACGCCGAAGTAGCGTCCAGGATTGAAGCTGGATACGGGATAAGAGAGGCGAGTCCGGCCGGAATTGACTCCCGATCTTCGGACGCAGAGGTCACATCCAGGCTTGAAGAAGCAATAGTGCGGCGATGCCGTCGCGGGCCGGATCTTGTGACGCGGTCGATGCCCGCTTGATGAAGTGACCATGCAGTGATGCCCGTGTGCCCGCTCCGTATAATTTGTGGGGCGACAATGTTTGTGATGATTTATCCTTCACGATGTCGAACTCTTGTTCGGCTTGCCAAGATAATGATCCGAAGAGGTTGAGTTCGGCTCGATGAAGCGACGACCCTTCTGGCGCAGGTCGGCAGCCGTGCAGCAACGTTGTCAGGCTGGTTTAATACCGGCGCAACGGTGAAGGTTACCTCCGAAAAGGAGCAAAATTTGTGAGCATGTGTTCGGAAACAAAACACTATACCCTAGAAAGAGATTCCTCCAAAAAGGTTGTCCAATATCCCGTTCATGAAGAAAGATGAACTCAGGTCGGATTCGTATTCGTGCAGAAAACAGATCAGAAAAATGATGCGCTCATTGGAGGTTTCCCGGAGTTTGAACGGTCGGATCGAGCTGAAATTTTGAGGGGCGGTACATATAGGAATTCCGCAGCCGACCAACGGTTGGATCTTCCAAAGGACGTCCGAGCTAGAAGCTGGACACCACGCTCTAAACTCGTCCGGATTCTCGTCCAGATTCGACAGGGCTCCGGTATATCGGAGATCGACGGAGATCGCTCCATCGGAACGCGACGAAATTTTACGGGGTTGTTATAGACTCAATTCCGCACAATTCCACCAAAGGAATCATCAAAGCGATGCTCGAGGAGGCGGTGGCCGCGGATACAAGTTCGCTCTCTGGAAAGACAGCACGGTCGCCCGAAGGCAATGTTAACGTTGAGCCCCCAAGCTCCATGGGTGATTCCTCCATGATCATAATAGAGATCGAAGTTGATGTTGATGAAGGCCCTCATCTGAACATGACGATCGAAGGCAGAGGACAGTCCTCGGTCGAGCCAAGGTAACCAGTAGAGCCGGAGACGAAGATGCCGACGTCGCAGTTGATCTGCAGGCGAGCCATTGATCATTTGCCGACCACACAGCGGAACTTTCAATGAAAGCACCATTGTCGGTGTCAAAACTGGCAGATCTCGGGGTAGGAGGTCCCAAGCTGTGGATTTAGGATCGATGGTAACAGGGACGATGAACACGGTATTTTACCCAGGTTCGGGCCCTCTCTATGGAGGTAAAACCCTACGTCCTGCTCTTGTTTATATCAATGGAGTATTAAGTACAGAGTTGATCTACCTCGAGATCATACGTTGTGGTCTAAACCCTAGGGGTATGATGGATCAATATCATCATCATCCATCGACTAGCCTGGCCTCGGCTTATATAATATACCAGAGGCCTAGGATAACAAGAGTCCTAGTCGAATATGTCGGTGGAGAGGAGTCCTTGTCTTGATCACCAAGTCTTGTGGAATCTTCCTCGTATATGTCATCGGCTGTCCGAACTGGCCCATTAGTGAATCGCCATGGGGGTCCTCGGCCCGACCCACTGGTCAGGAGACGACGTGGTGAGTACCCCCTAGTCCAGGACACCGTCAGTAGCCCCCTGAACCGGTCTTCAAGTTGGGGACGCTCCTCGGTTCTTCCGAACTTTTTTTTCATCTTCGGTCGTCGGCCTTGAAAACTGGTTCAACAAATCTTTCCATCTTCGATCTTGAGGATTGCTGAGCTAAATCCAAAGAGTTTACACGTCGGGCATCCGAGGAGCCCTTTAAGTCTTTGGCCTTTATCAATGCCTTGTTATTTTTACGCCACACCTCGGGTTTAAAGTGTTTCCTGTGCGGCAGTGCCCTCTTGCATCCGAAATCCAACGCCAGATTGCATTCCGAGGTATATCTTTTTGCAGCCGAGCACCAACGCCGGACTGCTTCCGAGCTCCAACACCGGACTGTATCCGAGCTCCAACGCCGGACTGTATCCGAGGAGTCATAGATCACCTTGGTTCAAAAAAGTTGAAGGAGTTCAGCCGAGCTTAATGCTGGAAATGCCCTTTATGGAGCCAACTACTTGTATCCGAGCTTTATGCTGGACTGCATCCGAGGTGAGTGGATGACATGTTGTTGATTGGAAATGATATAGAATTTCTGGATAGCATAAAAGGATACTTGAATAAGAATTTTTCAAATGAAAGACCTCGGTGAAGCTGCTTATATATTGGGCATCAAGATCTATAGGGATAGATCAAGACGTTTGATAGGACTTTCACAAAGGACATACCTTGACAAAAGTTTTGAAGAAGTTCAAAATGGATCAGTCAAAGAAAGAGTTCTAGCCTGTATTGTAAGGTGTGAAGTTGAGTAAGACTCAAAGCCCGACCACGGTAGAAGATAGAGAGAGAATGAAAGTCATTCCCTATGCCTCAGCCATAGGTTCTATAAAGTATGCCATGCTGTGTACCAGACCTATTGTGTACCTTGCCATGAGTTTGGCAAGGGGATACAATAGTGATCCAGGAGTAGATCACTGGACAGCGGTCAAAATTATCCTTGGAGAACTAAGGAAATATTTTCTCGGTTATGGAGGTGATAAAGAGTTCATCGTAAAGAGTTACGTCGATGCAAGTTTTAACACCGATTCCGATGACTCTGAGTCTTAATCTGGATACATATTGAAAGTGGGAGCAATTAGCTAGAGTAGCTCCATGCAGAGCATTATAGACATAGAAATTTGCAAAATACATACGGATCTGAATGTGACAGACCCGTTGACTAAACTTCTCTCACAAGCAAAACATGATCATACCTTAGTACTCTTTGGGTATTAATCATAGGGCAATGTGAACTAGATTATTGACTCTAGTAAACTCTTTGGGTGTTGGTCACATGGCGATGTGAACTATGGGTGTTAATCACATGGTGATGTGAACTAGATTATTGACTCTAGTGCAAGTGGGAGCCTGAAGGAAATATGCCCTAGAGGCAATAATAAATTTGTTATTTTATATTTCCTTATCCATGATAAAGGTTTATTATTCATGCTAGAATTATATTGATCGGAAACTTAAATACATGTGTGAATACATAAACAAATACCGTGTCCCTAATAAGCCTCTACTAGACTAGCTCGTTGATCAAAGATGGTTAAGGTTTCCTAACCATAGACATGTGTTGTCATTTGATAACGGGATCACATCATTAGGAGAATGATGTGATGGACAAGACCCATCCGTTAGCTTAGCATATTGATCATTCAGTTTATTGCTATTGCTTTGTTCATGTCAAATACATATTTCTTCGACTATGAGATTATGCAATTCCCGGATACCGAAGGAATACCTTGTGTGCTATCAAATGTCACAACGTAACTGGGTGACCATAAAGATGCTCTACAGGTATCTCCGAAGGTGTTTGTTGAGTTGGCATAGATCGAGATTAGGATTTGTCACTCCGAGTATCGGAGAGGTATCTCTGGGCCCTCTCGGTAATACACATCATAAGCTTGCAAGCAAATGAGTAAGGAGTTAGTTATGAGGTGATGTATTACGGAACGAGTAAAGAGACTTGCCAGTAATGAGATTGAACTAGGTATGAAGATACCGACAATCGAATATCGGGCAAGTAACATACCGATGGACAAAGGGAATTACGTATGTTCTCATAACAGTTCGAACGATAAAGATCTTCTTAGAATATGTAGGAACCAATATGGGCATCCAGGTTCCGCTATTGGTTATTGACCGGAGAGGTGTCTCGGTCATGTCTACATAGTTCTCGAACCCGTAGGGTCCGCACGCTTAACGTTCGTTGACAATATAGTGTTATATGAGTTATATGATTTGGTGACCGAATGTTGTTCGGAGTCCCAGATGAGATCACGGACATGATAAGGAGTCTTGAAATGTTCGAGAGGTAAAAATTCATATATAGGACAATGATATTTGGACACCGGAAAGGTTTTGGGATATACCGGAGTGCCGGAAGGGGTTCCGGGAGGCCCCCGGGAGGTTTTTGGGCCTTATGGGCCAAAAGGGGAAGAGCACACCAGCCCACAAGGGGCTGGTGCACCCCTCTACTCCTGGCCACGCACCAAAGGAGGGACGGAAGGAAAGGGGAGGCGCCCTAAGGTAGCCAGCTCCCTTTCCTTCCCCCCCATGACCAAATATGGTAAGGGGGGCGCGCGGCTAGGCAGGCGCCTGATGACCCACAAGTATAGGGGATCTATCGTAGTCCTTTCGATAAGTAAGAGTGTCGAACCCAACGAGGAGCAGAAGGAAATGACAAGTGGTTTTCAGCAAGGTATTCTCTGCAAGCACTGAAATTATCGGTAACCGATAGTTGTGTGATAAGATAATTCGTAACGGGTAACAAGTAACAAAAGTAACTAAGGTGCAGCAAGGTGGCCCAATCCTTTTTGTAGCAAAGGACAAGCCTAGACAAACTCTTATATAAAGCAAAGTGCTCCCGAGGACACATGGAATTACTGCCAAGCTAGTTTTCATCATGCTCATATGATTCGCGTTCGTTACTTTGATAATTTGATATGTGGGTGGACCGGTGCTTGGGTGCTACCCTTACTTGGACAAGCCTCCCACTTATGATTAACTCCTCTCGCAAGCATCCGCAACTACGAAAGAAGAATTAAGATAAATCTAACCATAGCATGAAACATATGGATCCAAATCAACCCCTTACGAAGCAACGCATAAACTAGGGTTTAAGCTTCTGTCACTCTAGCAACCCATCATCTACTTATTACTTCTCAATGCCTTCCCCTAGGCCCAAATCATGGTGAAGTGTCATGTAGTCGATGTTCACATAACACCACTAGAGGAAAGACAACATACATCTCCTCAAAATATCGAACAAATACCAAATTCACATGATTACTTATAACAAGACTTCTCCCATGTCCTCGGGAACAAACGTAACTACTCACAAAGCATATTCATGTTCATAATCAGAGGGGTATTGAATAGCATTAAGGATCTGAACATATGATTTTCCACCGAATAAACCAACTAGCATCAACTACAAGGAGTAATCAACACTACTAGCAACCCACAGGTACCAATCTGAGGTTTTGAGACAAAGATCGGATACAAGAGATGAACTAGGGTTTGAGAGGAGATGGTGCTGGTGAAGATGTTGATGGAGATTGACCCCCTCTCGATGAGAGGATCATTGGTGATGACGATGGCTTCGATTTCCCCCTCCCGGAGGGAAATTTCTCCGGCAGAACAGCTCCGCCGGAGCCCTAGATTGGTTCTGCCCAGGTTCCACCTCGAGACGGCGGCGCTTCGTCCCGAAAGCTTCCTCTTGATTTTTTCCAGGTCAAAACACACCATATAGCAGAAGATGGGCACCGGAGGCCTGCTAGGGGGCCCACAAGGCAGGGGGGCGTGCCCAGGGGGTAGGGCGCCCCCCCACCCTTGTGGCTTCCTGGTGGGGCCCCTCTGGTACTTTCTTTGCCCAATATTTTTTATATATTCCAAAATAATTCTCCGTGAAGTTTCAGGACTTTTGGAGTTGTGCAGAATAGGTCTCTCAAATTTGCTCCTTTTCCAGTCCAGAATTCCAGTTGCCGGCATTCTCCCTCTTCATGTAAACCTTGTAAAATAAGAGAGAAAAGGCATAAGTATTGTGCTAGAGTGTGTAATAACAGCCCATAATGCACTAAATATCAATATAAAAGCATGATGCAAAATGGACGTATCAACTCCCCCAAGCTTAGACCTCGCTTGTCCTCAAGCGAAAGCCGAAATCGAAAAATATATCCACATGTTTAGAGATAGAGGTGTCGATAAAATAAAATACGGACATGAGGGCATCATGATCATCTTTAGAACAGCAACAAATGTTGCCATATAATTTCTTATGCTAAAGTAACAATTTTTCACAAGGTAGAGTATGAATCAGAAACTTCATTGAAAACTAACAAACTATGATTTCAGTCATCGAAGCAATTGCAATTTATCATAACATCGGAAAGAGTCAATTCAAGAGCTTTTCAGCAAGTCCACATACTCAACTATCATTTATTTTTTCACAATTGCTAACACTCACGCGATACTTATGGGTTCAAAGCCTAAGTCGGACACAGAGAAAGATAGGGGCTTATAGTTTCGCCTCCCAAACTTTTACCTCAAGGGTAATGTCAACAATAATACTTTATGATAACCTACATCCGAGTGGATATATATACCTGGATCCTTCTCCAACACATAGTGCTTTCCAAAAGAAAAAGTGTAAAAAGGAAAGGTGAAGATCACCATGACTCTTGTATAAGTGTAGAAGATAAAAGTAAAAGATAGGCCCTTCGCAGAGGGAAGCAGAGGTTATCATGCGCTTTTATGGTTGGATGTACAAAATCTTAATGCAAAAGAACGTCACTTTATATTGCCTCTTGTGATAAAGAACTTTATTATGCAGTCTGTCGCTTTTATTTCTTCCATATCACAGGTTCGTATAAAGCTTATTTTCTTCACACTAATAGATCATACATATTTAGAGAGCAATTTTTATTGCTTGCACCGATGACAACTTACTTGAAGGATCTTACTCAATCCATAGGTAGGTATGGTGGACTCTCATGGCAAAACTGGTTTAAGGGATATTTGGATGCACAAGTAGTATCTCTACTTGGTGCAAAGTATTTGGCTAGCATAAGAGGGAAAAGCAAGCTCAACATGTTGGAGGATCCAAGACACTATAACTTCTTTTTGGATATAAGAAAACATAACCCATTATATTGTCTTCCTTGTCCAACGTCAACCTTTTAGCATGTCATATTTTAATGAGTGCTCACAATCACAAAAGATGTCCAAGATAGTATATTTATATGTGAAAACTCTCTTTCTTTATTACTTCGTCCTATTAATTGCAACAATGACCAAAACTATGTTTGTCAACTCTCAACAACTTTTATTCATCATACTCTTTATATGTGAAGCCATTACTCTCCATAAGATCATTATACGATCTTTTTATTTCTTTTTATTCTTTCTTTTATTTTATTCCCTCAAGATCATAGCAAGAAAGCAAAACCCTCAACTCAAAACTACTCTTTATTATATAACTCACGGACTCGATTACATAGATCTCAAAACAAAACTCAAAGCTAGATCATACTAAAACTTTATTCTACTAGATCAAGATATAACCAAAAGGATCGAACTAAGAAAAATGATAAAAGTAAAGGTGTGATGGTGATACGATACCGGGGCACCTCCCCCAAGCTTGGCAGTTGCCAAGGGGAGTGCCCATACCCATGTATTTAGATCTCTTTCTTCGGAAGTGGCGAGGTGATATTCTTGGCGATGATGCCCCTTAAGGTGCGATTCTCCTCCTCGAGCTTATTATTTTGCTGCTTAAGATCCATTATTTCCTTGCGAAGTTTGCCCATGACGGCTAGAGCTCCAATCACCCATGGATGTTTCATAGCTGTGGGGGGAAAAGCAACACTCTTTTTCATATTTTCATAAGAGAGAAATCTAGCATTGGGAGGGATGACCGAATTAGGTATTGCTGAGCTCTGAAGTTCCTCCAGCATGGCTCCAGTTTGAAGCCGAGAGGTAGCTTCTTGGTCCTCCTCCATGGCATCCACTCTTTTCAGGTCGGCCTCCATCTCTTCCTCTGTTGATTGCCCAAAGTGATCAGCTTCGCTGCTTACTCTTGGGCCCGGTGTCGGATGAGAGACACGACTCTCCCCGACCGACTCTTGCGAAGACATCTTGCTCTAATTCTGTTGCAGAAACAACTCAAAATGAAAACAGGGGATTTTACCGTGGTACGGTGGTCAAAACCTTTGGGAGATTATATAATGAATTTTTACCGACCAAAAGAAGTGTCGTGCAAGAAAACGGAGTCCAGAGGGCACACGAGGTGGCGGCAAGGATGGGGGGGCGCCCCCAGGGGGTAGGGCGCACCTCCCTGCCTTGCCGCTTCCTCGTGCACTTTCCGGACTACTTTTAATTTTCCTAATTTTTCAAATATTTCAAAACGGAGAAAAATTGCCATTAGAATAGTTTTGGAGTCGGTTTACTTACCGTACCACATACCTATTCCTTTTCGGAGTCTGAAACATTCTGGAAGGTGTCCCTTATGTACTCCTCTGGTGTTACGGTATTAATAATATTTGTCTCAACATTTATGGGAGTACCTGAAATATAATGTTTGATTCTTTGACCGTTTACCACCTTCGGGTTGGTGCCTTCGGCATTGTTGATCTTGATGGCGCCGGAACGATAGACCTCCTCAATAACGTAAGGACCTTCCCATTTAGAGAGAAGCTTTCCTGCAAAAAATCTTAAACGAGAGTTGTATAGCAAAACATGATCACCTACATTAAACTCACGCTTTTGTATCCTTTTGTCATGCCATCTTTTAACTTTTTATTTAAACAACTTGGCATTCTCATAGGCTTGAGTTCTCCATTCATCAAGTGAGCTAATGTCAAATAACCTCTTCTCACCGGTAAGTTTGAAATCATAATTAAGCTCTTTGATTGCCCAATACGCTTTATGTTCTAGTTCAAGAGGTAAGTGACATCTTTCTAGATCTATTAACAGTCTTTTGCAAAATGAATTTAATCTCTCTATTGCTCAATTCTACTTGACCACTAGACTGAGGGTGATATGGAGATGCAATTCTATGGTTGACATCATATTTAGCAAGCATTTTACGGAAAGCATCATGAATAAAATGTGAACCACCATCAGTCATTAAATATCTAGGGACTCCAAACCTCAGAAAAATAACTTCTTTAAGCATCTTAATAGAAGTGTTATGATCAGCACTACTAGTTGGAATAGCTTCTACCCACTTAGTAACGTAATCAACAACAACTAAAATATGTGTATACCCATTAGAGGAAGGAAAAGGTCCCATATAATCAAAGCCACAAACATCAAATGGTTCAATAACAAGTGAATAATTCATAGGCATTTCCTGACGTCTACTAATATTGCCAATTCTCTGACATTCATCACAAGACAAGACAAACTTACGGGCATCCTTGAAGAGAGTAGGCCAATAAAAACCAGATTGCAATACCTTGTGCGCAGTTCTATCTCCAGCATGGTGTCCTCCGTAAGCTTCAGAGTGGCACTTGCGTAGGATCTATTCCTGTTCATGCTCAGGCACACAACGTCTAATGACACCATCTACTCCTTCTTTATAAAGGTGTGGGTCATCCCAAAAGTAATATCTTAAATCATAGAAAAACTTTTTCTTTTGCTGGTATGTGAAACTAGGTGGTATAAATTTAGCAACAATGTAATTAGCATAATCAGCATACCATGGAGTATTACGAGAAACATTTATGACAGCTAATTGCTCATCAGGAAAGCTATCATCAATAGGCAGTGGGTCATCAAGAACCTTTTCTAACCTAGACAAGTTGTCTGTAACGGGGTTCTCAGCTCCCTTTCTATCAATAATATGCAAATCAAATTCTTGCAACAAAAGAACCCATCTAATAAGTCTAGGTTTAGCATCTTTCTTTTCCATAAGGTATTTAATAGCAGCATGATCAGTGTGAACAGTTACTTTGGAATCAACAATATAAGATCTGAACTTATCACAAGCAAATACAACTGCTAAAAAATCTTTTTCAGTAGTAGCATAATTTCTCTGGGCACTGTCTAGAGTTTTACTAACATAATGGATAACATTCAATTTTTTATCAACTCTTTGTCCTAGAACAGCACCAACAGCATAATCACTAGCATTACACATAATTTCAAAGGGTAAATTCCAATCAGGTGGTTGAACAATAGGTGCAGAAATCAAGTCTTTCTTAAGTATTTCAAATGCTTCTACACAATCATCATCAAAAACAAAAGGAACATCTTTTTGCAAGAGATTAGTGAGAGGCCCTGAAATTTTAGAGAAGTCTTTAATAAACCTCCTATAGAAACCAACATGACCAAGGAAACTTCTTATACCTTTGATATCTTTAGGACACGACATCTTTTCAATAGCATCTACTTTAGCTTTATCAACTTCAATACCTCTTTCAGAAATTTTATGCCCCAAAACAATACCTTCATTAACCATAAAGTGGCACTTCTCCCAATTCAAGACAAGATTAGTTTCTTCACATCTCTGCAAAACTCGATCAAGGTTGCTTAAGCAATCATCAAAAGAAGTTCCGTAAACGGAGAAATCATCCATGAAAACCTCAACAATCTTTTCACAAAAGTCAGAGAATATAGCAGTCATACATCTTTGAAAGGTAGCAGGTGCATTGCATAAACCAAAAGGCATACATCTATAAGCAAAGGTACCGAAAGGGCAAGTAAAAGTGGTCTTTTCTTGGTCCTCTTTTGATAGAGGTATTTGAGAGAAACCAGAATAATCATCTAGAAAACAAAAATGTGTATGTTTGGATAGTCTTTCTAGCATTTGATCAATAAAAGGTAGAGGGTAATGATCTTTTCTAGTAGCTTTGTTTAATTTACGAAAATCAATTACCATTCTATAACCTGTAACAATTCTTTGTGGGATCAATTCATTCTTATCATTAGGAACAACAGTAATACCTCCCTTCTTAGGGACACAATGAACAGGACTTACCCATCTACTATCAGCAATAGGATAAATTATACCTGCCTCCAAAAGCTTTAGTATTTTATTTCTTACCACTTCCTTCATCTTAGGATTTAACCGTCGTTGATGATCAACGACTGGTTTAGCATCAGGCTCCATATTAATTTTATGCTGACATAGAGTGGGACTAATGCCCTTAAGATCATCAAGAGTATATCCAATAGCGGCACGGTGCTTCTTCAGAGTTTTCAATAATTTCTTTTCTTCATGCTCTGAAAGGTTAGCACTAATAATAACAGGATATATCTTCTTTTCATCAAGATAAGCATATTTCAAAGTATCAGGTAATTGTTTAAGCTCAAACACGGGGTCACCCTTGGGTGGAGGAGGATCTCCAAGGATTTCAACAGGCAAATTGTGTTTCAAAACAGGCATTTGGTTAAAGAATATTTCATCTAACTCCTTTCTTTCATTCATAAACATATCATTTTCATGGTCTAGCAAATACTGTTCTAAAGGATCGGTAGGAGGCACGACAATAGAAGCAAGACCAATGATTTCATCCTTACTAGGCAATTCTTTATCATGGGGTTGCTTACGAAATTTAGAGAAATTAAAATCATGAGACACATCCCCAAAACTTACAGTAACAATTTCTTTCTCACAGTCTATCCTAGCATTAACAGTATTCAAGAAAGGTCTACCAAATATAATGGGACAAAAATCATCTTGTGGGGAACCAAGAACAAGAAAATCAGTAGGGTATTTTATTTTCCCACACAAGACTTCAACATCTCTAACAATCCCAATTGGTGATATAGTATCTCTATTGGCAAGCTTAATAGTAACATCAATATCTTCTATCTCAGCAGGTGCAATATCATTCATAATTTCTTGATATAAGGTATAAGGAATTGCACTCACACTAGCACCCACATCACATAAACCATGATAACAATGATCTCCTATTTTAACAGAAACAACAGGCATGCCAACAATGGGTCTATGTTTATCTTTAATATCAGGTTTAGCAATTCTAGTAGCTTCATCACAGAAATAAATAATATGCCCATCAATATTATCGACTAAGAGATCTTTAACCATAGCAATACCAGGTTCAACTTTAATTTGTTCAGGGGGTGTAGGTGTTCTAGTATTACTCTTACGAACCACAGCTGAAGCTTTAGCGTGATCCTTTATTCTAACAGGGAAATGTGGTTTCTCAATATAAGCAGTAGGAACAATAGGATCAACATTATAAGTAATGGTTTCTTCTTCAACTTTAATAGGTTCTACTACTTTTACTTCAATGGGAGGATGATATTTAAACCACTTCTCCTTAGGGAGATCAACATGAGTAGCAAATGATTCACAAAAGGAAGCTACTATCTCAGAGTCAATTCCATATTTAATGCTAAATTCACGAAAAGCATCGGTATCCATAAAAGATTTAACACAATCAAACTTAAGGTTTATACCTGACTCATTACCTTCGTCGAGTTTCCAATCTTCAGAGTTGCGTTTAATTCTTTCCAATAAATCCCATTTGAATTCAATAGTCTTCTTCATAAAAGAACCAGTGCAAGAAGTATCGAGCATGGATTGATCATTACGAGAAAGCCGAGCATAAAAATTCTGAATAATAAGTTCCCTTGAGAGCTCATGATTGGGGCATGAATATAACATTGACTTAAGCCTCCCCAAGCTTGAGCGATACTTTCTCCTTCACAAGGTCAAAATTATAAATATAATTCCGATCACGATGAACCAGATGCATAGGATAAAACTTCTGATGAAATTCCAATTTCAATCGGTTGTAGTTCCATGATCCAATATCATCACATAGGCTATACCATGTCAATGCCTTTCCCTTCAAATATAAAGGAACGACCTTCTTCTTGACATCATCCTCGGGCAAACCTGCAAGCTTAAATAATCCACAAACTTCATCCACATAGATTAGGTGCATATCAGGATGTAATGTTCCATCTCCTGCATAAGGATTAGCTAGCAGTTTCTCTATCATACCCGAAGGAATTTCATAATAAATATTTTCAGTAGATGCAGTAGGTTGAGGAGCAACTCTTTGCTCTTCCGATCGAGGTGAAGATAGCCTGAACAAGCCCCTCAAACGATTATTTTCTATAGTGACAGTAAATTTCAGCACACTATATAAATGTTTCCTTACCAAAGGCGCTTCACTCCCCGGCAACGGCGCCAGAAAAGAGTCTTGATGACCCACAAGTATAGGGGATCTATCGTAGTGCTTTCGATAAGTAAGAGTGTCGAACCCAACAAGGAGCAGAAGGAAATGACAAGCGGTTTTCAGCAAGGTACTCTCTGCAAGCACTAAAATTATCGGTAACAGATAGTTATGTGATAAGATAATTCGTAACGGGTAACAAGTAACAAAAGTAACTAAGGTGCAGCAAGGTGGCCCAATCCTTTTTGTAGCAAAGGACAAGTCTGGACAAACTCTTATATAAAGCAAAGTGCTCCCGAGGACACATGGGAATTACTGTCAAGCTAGTTTTCCTCATACTCAAATGATTCGCGTTCGTTACTTTGATAATTTAATATGTGGGTGGACTGGTGCTTGGGTGTTGCCCTTACTTGGACAAGCCTCCCACTTATGATTAACCCCTCTCGCAAGCATCCGCAACTACGAAAGAAGAATTAAGATAAATCTAACCATAGCATGAAACATATGGATCCAAATCAGCCCCTTACGAAGCAACGCATAAATTAGGGTTTAAGATTCTCTCACTCTAGCAACTCATCATCTACTTATTACTTTCCAATGCCTTCCCCTAGGCCCAAATCATGGTGAAGTGTCATGTAGTCGATGTTCACATAACACCACTAGAGGAAAGACAACATACATCTCATCAAAATATCGAACAAATACCAAATTCACATGATTACTTATAACAAGACTTCTCCCATGTCCTCAGAAACAAACGTAACTATTCACAAAGCATATTCATGTTCATAATCAGAGGGGTATTAAATAGCATTAAGGATCTGAACATATGATCTTCCATCGAATAAACCAACTAGCATCAATTACAAGGAGTAATCAACACTACTAGCAACCCACATGTACCAATCTGAGGTTTTGAGACAAAGATCGGATACAAGAGATGAACTAGGGTTTGAGAGAAGATGGTGCTGGTGAAGATGTTGATGGAGATTGACCCCCTCTTGATGAGAGGATCGTTGATGATGATGATGGCTTCGATTTTCCCCTCCCGGAACTGGTGGCCACGGCCTGCTGGTACACGTGGTGGGAACGCTGGCGGATTGCTTGTAGCGAGCCTGTTCAACCTCTGGCGCGATCAACTAAGGGTATTGTTGTGGTCGTACTTAACTACCCAAGAGCAGTGAAACCAACAAGCAAGATCGGAGGCATGGATGGGACTGCTACATGAAGGCTATGTGAAATTGAATATTGATGCAACATTTTCTATTGAAGCTGGGTCCGGTGCATCGTGTGCGGTCATTCACAACGACCAAGGCAGGTTCACATCTGCTAGTTCACGCGCTATAGAGTATGTGGCAGACACCCCCACGTCCAAAGCATGTGCCTTCCGGGACGGTCCAATCATGATAGGAAACTCAACAAGGTTATCAGATGTGATTGCATGAAGTCATGCATGAAGGAGAAACAAGCCTGGCAACAGCTATTTATGAGGAATGCACCTTTTTAGCCCAGAATTTTTCTAGTACCCCATTTTCACTGCCGTAAGTCCTAAGAAAAGTAAACAATGTGACTCATTTGCTAGCTAGCAATGCTCTGTCTTGATGGATCTGCCTAGTTTCATCTTCGAAGCTCATGCAAATGATGTAAGCCTATTTGACGACCAATAAAATGCCACGAAGGCTTTTCCAGAAATAAAAAGACATTGAATATGGAACTTCCATAGCCAAACGGAAGGGACGGTTTCTTTCCACGACTTCATGTGCCCAAGTCAGGGATGACTGGCCACTCACAACCGTCGGATCGAGAATCGAAGCACGAGATCGACTCAGGTGCGCTCCCACTACCGTCACGCACCGAAAGCGAAGACCCGAGACTGCACGCTGAAACAGGTACACTCCCACTCCCGACTCGCACCGCGCCGCCGGCGGAAGCGATGGCGGAGCTTCGGCACTCGACGGCGGCGGCGGCCGCCCGCGCATCCAACTCTCCGGCAAAGCGCGACTCCGATGCGTCCTCCGCCTCCTCCCCATTCGCTTCCACCTCCGCCGCCCGCGGCCGCGACGACGACGGCAAGGACGCCCACCGCTCCTCACCTCTCCTCCCGCACCACCACCACCACAGGCAGCTCCTTCCGTCTCCCCTCCGCTCCCTCCTCGCCCTCGAGGATCCCAGGCCCCCCACCGCCTCCCTCTCCTACCGGATCTTGCTCGCCGTCCTCGCGCTCCTCCTGCTCGCGGCCCTCTTCTCCGCGCCCTCCCGTTGGTCCCGCTTCGTGAGTTCCCGTTCCTCCCTCTGCGCTCGGTTTCATCAGAATCACAACCTAGCACTTACATTTTTGTTTGTTTATCCTAGAACGCGCCCTACTTGTGCCAGAAGGAGGGGATCACGCTGCACTGCCCTCAGGTGAAGTGCTCCTGATCTCGGCAACCATTCTGGCGATTCGTGCTCACTTGAGAAACTTTTGTTCTGATGAATTCAATTGTATTGGGCGCAGACGAAGGAGCCTCTCTCGCTGTGGGAGAACCCACGTGCTGCCACCGCGTCCTGGAAGCCCTGCGCAGAGCGTCAAAGCGATGAGCCCTCAGGCAAGTTCAGCATTGACATTACTTGAAAGACAAAAAATGTAGCATATGCTGCACCATTCACTTTTAGCCTTGCTGTACCAGTCACTGTGAGGTCACTTGTTGCTTACCACACAACCTAGATTTATGGCAATTCTTTTAACTCTTGCATGTTTAGTGATTACTGTGGTGTGTGGAATTTGTTAGGGTGGCTAAAACCTGAACTACAGTGTTCTTCGAGAGTCGAATTGTGACCCATAGTCATACTTTCATTTCCATGTAAGGTTGCAGATTTATGACGCAGCATATGGGAACTGAATTTATTTTATTGCTATGAAATGATGAAATATTGCCAACATTAATGTGGAGTTAAAATTGTAATGCACTTCTCATTCATAGACTTCTGTCAGCAATGTGAGTCAGAGCACAGAATACTTTCTATGTGAAGCGCAATGCCAGTTCTTATGAAAACATCTTCTAGCCATGATTTTCTGATATTTCCCCTTAGAACCATAGTGCTTCCCTGCAAGAAAGGATACCTCAGTCAGTGGAGAGGCGTGCACCCTATGTCATTTACATCAACTTCCCGGTCAAAAGAAAACATCAACTTCTGCCTTTTACATCAAACATTTGTGTCCTTTCATGATTGGGCCTTGATAAGTGATAATATTTATATCATTCTATATAATGCAGATGTCCCACCTGAGAACGAAACCTCTGGGTATATTTTTATTCATGCCGAGGGTGGACTGAACCAGCAACGAATAGCTGTATGTATGCACTTCTGTTTTCTCAGCCTTCCTCACTTTATTTTGTGTGATTGGTAAATACTTGTTTCAGTGGTGCAATGGTTTTTTCTGCGTAAGCATAGTTCTGAGTCTCTGAATCTCGCTGTTACATGGGAATTGTTTTTCCTATGATGGTGGTTGCTGCTTAAGCATGATCAGCCTGTACCTTCAACATATTTATGATGATTCCTTTTTATAGCATGTTTTTGCTATGATCGTCTGTTGCTTATTTATAAGAAATAAAATTAGAATTCTCCTGTTGTTTAATACTTATTTGTGTACCTGCCTAAGAAGATCACACCTTTCTTAAGCAGTGGGCAGTGGTAACGAGTTTCCTAAGCTGACATTGAGTTTCAGTTACAACATAGGCCCATCTGTTACTTTCTAATCTTTGGTGTTTCTGCAGATATGCAATGCTGTTGCAATTGCTAAGATAATGGAAGCAACACTTATTTTGCCAGTTCTGAAGCAGGACCAAATATGGAAAGACCAGACGTAATTGCTACTTTCTCTTTACCTCAAAAAAAAAGTTGCTACTCTCTTGTTACTTCTTCTACTTGTATATTGTTCTTTAATTGATAGTCCTATTATACAAAATAGTTATTCTAATGAAATTTTCAGTTAACCGAGGATAGTTTTCTACTAGAATGTTTGAAAATATGAACTATAGTTATTCTAGCAGAATCAGTCAGTTTTTCTGCAGGCATGTGACGCCAATATGCTTCTGGTCTGAGTATCGGGTTTATCTTAAGGATAATTTTCTTCTTGTGCTACTCCTGAAGTCCTGATGATCAAAATACCTGCTCGCAAGAGTCACTGTTCTTCTTCATGCTTAACTATCATTGTATTGTTGTTATAGGATATCCTAATCAGGGGCAAATCCTCCTTGATGCTGCACTGGTGAATTAGTGACTACTGAAAACAACTAAGTAGTATATAGAATATAACATTTGGAGCTTCAATATGAATTTTATAAAGTGGAAAATTTACAAGATCACATTTTGTAGGTTTAAAGTTTTCTCCAATGCAGGGTTTTGAATAAAGAACTAGGAGTAATTGATATTGAATATAATGCAGAGTCATAATTCTTTTAGTTGCAGCATCACGTAATTCGACTATGTTACATGGTGTTTGCCATTGGTATTTAAATTGTTAACAGCATTTATTTTCTCTGCAGTAAATTTGAAGATATCTTCGATGTGGATCATTTTATAAACTATCTGAAGGACGACGTACGCATTGTCCGAGACATCCCTGACTGGTTCACAGAAAAAGATGAACTCTTCACCAGTATAAAGTAGGTTATGTCTTATGTACTCTTTTTTTTCCCTGCCTTAAGTCTTGGGGCATATTTGATTCAAAGGATTTTTGTATGAACTTTGGAGGATTGCAGTCTTTTAGATTTCTCCTATGTGGTTTGTTTGATTTTAGGATTGTAATCCATATGAATTTTTCCTATAAACTCATTTCGGACTCTATTCGTAGGAATATTTCCTTGATTAGTACTTCTTCCAAAAAAAAAAAACATGTGGTTTCCTTTGGTGCAATCAATCCTAGATAATTCAAGGTGTGACATTGCAATCCTACAATATTCCTATCCGTGTGTGTTCTGGAACCTTGTGAGTCAAAGTGGACACTACCGCTACCTTCTGAAATTGGCATCACAGTAACCCGCAAACACTAGTGGCATTGAACTTTTTGACATTTTCTGTCATCAGTGGCATTTTTTCAATAATTCTGTTGAATTTATCTCAATGGGCATGGGGAAGTTCAAAATTACATCCATCTTGATGTACTGTAAATCTTGTGTGTTGTCTATCATATGCTCATAGCTATTTTTTTGTTAGAAAGTAGGCTGACACCCGGCCTTAGAGTGAGGTCCATCATCATAGGTATACTGCTGATCTGAAGCAGTTTATCCTGAAGGCTATCCTTGTTTCTGTGTCAAAATTAATACAACTGGACTGAAAGATAAAATGCTCAAATTAACCAGTATCCGCATAGAATGGGTGTTTTAAAGCCTAGTAAATCGAATCAGGTGTACAGACATTTCCTTTTTTTGCTTTTCGCGGAGAGATATTTGAAATACACTGCTTTCTGGGTTTCCTTCTTATGAAGTTAAATGTAGATTCAGGAATTTCTGGAACTGTTACTTCTTTTCACTACCTGCAGTCTCGCCTTGTCTTATATTCACTATGATAAACCTGTCTTTTTGCTTTCTTACTTGCCTCAATGTATATATCTGTTCTGCTTATAACGGGTGTTAGGAATCAAATGACTACATTGTGTTAATATGTTCTGCATATAACAGTATTGCAATGTGGTCTATGACAGGCGCACTGTGAAGAACATCCCAAAGTATGCATCTGCACAATTTTACATTGATAATGTACTTCCAAGGATCAAAGAGAAAACAATAATGTCTATTAAGCCATTTGTCGACAGGTTGGGGTAAGTCAATGGTTGAATGCAACTATATTTTGGCAATTATTCATACATTTGTCGTCTTAACCCAAAATGCCCTATCTGCTTCCATGCTACAGTAAGGAGAACATTGTTTTTTTTTTTTCTAGTTTCTGCTGTAAAAGTTACATTGTACGAAATCTCTCATGTGCATGGAGCAGTAGAAATAAATATAATGCAAACCTTCAATTTCAGGTATGACAATGTTCCTATGGAGATTAACCGACTAAGATGCAGAGTTAATTATCACGCCTTAAAGTTCCTACCTGATATTGAAGAAATGGCTGATAAGCTGGCAACAAAGATGAGGAACCGAACTAGCAGCGGGAATCCATACATGTAAGCTACAGTGAATATCTTCTGTTCAATCCCTTTGGAGTTCATTGTTTAGGGAATGCTTATTTGATGATCAAGTAATAGCTACAGTGAATATCTTCTGTTCAATGCCTTTGGAGTTCATTGTTTAGGGAATGCTTATTTGATGATCAAGTAATTGCCACTTCTTCTAAAGGGCCCTTCATCTGAGGTATGAGAAAGGAATGGTGGGCCTGTCCTTTTGCGATTTTGCTGGAACACGTGATGAGAAAGCGATGATGGCAGCTTATAGACAGAAAGAATGGCCACGGCGCTTTAAGGTCATCTCAATTTTTGGTTTTTAAACAGTTCTGAAATTGCAGTTATCTCATCGAATTTCGAAGTGATGCCCACAACATAGCTTTCTAACAGTTTCCGATGTTGTTATGCGCACGCAGAATGGATCTCACCTTTGGCCATTAGCACTGCAAAAGAGAAAAGAAGGGCGTTGCCCCCTTGAGCCTGGTGAGATAGCTGTGATCCTGCGAGCACTGGGATACACAAGGGAAACACAGATATACGTTGCATCAGGCCAAGTGTACGGCGGCAAAAACAGGATGGCTCCCCTCAGGAACATGTTCCCCAACTTGGTGAGTATTGCCCGACTATTGTCCTACGACTATTGCCCTGAGTCTAGAAATCAAGAGTCTATTCATTTCCTGCGGGGATCCACTTAGTAGTGTAAAATGCCCGGTTTCAAAGCGGGGATCCACTTCTGGACTCGAGGAGGGGTGAAACAGGCTTATTCATTTCCTGCTCTTATTCTTCCTGAATGCATTTGCTGCGACAGACATAAACTTTGCATATATACGGTATGCAGGTGACCAAGGAGGAGCTGGCGAGCACGGCGGAGATGGAGCACTTCCGGAAGCATGTGACGAGCCTGGCGGCACTGGACTTCCTGGTGTGCCTCAAGTCAGACGTGTTCGTGATGACGCACGGCGGCAACTTCGCCAAGCTCATCATGGGGGCGCGGCGCTACAGCGGCCGCCACCGGCTCAAGTCCATCAAGCCCGACAAGGGGCTCATGTCCAAATCTCTCGGCGACCCGTACCTGGCCTGGGCCTCCTTCGCCGAGGACGTCGTCATCTCGCACCAGGCCCGCGCCGGCCTCCCCGAGCCCACCTTCCCCGGCTACGACCTCTGGGAGAACCCCCTCACCCCCTGCATGTGCAGAGCATGAGACAGACCGAGTAGCGGCAGACGAGTGACAGCCACTGCTAAGCTAGCTATAGCGCTTTCATTGATGTCCTCCTGATTTTGTTCATACGACACTACTACTAGCAGTAAGTGCTCCTGCGGCCTTGGCTATCTAAGTTTTTGTGTTGTGTAGATGATCAGAATTCAGTAGTGGTTCACCGGCTAGATTAATGCTTTCATGCACGCTCAAAACAGATATTTCATTCTTGGCTGATTGATCAGATGTCGCATTATTGAGCTAGCTAGTTCTTCTCATTTTTCCTTTATTTCCTTTTGATTGTGTTCATGTGGCACCACTAGTGGTAAGTACTCTTGTGCTCTTGGGTGTTCAGAACTTCAGATGATTAGACCACTGCCTCGCCTAGATCGCTGGGCTTCTGTAGTTCTATTGGGTGTTCAGAACTTTCAGATGCACTTTGCAAAGCACGGTCTCTTGATCCAGATATTGTATTCTTGGCACGGGCCAGCCACGTAGAAAGTTACTGCATTTTTAATCGACGAGTGTGTGTGCCAGTGGTGTTTTTTCGTTCAGGCATGGCCCTCAGCTTCAGTCTCGAGGGAAGGGAATCGCAGAGCAGGGGAGGACGCGCAGCCTGGGCTGCGGTTTAGTCCCACCTCGCTACCTGAGCGGGATGTTGCGTGGTTTATAAGGGGAAGCTCTGCCTCACGTACCGTGTTCGTAAAAAGGAGAGACGGTTGGCATCTCCCCTGACAGGGACGGGAACGGTCTTCGGACTTTCCTCTAGCACACTGCGGTTAAGGCTACCCGCTTCGGCGGATCTTACCCAAATTTTTTTTACCATTTCCTGCGCTTTTGCACCTAAAAAACAAACCTATACTTGTCACGTACTCCCTCTGTCCCAAAATTCTTGTCTTAGATTTGTCTAAATACGAAAGTATCAAGTCACGTTTTAGTATTAGATACATCCGTATCTAAACGAATCTAAGACAATAATTTTAGGACAGAGGGAGTATTAAAAAAAATACTCCTATCACATGCCCTTTTCACTGTACTCGTCAAATGTTAAGCTGTTTGACTGTTTTGTACCTGCAGCGCCTTATACTAATCACATTCTAAATTGCTTTTCATATTTGCTGTGTTTTGCAAAAGAACTTATCATTTCCGTATTGCACCTATACTTGTCACGCATTAAAAAAATCCATGCTTTTTGTTACACTATTTTTTTACAAGTTTGATAACATGTGTTTATATTACACCTTTACTTGTTCGGTGATCCTCCGTGACGCCATCTCTGCCCAGTTTCCTTAGTAGTACACCGTCAGAGTCAGAGCTGCGCTGCCTAGTGTGGTTTGTAAGGAGTGTTGTGTTGCAGCTACTAGGGCTGCTATTTTTCTTTTTGTCTTTTGATCTTCGGATCCTCTCTAGTCCTAGGACCTTCATCACCTTGTTGTTTTCCGTTGTTTCCTGTTATTATCAATGAATGCCAGCAATGCTGGATCTTAAAAAAAACTTGTCACACATTAAAAAAACCATGCTTTTTGTTACACTATTTTTTAGAAGTTTGATAACATGTGTTATATTACACCTATACTTGTCACGTAATTAAAAATATCACAGCGCCTTATACAAAATCTTGGATGCATGGTCTCCTTGCTCTAGAACATGGTCACTTCCAAATCGTGATTGGGTGGTGGTGGTCCATGCTTTTGTTGCACTATTTTTTTAGAAGTTTGACAACATGTGTTTATATTACATTTTTTTCATGAATACGCAAAGCTTGTATCTTGGATGGATGGTCTCCTTGCTCTGGCACACGGTCACTTGCAAATCATGATTGTGTGGTGGTGGTAAGGGAGCACTACTATTTTTTCAGCGCATCCACTATATTTAAGAGCAATTCTAGTAGAATCGGCCTCGGGTCATCTTAATTTATGGTGGACGCTCCTTGAGCCTGTGAATCTTCTTTTCTTTTTTAGGGAAACAACCTACTTTATTTAAACTGGAACCTCAAACGCAGGTACATTCAAGATACAATCAGGTGGTGCATACCACCACTCCAAACATACCTCATCTCCTACAACAAGTTTAGCTAGTATATGAGCAGCTTTGTTCGCTGCCCTCCTTCTCCACGTTACCTTGCATCCTTGTCAACCCTGCATAAGCCCTTTAATATCCTCTACGGCACCGCAGAGAGATTTCTATTTGCTCCATTGATCATGCACACCGCTTCCCTGCAGTCCATTTCAACATGAATTCTCTGAATGCCTAACTCTCGCCCAAACTGCAACGCTTTCCGACATGCCATCAGTTCAACAAACTACGGCTTCGTAGTATCAGGGAAGAGATGAGCCAGGGCGCCCGGAAAGGCTCCATCATGGTCGCGAAAGACCACCCCTCCTCCTCCATTGCCCATAGCACTTGAGACAACACCATCCGCATTCGCCATGATCCATCCATGCTCCGGCGGCCTCCACTTCTCAGGTGGTTGCTTGAGTGAATCTTCATATTTGAAGGTCGTGGCACGGGAGGGAAGTGAACCCTCCTCAACCTTTCCTCTCCCTGCAAATGTTGTAGATGGCCAGATGCACATGACATCGAGAAGTGTGCCAATTAATGGCGATCGTCGCGCGTCAACTGCCCGCGATCATTCCCGCCACTTTCTATTTCGTCACGTTTCCCCGTCACCCGCTCCCCATGACTATAAAATGACCATCGTCGTGTCTGAACAGCTAATACCACAACTGCACACAACCTTCACTTTCCTCGCCACCATCGACATCCTCCATTTCCCTCCCGTCGCCATGTCGCTTCCCCCGCGGCCAGACTAGGTGCCGCTCTCGAGGGAGGAGGAGAAGCGTATCGTGGATGAGTAGCAAATGGAGGAGAAGGCCACCCTCATCGAGGAATGGGATAGTTGTGACGCGTTGGACGTCGTGCAGGAGGATCCTGCCCTCGATGAGTGGTCGGATTGGGATCTCAAAACACACTCCATTGAGTGGGATATCCAGTATGGCTATGTGCAAGTCATGTATGGACAGGAGAGAGCTCCCCTACGCAGCTCATATAGGCCACCACGTGCTTCTCTTCGCCTCATTGTTAAGGAGGAATGGAATTAGTGCTACACCGCTTACGCCTCTCCGTTTGCCCTGACGAAATCTTCAAGGATACCTTCGCTGCGAAGATGGTGTGGGCGGAGAGGGACAACGCCGTGTAGCTCCATTTCGGGGAGAAAACAGGCAAATTTAAAGACGGAGAGAGAGCACATCATACAACACAAATTCGACATGAACATGGTGACAGTCATCTCGTGCCATACTGGGCCTTGCCCCATAGAAAAAGCTATCTCCAACCTCGATGGCGACGGGTGGGATGGGATGAAGACGAGGTCTCCGAACCGTCACACCGCCGTGCCTAGACAAGAAGTCGACTCATCACATATACATGCGCCCCATCCATAACATTCACCATCAACATGGTGGGGCTCAAAATCATGATATAGAAACTAAAACGACAATTTTTATACCTATGGTATGAAAATGTCGTCCTCATATGTAAGAACTTTGTAATGCAATATTTAGCTTAAATTAGTGTTTTCAACCCTTCAATTGAGTGGGTAACTATTGAGTCAATGAAAAAAGATTTAAAAAAGAGATATGGAGACAATCAATATGACGACTTAAAGTTTGCGCGTAGCATGATCAACCTACATATAAAGCGCATTCCATATAAATTATGTCTTTGTATGGCGTCTTTGATAGAGCTTCTCTAACAATCCATGACCGACCCAATAACCAGAGAGTCGGCTGATCCGCTGGCGGGATCAGCTCATTGACGACTAGTTTGAAAAATTAGGATTCCTATAAATTGCCTCGAAATAGCCGAGAAAAGAAGTTGATGACCCGTAGGCCTTCCACCTCCACGCAACAATGCTCCGTCAGGTTTTCGCCTATTGCGAAAAATTCCCCACTGCTGCCTTCGGTAGGAGTCTGGGTCGTGTCTCAGTGTTGATCAAATCTATCACGCTAATCAGGAAACCGCCAAATACACCAGCTACACCTAACATGTCGAACAGACCCCCTTTGGGGAACTGTTTGAGTTCTAGCATCGACCCCATTTCCTTTTGATCGTATTATGCTTGACTCGCTGCAAAACATTTCGCTTTTCTGTGCCATGTTACGGATCATATAAGAGGTGGGTTTACAACTTTCAGGGTTGACACTTGCCGTTCGACTAGTCTATCAGAGTATCCTACGAAGTTAGGCACATGATACACTAAGCCATTTGATCTCCCAGGCCTCCATCACTCTCCTCCCAAAGAAAAAAGATGCCAACACCGTCGAGGGTTTCAAGCCAATCAGTATCATCTCGAGATTCATGGAAAGTCCATTTGTTCGAAATGAGACAAAGAAAAGAGTTAAAAGACAACTCAATTTTATTTAAAGGATTTTGTCCTTAATGATTATTCGTTCGTCGGAACCAGAAGCCCCTCAAAGAAAAGAAAATAGTAAGGGGCTATTTGGTTGGCGACCTGAGCGTCGTGCCTGATAAAAATATGCGCCCGACGATAGCCTGAAATTTGTACACCTTTGGCCTGACCAGGCAACCATGATATTATGTTGTTTGGTTCACGCCCGAGCCTAGGAGAATAAAAAATGACATCCCTTGTTACCAGCATGGAGAGTACATGCATGAACCACTAAAGTATTAAACTATGCTTGCATGTACGTGCCTGACTCATGCCTCCTATTTTGCTCGCCTGACTCAGGCTAATCGCTTGCCTGTGCGCTCAGGTCAGGCAAGTGGGGAAAGGGCTCAGGGTGTCAACCAAACAAGGCTCAGGAGTCCGGCTTGCTTCTGGCCAGGCAATTTTTTGTCAGGATGGCAACCAAACAGCCCCTAAAGGACATGAATATCCGATGAACATCCGCTGGGAGCAAAACTGCTAGCGAACGCCCAAGTTGTCATGCCAAAACAAGTAAAAATGACATGCGCTTGTTTTCTCATGTACGGAAGGGAAACTTGCCATGTATAGAGAAGGATTGCCAGCGAACACGGTGTATATTCTCTTGAAATGTCTTTTTTGAGCAAAAGAGGGGGATCCCCTCCGATTTCATTAAATAAACCACCGCACGAGAACGAGTTCAAGTAGCATTAGTTCAGCTCCCTAGACAAACTAAACCCTTATCAGGGGGTACTGACAGTAGAAGTTCAAGTTCAAGTTCAGTCAACTAATATTCCTAAGCCACAGGCGGCCAAGATAAAGAGGGAACGCAGTCCCGAATCGGAAGTAAGCAAACTACTAGCTATCAAAAGGAACAGAAACCAAGATCTGCTTCAGCCTTCCAGGCGTAGCACCCCGAGCCTCCATCCTTGTGATGCCTTGTAGATATCATTTGCTACTCGTTCGATTAACTTTGCCCCCAACATCAGTAGCCTTCGTTCTGGGTTTTTTCTCTGCAAAACAGACCAATCAACAATCCAATTGCATGTAAGTTTTACCAAAGTCATAGGGTCATTAATTTTCTTGTCACGAAAAACAATATCGTTTCTGCATTTCCAAATGTACCAGAACAAGGCCGAGATTCCAACTAAGACAAGTTTTTTCTCTATCTTGCTGAAACTTCTGACCCATGCTCCCAAGCACTCATCTAGTCCATTTGGGGTTGTCCTCAGATTAAATGAACATATTATCAGGCTCCGGAGAAGGCTAGCCGTAGAACAAGTGAAAAACAGATGATCTATGGTCTCATCCTGTCCACAGTACACGCACCCCTGCCTCCCTCGCCACCCTTTTTTTATTAGATTGTCTTTGGTTAAAACACTTTTCCTAGCAATGAGCCAAAGGAACATTTTAATTTTTGCTGGCATTTTGATCTTCCAGAGAAATTGATGTGGGAATCCCACATCAGTTTTGATCAGGGAGAGGTATAATGATTTGACAGAAAATTGCTTATTCGCCGACAGCATCCACTGTGGCTGATCTTTCTCTTCAGACATCCTCACCCTCTCACGTCTCAATTTCAAGCTGTCCCATAGGGAAATTTTATCTCCAAACAGATTCCTTTTGAATTTAAACCCAGTCCATCCCCTATCAATGGCCTCAGCCACTGAAATGCCATGATTCAGATTAATATAATACAGGCTAGGATAAGCCTCCTTCAGAGGTTTTGAACCTACCCACCAATCCTCCCAAAAACGTGTGTTTTTGCCATCTCCCAGTTTTTTCTTAACATGTTGGAAATATATGTCTTTAACTTGCATGAGACTTCCCTAGAATTGAGAGTCTCCTGGTTTCCTTTTTAGTCCAGAAATACATCTCCCTTTTACATATTTGTTAAGAAGAATGTTTATCCACATCCCTTCTCCAGTTTCCAGTTTCCAAAGCCATTTAGCCAAGAGGGCTTTGTTCATTAGATCCAAATTCAGAATCCTCAGTCCTCCTAAGTTCTTTGGAAGACAACAAGTTTTCCAATTTACCAAATGGTATTTTTTACTTATCCTCATTCTCCTGCCATACTAGTCTAGCTCTGAAAAAATCAGCTTTCTTTCTAACTCTTACTGGCAGGGGATAAAATGACATCATATAAATGGGCATGTTTGACAAACAGGATTGTACCAAGGTAACTCTCCCTGCCATATTCAGCATTCTCCCTTGCCAGCAAGCACATCTTTTTTCAAAAATTTCAGTAACTCCTTTCCAAAATTTGTTTCCCAATCTAATGTCAGAGACAGGTAACCCCAAATATTTGAATGGGGTTTCCCCTTTTTTTACAAGTAAAAATCTCCTGATATATCTCACTTTTATTTTTAGCCTCCCCAAACAAGAACACCTCGCTTTTATGAAAGATGATAGTCAGTCCAGACATTTGTTAAAAGGCAGTAAGAATGAACTTCAAATTTCTAGCACTCTCTTCATCATCCTGCATAAAAAAGATGGTGTCATCTGCATATTGCAGCATGTTCACCCCATTATCTCCTAACTCAACTAACACCCCTTTGACATATCCTGCATTCTTGTCTTTGTCTAAAATAATTGTTGAAGCATCTGCAACTATATCAAACAAAAGAGCTGACATGGCATCTCCCTGTCTCAGTCCTTTGTAGGTTTTTAAATAAGGCCCAATTCTTTTATTTACCTTAATCCCAACATGCCCTCCTATCATAGTGTGCATAACTAAGTCACACCATTTGTGAGGGAATTGTTTCATTTTTAGCATTTTGTATACAAATGGCCATTTTATTTTATCATGGGCCTTCTCAAAGTCCACTTTAAACAAAACATCACTTTGTTTTTTATGGTGTATGGTGTTCAAAGCTTCATGCAAAACTACAATCCCCTCCATTATGTATCTACCTTTTATAAAGGCAGTTTGTGTTGGAGAGATTATAGGTTTAATGATTGTGCTCAGCCTATTCATCGGCACTTTAGTAATGATTTTAAAGCTAACGTTGAGTAGGCAAATGGGTTTGAATTTTTGTACTTGTTTTGCATCAGCAGACTTCGGCACCAGAGTGATGATCCCATAATTAAGTCTAGAAATGTCCAACTTTCCAGTATGAAAGTCATTTAGAAGCTTCATCAGATCCCACTTAATCAATTCCCAGGAATGTTGATAAAAGTCTATAGGGAGTCCATCAGGGCGAGGGCTTTTGTTTTTTTCCATTCCAAATACCACTTAATGTAGTTCTTCCATAGTAAAAGGTTTAGTCAACAAGGCAGCCTGATCCCTGGTGATTCCATGCCCCCCAGAATGTTTAAATTGATTGTAGATATGTCTGGTTAACCAAATAGATTTTTGTGAAAATCAGTAATGTATTTGATCAAGTTATCCTCTCCCTCAATCACTCCCTCCTCTTGATTTAAGGATAAGATTCTATTTTTTCTTCTTCTACCATTCGCCTTAGCATGATAATATTTTGTGTTACCATCTCCATCTTTAATTTCTCTATCTTTGTATCTTTGTAGCCATTTCATTTCTTCTTGTCTAAGCAACTTGTGTAATTGAGCTCTAAGTTCTTTCTGTTCGTTCCTATCATGAGCAGAAAGTCCCATCCTCTCGGCATTTTTATCAATGGAGTCAAGTTTCATTAGAATCTCTTTTTTCAGTTTCCTATAACAAGCATCAGAGTTTAAAATCCACCCTCTCACTTTTTGTCTGAACACTCTCATCCTTGTCTGCCACTTTTCAATAGTGTTTCCAGGATAGTGAGTGACCAAATTTTAACCGCAAATTCCCTAAAACCTTCTCTCATCATCCAAGAATTTTCAAACCTAAAAATAGGAGGGGTATAAATTTCCCCCCTGTATCCAGTATTAATGGAGTATGATCAGATAACTCTCTCTCCAAAGCATATACTTCAGTCAAAGGGTAGTGATCTTCCCAATCTGGGCATATAAGAATCCTATCAAGTTTTTCATATGTGGGCTCCTCCTGATTATTGGCCCAAGTGAATTTTCTACCGTTCAGAGGTAGTTCTCTCAGACCTGCTTGCTCAATAATAGCATCAAATACAAAGCTCCAGTGGTCATATCCACCAGGTTTGTTTTTCTCCTCACTTTTTCTTATTACATTAAAATCCCCCCCCCCCCCATGAGGCATGGGACTGAAGCATTATCTTGATATACTCTGGATATTTCTACCAAATAGGCAGCTTTACTAGCACTTTGGGCATCCCCATATACCATGATAAGGTTCCATTCAAATTTGGCTTTTTTGTCTAAAAGAAGTGTTCTAATACAGTACACACCTATCTCCACATTAAGGATCTCAAATGTATCATTATTGATGCCAACTAATATGCCCCCAGATTTACCTCTAGGTTGTGCCCAATTCCAGCAGAAAATTTCTGCCACCACATAGATTATGCAGTTCATTTTTTGTGAAGTCACTTTTGATGGTCTCTTGAAGACCTATGAAATCATTTTTCTTGTTATAGATGCTCTCTCTAATAAAGGACCTTTTGATATCAGGTCCAATTCCCCTAACATTCCAAATCATGCCTATCATTTTTTCTTCTTCTCCCTTTTTTCTCCCCCAATATAAACAGTTGGCTTCACACTGGTGATACCAGGGGAGCTTGTACTGCTTCTTTTCCCACTAGCAAAGGATGTTTTTCAAGTGGGAATAATAATCCATCTCTAGTTCAGCATCTGAGTGATCATCCTCAGAGCATAACTCTCTAATTGAAATATCTCTAGTATTAAAGAGGTACATCTCATCTTGTACTGGTTCTTTTTCTTTCTGCTTAAGATGAGCATGATAAAAATATTTTCTACTTTGTTCCATTTTCTCAATAATCTCTAGATTCTGACTAATCATGTCAATGGTGCATCCTAAATCTATGCCAATTTTGTCAGCCATGAAAAAAAGAGATGAGTTATCATCATCAAAATTAAGAGTCTTACCATAGTTATCTTTGTCTGCTGCCCTCTGTTTCGCAAGCTCCTTAATTTTAGCATCCTGTTTATCCACCAATCTACCACATCTTCTCAAGTTGTCTTCCACAGCGTTGTCAATGTCCTTCTCCTCTCCTCTTTCACCAGGTTTCACCCCTAATCTTGTTCCAAAAGAGTCAACTGATTCTTGGCTAGCACCATAGTCCACAGGCTCCACATATGTATTGTTTTCCTCTTCCATATTTTTAAGTTCATTGTCAGTGATTTCCTCCATCTCTTTCTCTCTTTCTTCCCACATCTCAATTTTCTCAACAAATCTAGCAATCATGGCTTGTTGTTTATGGACCAGTTCCATCAGTTGTTTCCTTTCATTTTCCAGATCCAAGATCCTTTTTTCCTCCTGTGCTCTGAGGGCTTTTTGTCTAGCTTTTTCTTCTTCTATCTCCTGCATCTTCTTCATGACCACATCCAAATCTGCTTCCACTTTTTTCCTTGCATCTCTCTCTTTGTCCTGTTCTTGCTGAGCAGAAAGGATAGCTTCACTTCTTTTCTTGATTTCCTCAAACTGACTCAAGCTCAAGCTTCCCAATGTCACTTTCTCTCTGTTGTATCCCTCTGCATTAGTGGAGCTCTTTTTTCTTTTCCTTACCTCATCCCCTACACAGTCCATACATGTCTCTTCTAAGTGTTGTCTCTTCAGTTCTCCATACCAGCCCATCTCCACCACCTTTTTTAGACTTGGCATAATTCTGTATATGTTTGGATCTTTGTCAGTAATCTCAGTGTAGCTTGGTATTTTCTCAAAATCTCTAACCCCCACCTTAGCTCTCACTTTCTCATGTGTGATGGTGTCCATGTCAATTTCCAACACTGGGCCTAATGATGCTGCCGCCTCACACATCCCAAAAAAATGCCTAAAGCATTCTGGTACTGTCCCAAATGCCACCCAAGCTGTATGCAATTTTCCTACTGCCTGAGGATCAAAGGCCCATTTCTTGACATTCACCACAACTCCAATGCCTAGGAGAGTGAAGTCTTCACAATTGTTTAATTCCAACAATCTGCCTTTGTTTGGGAATCTCATCAGAAATGCACTGCTCCCTTGTTTCTTACATCTCCACTGCCAATTCCAATTGAACATGTAGTTGAATCCCTCTAGCAGCAGAGTCTCATTTATCATCCCAGATTTGACTGTCACTAACGCCATTGGGTTGGGATTTTCAATGTCCATGTTATCTTTAGAGCTTTGAACCAGCAGCACCCCCAGTCCTCTTGCAGCATATCCCACAAACTTAGGGACTAGTTTCATCTGCTTCAGCCAAGTGCAATCATTAGTGATGTGGTTTCTTTTTCCACACACCGCACAGTGATCAAGTTTGCAATCTTTTGTAGCATGCCTAGAATCTTTGCATTTGTTGCACATCACTCTGTTGATTCCTCCCATGACCATCATGTTCCCCTCCTTTACTTGTCCTCCCTTTACACTCTCTCTTCCCTGTGTATCATCCATCCTGGACCCATCTCCCTCTGATGATGTTATAGGTCTGTTGTTCCATGGTTTTTTTTAATCTCTCTCCCCTGTGCATAACTGTTTTCTCCTCTGGACACATCTCTCATCATATTTTACTGCAACACATTTGGATCCTCCATGCAGATTTACATTTCCACCCCCCAACAGGGGGTTTCCTTGAGTCAATTGGGTCAGAAGAGCAGATAGCAGTTGTTGTTGCTGTAAGATCTCACTACCACCTACCGAGTTGCTGCTATCCTTATCACCCACACTAGCCATACCTGTTTTAGCAGCATCCTGAGCTTCCTTTTCTTTGACTGGCATCACCATATCCTCCGATCCCCTCTGACGCTTCTGTTCTTGTTCCAGATCTTGTCGCATATGAGTATTGTTGCTGCCCGATCCTTGTCCCCATTCCTTCTTGTTCTCTCTTGTGTTGCAGCTTATAAATCCATCCCCTCCTTCCTCTTTTTTCTGTATTGCCATCCCTCTCTTCCGCCCCTACTGAATCTCCCCCCTCCTCCGAAACGACCTCCAAACCTATCCATCTCTCTTGTCTCAGCCGGCGGCATGCCAGGAAATCCTAGTTTGTCCACCCTCCCTTCAGCAAACCCTAATGCGGGGGAGAGGGAGGGGTTTATATAGACAAAGGCTCTCGAAAGCGTATCTCTTCTGTATGTATCTTCTGCATTTGGGCTGGGCCTTAAGCCTATCCATCCCTCCAAGTCATCAGCCCAACTTTCCAAAATCTCATCACCAGAAATTTTTATCTGGTCTGCGTCTCTAGTGATTTGTCTGTCCGTGACAGTACTCACATCACATTCAGATATAGTAAGAATATGATCATCGAGTCCAATTCCTGACCAATAATCAGGTATATTTGGGATCATTTCCATTCTCTTTTTGACTACTTGACCATCTAGACAGCCATTATTCAAATGACTTTCTATCAACTTTATCCCCTCTTCATTACAACCTATTTTTGTAAGATCCATTCTCCCACTCATATTTTGATGTTTAATGTCTCTTTTTCTTGTTATTCTTCTTATCTGATTTCAACTTATTTCTATCAGTGTCCCCCCTACCACTGCCAATTTCATCAACATAATCCAGGTAATAGGAATTCCTTGCAGGTTTGGGAGTAGTACCTGCTGATTCTGACGAGTCCCTAGTCTCCTTGTCAGCCTCATCCCCATCTAGCAACCAAAAATGATTGCCGGTGGGGGAGAGGCCTATTCCACCGCCGCGGATCGAGCAAGACCGAGGACGCGCGGCGATCGACGAAGGAAGCGTGGTGAGCGGCGGGGAGTGTGGATCTTCTGCTTCTTCCCCTTCCCTTTCTCTCTTTCCTTCATCAGATCTGCCGTCTCCTCCAGATCTCCATTGTTTGACTCCATCTCCTCTTCGTTGTCTTTGATTGGGATCCGCACCCAGCGCGTCCCCGGGTGGGGATTGCCATCACCGCCCCCACCACAAATTCCTCCGGTCCTGCCGGGAAGCGGCGGTGGGAACGGAAGGCCCACCACTTCTCCCTCTGCGACGGACTTCCACCTTCTTTCTCCTCCATAGCCCACACCAGAGCAGCAAGGGAGCTCGCCGGTGTGCCCGATGGGGTGGTCATCCCGTTCGGAGTGAGCCTCTTGTCCTCTTCCACCGTCAGATTCCTGAAGACCACTTTCGCCAAGCGTTGCTGAGGGAGTCCTGGATTACGGGGTCCTCGGGTGGCCGGGCTATGTGACATGGGCCGGACTGATGGGCCGTAAGGATACAAGGCAGAAGACATTTTCTCGTGTCCAGGTGGGACTCTCCTTTGCGTGGATAACAAGTTTGGCGTCCGGATGTGTAGTTTCCTTCCTCTGTAAACCGACTATGTACAACCCTAGCCCCTCCGGTGCCTATATAAACCGGAGGGTTTAGTCCGTGGAGGCCATCATAACAATCATAGGCTAGACATCTAGGGGTTAGCCATTACGATCTCGAGGTAGATCAACTCTTGTAACCCCCATACTCATCAAATACAATCAAGCAGGACGTAGGGTTTTACCTCCATTAAGAGGGCCCGAACCTGGGTAAAACATCGTGTTCCCTTTGTCCCTTGTTACCTCCGATCCTCAGACGCACAGTTCGGGACCCCTACCCGAGATCGGCCGGTTTTGACACCGACATTGGTGCTTTCATTGAGAGCTCCCCTGTGTCGTCGACGGAAGGATCGATGGCTCGTTTGATCATCAACAACGATGCTGTTTCCGGGGAGACTTTCCTCCCCTGTCAACTTTTTGTATTCGGCGGCTTCGCTCTCCGCGCCAATTCAGTTGGTCACCTTGAGCAGATCGACAGCTATGCCCCTGGTCATCAGATCAGATTCGGGAGCCTGAATTATGTCGCTGATATCCGAGGAGACTTGATCTTCGAAGGGTTCACGGCCTCGACCACTATTCCTCCTCTTCAAGAAGGCAACCCACCGGATCCGTCATCAGGCGCCGCTCAAGGACCAACTACTATCCCAACCCTGGCCATAGATCCAGGGCAGGCCACCTCATCCGAAGATGGGATCTTAAAACCCACCGGACCCTCTCCTCCCATGGAGCCCTTTGCCGAAGACCCAGAAGCAACTGTATGTTCGGCGAGCCTGGAATCAAGCAGGACCCTCCTGGTCATCGGAGAGCCGAACTCGCCTCTGGAAGCCAATTCCGAGCTCTCAAGGTCTGCGGCTGGTGAGCACAACCTGGCAGAGTCAGCCGTGCCCAGCTTCGCAGGTCCTCGGTTCCCCGTCCGGCCTTCGCTCTTAAGCGAGGCCTTGGACTTAATGCGGTCTCTCATCATCACGGAGGTATCAGCTCCGAATTACGCCCAGCCCGAACTAGGGGCTGAGTGCGGGGAATTTTGCGTCCCACCCACCACCCACTTGGTAGCCACTGTCGAAGACTTAACCGACATGCTCGACTACGCCTCCGAAGACATCGACGGTATGGACGACGATGCCGGAGCCGAACCAGGCCCAAACCCGCCCGCCACCGGACGGTGGACTGCCACCTCTACGTACGACGTGTATATGGTGGATGCACCCAAAGAGGACGACGATAACAAGCAAGATCCGATCGAGGACAAGCCTGTCGAGGTACCACTGAAGCGTCGACGTCAGCGGCGCCGTTCACGATCGCGGAGGGAAAAAGAAAGTAATACCGGCACCGGAGACATTGACACTCCGGAGAATGCCGAAGACTCTGACCAACCCATTGAGACTGCCGTAGAGCAGGATAATTGGGAAGAGGGACAAGTTAACCCCGACGAGCCAGTCGGGAACGAGGATTCGGAAGATAGTAACTATCTATCAACCTCCGAGGAGGATGTCAGCCTCGGCAACGAAGACTTCATCGTGCTAGAGGAACCCCTCAAGCAAGAGCGCTTCAAGCGACAGCTCATCGCAACTGCGAGGAGCCTAAAAAAGAAACAGCAACAGCTTCAGGCCGAACAGGATACGTTAAATGACAGATGGACCAAGGTCCTAGCCGCCGAGGAGTACGGCCTCGCACGCCCAACAAAGAGCTATCCAAAGTGTCGGCTACTGCCACAATTCGATGACGAGGCCCTAGAGCCAATACCGTCAAGACATAATCATGCTGATCAACCAGACCGACCACCACATGGGCGAGACAAAGCGGCTACTCACGCCGAACACCAACCCGCGCCACCTCGCCGTCAAGGCAAGGAGGTAACAACTCAGGGCTACACCTACGACTTACGTCAGGACCTGGACAATAGAGCCGGCAAGACCAGATCAATATACGGATCAAGGGGGCGTGCTCCGACGAGAGACGACGGCCTTCATGCTTGGCGCGAGCAGCATAACCGAACTCGGGCCGAAAACCGAACACGGATGTCATCCGAACTCCATCGTGACGTTGCCCGATACAGAGGCGCCACACACCCCTTGTGCTTTACCGATGAGGTAAGGCAGCACCAATTTCCAGAAGGGTTTAAACCCGTAAACATCGAATCATACGATGGAATGACAGATCCCGCAGTATGGATTGAGGATTTTCTTCTCCATATTCACATGGCCCGCGGCGACGATCTCCACGCCATCAAATACCTCCCCCTAAAGCTGAAAGGACCAGTGCGACACTGGTTAAACAGCCTACCAGAAAACTCTATTGGTAGCTGGGAAGACTTGGAGGATGCCTTTAGAGACAACTTCCAAGGCACCTATGTCCGGCCTTCGGATGCCGATGACCTTAGTCATATAGTCCAGCAACCCGGTGAGTCAGCCCGCAAACTCTGGACTAGGTTCTTAATTAAAAAGAACCAAATCGTCGACTGTCCGGACGCCGAAGCCCTCGCGGCCTTTAAACATAGCGTCCGCGACGAATGGCTCGCCCGATACCTTGGTCAGGAAAAGCCGAAATCTATGGCAGCTCTTACTGCACTCATGACCCGCTTCTGCGTGGGAGAGGACAGCTGGTTGGCTCGTAGAAGCAACAGTACCAGCGACCCTGGCACCTCCGAAGTCAGGGACGGCAATGGCAGGCCACGACGCAACAAACACAAGCATCGAAACAACAACGAAGAAACTGAAGACACAACGGTTAACGCCGGATTCAGTGGCTCTAAATCCGGTCAGCGGAAGAAGCCATTCAAAGGAAATAAGGACGGTCCATCTAATTTGGACAAAATACTCGATCGGCCTTGCCAGATTCATGGCACACCCGACAAGCCTGCTAACCACTCCAACAGAAATTGTTGGGTCTTCAAACAGGCCGGTAAGTTAAATACCGAACATAAGGGGAAAGGGCCGCCAAGCGAGGACGATGACGAGCCCCGCCCGCCGAACACAGGGGGACAAAAGAAATTCCCCCCTGAGGTGAAAACAGTGAACATGATATATGTCACGCATATCCCCAAAAGGGAGCGCAAGCGCGCACTAAGGGACGTCTACGCCGTAGAGCCCGTCGCCCCCAAATTCAACCCATGGTCGGCTTGTCCGATCACCTTCGACCGCAGAGACCACCCGACCAGTATCCGTCATGGAGGTTCGGCGGCCCTGGTCTTTGATCCAATTATTGATGGATACCATCTGACTCGAGTCCTTATGGGCGGCGGCAGCAGTCTCAACTTGATCTATCAAGACACTGTCCGCAAAATGGGTATTGACCCATCAAGAATCAAGCCTAGTACCACTACCTTTAAAGGAGTGATACCCAGCGTCGAGGCACGCTGTACGCGCTCGTTAACATTGGAAGTAGTCTTCGGTTCGCCGGACAATTTCCGAAGCGAAGACTTGATCTTTGACATCGTCCCCTTTCGCAGTGGTTATCACGCACTGCTCGGACGTACTGCCTTCGCCCGCTTCAATGCAGTCCCGCATTATGCTTACTTAAAGCTCAAGATGCCTGGACCCCTCGGTGTTATCACAGTCAATGGAAACATGGAACGCTCCCTCCGTACCGAGGAGCACACCGCGGCCCTGGCAGCAGAGGTACAGAGCGGCCTTATCAAGCCAAACACTCCATCGGCCACGAAGCCTCCGGACACCATTAAACGAGCCCGGCCTACTTTGCAGAAAGACAGCTCGGTTAATCCGGTGCTGGACTAGCAGTTTTGCCTCCGTCCACCGCCCCATCTAATCGCGGCATATGTACCGTGTGTGCATAACTACGGACTCAAAATACCTTGGGCAATGACGGAGCCACTCCGCGGACGAGGTCCATAATTCGGCTCGACCCTATTCGGACCTTACTCTCCTTCTTTTTTTCTCTTTTCTCTTACATTACAGGTTCCTTAAAACCTAAAGTCACTTTACGGTGGCACAGGGCCCTTTCCCAGGCCCCTTCTACATACATGATCGTCGATCCTTTCAAAGGATCCTCCACCAAGGCGAAAAGCGGCGCAGACGTGCGACAGGGTGTCCAAAGGATCTTCAAGATAGCTTTTCTTTTTTAGGACCTGTATACAGCTTTCCCTTGTTCTCAAATCCTCGGCATGTAAAATAGCCCTGATGCTTATAGCATTATCTGTAAAAGCACTTTTTGGCGTATCAATCAGACTATAATGGAAACAGTTTTCACCTACCCTATTCGGTATTGGTTTATTTCATAATCTGTATTCCATCTTCATGTCCGATTGGCATATACACTTTGGCATAGCTTAAAATGCCAGGGGCTCTATTCGGCCACCTATATTTTCAAAAAAAAAAAGTCCAAACACTTTTATAGTGCACTTCGGTGTCCCGAATATTGCATTATATGCATCAGCTCCGAATCATGTCTTTGGTCAATAGTTGGGTTGCCCGGCTCCTGTGGTTACTACCTTACGTTCCGCTTGTTCGGCTAGGGTAGTAAAGGGAGAACTACTGCGATTGTGTTTCTGGTTCGTCCGGTTAAGCACCTCAGTAGAGAAAGCCGAAAACTGACCGTCATGGTGTGGCGAGAGCTGGTCAGCTATTCGGTGACTTGTTATAAATCTTTTTGCGATTTCTTCCGTGTTATGCGAAGGACTGGCCTATGTCCGGTCATGTGCTTAAGGCATCCCAGTTCGGATAGCCGCATACGCACCAGGGGCTAGTACTTAGCCCCGCCGTCAAACTCCTATGGCTAAGTGAGAGTGATAAAGCCGCATAGTCTGATTGCCTGGTTCGCCTACGCAGACACCTCCTTCACGGACCAAGACGTTGGGTCAAGAGTGATCATGCGTTATTCCGAACACCCCCGTAGTATCTACGTGGGGGCCGAAGCCGACGACTGGCAAACTTTCAAGATAACAAAATACGGCCGCACAGGAGGCAAGCAATTCCAGATAAATATATTACAAAGCCTTGGTTTATAAAACAACGTCTGGGTAGCTCGGATACATTCGCTCAAATATGATATCCTTTGAGCATTGGCCCTCAATTAAGCGGGCACCCTCAAGGACGTCTTCAAAATACCGCTCTGGCTTGCGGTGGTCCTTGCCTTCGGGTGGGCCCTCGACCGCTACGACGACGGCCTTCATCTTTGCCCAGTGCATCTTGACACGGGCAAAGGCCATCCGCGCACCTTCTATGCACGCCGAGCGCTTGGCAGCTTCAATCCGGGGCAGCGCGTCGGCCAGTCGCTGCACCAGGCCAAAGTAGCTGCTAGGAATGGGTTCGGTTGGCCACAGCCGGACTATGACGTCCTTCATGGCCAATCCGGACATCCTGTGCAGCTCTGCCAGTTGCATCATGTGGTTGTTCAACAGCGCCGGACGCTCCGACGCCGCGAACTGTGACCAGAATAGCTTCTCCGTCGTGTGCCCCTCCTGGGCCCGGAAGAACTGCGCGGCGTCGGCGGCACTCTTCGAAAGATCCGCAAATGCGTCTGGAGAACTCCACAGACGAGTGAGCAAGGCATATCTTTGACCGCCAAATATAGTCTGCAAAAAAAAGGGCTTACCAGCCACTATCTGTTCGGACTGCCGGATTTCCTCGCGAGCTGCCTGGGACTCGGTCCTCGCCTCCTTGGCCTCTTGGAGGGCCTTGGCGAGTTCGGCCGCCTGGGCCTTATTCTTCTCCTCCAAAGACTCGCACTTGCCGGCGGCGTCCTTGAGCTCTTGCTCCACTTTGGTCACCCTCTGCTCGTACTGGCGGCGGGCAATCTGCAGCCACTTTGTCTGCGGCCGCTTTGTTCGCCTCGCCTCCTCCTTGGCTTGGGCAAGGGCACTCTTGAGGGTCTCGACCTCGGCCGCGCTGCCTGCAATCATACACATAGCAGCGCATGAGTTTAAACTCAGAATTTGCATATCAATTAAGGCATATGCGGCTTATTTCAAAACATACCTTGCGCCTCATCGAACCGCTTGTTCATGCGGTCGATATCATCATCAGCCAGGTGCAGCCTCCGCTTGAGATCGGCAACTTCAGCGGCCTGGGTGGTTGCCGCCAACATGGAAGCCTGTTATACGATATAATTGTAGGAGATATGCCCTAGAGGCAATAATAAATGTTATTGATTATCTCTCTGTTCATAATTAGGTTTATGTTCCATGCTATAACTGCTATGGTTCTCGAGTCTGCAAATAAAACGAGGCTCGGAGGAAGACTCATATGCATGTGTGGAATAATAAACGATAAAATGTATTCCTAGTCAAGCCTCTATGACTGGCTCAAGTATTGCATGATGATCCTGTTTTCCTGATCATGGGCATGACTATGCCAGCAATTTTGAGGGCACAATGTTAGCAGAACATTTGTGTTGAATCGACCCGATTGATGTTATGCTATGAGATTCTTTCATCACAAGTTAATGGTTAATAACACAGAGATGGTTAATGTTTGCATGATTCCTTAGACCATGAGAGTATCGAGTTTCTTCATGCTTGCTTCATGAACTTTGGGGTTTGTTAAACGTCATCCGTAAATGGGTGGCTATTACGACGGCTTACGGGTTCATGGAAAAGTGTGTCAAGTAACTTGATAGCTCAAGATTGGGATTTGCTCCTCCGGCGATGGAGAGATATCTCTGGGCCCTCTCGGTGTTACGGTATCCATCATCGTCTGGCCAGACACTTTTGTGATTTGATCACGGGGATGCCGGAACATGGTAACGAGAAAAGAGAACAATACCGGTAACGAGGTAACTAGCATAGTGGACAAGTGTTGATCCACGGGAATGCCAACATGTCTCACCTCGGGTATTTGTAACATATCACGAAGCAACAGGAATAGCACACGGCAACTGGAGGTTCACTCGAATATTCATTCGTGTGGGTATAGGGGTCAATATGGGTGTCCACGGCTCCGATGTTGATCATTGATCGGAAGGGGTTCCATGTCATGTCTATACTTCACCGAACCTATAGGGTCACACGCTTAAGGGTCATCTATCTGCTGAATACTAGACAGGGAGTCTGAGAGAAAATCACCGAAAAAGTTTCGGACACCGAAAAGTTTCGGACAGCGGAAAAGTTCCGCAGAGAGAGGTCACCGGATGAGTTCCGGTGATACTGAAAAGTTGTTTCAGAGGATACCATAAAGTCAAATTGGTTTCGGGACATGCCTGATAATTCTTGGAGGGTGCCAGAATCATTCTGGAAACTTTCTGGAATTTTCGGAGATGAAAACCGGAAATGTTCTGGAGCTGCCGAAACCGCTTCAGATGCTTTTCGCAGATGAAATCACTAAACTGGAATTGTTCCAGAACACGTTGAAAATAATTTTAGTGGGTACTGGAAATGTTCTAAGCCCACATAAATATTTTCAGTTCGAACGGACGCTGAAAAATGTCGTCGTGAATAGTGAAAGTGCTTTTTGGGATTTTTTATGGAAAGCACCTTTTGGGAAATTTCCCAAAAGGCTTCTAGAAGCCTTGGGCACTAAGGAAGCCCCCTTGGGGGGCCCCCCCAAGGGGTGGCCGGCCATGGAGGGTGGAGCTCCATGGAGCTCCACATGGCACTCCTTTTTGCTTTATTCTTTATGTAAATGACATAAAGTGGGGGTACTTTTGGTATTTGTGAATGCCAACTTTACCCCTTGGCTTTCATATAAATAGAGGAGAGTGGGCTGCCCACAAACTTCATCCCTTCTCACATACATGCCATTGCAATGATCTGGCTTCTCTCTCCCTCCCACGAAAAGAGTTTCGTAGAGCCGAAAGGCTGTCTGGGTTCCGGTGGGAACTAGTTCTGGACGGCGAAGCCCTGCCGGATAGATGACACCGTATGTGTGCAACTCTGTAGAGAGGTCGTAGTTTCGATCTTAGTGCCCGAGGGGCTGTTCGAGAGTGCCTCCCGAAGGGCTGTCCAAGTGACGGTCCGAGTTTTGTGAGTCCTCCCGAAGGGCTGTCTGAGTGACCGTTCAAGTTTCGAAGGTCCTCCCGAAGGGCTGTCCGCGACATCGTCTGGGGGACTGTTCAACAGCCTCCCGGAGGGCTGTCCGAAGGGAAGACGAGGGTATACATCCTCGCGGTTGGGAGGTTGTAAATCCTAGCTGCGGGGATCTGCACCGCCGATCGTCATCGACTCTACTTCCGCTGCGCTTCGAGTCGGTAACGAAAATGATCAAACCTTGTATGCAGTCTCCATAGTGGTCCTGGGCTGGTGTGTAGGTCAGAATATTTTTGTTTTCTGCTGCGTTACCCTACAATAATAGTACGTCACTTCTTCCGAATACTATATGATCCTCTGTCCGGCTTTTTCAAAACCAGACAGAGTCTCAGGGGCTACTATCTATGCACATGTCTGCTCCTTCATAAAAAGCGTCTAGAGCATTACGTCGCATACCTCGAAGCCTGTTAGCAGGCTGGTGAAGGCTTCGTTCAGCCCGCTCTTGGCGGACTGAATCTTCTCAACCACCACACCCATCAGGGTGCGGTGTTCTTCCACGATGGCAGCACGCCGTAGTGCTTCCACCATGGTGTTTGGCACCTCCGGATTAGTGAAGGTCGCCGTCGGAGCTGATGCTCCCCCCTCCTTCGAAGGGGGCTGCTCGCTTGACTCCGGAGCCACATTGATCTCCGGAATGATGTCCGGCTGGGGGCCAGATTGTTCATGACCCCCGCCGTCGGTCGCCATAGGGGTCTCCCCCTCCATGTCTTCGGCAGCCGAGGTATTGTCCTCGGGCGCCTTCTCGGCAGCCTCGCTCGCCCCTCCGTGGCCAGGAGAGGTCCTTCGGGACAACACCTCGGTGTTATACACGGTGATCGGTGAAGGGGCTCGCGGTGGCATCTCGCTCTCTGCCATCTCGGGTGGCAGAGAACTCACTTCAGACAGCGATGGCGGGGAGAGGTCGCGGGCTGGGCTGAAATACACAATATGATATGTTATATTACAACCATAACAGACCGAATATTTGCTAAGTATCCTTTTCGATACTTACGATTCGGCCAGGGGTTTTTCCCTGCGGCGCCTCTTGGGGATGTATTCGGCCTCCGAATCCAAACCTTCCGAGAGGGTTATCTTCTCCCTCTTGGACGCACCCTCCTCCGGGTCAGCGGAGGCGGCCCTTTTCTTCTTTCCCCCTCTTGGGGAGAACCACTTTCCGCCTCCTCCTCCTCTTCATCTTCGTCCCCCTCGTGGGAGGAGTGGGCTTCGGTTTCTCCGGACACTGCGTCCGAATTACCCTTACGGCGGAGGCCGCCCTTGGCCTCCTTGCCCTTCTTCTTGGCCTTCTTCTCCGGCGCCTGATATGGCGTCGAATCAGCATCCTCGTCAGCAGAGGATTGGCTGAGTCTTCAGGTAGTGGAGCCGGACACTTGATCCGCTCCGCCTTCGCTGTCCAGCCCTGAATGAAAGAATGGAAATCTCAGTATAACCTTTGATTTATTTACCGAAAGTTGTGTTCGGAACCAAAATACTCACAGCAGTGGCCGGATTCTCGCTGTCGAGGCCAATATCTTCGGTCTTCTTCGGCCACGTCTTCTAGGCCTTGAAAAGTAGCTTCCAGATCTCTTCGTGCGTTGTACCGAAGAAGCGCTGCAGGGTCCGGGGACCTTCCGGATTGAACTCCCACATATGGAGAGGCCGGAGTTGACAGGGGAGGATCCGGCGGGAGAGCATCACCTGAATCACGTCAGTGAGACTGGTATTTTTGCTTATTATATTTTTGATGCGCTTCTGCAGCATCATCACTTCCGTGGTCGACCCCCAGTCCAGACCCTTGTTGGTCCACGACGCCAGCCGCATTGGGGGTCTGGATCTGAACTCAGGAGCGGCCGCCCATTTGGCGCCGCGGGGTTCGGTGATGTAGAACCACTCCTGCTGCCAGACCTTGACGGTCTCCACAAAGACCCCTTTAGGCCAAATGGTGTTGGGGAGTTTGCTCACCATGGCACCGCCGCACTCCGCATGCTGCCCGTCGACCACCTTCGGCTTCACATTGAAGACTTTTAGCCATAGGCCGAAGTGTGGGGGGATGCGGAGTAGCGCCTCGCACACGACGATAAACGCCGAGATGTGGAGGAAAGAATGTGGGGCTAGATCATGGAAATCTAGCCTGTAGTAGAACATGAGATTGCGGACAAAGGGGTGGAGGGGAAACCCTAGTCCGCGGAGGAAGTGGGGAATGAATACAACCCTTTCGCCGGGCTCCGGAGTGGGTATGACTTGATCCTTGGCTGGGAGCCTGTGCGCGATTTCCGCGGACATATATCCCGCCCCCCGGAGCTCCTTGATGTCCTTCTCCGTGACGGAGGAGGCCTCCCACTTGCCCTTCGAGCCAGATCCGGACATGATTGGAGAGGTTGGCGGCGGTGGGAAAGATTGAAAGCTTGGGCGCTGGAGCTTGAGGATGGGAAAACAGGAGAAGGAAGAAGGCGTGGGGGAAAAAGACAGATCTTTATCCACTTATATAGGCAATGAATATCAAGTGCCCGCCCCTCAAGCCTTGAAACTCGCCTGTTCCCAATGGGTCGTGCGAATGGCACGGTTGGATTACCCAAACCTGTATTAATAAGGATCCCGCAATAAGTGGGCACGATCTCCGCTTTGACGAGACGTGTCGATAGAGGCCATGGTTCGAAACGCGAAGCGGGAGGCCGAAAAACGGTTCGAAATGATAAAAAGACTAGACGTGACGTTTCGCCGAAAAAGTTGTCAGTTGACAGACGCTACTTTGGCTAAGCATTTTACCTTCGTGGTTGAGGGTTGTGATTGTCATGCAGAGCCGGATACAGTTCTTTTATTCAGAAGATCGCTTTGGAGTATTCAGGGGAGGAACCCGCCTTGCAATGCCGAAGATAATCTGCGCGACGAACATGTCGTCATTGAAGACTGGTTCAGGGGCTACTGAGGGAGTCCTGGATTACGGGGTCCTCGGGTGGCCGGGCTATGTGACATGGGCCGGACTGATGGGCCGTAAGGATACAAGGCAGAAGACATTTTCTCGTGTCCAGATGGGACTCTCTTTTGCGTGGATAACAAGTTTGGCGTCCGGATGTGTAGTTTCCTTCCTCTGTAAACCGACTCTGTACAACCCTAGCCCCTCCGGTGCCTATATAAACCGGAGGGTTTAGTCCGTGGAGGCCATCATAACAATCATAGGCTAGACATCTAGGGTTTAGCCATTACGATCTCGAGGTAGATCAACTCTTGTAACCCCCATACTCATCAAATACAATCAAGCAGGACGTAGGGTTTTACCTCCATTAAGAGGGCTCGAACCTGGGTAAAACATCGTGTTCCCTTTGTCCCTTGTTACCTCCGATCCTCAGACGCACAGTTCGGGATCCCTACCCGAGATCGGCCGGTTTCGACACCGACAGTCGCATCTCCTTCCTGGTTGAGAACCAGGAGACGATCTCTCCCGCCCTCTCCAACTTCCCGTCGTCTCCGCTCGCGAGCTCCACCATGGCTCGCTCCATCCTCATCCTCCAGTCGGCCATCTCCGCCGGATCCGCTCCCTCCTCTCTTAGAACTGGGTCGCTAAGCGGTGTGGTGGGTGGGGCGAATTGATTTGGAGTGCGTCGTCTCCCCACTGAGCGCGGGGGGGGGGGGGGGGGGGGGGGGGGGGGGGGGGGGGTGGGATCGCATTCATGGCGGACGCTCGCCTCGGAATCCCCACCGTAATCCACGACCTCATGAGAAACCGTGTACCCAACGTGCACCACATGACACGGGAACCAGAGCACCGATCGCCATGAAATCAGCTCGCCGGCGTGCAGTCCTCGGCTGTCCACCACTCTCCCCTCGTCATCAAGTAACGAAAGTCCGCGAATCGTACCTTGCACGAGAAGCGAGCCCCTCTGATAGCAGAGGAGCCCCGCTGCAAGGAGGCCGGGGATGTAGAGGACCGGCCATCTCCCATCTCCTATCATCCCACCGTCCAGGGTTCCGCCGTTGGAGGCCATCTCACCGGCGGGGAGCCCATCGCCCGAGTCCTCGCAAGGATCGCCTCTCTGGTTAGTTCTCTTGAAATATCATTCGTTTGATTCCGATCACAGGGCTATGCGGACGTTCGCTGGGGCCTCCTAGCAAATGTTCGGCAGTGAACATTTTCCAATAGTAAAACAGGGGCAGCCAGGTAGCCAACAACCAAACCCCAGCCGCAGAACGGAAACGGAAACCTCTCTGCCCGCGCCCGTACACGGCTCTTGCCTCCATGGCCTCCACGGCGGCGGCGGCGCCGGTGGTGTTGGTGACGAACGACGACGGCATCGACGCGCCGGGGCTCCGCTTCCTCGTCGACCAGCTCGGCGCCCAGGGGCGCTACCGCGTCCTCGTCTGCGCGCCCGACACGTCAGTCTTCCCCCCACCCACCCTCGTGACCCCCCTTTCGTCGATCCGTCCGGTTTCTTGCTTACTTGTTGCTTTGCGAAGATTCTGCTGTGGGAGCACACGGCGATTGACGATGCGCTGGTTCTGAATGGGGATTTCTTGGGTCGAAGGATTAGGAGTGACAAAAAAAAAATGGAAGAATTTTGGATGGGAAATGTTATTTCCCTTTCATTATTTGGCATTCGCACCTGAAAAAGCATCAAAGCATGGGAACGGGAGATACAGTATTTTTTTTTTGTTATGTTTTTTTTTCCTGTCGTTTATGTTCTTCCTATTGATCATTGATGTCAAACTACAGAAAGAAATGTTACCTTCAAAGAAACAGGTGAATTTGGATGCTGTAAAAGTAAAAGTCGCGATTGAACATTTGAACAATTTATTCCACTATTTTAGGTGCTAAGTACTGTTTTTTCGCATGGGTAAGTTCTGGATAAAATTCCAATGTGGACCATGTACTTGTTAAAAGAACATAGGTTAATTAAGATTTAAAAGCATCAGCATGTCCCATCTCGTTTAGCAACCAAAACTCCCTCAAAGTGAAAGGTTGAACCATATTCAAATAAGGATTTCGGCTGTAGAATCTGGTGCAATGCGGTGGAAGTTTTTGAAGTCTGGTTCAACCTGAATATCGGTTGCAACAACTAGATTTGTACAGCGGAATTTACTCTTAAATTTACGAGGAAAAATAATTTATGAAGAAAGGAACCTGTGATTGAACCTGTTTCGCCGCATGATTAGAGCACTGGGTATAGCTTTAAGCATTATATATTACCGGGGCATCTGCTTCTGCAAGCTGCTGTGTGCAGAACATGGAATCTGTCCTGGTGCAGAATGTAACTGACTTTAGCTTCGAATACACCATTCATCATTGAAGTTGCCACGTTGTATTCAATAAAATATGATGTTGGGCAACTCTGATTTGGAATGTGTGTTATTGGTGCATAACAGTATGTCAGATAATAAGATGCACTCATGGTTCATTTAGGGAATGGTTTTCTTTGCAAAGTACTGATGTTGTCATCGATCTGAAACCTTGGTGCTGTGGAGAATAAAACTGATTTAGTGCAATGTGAAGCAAAGGAAGGCGTGAGTATAAGATTTAACTGATTCCAATGTTCACCTTATGGCACCAATTTTGTAATGTTGTTTATTTATTTTTCTCGTAAAATGCAGAGACAGGTCGGGCGTTAGCCACTGCATTACATGGCGTTCTGCACTTCGCTGTAAACGTGTCAATATCAATGGTGCTACAGCATTTGGAGTTTCAGGTTTGTATGGTTTAGTTTTATGAGTTTCATCTTTTCATATTACACACATGCCAGGTTTTTTGCCACCCGTGGGCTATACCACTGCATGGGTTGCCGTCCCGTCGCTGCCTCGAGATTTGCTCCGCAGTTGTAGAGCCAACTCACACAGCCGTTTAATAAGAAGTTACCATTAATTAATTAAGACGATTACACCGACAACTATAGTGCAGCATGTCAGCTAGTGGGAGAAGGATATCTGGTTACTACTGCATGTCATTTTTGTTTGTTTATTTCTTTTATTTTATTCTGGCATGGCATGGTTAAATGAGGACACATGCTAGTGGTAGGTCCAGCTTATTCGCACATACCATTTGTTTTTTTTCATTACGTGCAACCGATGCCAGACTAGGAGAAGACTAGAATTATATATGGTGCCATGATTTCTTAAGAAGCTTTGTCAATGATATTTTTGCCAAATTTGATAGTGTCAATGTGGGGCTGTGGTCTTTATAGACATAAAACAGAACTGTTTACACTTTATTTTACATGAGAAACTTGGAGTCAATGTGATCTTAAGATTTATGTGCAATACTGTCAGCTATCTTCTTCATTGCTCCTCTGCTACTGCTAGTTTTCCTTTTAATATTCCAGTTAAGTTATGCAGTAGTAACAGTGGAAGCACTAGACAATGGCATCCGTCCGTAGTAACAGGGGTTTATCTAAACTCAAGATAAGGTGGTTTTGATAGGTTGGTTGAAACAAAGGAGATAAAGAGGGTGATTTGATTCATCCAATGTAGCCAAGTCATGTGGCGTCTTCGATTCATACGTGAAAAGATCACCCCATTGAATGATAGATGTTATATGCCTGTCTGATGTATAACTGTTATGTTTCACTGTACATGTCGGACCTAATTGCTATAGTTAATTTTTTTAGGGGATAATTGCTATAGTTAATGACCATATGGCTATCACAATACTCTAAACATATAGCTACATTCAACAACCGAACATTGCCCGCATCAAGTGAATCCCAAACGGTGGATGGATGCGGGGTTATAGCCTTGGGGGCGGGGGGTGGATAGAGGTTATTTTCCTTATTACATGATGAATGAGGAATATCTCTTCATAAATATAACAATAATTCTTAATTGTATTTGGATTTCAACGAGATTATGTGTTAGATGCTCATTTGTTCTTATTGATTTTAAGGAACTCCCGCTGACTGTGCCTCTTTAGGCATCTCTGGGAAGCTCTTTGATGGTTTGGTTCCTGATTTGGTAGGTTTTGGAGTTTCTTCATGGATTATTATGCTCTTTTATGGTTTTACGCAAGTGTGTAAGAAGTGGCTCTCTGTGTACATAACTACCTACCGATAATCTTTTCCGAAATAATTTTGGGTTCCATGTTTCTTCATTTTTAATGCAGGTGCTTAGCGGAATCAACATTGGCAATAATTGTGGATTACATGTGTAAGCATCTTTGCATGTGCATGCCAAAATGACATGTTTGTATTTTTCATCAAAATTACTTCTTGTTAACCGATGCCAGAGTATCAATCGAAACCATTCAAGGTCAAAAGCAACAAGAGGAACCACATGCGGTGTTTTGGGCAGTCTAACTGTCTATTGGAATTATTACCATCAACTTAATTGCATTGCTTTGATCTTATCAATGAATCGTGAGCACTTGTGTTTTTTGTGTGTAGTGTATATTCTGGAACAGTTGCTGGTGCTAGGGAGGCATTTATATATGGGATTCCTGCATTATCTATGTCATACAATTGGTATGCGATGTTTTTTTTAATATAATTCTATGTATTTACTATCATTTTATTGTGCAAATAGTACATTCATATTTTAACCAAACGTTTCAGGCATCTGTACATTCTGGAACTTGATAACAAATTTGTTATATGTTCATATTATGTTATTTATTCAATGTTTTTTTTCTTCATATTTTGTCATATTGTCATTGTGTATCATTTGAAATACTGGCATCTTCAAAGTAACAACGCGAACAGGCAGTTTGATGTACTTCTGATTTGTTCAAAACCTTCAAAAAGTGCAACAAATAAATGATTTTGTCCAACATGTGGAAACAAAGAAGCAGCAGAGTTTGCTCACCTGAAAGGCTAAAACCTCATAATTATCTTTCAGCATCTGAAGTGGCTGTGGCTGATATAAGAAAGCAGGAGTCACCAGTGATTTGCGTAAGCAATAGTTTTTTGAAATATTTCCCATTTCCTCTTTGGGAAATTTAGGTAATTCCAGACTTCCAAACCAAATCTCAGATCATTGGAACGTGGATTGTTCTGCATAAGTTTCGTGGCAGGATCCCCATGCACTCCTAGTGCTCCACATAAATCCTCCGGTGTTCGTCTATAAAAGCTTTATCTCCAGTTTTTTGCTATTTCAGTTTTATCCCAAGCTTGCCCTACCAAATCTCTGGCTAGCCAAAAAGTCGTCCACGCAAGAAAAATGAACTAGAGTGGGCAAATAGGCAGGGAATGCCCAAATTGGCAACCATCCAAACATAGACCAATATTTTGGCAATGATCAGAAAATTGGTAGGGTGAGTTTTGGCCACCATCCAAACATACCCTTGATTTATATGCTCAAATTTCATTCACACCTTCCATGCCTCAAATTTATGCAAGTGATTGACTAAGTTAATAAGTGATAGCAGGGTCTACCTGATGATCTCTTAATTGTAACTTTCAGGGTTGCTGGTCAGAGCAGTGTTAATGACCTCAAAGTGGCTGCAGAGGTTTGTATCCCTCTGATAAATGCTGTCATGGTCGAGATCAAGAGTGGAACCTACCCTAAAGGATCATTCCTGAATATAGATGTGCCATCTGATGCTGCACACCACAAGGTATATCTACTGACATTGATTTTGTAGTAAATTATGTACTTCTCTATTTACAGTTTGTACGTGTAAAGGGAAAACAATCAGACTACAGATCTATACAATTTTGTTGACAAAACTGTGGAGTATGCCAAAGGTAGACCTTGTTGGCATTAAAAGTGTTATTACATGAAAATTGTTGGCATTCAAGTTGAAGCAATTTGGTTATTGGTAGACCTTCCTTACCAGTATGAATTATCTATCTTGAATCATAACTGCCAAGATTGATATATCTCCTGATTTTCACTGAATGTTAAAACATCATGATTCCTTACCGCACACTTGCCCAAATAAAGTATGTGTGCTCCTGATATTCATTGAGTACACATCTAGATATATTTACATTATGTTCTTGTCAGTAGGGATACAAAATTACAAAGCAAGGAAAATATATGGCCAGAATTGGATGGGAGCAAACAGTCTACCAAAAGCCTTCTGTAGAAAGTTACCAGACGGCAAGCATGGATATTGACGGTGAAAAGGACAGAGATATAGACACTTCATCGGCGAATGACCTACTGTTTAAAAGAGTGGTAATTTTCACATATGTTTGATGTTTCATTCTGATTTTCTCCAACCACATTAATCTGAATCTGATAGTTACCCTTCTAATAAAAATAGTTCAATAAGATATGCAGCATAATTGTTTTCAGGCATTAAATTGTATTTTCATGTCCTGAAGTCCTACTTATTCTGCTTTCCTGGTGTTTGATAGTGGTCTACTGTCATACTGTGGACTGCTTATAGCAAATTTCAGTAAGACTACTTGGTAGTCCATATAAAGATGGAGCACACTTGGTAGTCCTTGTTTAGACAATGATAATTGCTGTTCATGTCATTGAGGATGACTGGAGATTTTATCGATATCAAATATGATGTTATTATTCTTATGCTAACTGAAATTAAACTGATTGTGTTTGGAATTAAAATGATGAGTTCATATTTGTACATTAATTTCGTTGATCGTGTTTTAAACAGATAGTAAAGAGAAGTTATGATGAAGAGGAAGGGGAGGACATGGACTACAAATCCCTTGCAGATGGATATGTAAGAATGACCTAACTACCATACAGTATCTTTGATGGAATCCATTGATAAGTATCTTGTTTTCCTCCAGATTACTGTTACTCCTTTGTGTGCTCTCTCCCGCGCAGAAGCAGATGTCATACCCTACTACAAGGCTTGCTTGTCTCGCATTTGAAGATGTTCATCTTCCTCATCCCTCTATGTTAGTATTTTTATTCTTTGTTGTTATTTCTGTATGGCAATACTTCATATTGCAAGAAGCAGAAACGTCAAGTCAATTTGCATTTCAGGAATATAACTGTCCCGCTTGAAAATATATTTTTTCTTCTCATTTTAATCTATGAAGTATCTTGTTACAATTTCAGATGCAAGAAACGTAATGCACATTGACAGCGTTGTGCATTTCAATTAGGAATGCTGTCAAACTGATTTTCTAGAGCTTGTCTAGAACATCTATTTACCAAACATACCCAAATTGCATATTGCTTTTCCTAATCAATTTCACCTCTTTCCCTTGTTCGTTTTCTGTTATATAATATGAAGAATAGCATCTATGTTTATTTTTCTCAAGCTTTAATAAGTTGCTTTTGAAACCACAAAACTCACACTTCACTATGCGACTGACTCCTTTTCACGTGATGGTTTTCAGGCAAGCATGCTATTTGGGAGGCTGGCCAAACTGAACCTACGGATGTCATCGCCTGTAAATTGCGAATAAATCTATCTGTGACATTCTTGTTGACTTGACGCCTAAGCTGCATTTGCCATGTTATGTATTGCCGTGATTATCTTGGCAGTCTCGAACAACTCTAGCTATTCGTAACCGCGGTTTTCAGTAATTAGTGGGAGACTGGTTTTGGCTTATGCCAGAAGGTGGGAGACTGGTTTTGGTTAAGACGGTGTTTTGCAATCTTTCTGTTACATGATGGCAATGCCAAGTGGCTTCTCAACGGCATGATTGGTATGCCAGCATGCAGCCCAGCCAGGATTTGTGGATGCAAATTTGGAATGTTTGATAGCGTGTGCTGCATCGATTTTGTGGCACTAACATTAAAGCACCCCTGGACCTGGTTGAGGAGAACGGCCGAATCAGCCATTTTCGTCGAGCCAGAATCGAGCAGGCGTAGCATGGCACGCGGGAAGCACGAAAGACTGGACATATTGGCCATAACTCCCCATTCCACTCCCTTAACCGCCCAAACCCCATTGCTCTTGCCACCCTTACTCGATGGCCGTCGACGCTCCAACACTGCACCGCTCGACGCGCGCGCGCGCGCGCAGGGTTTCATCCCTGTTGGAGAGGATGTTGAAGTCCCTTTCTCCCATCTGCGTGAGGCAGTTCAAAGCTTGTATTGAATGGTTGTCGGTGGTGGGTACCTCGACGGCTGTGGCGGCCGGAACTTCCTCTGCGGTGATGTGGACTTCCCTAGCTTTGGGGTTGGAGATTGTGATGGCATTGCGGCCTCCTCACCAAGAGCGTCTTCTTTGGCTCTGGCGGCACCTGCTCTACCCGAGGAGGCAAACAATGCAAGTTTTGGATCTGTACACGCTTCTTAGATGTAGATTGCGCGACGAAGGTGGAGATTGCATAGGAGGTTAGGTTTTTTTAGGACGGTCCACAGCGATTTCTTCTTCACCTCCAGCAACACTTGTAAGATCCCATGGGATTGGATAAGCGGGTACGGTATTTCATATTTGTAGATTACATTGATTCACATATTAGATTAGATTAGATTTAACATGCCAAATTTCTAGGTTCTTCACTTCCATGGATTAGATCATGCCAAGGTTGTTCACTGTCATGAATTAGATCGTGTCAATGTACACTATGCATGTCTTTGTAGGTCCATGGTTGTGCAGTGCTTTGTTCATGTGCTTGCGGACTACTTTGTTTATGTGCTTCAGTGTGCTCCAATGTAGGATCATAGAAGTGGAGGAACATAGCAATTTAGGATCATAGTTATGCTTCATTGTGTTGGTACACTGCTTTGTTTATGTACTTCAATGTAGGGTCATAGATATATTGGATCATAGCAATGTAGCATCATAGATATGCTTCATTGTGCTTGTGCATTGCTTTGTTCATGTGCTTCATTGTAGGATCATATATATGCTCAATTGTGCTTGTGCACTTCCTTTGGTTGATTCTACTATGATACTCACCTATGTCTACTTAAGTGACAAGGCGATAAAGATCGAATGGAACGTCGTGGGAGTGGCTACCATCCATTGGGCGATTTCGAGGATGTGCTCCCTCGCAACCAGTGGGCACTGGGTGACAGGAGGCGGTGACGCTGCCTCTACAATGCATGACCACAAACCCAAGCTTGGGCACAAGGTGGAGGCGGCAAGGGTGGCACGCCATTTCTATGTCTAGATGAATGAGAACGGCGTTGACATGCTTCTCGCCCCGAAAATATTCCAGAAGACACTCAGGGAGTAGATCCACACCCCTCCTTCCTCGTTCCATGTCGGTGACTGCCTATCGATATTGTGAGCAATGGATGCTGGTCATCGAGTTCGGCAACCATGTGGCATTGGGGCGGAACTGGAGTGAGTTCAGCCGCAAGCACCAAAGGATACCCAGTGACATCATCATGTTGAAGCTGACGGGTTGGGCTTCGAGGTCAAAGTCTTCGACCGCATAAACTTGACTGTCAAGCGGCACAGCTGTTGGGGAACGTAGCATGCAATTTCAAAATTTTCCTACGCTCACGCAAGATCTATCTAGGAGATGTATAGCAACGAGAGGGGGAGAGTGTGTCCATGTACCCTCTGAAGGAAATATGCCCTAGAGGCAATAATAAAGTTGTTATTTATATTTCCTTATATCATGATAAATGTTTATTATTCATGCTAGAATTGTATTAACCGGAAACTTGATACATGTGTGAATACATAGACAAAACATTGTGTCCCTAGTATGCCTCTACTAGACTAGCTCGTTAATCAAAGATGGTTAAGTTTCCTAACCATAGACATATGTTGTCATTTGATGAACGGGATCACATCATTAGGAGAATGATGTGATGGACAAGACCCATCCGTTAGCTTAGCATAATGATCGTTAAGTTTTATTGCTATTGCTTTCTTCATGACTTATACATATTCCTTTGACTACGAGATTATGCAACTCCCGAATATCGGAGGAACACCTTGTGTGCTATCAAACGTCACAACGTAACTGGGTGATTATAAAGATGCTCTACAGGTGTCTCCGAAGATGTTTGTTGGGTTGGCATAGATCGAGATTAGGATTTGTCACTCCGAGTATCAGAGAGATATCTCTGGGCCCTCTCGGTAATGCACATCATATGAAGCCTTGCAAGCAATGTGACTAATGAGTTAGTTGCGGGATGATGCATTACGGAACGAGTAAAGAGACTTGCCGGTAACGAGATTGAACTAGGTATGAAGATACCGACGATCGAATCTCGGGCAAGTAACATACCGATGATGAAGGGAGTAACGTATATTGTTATTACGGTTTGACCGATAAAGATCTTCGTAGAATATGTAGGAACCAATATGAGCATCCAGGTTCCGCTGTTGGTTATTGATCGGAGATATGTCTCGGTCATGTCTACATAGTTCTCGAACCCGTAGGGTCGCACGCTTAACGTTCGATGACGATTTGTATTATGAGTTATGTGTTTTGGTGACCGAAGATTGTTCGGAGTCCCAGATGAGATCACGGACATGACGAGGAGTCTCGAAATGGTCGAGAGGTAAAGATTGATATATTGGAAGGTTATATTCGGACACCGGAATGGTTCGGGTATTTTTCGGAGTACCGAGGGGTTACCGGAACTCCCCCGGGGAAGTAATGGGCCTCATGGGCCATAGTGGACAGGAGGAGGCAGGAGGTGGCGCACGCCCCCCCATGTGGAGTCCGAATTGGACAAGGGGGAGGGGGCGCAGCCCCCTTTCCTTCTCTCTCTCTCTCTCCCTCCACTTCCCTCATTCCACCCCCGTTGGAAAGGAAAAGGGGGGCCGACTAGGACTAGGAGTCCTAGTTGGACTCCCCCCCCACTTGGGTGCGCCCTAGGCCGGCCCTCTCCCCTCTCCCTCCTTTATATACGGGGGCGGGGGGCACCCCAAAGCACATCAATTGTTCTTAGCCGTGTGCGGTGCCCCCTCCATAGTTTACTCCTCCGGTCATATTGTCGTAGTGCTTAGGCGAAGCCCTGCGTGGATCACATCACCATCACCGTCACCACGCCGTCGTGCTGACGAAACTCTCCCTCGACACTTTGCTGGATCAAGAGTTCGAGGGACGTCATCGAGCTGAACATGTGCAGAACTCGGAGGTGCCGTACGTTCGGTGCTTGATCGGTTGGATCGCGAAGACGTTCGACTACATCAACCGCGTTAAGCTAACGCTTCCGCTTTCGGTCTACGAGGGTACATGGACACACTCTTCCCCTCTCGTTGCTATGCATCTCCTAGATAGATCTTGCGTGATCGTAGGATTTTTTTTGAAATTGCATGCTACGTTTCCCAACAGTGGCATCCGAGCCAGGTCTATGCGTAGATGATATGCATGAGTAGAACACAAAGAAGTTGTGGACGATGATAGTCATACTGCTTACCACCAACGTCTTATTTTGATTCGGCGGTATTGTTGGATGAAGCGGCCCGGATCAACCTTACATGATCGCGTTCATGAGACCGGTTCCACCGACTGACATGCAACTTCTTGCATAAAGGTGACTGGCGGGTGTCTGTTTCTCCAACTTTAGTTGAATCAAATTTGACTATGGCCGGTCCTTGTTGAAGGTTAAAACAGCAAACTTGACGAAACATCGTTGTGGTTTTGATGCGTAGGTAAGAACGGTTCTTACTAGAAGCCCGTTGCAGCCACGTAAAACTTGCAACAACAAAGTAGAGGGCGTCTAACTTGTTTTTGCAGGGCATGTTGTGATGTGATATGGTCAAGACATGATGTGATACACGTTATTGTATGAGATGATCATGTTTTGTAAAAGTTATCGGCAACTGGCAGGAGCCTTATGGTTGTCGCTTTATTGTATGAAATGCAATCGCCATGTAATTTCTTTACTTTATCGCTATGCGTTAGCGATAGTTGTAGAAGCAATAGTTGGCAAGACGACAACGAAGCTACGATGAAGATCAAGGTGTCAAGCCGGTGACGATGGAAATCATGACGGTGCTTTGGAGATGGAGATCAAAGGCACAAGATGATGATGGCCATATCATGTCACATATTTTGATTGCATGTGATGTTTATCTTTATGCATCTTATTTTGCTTAGTACGGCGGTAGCATTATAAGATGATCTCTCACTAAAATTTCAAGGTATAAGTGTTCTCCCTGAGTATGCACCGTTGCGACAGTTCGTCGTGCCGAGACACCAGGTGATGATCGGGTGTGATAAGCTCTACGTTCACATACAACGGGTGCAAGACAGTTTTGCACGTGCGGAATACTCGGGTTAAACTTGACGAGCCTAGCATGTACAAACATGGCCTCGGAACACTGAGACCGAAAGGTCAAACGTGAATCATATAGTAGATATGATCAACATAGAGATGTTCACCATAGAAAACTACTCCATCTCACGTGATGATCGGACATGGTTTAGTTGATATGGATCACGTGATCATTTAGATGACTCGAGGGATGTCTATCTAAGTGGGAGTTCTTAAGTAACATGATTAATTGAACTTAATTTATCATGAACTTAGTCTTGATAGTTTTTGCATATCTATGTTGTAGACCAATGGCCCGTGCTACCGTTCCCTTGAATTTTAATGCGTTCCTAGAGAAAGCTAAGTTGAAAGATGATGGTAGCAACTACACGGACTGGGTCCGTAACTTGAGGATTATCCTCATTGCTGCACAGAAGAATTATGTCCTTGATGCACCGCTAGGTGACAAGCCCCCTCCCGCTAATGTAGACGCTTTGAACGTCTGGCAAATGCGGTCTGATGACTACTCTATAGTTCAGTGTGCCATGCTCTACGGCTTAGAATCGGGACTTCAAAGACATTTTGAACATCATGGAGCATATGAGATGTTCCAGGAATTGAAGTTAATATTTCAAGCAAATGCCCGAGTTGAGAGATATGAAGTCTCCAACAAGTTCTATAGCTGCAAGATGGAGGAGAACAGTTCTGTCAGTGAACACATACTCAGAATGTCTGGGTACCATAACCACTTGACTCAGCTGGGAGTTAATCTTCCGGATGATAGTGTTATTGACAGAGTTCTTCAATCACTGCCACCAAGCTACAAAGGCTTCGTGATGAACTATAATATGCAAGGGATGAATAAGACAATTCCCGAGCTCTTCGCTATGCTCAAAGCTGCGGAGGTAGAAATCAAGAAAGAGCATCAAGTGTTGATGGTTAACAAAACCACTAGTTTCAAGAAAAAGGGCAAGGGAAAGAAGGGGAACTTCAAGAAGAATGGCAAGCAAGTTGTCACTCCCGGGAAGAATCCCAAGTCTGGACCCAACCCTGAAACTGAGTGCTTCTACTGCAAAGGGACTGGTCACTGGAAACGGAACTGCCCCAAGTATTTGGCGGATAAGAAGGATGGCAAAGTGAATAAAGGTATATTTGATATACATGTTATTGATGTGTACCTTACTAATGCTCATAGTAGCGCCTGGGTATTTGATACTAGTTCTGTTGCTAATATTTGCAACTCGAAGCAGGGGCTACGGATCATACGAAGATTGGCTAAGGACGAGGTGACGATGCGCGTCGGGAATGGTTCCAAGGTCGATGTGATCGCCGTCGGCACGCTACCTCTACATCTACCTTCGGGATTAGTTTTAGACCTAAATAATTGTTATTTGGTGCCAGCGTTGAGCATGAACATTATATCTGGATCTTTTTTGATGCGAGACGGTTATTCATTTAAATCAGAGAATAATGGTTGTTCTATTTATATGAGTAATATCTTTTATGGTCATGCACCCTTGAAGAGTGGTCTATTTTTGTTGAGTCTCGATCGTGGTGATACACATATTCATAATATTGATGCCAAAAGATGCAAAGTTGATAATGATAGTGCAACATATTTGTGGCACTGCCGTTTAGGTCATATTGGTGTAAAGCGCATGAAGAAACTCCATGCTGATGGACTTTTGGAATCACTTGATTATGAATCATTTGATGCTTGCGAACCATGCCTCATGGGCAAGATGACTAAAACTCCGTTCTCCAGAACAATGGAGCGAGCTACAGACTTATTGGAAATAATACATACCGATGTATGCGGTCCGATGAGTGTTAAGGCTCGCGGCGGGTATCGTTATTTTCTAACCTTCACAGATGATTTGAGCAAATATGGGTATATCTACTTAATGAAACACAAGTCTGAAACATTTGAAAAGTTCAAAGAATTTCAGAGTGAAGTGGAAAATCATCGTAACAAGAAAATAAAGTTTCTACGATCTGATCGCGGAGGCGTATATTTGAGTTATGAGTTTGGTCTTCATTTAAAACAATGTGGAATAGTTTCACAACTCACGCCACCTGGAACACCACAGTGTAATGGTGTGTCCGAACGTCGTAACCGTACTTTATTAGATATGGTGCGATCTATGATGTCTCTTACCGATTTACCACTATCGTTTTGGGGTTATGCATTAGAGACAGCTGCATTCACGTTAAATAGGGCACCGTCTAAATCCGTTGAGACGACACCGTATGAACTGTTGTTTGGCAAGAAACCTAAGCTGTCGTTTCTTAAAGTTTGGGGTTGCGATGCTTATGTGAAAAAGCTTCAGCCTGATAAGCTCGAACCCAAATCGGAGAAGTGCGTCTTCATAGGATACCAAAAAAAAACTGTTGGGTACACCTTCTATCACAGATCCGAAGGCAAGATATTTGTTGCTAAGAATGGATCCTTTCTAGAGAAGGAGTTTCTCTTGAAAGAAGTGAGTGGGAGGAAAGTAGAACTTGATGAGGTAGTGGTACCTGCTCTCGAATTGGAAAGTAGTTCATCACAGAAATCAGTTCCAGTGATGCTTATGCCAATTAGTGAGGAAGCTAATGATGATGATCATGAAACTTCAGATCAAGTTACTACAGAACCTCGTAGGTCAACTAGAGTACGTTCCACACCAGAGTGGTACGGTAATCCTGTTCTGGAAATCATGTTACTAGACCATGATGAACCTACGAACTATGAGGAAGCGATGATGAGCCCAGATTCCGCGAAATGGCTTGAGGCCATGAAATCTGAGATGGGATCCATGTATGAGAACAAAGTGTGAACTTTGGTTGACTTGCCCGATGATCGGCAAGCCATAGAGAATAAATGGATCTTCAAGAGGAAGACTGACGCTGATGGTAATGTTACTGTCTACAAAGCTCGACTTGTTGCAAAAGGTTTTCGACAAGTTCAAGGAGTTGACTACGATGAGACCTTCTCACCCGTAGCGATGCTTAAGTCTGTCCGAATCATGTTAGCGATTGCCGCATTTTATGATTATGAAATCTGGCAAATGGACGTCAAAACTGCATTCCTTAATGAATTTCTTAAAGAAGAGTTGTATATGATGCAACCAGAAGGTTTTGTTGATCCTAAAGGTGCTAACAAAGTGTGCAAGCTCCACCGATCCATTTATGGACTGGTGCAAGCATCTCGGAGTTGGAATATACTCTTTGATAGTGTGATCAAAGCATATAGTTTTATACAGACTTTTGGAGAAGCTTGTATTTACAAGAAAGTGAGTGGGAGCTATGTAGCATTTCTAATATTATATGTGGATGACATATTATTGATTGGAAATGATATAGAATTTCTGGATAGCATAAAAGGATACTTGAATAAGAATTTGTCAATGAAAGACCTCGGTGAAGCTGCTTATATATTGGGCATCAAGATCTATAGAGATAGATCAAGACGCTTAATTGGACTTTCACAAAGCACATACCTTGATAAAGTTTTGAAGAAGTTCAAAATGGATCAGTCAAAGAAAGGGTTCTTGCCTGTGTTACAAGGTGTAAAGTTGAGTCAGACTCAATGCCTGACCACTGCAGAAGATAGAGAGAAAATGAAAGTCATTCCCTATGCCTCAGCCATAGGTTCTATCATGTATGCAATGCTGTGTACCAGACCTGATGTGTGCCTTGCTATAAGTTTAGCAGGGAGGTACCAAAGTAATCCAGGAGTGGATCACTGGACAGCGGTCAAGAACATCCTGAAGTACCTGAAAAGGACTAAGGATATGTTTCTCGTTTATGGAGGTGACAAAGAGCTCGTCGTAAATGGTTACGTCGATGCTAGCTTTGACACTGATCCGGATGACTCTAAGTCACAAACCGGATACGTATTTATATTGAATGGTAGAGCTGTCAGTTGGTGTAGTTCCAAGCAAAGCATCGTGGCAGGATCTACGTGTGAAGCGGAGTACATAGCTGCTTCGGAAGCAGCGAATGAAGGAGTTCATATCCGATCTAGGTGTAATACCTAGTGCATCGGGTCTAATGAAAATCTTTTGTGACAATACTGGAGCGATTGCCTTAGCAAAGGAATCCAGATTTCACAAGAGAACCAAACACATCAAGAGACGCTTTAACTCTATCCGCGATCAAGTCAAGGAGGGAGACATAGAGATTTGCAAAATACATACAGATCTGAATGTTGCAGACCCGTTGACTAAGCCTCTTCCGTGAGCAAAACATGATCAGCACCAAGACTCCATGGGTGTTAGAATCATTACAATGTAATCTAGATTATTGACTCTAGTGCAAGTGGGAGACTGAAGGAAATATGCCCTAGAGGCAATAATAAAGTTGTTATTTATATTTCCTTATATCATGATAAATGTTTATTATTCATGCTAGAATTGTATTAACCGGAAACTTGATACATGTGTGAATACATAGACAAAACATTGTGTCCCTAGTATGCCTCTACTAGACTAGCTCGTTAATCAAAGATGGTTAAGTTTCCTAACCATAGACATGTGTTGTCATTTGATGAACGTGATCACATCATTAGGAGAATGATGTGATGGACAAGACCCATCCGTTAGCTTAGCATAATGATAGTTAAGTTTTATTGCTATTGCTTTCTTCATGACTTATACATATTCCTTTGACTATGAGATTATGCAACTCCCGAATATCGGAGGAACACCTTGTGTGCTATCAAACGTCACAACGTAACTGGGTGATTATAAAGATGCTCTACAGGTGTCTTCGAAGATGTTTGTTGGGTTGGCATAGATCGAGATTAGGATTTGTCACTCCGAGTATCAGGGAGGTATCTCTGGGCCCTCTCGGTAATGCACATCATATGAAGCCTTGCAAGCAATGTGACTAATGAGTTGGAGTCCCGGATGAGATCACGGACATGACGAGGAGTCTCGAAATGGTCGAGAGGTAAAGATTGATATATTGGAAGGTTATATTCGGACACCGGAATGGTTCCGGAGTGGTTCGGGTATTTTTCGGAGTACCGAGGGGTTACCGGAACTCCCCCGGGGAAGTAATGGGCCTCATGGGCCATAGTGGACAGGAGAAGGCAGGCCGCAGGAGGTGGCGCACGCCCCCCCATGTGGAGTCCGAATTGGACAAGGGGGAGGGGGCGCGGCCCCCTTTCCTTCTCTCTCTCTCTCCCTCCACTTCCCTCATTCCACCCCCGTTGGAAAGGAAAAGGGGGGCCGACTAGGACTAGGAGTCCTAGTTGGACTTCCCCCCCCCCCCACTTGGGTGCGCCCTAGGCCGGCCCTCTCCCCTCTCCCTCCTTTATATACGGGGGCGGGGGGCACCCCAAAGCACATCAATTGTTCTTAGCTGTGTGCGGTGCCCCCCTCCACAGTTTACTCCTCCGGTCATATTGTCGTAGTGCTTAGGCGAAGCCCTGCGCGGATCACATCACCACGCCGTCGTGCTGACGAAACTCTCGCTTGATACTTTGCTGGATCAAGAGTTCAAGGGACGTCATTGAGCTGAACGTGTGCAGAACTCGGAGGTGCCGTACGTTCGGTGCTTGATCGGTTGGATCGCGAAGACGTTCGACTACATCAACCGCGTTAAGCTAACGCTTCCGCTTTCGGTCTACGAGGGTACGTGGACACACTCTTCCCCTCTCGTTGCTATGCATCTCCTAGATAGATCTTGCGTGATCGTAGGAATTTTTTTGAAATTGCATGCTACATTTCCCAACACCCTCGTAGACCGAAAGCGGAAGCGTTTGACAACGCGGTTGATGTAGTCGAACTTCTTCTTCTTCCGACCGATCAAGTACTGAACGCACGGCACCTCCGAGTTCTGCACACGTTCAGCTCGATGACGTCCCTCGAACTCTTGATCCAGCAAAGTGTCGAGGGAGAGTTTCGTCAGCACGACGGCGTGGTGACGGTGATGGTGAAGTGGTCTGCGCAGGGCTTCGCCTAAGCACTACGACAATATGACCGAAGGCGTAAACTGTGGAGGGGGCGCCGCACACGGCTAGGAATCAATGTTGTGTGTTCTAGCGGTGCCCCCCCCACATATATATAGGTGGGAGAGGGAGAGGGACAGCAAGGGGCACCCCAAGTAGGGGTAATCCTACTTGGGTGCCTCCCACAAGTCGGCCTCCCCCCTTCCATAAGTGTCGGAGGGGGAAGGAAAGAGAGGGGGGAGAGAAGGGAAGGGGGAGGCCGAATCCTTCCCTTTCCTGTCTCCATTCCCCTCCTTCCTTCTCCTCCTACTCGGCCTATATGGGGCGCACCAGCCCACTAGGGGCTGGTCTATCCCACCCTTGGCCCAATAAGGCCCATATCTTTGCCGGGGGGTGCCCCGAACCCCTTCCGGTGACCCGATACGTACCCGGTAACCCCGGAACACTTTCCGGTGTCCGAATACTATCGTCCTATATATGAATCTTTACCTCTCGACCATTTCGAGACTCCTCGTCATGTCCGTGATCTCATCTGGGACTCCGAACAACATTCGGTCTCCAAATCACATAATTCATACAATATAAAATCGTCATCGAACGTTAAGCGTGCGGACCGTACGGGTTCAAGAACTATGTAGACATGACCGAGACACCTCTCCCGTCAATAACCAACAGCGGAACCTGGATGCTCATATTGGTTCCCACATATTCTACGAAGATCTTTATCGGTCGTGCCGTAATGACAACATACGTTATTCCCTTTGTCATCGGTATGTTACTTGCCCGAGATTCGATCGTCGGTATCTTCATACCTAGTTCAATCTCGTTACCGACAAGTCTCTTTACTCGTTCCGTAATACATCATCCCGCAACTAACTCATTAGTCACATTGCTTGCAAGGCTTCTTATGATGTGTATTACCGAGAGGGCCCAGAGATGCCTCTCCGATACTCGGAGTGACAAATCCTAATCTCGATCTATGCCAACCCAACAAACACCTTCGGAGATACCTGTAGAGCATCTTTATAATCACCCAGTTATGTTGTGACGTTTGATAGCACACAAGGTATTCCTCCGGTATCCGGGAGTTGCATAATCTCATAGTCGAAGGAATATGTATTTGACATGAAGAAAGCAATAGCAATAAAACTGAACGATCAATATGCTAAGCTAACGGATGGGTCTTGTCCATCACATCATTCTCCTAATGATGTGATCCCGTTCATCAAATGACAACACATGTCTATGGTTAGGAAACTTAACCATCTTTGATTAACGAGCTAGTCTAGTAGAGGCTTACTAGGGACATAGTGTTTTGTCTATGTATCCACACATGTATCAAGTTTCTGGTTAATACAATTCTAACATGAATAATAAACATTTATCACGATATAAGGAAATATAAAATAACAACTTTATTATTGCCTCTAGCGCATATTTCCTTCAGTCTCCCACTTGCACTAGAGTCAATAATCCAGTTCACATCGCCATGTGATTAACACCAATAGTTCACATCGCCATGTGATTAACACCCACAGTTCACATCGCCATGTGACCAACACCCAAAGGGTTTACTAGAGTCAATAGTCTAGTTCACATCGCCATGTGATTAATACCCAAAGAGTATTAAGGTGTGATCATGTTTTGCTTGTGAGAGAAGTTTAGTCAACGGGTCTGCCACATTCAGATCCGTATGTATCTTGCAAATTTCTATGTCTACAATGCTGTGCACGGAGCTACTCTAGCTAATTGCTCCCACTTTTAGTATGTATCTAGATTGAGACTTAGAGTCATCTAGATTAGTGTCAAAGTTTGCATCGACGTAACTCTTTACGATGAACTCTTTATCACATCCATAACCGAGAAACATTTCCTTAGTCACCTTAGGTAACTAAGGATAATTTTGACCGCTGTCCAGTGGTCTACTCCTGGATCACTATTGTATCCCCTTGCCAAACTCATGGCAAGGTACACGATATGTCTGGTACACAGCATGGCATACTTCATAGAACCTATGGCTGAGGCATAGGGAATGACTTTCATTCTCTCTCTATCTTCTGGCGTAGTCGGGCTTTGAGTCTTACTCAACATCTCTCCTTGCAACACAGGCAATAACCCTTTCTTTGACTGATCCATTTTGAACTTCTTCAAAATCTTGTCAAGGTATGTGCTTTGTGAAAGTTCTACTAAGCGTCTCGATCTATCCCTATAGATCTTGATGCCCAATATATAAGTAGCTTCACCGAGGTCTTTCATTGAAAAATTCTTATTCAAGTATCCTTTTATGCTATCGAGAAATTCTATATTATTTCCGATCAACAATATGCCATCCACATATACTATCAGAAATGCTACAGAGCTCCCACTCACTTTCTTGTAAATACAGGCTTCACCATAAGTCTGTATAAAACCATATGCTTTGATCACCTTATCAAAGCGTATATTCCAACTCCGAGATGCTTGCACCAGTCCATAGATGGATCGCTGGAGCTTGCACACTTTGTTAGCACCTTTAGGATCAACAAAACTATTGGTTGCATCATATACAACTCTTCTTTTAAGAAATCCATTAAGGAATGCAGTTTTGACATCCATTTGCTAGATTTCATAAAATGTGGCAATTGCTAACATGATTCGGACAGACTTAAGCATCGCTACGGGTGAGAAAGTCTCATCGTAGTCAACTCCTTAAACTTGTCAAAAACCTTTCGCAACAAGTCGAGCTTTGTAGATAGTAACACTACCATCAGCGTCTGTCTTCCTCTTGAAGATCCATTTATTCTTAATGGCTTGTCGATCATCGGGAAAGTCCACCAAAGTCCACACTTTGTTCTCATACATGGATCCTATCTTAGATTTCATGGCCTCAAGCCATTTTGCAGAATCTGGGCTCATCATCGCTTCCTCATAGTTCGTAGGTTCGTCATGGTCTAGTAACATGACTTCCAAAACAAGATTACCATACCATTCTGGTGCGGAACGTGCTCTAGTTGACCTACGAGGTTCAGTAGTAACTTAATCTAAAGTTTCATGATCATTATCATTAGCTTCCTCTTTAGTTGGTGTAGGCATCACGGGAACGGTTTTCTGTGATGAGCTACTTTCCAATTCGAGAGAAGGTACAATTACCTCATCAAGTTCTACTTTTCTCCCACTCACTTCTTTCGAGAGAAACTCCTTCTCTAGAAAGGATCCATTCTTAGCAACAAAGATCTTGCCTTCGGATCTGTGATAGAAGGTGTACCCAACAGTTTCTTTTGGGTATCCTATGAAGATGCAGTTCTCTGATTTGGGTTCGAGCTTATCAGGCTGAAGCCTTTTGACATAAGCATCACATCCCCAAACTTTTAAGAAATGATAGCTTAGGTTTCTAGCCAAACCACAGTTCATACGGTGTCATCTCAACGGATTTAGATTGTGCCCTATTTAACGTGAATGCAGCTGTCTCTAATGCATAACCCCAAAACGATAGTGGTAAATTGGTAAGAGACATCATAGTTCGTACTATATCTAATAAAGTACGGTTATGACGTTCGGACACACCATTACGCTGTGGTGTTCCAGGTGGCGTGAGTTGTGAAACTATTCCACATTGTTTTAAATGAAGGCCAAACTCGTAACTCAAATATTTGCCTCCGCGATCAGATCGTAGAAACTTTATTTTCTTGTTACGATGATTCTCCACTTCACTCTGAAATTCTTTGAACTTTTCAAATGTTTCAGACTTGTGTTTCATCAAGTAGATATACCCATATCTGCTTAAATCATCTGTGAAGGTCAGAAAATAATGATACCTGCTGCGTGCTTCAACACTCATCGGATCGCATACATCGGTATGTATTATTTCCAATAAGTCATTAGCTCGCTCCATTGTTCCGGAGAACGGAATTTTAGTCATCTTGCCCATGAGGCATGGTTCGCAAGCATCAAATGATTCATAATCAAGTGATTCCAAAATCCATCCGCATGGAGTTTCTTCATGCGCTTTACACCAATATGATCTAAACGGCAGTGCCACAAGTATGTTGCACTATCATTATTAACTTTGCATCTTTTGGCATCAATATGAATATGTGTATCACTACGATCGAGATTCAATAAACCATTTATATCGGGTGTATGACCATAGAAGGTTTTATTCATGTAAACAGAACAACAATTATTCTCTGACTTAAATGAATAACCGTATTGCAATAAACATGATCTAATCATATTCATGCTTAACGCAAACACCAAATAACTTTTATTTAGGTTCAACACTAATCTCGAAGGTAGAGTGAGTGTGCGATGTTTGATCATATCAACCTTGGAATCAATTCCAACACTCATCGTCATCTCGCCCTTAACTAGTCTCTGTTTATTCTGTAACTCCTGTTTCGTGTTACTAATCTTAGCAACTGAACCGGTATCAAATACCCAGGGGCTACTACGAACAATAGTAAGGTACACATTAATAACCTGTATATCAAATATACCTTTGTTCACTTTGCCATCCTTCTTATCCGCCAAATGTTTTGGGCAGTTCCGCTTCCAGTGACCATTTCCTTTGCAGTAGAAGCACTCAGTTTCAGGCTTGGGTCTAGCTTTGAGCTTCTTCATGGGAGTGGCAACTTGCTTGCCATTCTTCTTGAAGTTCCCTTTCTTTCCCTTGCCCTTTTACTTGAAACTAGTGGTATTGTCAACCATCAACACTTGATACTCTTTCTTGATTTCTACCTTCACCGATTTCAGCATTGCGAAGAGCTCGGGAATCATTTTCGTCATCCCTTGCATATTATAGTTCATCACGAAGTTCTAGTAGCTTGGTGATAGTGACTAGAGAACTCTGTCAATCACTATCTTATCTGGAAGATTAACTCCCACTTGATTCAAGCGATTGTAGTATCCAGACATTCTGTGCACATGCTCACTAGCTGAGCTATTCTCCTCCATCTTGTAGGCAAAGTACTTGTCAGAGGTCTCATACCTCTCGACACGGGCATGAGTCTGAAATACTAATTTCAACTCTTTGAACATCACATATGCTCCGTGGCGTTCAAAACGTTTTTGAAGTCCCGGTTCTAAGCCGTAAAGCATGGCGCACTAAACTATCAAGTAGCCATCATACCGAGCTTGTCAAACGTTCATAACGTCTGCATCTGCTCCTGCAACAGGTCTGTCACCTAGCGGTGCATCAAGGACATAATTCTTCTATGCAGCAATGAGGATAATCCTCAGATCACGGACCCAGTCCGTATCATTGCTACTATCATCTTTCAACTTAGTTTTCTCTAGGAACATATGAAAAAACTAGGGGAGCTACAACGCGAGCTATTGATCTACAACATAATTTGCAAATAGTTTCAGGACTAAGTTCATGATAAATTAAGTTCAATTAATCATATTACTTAAGAACTCCCACTTAGATAGACATCCCTCGAGTCATCTAAATGATCACGTGATCCAAATAAACTAAACCATGTTCGATCATCACGTGAGATGGAGTAGTTTTCAATGGTGAACATCTCTATGTTGATCAAATCTACTATATGATTCACGTTCGACCTTTCGGTCTCCAGTGTTCTGAGGCCATGCCTGTACATACTAGGCTCGTCAAGTTTAACCTGAGTATTCCACATGTGCAAAACTATCTTGCACCCGTTGTATGTGAATGTAGAGCTTATCACACCTGATCACCACGTGGTGTCTCAGCACGACGAACTGTCGCAATGGTGCATACTCAGGGAGAACACTTATACCTTGAAATTTTAGTAAGGGATCATCTTATAATGCTACCGCCGTACTAAGCAAAATAAGATGCATAAAAGATAAACATCACATGCAATCAAAATATGTGACATGATATGGCCATCATCATCTTGTGCTTTTGATCTCCATCTCCAAAGCACCGTCATGATCTCCATCGTCACCGGCTTGACACCTTGATCTCCATCGTAGCGTCGTGGTCGTCTCGCCAACTATTGCTTCTACAACTATCGCTAACACATAGTGATAAAGTAAAGCAATTACATGGCGTTTGCATTTCATACAATAAAGCGACAACTATAAGGCTCCTGCCAGTTGCTGATAACTTTTACAAAACATGATCATCTCATACAATAACGTATATCACATCATGTCTTGACCATATCACATCTCAACATGCCCTGCAAAAACAAGTTAGACGTCCTCTACTTTGTTGTTGCAAGTTTTACGTGGCTGCTACGGGCTTCTAGCAAGAACCGTTCTTACTTACGCATACAAAACCACAACGGTGATTTATCAAGTTTGCTGTTTTAACCTTCAACAAGGACCGGCCGCAGTCAAATTCGATTCAACTAAAGTTGGAGAAACAGACACCCGCCAGCCACCTTTATTTAAAACTAGTTGCACGTCTGTCAGTGGAACCGGTTTCATGAACGTGGTCTTGTAAGGTTGGTCCGGGCCGCTTCATCCAACAATACCGCTGAATCAAAATAAGACATTGGTGGTAAGCAGTATGGCGATCACCGCCCACAACTCTTTGTGTTCTACTCGTGCATATCATCTACGCATAGACCTGGCTCGGATGCCACTGTTGGGGAACGTATCATGCAATTTCAAAATTTTCCTACTGTAACACCCTGTGTCTTAGTCACTGTGATCAACTGCTAATAATGCCAAGTCATATCATTTGCGGTGCCTAGTCATAGTGGTTAATCTAAATAATTTAAACTCCATTCTGAAAATCAATTCAAATTCAAAAGTGTAAAATAAATTTGCTCAAACACTATTGGAAAAATGTTCATTAAATAGCAAATAATCCAGAAGCACTCATAAAATTATAAACAATGATAGTTGAATTAGCTAAAAGACTCAAATCACATGAAATAGCACCAAAACAGAATTATTTAATCCATTTATAATTGAATCAAATTCAAATAAAATCCTACTTTGCCCAAACCAATTTTTGGTGAAATGTAATATTGCATTGTTATATTTGGGCCAAATTCCACATTTTATGAGAGAGCACAAGTGGCCTAACTATTTCAAAATAGAAAAGAAATAAAAGAAAAATAGGAAACAGAAACAGAAAATTAAAACGAGGCACTGTGCACTGGGCCTAAGTGCACAGTGCCCCGAAACGGCCCACCTGGCCCATTCCCTCCTCTCTCTCCTGCGTGTCGCCGTGCCCGTGGGTGAGCGTGCGCGCGCCGGCCGCGCGCCGACACGACGACGGCCACCGACGCCACCGACGCGAGGGGATAAGGACGCAACCCCGTGCCTCCCCCTGGACCTCCTCACTCACTCCTCATCTCTCCCCTCGCTCTCCCCTGCTCGATCCCATCAGCGCCCAACGCGGTCGCCGCCGTACCTTGCCCGTCACCGCGGCCACAGCCACCAGTTCGTCCGTCGTCTCTGCCGGCCTCGACTACCTCTTCCTCTACCATGAGCACGAGCAGGAGGGCTCCGCATCGCCGGGATCGAGTTCCTTCCCATCCTCGGATGCCGGTGATCCCCTTCCTCTCCGGCGAGTCCTGCAGCTACTAAACCACCACGGGCCTTCGTGTGAGCCGCGCGGTGAGCTCCTCCACCTCCCGTTTTCCTCTGTTTTCCCCTACATGCGCCGTAGCTAGATGCCGCCACGCCCGAGCTCAGTTCGCCGCCGGCGAGCTCGTGGCCGTGGCCATGGCCCATGTTACACCCACCTGAGGCCACCGCTGCGTTCCTGACGCTCTCAGGAGTCCAACGAGCTCGCAAACAAGCCTCCCCGTACCATGCAGTGCTGGATGTGTTGACGCCCGACTCCGGCGTCCGCCGGCGACGATCTAGCGTTCGGCTCCGGCCGTTTTAGCTCGTGTTAGTACCGCAGGTCGACGCGGAATGTTGTCCCCGTTCGATCGAGACCAACCGCCGTCGTTTTGGGCGCCGGACGGCGATTTCCGGCGAGGCCCGAGGCCCTCCGCCGCGTTTTTCGTCACCGCCGGCGTGTCGCCGTCCACTGTCGACATGGCACCACCTGGGGCCACCCCTGACACACTGACAGTGGGCCCCACGGGTCCCAGTTGACTGGGCAGCCCTGTGTCACTGACACGCGGGCCCTACTACATATTTAGTTTATTTAAAACATTTTATAAATTAAAAATAATTAGTTTAGACTAATGTCTCACTGACATATGGGGCCCACCCCCTAATTAACCCTGTTAGTTAGATTAACTCACTGTTAGACTAACAGAGGCTGACATGTGGGTCCCACTGGACCCACATGTCAGGTTTGACCTGGTCAGCCGTCCAGTTGACCTGCTGATGTCAGCATTACCTCATGCTGACGTCATAATTCCCTTTTCTGATAAAATAAATAAATTCTAGAAAATATTTAAATCTTTGAAAATTAATAACTTTTAAACCGTAGCTCAGATCGAAAAACTGAAAACATGAAAGTTGATCAGAACGACGAGACGAATTTGATAATGTCGCCTGCTTCGATGCCGGAACCCCCTACGTAGTTGAAACCACAACTTCGAGGCCGATTCTGGTAGATGAATAGTGAATAATCACCGGTAAATAAATCCAACGTTAATCCTATAATAACCAAAATGATCTAGATGCATCTTTAGGCAACCCTGCACTGCATCTTAGCTTAGCATGCCTGTATTGCATCGTTTGCTATGCATTTATCTATTTCTTCCCCCTCTTCTCTCTCGATAGACCCCAACGTCGACGTAGCTCCCAAGACTGACGCAGCTCCGGAGGTCGACTACGCTCCTGACGATCAGACTCTTGCCACTGAGCTACCAAGCAAGCACCCCCATTTTGAGCATTCCGATATCGCCCACTCTCTTTTCTCTTTTGCTTGCATTAGAAGTTACTGCTGCTACTGTCGTCCTATATCTGCTGCATAGCCTGTTTAATTGTAACCTGCTTTGCCACCTACCTACTTATCCTAAACTGTTTAGTATAGGTTGGGTAGAGACCATCAGAGACCCCACTTGATCCCGACTGCCCCGCTGGACCATCAGAAGACCCGATCAACGGGATTGAAGACTAGGCCCCGGCACCACACATCACATCCCCCCTTAGTTGCCGACACTACTGGGTTACTATCGAGTGCCGAGGGTGATACCTTGTCAGCACTTCTGATGATAACCTTGTAGGTTAGTTAATCGGTCGTGGTAAGCGAGGGTGATTCCTCCTACACCACCCCCGATAGCGACGACGCCGTGCAACACTTCAGGTGTGGACCTCGAGGGTGATTCCTCCTTCGTTCACCTTGATGTTAATATCTGGTGGGACTCCATCGAGGGTGATTCCTCAGAGTTCCCCCTTGGTGTTAGACACACGGATACCATTGTTACTATGACTTTACACTGAAACATGATGCTAAAGACGGGTCGGCCCTGAGGGGTACCCGCGCGAGCTTAATTGCGAGTAATATGGAATTGGGTGGACCTGGATGGTGCCCGAGGGTTGAATACGAGGCGTGGCCGGGCATTCCTCGCCCTTGCCGCAAGTCCTCGAGACGGGGCGATGGGGTCACATCTTTCGTGAGTCTCTGCTCGTTACCGCACTACCAACACACTAACTATTTGGATATTTGATCTGAGGGGCCTCTGGCCTGATAGCACTAACCATCATGTGGGCATAGTATGGGCGTTCTGTGTCGTATACTTCAGCCGAAGCTTAATGGACGTCAGCGACTGAGCGGCGCGCGCCGAGTTGGACTGGTTACGCAACTGCGCTTGTATTAAGGGGTTGCTAGGTCTGCTCTCGGCCGCCCTCGCAACATGCAGGAGTTCCCGGGGCGATGGCCCAAGACCCCTGGGGACATAGGTTTAGTCCGGCGTGCTGACCTCTCTGTTAAGTTTTTGGTCGGGTTGCGGCGTGTTGCTTAGCCGAGGCCGGGCATGACCCAGAAAAGTGTGTCCGGCCAGAGTTAAGCGAGCGTGGTGGGTAAGTTGGTGCACCCCTGCAGGGAAGAATTAATCTATCAATAGCCTGTCCTACGGTAATGGACACTCGGAGTTGTATCCCGATCGGTACAACTAGAACTTGAGATTATATGGATAGTATGGCTCTGGGATTGCTTTCTCGCAGGGAGTCGAGGAAGAATCTCTGGCCGATGTTGATGATACTACCACTACTTTACATTATGTTAATCTGCACTCTTCTAATGCTGCTAGACCGATGAAGATGCTTAAAGATGCTAGTCTTCGATAGGACTAGGCTTTCCCCCTCTATTCTGGCATTTCTGCAGCCCAGTCCACATAAACAGCCCTCCTTTGAAAATGTTGCATATGTAGTGTAGATCCTTGCTTGCTGAGTACTTCGGATGAGTACTCACGTTTGCTTTACTTTTTTTTTCTCCCCTTATCCATATGTCGCCGCCAGATGACGGAGCCCCTGAGATAGCTGCCCCTGTCGACGACTACGGCTACTACTACTACCCTCCCGGCGAGTACTACTACGAGGAGCCGTCCGACGACCAGGAGTAGGTTCGGAGGATCCTAGGCAGGAGGCCTACGCCTTTCGATCGTAGTATTTTATTTTGCCCTGCCTTTCTAAAGGCTTATCTACATTTCTGTAATATATCTGTACCCAGATATCTGATGCTTCTGCTGATGTTTGTATGCCATCGAGCTATGTATTCGAGCCCTCGAGGTCCTGGCTTGTAATATAAAGCTTGTATGACTTTATTTATGTTTTAGAGTTGTGTTGTGATATCTTCAAGTGAGTCCTTAGGCTTAATCATGTGCATTTGCGTGTATGGTTAGTGCACGATTAAGTCGGGGTCATCACAGGTTGGTATCAGAGCCGACTGCCTCTAGGAATCCCCTTATCCAATTCCTTGGCCGAAGTTGAGTCTAGTGGTCGAAAACTGTTTTACTAACTTGGCTGTGTGGCTTATGGGCCCACGTTACCAACTGGGTGGTATTAGGATCTTTTATTCCTCATCTATACTCTGGGACTCTGATCACTCTTCTATTAGGGTTTAAATAAATTTACTAACGCCGACACTTAGGATCTCGTAAATTCCATCCATCCGGAGAGCTGGATTTTGTGCGATTTCCCTGTCATTGATCTGATTAGTCTGATAATCATTTTCCTTTCCATTGATTTATTTAACCTTTCCCTTCAAGATCTGTTATATTCCTTATCGTCGTATGACAACTTTGAACTTCCTCTATTTCAGATGGATCGTCTGTTTCCACCGCGCCCCACGACGCAGCTTGTGCTTCGCACTTGGGCTCGTGATGTCCCTGGGTTTCCAGCTGTTCTGATCGCTCTCTTGACCAGACTGGGTTACCGCTGGTACCCCGAGTACATGGTCTATGAGGTTTATCGTGAGTTCAACCAGGAGCAGTACTATGCTGATGTTCGCATCTATGATCAGCAGGATAACTCAGACACTGAGCTGTACCTTTTCCACGGTATCGGCGTGATGATTGAGATGGCAGTCCATGATGCCGCCTACTCTGCTGTCACACGTCTCTGAGGAGAGCACAACGCTAGCTTGGATGCTTCTGAGTTTCGATATATTCCGTTTGCCCCTGCTGGAGATGCTACTGGATACTACACGGCTATCAGTGCCCCGTACGAGCCTCGTCGCTACGATCCGCGAGTTTTGATTCAGTGTACTCAGGCTCTGGATCGCACCGTTCGGGCTCTTGCCGTCGAGTTGTTTGCCACTCGAGTACGACTCTACGAGGCTATGACGCAGTTGCTACCAGCTGTTCGTGCAGGGATACATCCGGAGCATATCCTTTGAAGGAAATATGCCCTAGAGGCAATAATAAAGTTATTATTTATTTCCTTATATCATGATAAATGTTTATTATTCATGCTAGAATTGTATTAACCGGAAACATGATACATGTGTGAATACATAGACAAACAGAGTGTCACTAGTAAGCCTCTACTAGACTAGCTCGTTAATCAAAGATGGTTATGTTTCCTAACCATAGACATGAGTTATCATTTGATTAACGGGATCACATCATTAGGAGAATGATGTGATTGACTTGACCCATTCCGTTAGCTTAGCACTTGATCGTTTAGTATGTTGCTATTGCTTTCTTCATGACTTATACATGTTCCTATGACTATGAGATTATGCAACTCCCGTTTACCGGAGGAACACTTTGTGTGCTACCAAACGTCACAACGTAACTGGGTGATTATAAAGGTGCTCTACAGGTGTCTCCAAAGGTACTTGTTGAGTTGGCGTATTTCGAGATTAGGATTTGTCACTCCGATTGTCGGAGAGGTATCTCTGGGCCCACTCGGTAATGCACATCACTATAAGCCTTGCAAGCATTGTAACTAATGAGTTAGTTGTGGGATGATGTATTACGGAACGAGTAAAGAGACTTGCCGGTAACGAGATTGAACTAGGTATTGAGATACCGACGACTGAATCTCGGGCAAGTAACATACCGATGAGAAAGGGAACAACGTATGTTGTTATGCGGTTTGACTGATAAAGATCTTCGTAGAATATGTGGGAGCCAATATGAGCATCCAGGTTCCGCTATTGGTTATTGACCGAAAACGTGTCTCAGTCATGTCTACATAGTTCTCGAACCCGTAGGGTCCGCACGCTTAACGTTCGGTGACGATCGGTATTATGAGTTTATGTGTTTTGATGTACCGAAGGTAGTTCAGAGTCCCGGATGAGATCGGAGACCTGGCGGGGAGTCTCGAAATGGTCGAGACGTAAAGATCGATATATTGGACGACTATATTCGGACTTCGGAAAGGTTCCGAGTGATTCGGGTATTTTTCGGAGTACCGGAGAGTTACGGGAATTCGCCGGGGAGTATATGGGCCTTATTGGGCTTTAAGGGAAAGAGAGAGGGGAGGCTGCGCCCCCCCCAAGGCTTAGTCCGAATTGGACTAGGGGGAGGGGCGGTGCCCTCTCCTACCTTCTCTTCTCTTTTCCCTTTCCTTCTCTCCTACTCCTACTACATGGAAGGGGGGGAATCCTAGTCCCGGTGGGAGTAGGACTCCCCAGGGCGCGCCATAGAGAGGGCCGGCCCCTCCCCTCCTCCACTCCTTTATATACGTGGCCAGGGGGCACCCCATAGACACACAAGTTGATCATTGATCTCTCTTAGCCGTGTGCGGTGCCCCCCTCCACCATAATCCACCTTGGTCATATCGTAGCGGTGCTTAGGCGAAGCCCTGCGCCGGTAGCATCATCATCACCGTCATCACGCCGTCGTGCTGACGGAACTCTCCCTCAAAGCTCTGGTGGATCGGAGTTCGTGGGACGTCATCGAGCTGAACGTGTGCTGAACTCGGAGGTGCCGTGCGTTCGGTACTTGGATCGGTCGGATCGTGAAGACGTACGACTACATCAACCGCGTTGTGCTAACGCTTCCGCTTTCGGTCTACGAGGGTACGTGGACACACTCTCCCCTCTCGTTGCTATGCATCACCATGATCCTGCGTGTGCGTAGGAATTTTTTTGAAATTACTACGTTCCCCAACAGTGGCATCCGAGCCCGGTTTTATGCGTAGATGTTATATGCACGAGTAGAACACAAGTGAGTTGTGGGCGATACAAGTCATACTGCTTACCAGCATGTCACACTTTGGTTCGGCGGTACTGTTGGATGAAGCGGCCCGGACCGACATTACGCGTACGCTTACGCGAGACTGGTTTTACCGCCGTGCTTTGCACACAGGTGACTAGCGGGTGTCAGTTTCTCCAACTTTAGTTGAACCGAGTGTGGCTACGCCCGGTCCTTGTGAAGGTTAAAACAGCACTAACTTGACGAACTATCATTGTGGTTTTGATGCGTAGGTAAGAACGGTTCTTGCTCAGCCCGTAGCAGCCACGTAAAACTTGCAACAACAAAGTAGAGGACGTCTAACTTGTTTTTGCAGGGCATGTTGTGATGTGATATGGTCAAGACATGATGCTATATTTTATTGTATGAGATGATCATGATTTGTAACTGAGTTATCGGCAACTGGCAGGAGCCATATGGTTGTCGCTTTATTGTATGCAATGCAATCGCCCTGTAATTGCTTTACTTTATCACTAAGCGGTAGCGATAGTCGTAGAAGCAATAGTTGGCGAGACGACAACGATGCTACGATGGAGATCAAGGTGTCGCGCCAGTGGCGATGGTGATCATGACGGTGCTTCGGAGATGGAGATCACAAGCACAAGATGATGATGGCCATATCATATCACTTATATTGATTGCATGTGATGTTTATCCTTTATGCATCTTATTTTGCTTTGTTTGACGGTAGCATTATAAGATGATCTCTCACTAAATTTCAAGGTAAAATTGTTCTCCCTGAGTATGCACCGTTGCCAAAGTTCGTCGTGCTGAGACACCACGTGATGATCGGGTGTGATAAGCTCAACGCTCATCTACAACGGGTGCAAGCCAGTTTTGCACACGCAGAATACTCGGGTTAAACTTGACGAGCCTAGCATATGCAGATATGGCCTCGGAACACTGAGACCGAAAGGTCAAGCGTGAATCATATAGTAGATATGATCAACATAGTGATGTTCACCATTGAAAACTACTCCATTTCACGTGATGATCGGTTATGGTTTAGTTGATTTGGATCACGTGATCACTTAGATGATTAGAGAGATGTCTATTTAAGTGGGAGTTCTTGAGTAATATGATTGATTGAACTTAAATTTATCATGAACTTAGTACCTGATAGTATTTTGCTTGTCTATGTTGTTGTAGATAGATGGCCCGTGCTGTTGTTCCGTTGAATTTTAATGCGTTCCTTGAGAAAGCAAAGTTGAAAGATGATGGTAGCAATTACACAGACTGGGTCCGTAACTTGAGGATTATCCTCATTGCTGCACAGAAGAATTACGTCCTGGAAGCACCGCTAGGTGCCAAACCTGCTGCAGGAGCTGAACCAGATGTTATGAACGTCTGGCAAAGCAAAGCTGATGACTACTCGATAGTTCAGTGTGCCATGCTTTACGGCTTAGAACCGGGACTTCAACGATGTTTTGAACGTCATGGAGCATATGAGATGTTCCAGGAGTTGAAGTTAATATTTTAAGCAAATGCCCGGATTGAGAGATATGAAGTCTCCAATAAGTTCTACAGCTGCAAGATGGAGGAGAATAGTTCTGTCAGTGAGCATATACTCAGAATGTCTGGGTATAACAATCACTTGATTCAACTGGGAGTTAATCTTCCGGATGATAGTGTTATTGACAGAATTCTTCAGTCACTGCCACCAAGCTACAAGAGCTTCGTGATGAACTATAACATGCAAGGGATGAATAAGACGATTCCCGAGCTCTTCGCAATGCTAAAGGCTGCGGAGGTAGAAATCAAGAAGGAGCATCAAGTGTTGATGGTCAACAAGACCACCAATTTCAAGAAAAAGGGCAAAGGGAAGAAGAAGGGGAACTTCAAGAAGAACGGCAAACAAGTTGCTGTTCAGGAGAACAAACCCAAGTCTGGACCTAAGCCTGAGACTGAGTGCTTCTACTGCAAGCAGACTGGTCAGTGGAAGCGGAACTGCCCCAAGTATTTGGCGGATAAGAAGGATGGCAAGGTGAACAAAGGTATATGTGATATACATGTTATTGATGTGTACCTTACCAGAGCTCGCAGTAGCACCTGTGTATTTGATATTGGTTCTGTTGCTAATATTTGCAACTCGAAACAGGGACTACAGATTAAGCGAAGACTGGCTAAGGACGAGGTGACGATGCGCGTGGGAAATGGTTCCAAAGTCGATGTGATCGCAGTCGGCACGCTACCTCTACATCTACCTTCGGGATTAGTTTTAGACCTGAATAATTGTTATTTGGTGCCAGCGTTGAGCATGAACATTATATCTGGATCTTGTTTGATGCGAGACGGTTATTCATTTAAATCTGAGAATAATGGTTGTTCTATTTATATGAGTAATATCTTTTATGGTCATGCACCCTTGAAGAGTGGTCTATTTGCATTAAATCTCGATAGTAGTGATACACATATTCATAATGTTGAAGCCAAAAGATGTAGAGTTGATAATGATAGTGCAACTTATTTGTGGCACTGCCGTTTAGGTCATATTGGTGTAAAGCGCATGAAGAAACTCCATTCCGATGGACTTTTGGAATCACTTGGTACTTGCGAACCATGCCTCATGGGCAAGATGACAAAAACGCCGTTCTCCGGAACTATGGAGCGAGCAACAGATTTGTTGGAAATCATACATACTGATGTATGTGGTCCAATGAATGTTGAGGCTCACGGCGGGTATCATTATTTTCTCACCTTCACAGATGATTTGAGCAGATATGGGCATATCTACTTAATGAAACATAAGTCTGAAACATTTGAAAAGTTCAAAGAATTTCAGAGTGAAGTGGAAAATCATCGTAACAAGAAAATAAAGTTTCTACGATCTGATCGTGGAGGAGAATATTTGAGTTACGAGTTTGGTGTACATTTGAAACAAAGCGGAATAGTTTCACAACTCACGCCACCCGGAACACCACAGCGTAATGGTGTGTCCGAACGTCGTAATCGTACTTTACTAGATATGGTGCGATCTATGATGTCTCTTACTGATTTACCGCTATCGTTTTGGGGTTATGCTTTAGAGACGGCTGCATTCACGTTAAATAGGGCACCATCTAAATCCGTTGAGACGACTCCTTATGAACTGTGGTTTGGCAAGAAACCAAAGTTGTCGTTTCTTAAAGTTTGGGGCTGCGATGCTTATGTGAAAAAGCTTCAACCTGATAAGCTCTAACCCAAGTCGGAGAAATGTGTCTTCATAGGATACCCAAAAGAGACAGTTGGGTACACCTTCTATCACAGATCCAAAGGCAAGACTTTCGTTGCTAAGAATGGATCCTTTCTAGAGAAGGAGTTTCTCTCGAAAGAAGTGAGTGGGAGGAAAGTAGAACTTGATGAGGTAACTGTACCTGCTCCCTTATTGGAAAGTAGTTCATCACAGAAACCGGTTCGTGTGACTTCTACACCAATTAGTGAGGAAGCTAATGATGATGATCATGAAACTTCAGATCAAGTTACTACCGAACCTCGTAGGTCAACCAGAGTAAGATCCGCACCAGAGTGGTACGGTAATCCTGTTCTGGAGGTCATGTTACTAGACCATGACGAACCTACGAACTATGAGGAAGCGATGATGAGCCCAGATTCCGCAAAATGGCTTGAGGCCATGAAATCTGAGATGGGATCCATGTATGAGAACAAAGTGTGGACTTTGGTTGACTTGCCCGATGATCGGCAAGCCATCGAGAATAAATGGATCTTCAAGAAGAAGACAGACGCTGATGGTAATGTTACTGTCTACAAAGCTCGACTTGTTGCGAAAGGTTTTCGACAAGTTCAAGGAGTTGACTACGATGAGACCTTCTCACCCGTAGCGATGCTTAAGTCCGTCCGAATCATGTTAGCTATTGCCGCATTTTATGATTATGAAATTTGGCAAATGGATGTAAAGACTGCGTTCCTGAATGGATTTCTGGAAGAAGAGTTGTATATGATGCAACCTGAAGGTTTTATCGATCCAAAGGGTGCTAACAAAGTGTGCAAGCTCCAGCGATCCATTTATGGACTGGTGCAAGCCTCTCAGAGTTGGAATAAACGTTTTGATAGTGTGATCAAAGCATATTGTTTTATACAGACTTTTGGAGAAGCCTGTATTTACAAGAAAGTGAGTGGGAGCTCTGTAGCATTTCTAATCTTATATGTGGATGACATATTGTTGATTGGAAATGATATAGAATTTCTGGATAGCATAAAAGGATACTTGAATAAGAGTTTTTCAATGAAGGACCTCGGTGAAGCTGCTTACATATTGGGCATCAAGATCTATAGAGATAGATCAAGACGCTTAATTGGACTTTCACAAAGCACATACCTTGACAAAGTTTTGAAGAAGTTCAAAATGGATCAGGCAAAGAAAGGGTTCTTGCCTGTGTTACAAGGTATGAAGTTGAGTAAGACTCAATGCCCGACCACTGTAGAAGATAGAGAGAAAATGAAAGATGTTCCCTATGCTTCAGCCATAGGCTCTATCATGTATGCAATGCTGTGTACCAGACCTGATGTGTGCCTTGCTATTAGTTTAGCAGGGAGGTACCAAAGTAATCCAGGAGTGGATCACTGGACAGCGGTCAAGAACATACTGAAATACCTGAAAAGGACCAAGGATATGTTTCTCGTTTATGGAGGTGACAAAGAGCTCATCGTAAATGGTTACGTTGATGCAAGCTTTGACACTGATCCGGACGATTCTAAATCGCAAACCGGATACGTGTTTATATTGAACGGTGGAGCTGTCAGTTGGAGCAGTTCTAAACAGAGCGTCGTGGCGGGATCTACATGTGAAGCGGAGTACATTGCTGCTTCGGAAGCAGCAAATAAAGGAGTCTGGATGAAGGAGTTCATATCCGATCTAGGTGTCATACCTAGTGCATCGGGTCCAATGAAAATCTTTTGTGACAATACTGGTGCAATTGCCTTGGCAAAGGAATCCAGATTTCACAAGAGAACCAAGCACATCAAGAGACGCTTCAACTCCATCCGGGATCAAGTCCAGGTGGGAGACATAGAGATTTGCAAGATACATACGGATCTGAATGTTGCAGACCCGTTGACTAAGCCTCTTCCACAAGCAAAACATGATCAGCACCAAGGCTCCATGGGTGTTAGAATCATTACTGTGTAATCTAGATTATTGACTCTAGTGCAAGTGGGAGACTGAAGGAAATATGCCCTAGAGGCAATAATAAAGTTATTATTTATTTCCTTATATCATGATAAATGTTTATTATTCATGCTAGAATTGTATTAACCGGAAACATGATACATGTGTGAATACATAGACAAACAGAGTGTCACTAGTAAGCCTCTACTAGACTAGCTCGTTAATCAAAGATGGTTATGTTTCCTAACCATAGACATGAGTTGTCATTTGATTAACGGGATCACATCATTAGGAGAATGATGTGATTGACTTGACCCATTCCGTTAGCTTAGCACTTGATCGTTTAGTATGTTGCTATTGCTTTCTTCATGACTTATACATGTTCCTATGACTATGAGATTATGCAACTCCCGTTTACCGGAGGAACACTTTGTGTGCTACCAAACGTCACAACGTAACTGGGTGATTATAAAGGTGCTCTACAGGTGTCTCCGAAGGTACTTGTTGAGTTGGCGTATTTCAAGATTAAGATTTGTCACTCCGATTGTCGGAGAGGTATCTCTGGGCCCACTCGGTAATGCACATCACTATAAGCCTTGCAAGCATTGTAACTAATGAGTTAGTTGCGGGATGATGTATTACGGAACGAGTAAAGAGACTTGCCGGTAACGAGATTGAACTAGGTATTGAGAAACCGACGATCGAATCTCGGGCAAGTAACATACCGATGACAAAGGGAACAACGTATGTTGTTATGCGGTTTGACCGATAAAGATCTTCGTAGAATATGTGGGAGCCAATATGAGCATCCAGGTTCCGCTATTGGTTATTGACCGGAAACGTGTCTCGGTCATGTCTACATAGTTCTCGAACCCGTAGGGTCCGCACGCTTAATGTTCGGTGACGATCGGTATTATGAGTTTATGTGTTTTGATGTACCGAAGGTAGTTCGGAGTCCCGGATGAGATCGGAGACATGACGAGAAGTCTCGAAATGGTCGAGACGTAAAGATCGATATATTGGACGACTATATTCGGACTTCGGAAAGGTTCCGAGTGATTCGGGTATTTTTCGGAGTACCGGAGAGTTACGGGAATTCGCCGGGGAGTTTATGGGCCTTATTGGGCTTTAGGGGAAAGAGAGAGGGGAGGCTGCGTGCCCCCCCAAGGCTTAGTCCGAATTAGACTAGGGGGAGGGGCGGCGCCCTCTCCTTTCTTTTCTTCTCTTTTCCCTTTCCTTCTCTCCTACTCCTACTACATGGAAGGGGGGGAATCCTACTCCCGGTGGGAGTAGGACTCCCCAGGGCGCGCCATAGAGAGGGCCGGCCCCTCCCCTCCTCCACTCCTTTATATACGTGGCCAGGGGGCACCCCATAGACACACAAGTTGATCATTGATCTCTCTTAGCCGTGTGCGGTGTCCCCCTCCACCATAATCCACATCGGTCATATCGTAGCGGTGCTTATGCGAAGCCCTGCGTCGGTAGCATCATCATCACCGTCATCACGCCATCGTGCTGACGGAACTCTCCCTCGAAGCTCTGCTGGATCGGAGTTCGTGGGACGTCATCGAGCTGAACGTGTGCTGAACTCGGAGGTGCCGTGCGTGCGGTACTTGGATCGGTCGGATCGTGAAGACGTACGACTACATCAACCGCGTTGTGCTAACGCTTCCGCTTTCGGTCTACGAGGGTACGTGGACACACTCTCCCCTCTCGTTGCTATGCATCACCATGATCCTGCGTGTGCGTAGGAATTTTTTTGAAATTACTACGTTCCCCAACATCCTTTACCCGCGCAGGACCGAGATGCCACCAGGGATCGATTGGCCTGCTGTGGGAGGTCACACACCTGCACGTGGACCTCTTCTTTCAGCTCGAGACCGGGTTCTGCATCAGAGTGCACATGGAGCACAGGATCCTTCTACGACGAACGTCCGTCGTCCACACTTGCAGCTACCCCGTTTCAGTGGTTTTCTCCGACGTTGATGTAGCCTTTGCTATGTCTCGTTGTGTACTTCCTTACTGCGTGCCTGCGCGCCGCCTAGCATGTCTAGCTTTTGAATTTGCGCCGTTAGGCTGCCCAAATGTAACCGACTCTGTATGGATCTGTTTGACTTAATGACTATTATTAAGCATCTGCTGTACTACTTAAATTCCATCATGTTACATCATGCTTATTGCTAAACACTCGCATAAGCTATTGCTAAACTACCCCTGTTGAATTAGCAGGATGGCTGATAACAATCCACCTCCACCGTCACCGCCTGACTATATGGCCGCGATGATGCAACAGTTTGAACTCAATCGTCAGTTCATGACGGGAATTATGGAACAGTTCCCTCGTCCCAATGCCAACCAGCAGCCACCTTCAATCACACTGCCAGAGTTTGTGTGACTCAACCCGTCGTTCTTCTGTAACACAGTTAATCCGCTGGATGCCGATGACTGGCTGCGTGATATCTTCTATGAGATGGAGTCCGCTGATGTCACCCCTGCCAACTATGTCACCTTCGCGACATACTTCCTGAAGGGACCCACAGCACAATGGTGGGCCACTCACCGACAGACCCTACCTCCTGGAACTGTCGTTACCTGGGTGGAGTTCAAGACTGCTTTTCGCGCCCGCTATATTCCTCAAGCAGTTATAGCACGTAAGAAGGCTGAGTTCCGCAGCCTCGTTCAAGGCAACAAGTCTGTAGAAGTCTATCAGCGAGAGTTCCTTGACTTGTCTCGCTATGCTGAAGAAGACATCCCCACTGATGCCCGAAGGCAATAGAAGTTTCGTGAAGGGCTGCACCATGACATTCAGTTAGCCCTCCTCGTCCAAGATTTTCCTGACTTCGCCACCTTGGTGAACAAGGCTATCATGGTCGAGACTGGTCTGAAGAAGCACAAGGAAGCGACCAGACGCACTCGTGAAGCAGGCTCATCTTCAGGCTCGTCTTCCCAGAAGCGCCGCATCTGGATTCCACAGAGCATGTATCGTCCAGCAGCTCTAGTGTACAGGCCAACATATGATGCACCTCGTCTGCCTCCTCCACCACCGAGGCAGCCTCTTCGAGTTGCACCACCTCGAGCTCCTGCACCACATCCTGACAGTGGACTCTGCTTCAAGTGTGGCCAGCCAGGTCACCGTGCCAGAGATTGCTCTCAGAATCAGAATCAACTAGCTCTTCCTTCTGCTGGCCATGGTATTGTCCGTGGTATTCCTCAGCAGTGCAACAACAATTCCAGACCTTCTTATGGTCATGGACAGAGCTATCACGTCAACATGGCTGAAGCTCCAGATCAACCTGAAACTGTGATGGGTACACTTCTCGTTAATTCAGTACCCGCATCTGTTTTATTTGATTCAGGAGCATCGCATTCATTCATGTCGGAAGAATTTTCATTCAAGCATGGCATTAAATATGAAAACTTGCAACATCCACTAGTGGTAAACACTCCCGCGGGTCAATGCCGAGCCTCTTTATTCAGTCCTGATGTCATCATTGATATTAAAGGGTTAAAGTTCCGCGCTTCTCCCATTATACTCAAGTCTTCTTAGATTGACCTTATACTGGGAATGGATTGGTTGAAGGCTCACTTTTCCTCAATTAATTGTGCTAGTAAAGTTGTACACCTCCTTCATCCGTCAGATGAGTTAGTGAATTACCGAGCTCATATCACTCAGAACGCCGAGGCTCAGATTTATGCCTTGAATGCGTTGAACGCTTCTCCGCTGGAGGGGATCGAAAACATTCCAGTCGTGTGCGACTTCCAGGAATACCCCCTGTTAGAGCTGTCGAGTTCGTCATCGACTTGAAGCTTGGCACCACTCCTATTGCGAAGCGTCCTTACAAGATGCCACCGCACCACCTTATTGAGCTTAAGGAAGAAATCGATAAATCACTTAAGAAGGGCTTCATCCATCCCAGTTCCTCTGCCTGGGGAGCACCGTCTCTCTTTGTCAAGAAGAAAGATGGTATGAATAGGTTGGTCCAAGATTACCGTCCTATCAACCAGGCAACCATTCAGAATAAATATCCGCTTCCCCAGATCAATGACTTATATGATCAACTTGCTGGATCTTCGGTGTTCTCTAAACTCGACTTGAGGTTGGGTTATCACCAGATCCGTGTCCGCGAAGAGGATATTCCGAAGACCGCTTTCGTTACTCGTTATGGCTCTTATGAATACACTGTCATGTCATTTGGCCTAACGAATGCTCCAGCTACGTTCTCCCGCCTGATGAATTATATATTCATGGATTACCTTGACAAGTTCGTCGTGGTATATTTGGATGATATTCTAGTATATTCGAAGAATAAGGAAGAACATGCCGAACATCTTCGCCTTGTTCTGGAGAGGCTTCGAGAGCACAAGTTGTATGCCAAGTACTCTAAATGCGAATTCTGGCTTTCTGAGTAACCTATCTTGGACATGTCATTTCCAAGGATGGTATTGCCGTTAACCCAGAGCGTGTTCAGGCTATTCTTGACTGGACTCCTCCGAAGAATGCCAAGCAAGTCTGAAGTTTTCTCGGCTTAGCAAGTTATTGCCGTCGATTTGTCGAGAACTTTTCCAAGATCGCCAAGCCCCTGACTAATCTGCTTCACAAAGGCATTAAGTTTGAGTGGATAGACAAGTGTCAGGAAAGTTTCCAGACCCTCAAGGACAAGCTCACCTCTGCTCCAGTGCTTGCTCCTCCGGATTCTCGTAAGGACTTTGTTATATATTGTGACACCTCTCGTCAGGGATTAGGCTGTGTCCTAATGCAAGAACGAAGAGTAATTGCGTATGCTTCACGTCAATTGCGTCCTCATGAAGAAAATTATCCAGTGCATGATCTTGAACTTGCTGCAGTGATCTATCCATTAAAGTTATGGCGACATTGCCTTCTTGGTAACCGGTGTGAGATTTATACCGATCATCAAAGTTTGAAGTATTTGTTCACTCAACCGTATCTTAATCTCCGTCAACAATGTTGGTTGGAAACAATTACGGACTATGACTGTGGTATTTCTTATACCCCTGGCAAGGCTAATGTTATGGCAGATGCCTTGAGCCGCAAGTCAAATTGCAATAACCTCATGGTTAAGCAAGCTCAACCCCAGCTTATGAAGAACTGCGCAAATTGAACGTCTGTATCGTTCCGCAGGGTTCTCTTAATAACCTTGTCATACAGCCAGACCTTGAGAAGGCTGTTAAGGAAGCGCAAGCCAGAGATGCTAAAATTGACTTGATGAAGAAAGAGCTTCACCTTGAGAAGTACATGGATTTCTCGGTTGCTGAAGATGGAACTTTATATTTCCGAGACCGCATTGTAGTACCTTGCTTCGAGCTTATGATTGACAAGGTCATGAAGGAGGCTCATGATACACTGCTGCCTATCCATCCGGGTAGCACTAAGATGTATCGCGATCTTCGACAGAGGTACTAGTGGTCTAGAATGAAGCAGGACATTGCTCGATATGTTGCTGAATGTGACGTATGTCATCGCGTGAAAGCAGAACATCAGAAGCCTGCTGGAATTCTTCAACCACTCCCTATTCCTTTGTGGAAGTGGGATAAAGTGCAAATGGATTTCATTACTGGTCTTCCCAAGTCTTAGAAAGGTCACGATGCTATTCTTGTCGTCATCGACCAGCTTTCCAAGGTTGCTCATTTTCTGCCTGTCAAGGAGACTATCACCGCTAGCCAGCTAGCAGAACTGTATATCTCCAGAATCGTTTCACTCCACGGTATTCCGAAGGAGATCAGTTCGGACCGTGGCGGTCTTTTCACGTCCAAGTTCTGGGAAAATTTCCAAGAAGCTATGGGGACTCACATTACATGGAGTTCAGCTTATCATCCTCAATCCCAAGGCCAAGTCGAGCGAGTAAATCAAGTGCTTGAAGATATGCTTCGCGCTTGTGTTATATCATTCGGAAAGAAGTGGGAGGAATCTCTCCCGTTTGCCGAATTCTCCTATAACAACAGTTATCAAGCCTGTTTGAAGATGGCTCCATTCGAAGTGCTATACGGACGTAAGTGTCGAACCCCTCTGAATTGGTCAGAAACCAGGGAACGACCTCTCGTGGGACCGGACATTATTCAACACGCTGAAGAACAAGTCCGAATTGTCCGAGAAAATCTCAAAGCGGCTCAGGACCGCCAGAAGAGCAACTATGATCGCAAACGATGGGGTCTGACTTATCAACCAGGTGATCAGGCTTATCTTCGTGTCACACCTATGAAGGGCACTCGTCGTTTCGGAATCAAGGGCAAGCTAGCTCCTCGCTATATTGGTCCCTTTCACATAGTTGCCAGACGTGGACAGGTGGCATATAAATTGGAGTTGCCACCACAATTCTCTCATATCCATGATGTTTTCCACGTGTCGCAACTTCGTAAATGCTTCAAGGAATCTCCGCACCGAGCAGTGGATCACGAGATGCTTGACTTGCAAGATGATCTTTCTTATAAGGAGCATCCGATCCGCATTCTCGATGAAGCTGAACGTAGAACTCGTCAGAAGACGACCAAGTTCCTGAAAGTGCAGTGGTCGAACCACACTGAAGATGAAGCCACTTGGGAACGCGAGGATCATCTTCGGGACGAATACCCCGACCTCTTTCCTTCTTCTTCCTGAATTCTCGGGACGAGAATTTCTTTTAGAGGAGGAGAATTTGTAACACCCTGTGTATTAGTCACTGTGATCAACTGCTAATAATGCCAAGTCATATCATTTGCAGTGCCTAGTCATAGTGGTTAATCTAAATAATTCAAACTCCATTATGAAAATCAATTCAAATTCAAAAGTGCAAAATAAATTTGCTCAAACACTATTGGAAAAATGTTCATTAAATAGCAAATAATCCAGAAGCACTCATAAAATTATAAACAATGATAGTTGAATTAGCTAAAAGACTCAAATCACATGAAACAGCACCAAAACAGAGTTATTTAATTCATTTATAATTAAATCAAATTCAAATAAAATCCTACTTTGCCCAAACCAATTTTTGGTGAAAGGTAATATTGCATTGTTATATTTGGGCCAAATTCCACATTTTATGAGAGAGCACAAGTGGCCTAACTATTTCAAAACAGAAAAGAAATAAAAGAAAAATAGGAAACAGAAACAGAAAATTAAAACGAGGCACTGTGCACTGGGCCTAAGTGCACAGTGCTCCGAAACGGCCCACCTGGCCCATTCCCTCCTCTCTCTCTCCTGCGTGTCGCCGTGACCGTGGGCAAGCGCACGCGTGCCGGCCGCACGCAGACACGACGACGGCTACCGACGCCACCGACGCGAGGGGATAAGGACACAGCCCCGTGCCTCCCCCCTGGACCTCCTCACTCACTCCTCATCTCTCCCCTCGCTCTCCCCTACTCGATCCCATCGGCGCCCGACGCGGTCGCCGCCGTACCTCGCCCGTCACCGCGGCCACAACCACCAGTTCGTCCCGCTGACCTGTCCGTCGTCTCCGCTGGCCTCGACTACCTCTTCCTCTACCACGAGCACGAGCAGGAGGGCTCCGCATCACCGGGATCGAGTTCCTTCCCGTCCTCGGACGCCGGTGATCCCCTTCCTCTCCGGCGAGTCCTGCAGCTACTAAACCACCACGGGCCTTCGTGTGAGCCGCGCGGTGAGCTCCTCCGCCTCCTGTTTTCCTCCGTTTTCCACTACACGTGCCGTAGCTAGATGCCGCCACGCCCGAGCTCAGTCCGCCGCCGGCGAGCTCGTGGCCATGGCCATGGCCCATGTTACACCCACCTGAGGCCACCGCTGCGTTCCTGATGCTCTCAGGAGTCCAACGAGCTCGCGAACAAGCCTCCCCGTACCGTGCAGCGCTGGATGTGTTGACGCCCGACTCCGGCGTCCGCCGGCGACGATCTAGCGTTTGGCTCCGGCCGTTTTAGCCCGCGTTAGTACCGCAGGTCGACGCGGAATGTTGTCCCCGTTCGATCGAGACCAACCGCCGTCGTTTTGGGCGCCGGACGGCGATTTCCGGCGAGGCCCGAGGCCCTCCACCGCGTTTTTCATCACTGCCGGCTTGTCGCCGGCCACTGCCGACGTGGCACCACCTGGGGCCACCCCTGAGACACAGACAGTGGGCCCCGCGGGTCCCAGTTGACTGGGTTGACCCAGTCAACTGCTGACTGGGCAGCCTAGTGTCACTGACATGCGGGCCCCACTACATATTTAGTTTATTTAAAATGTTTTATAAATTAAAAATAATTAGTTTAGACTAATGTCTCACTGACATATGGGGCCCACCCCCTAATTAACCCTGTTAGTTAGATTAACTCACTGTTAGACTAATAGAGGCTGACATGTGGGTCCCACTGGACCCACATGTCAGGTTTGACCTGGTCAGCCGTCCAGTTGACCTGCTGATGTCAGCATTACCTCATGCTAATGTCATAATTCCCTTTTCTGATAAAATAGATAAATTCCAGAAAATATTTAAATCTTTGAAAATTAATAACTTTTAAACCGTAGCTCAGATGGAAAAACTTAAAATATGAAAGTTGATCAGAACAACGAGAAAAATCAGATCGTGTCACCTGTTTTGATGCCGGAACCCCCTATGTAGGTGAAACCGCAACTTCGACGCTGATTCCGGTAGATGAATAGTGCATAATCACCGGTAAATAAATCCAACGTTAATCCTATAATAACCAAAATGATCTAGATGCATCTTTAGGCAACCCTGCACTGCATCTTAGCTTAGCATGCCTGTATTGCATCGTTTGTTGTGCATTTATCTATTTCTTCCCCCTCTTCTCTCTCGATAGACCCCGACGTCGATGTAGCTCCCAAGACTGACGCAGCTCCGGAGGTCGACTACGCTCCTGACGATCAGACTCTTGCCACCGAGCTACCAAGCAAGCTACCCCATTTTGAGCATTCCGATATCGCCCACTCTCTTCTATCTTTTGCTTGCATTAGAAGTTACTGCTGCTACCATTGTCCTATATCTGCTGCATAGCCTGTTTAATTGTAACCTGCTTTGCCACCTACCTGCTTATCCTAAACTGTTTAGTATAGGTTGGGTAGAGACCATCAGAGACCCCACTTGATCCCGACTGCCCCGCTGGATCATCAGAAGACCCGATCAATAGGATTGAAGACTAGGCCCCGGCACCACACATCACATCCCCCCTTAGTTGCCGACACTACTGGGTTACTATCGAGTACCGAGGGTGATACCTCGTCAGCACTTCTGATGATAACCTTGTAGGTTAGTTAATCGGTCGTGGTAAGCGAGGGTGATTCCTCCTACACCACCCCCGATAGCGACGATGCCGTGCAACACTTCAGGTGTGGACCTCGAGGGTGATTCCTCCTTCGTTCACCTTGACGTTAATATCAGGTGGGACTCCATCGAGGGTGATTCCTCAGAGTTCCCCCTTGGTGTTAGACACACGGATACCGTTGTTACTATGACTTTACACTGAAACATGATGCTAAAGACGGGTCGGCCCAGAGGGGTACCCGCGCGAGCTTAATTGCGAGTAATGTGGAATCGGGTGGACCTGGATGGTGCCCGAGGGTTGAATACGAGGCGTGGCCGGGCATTCCTCGCCCTTGCCGCAAGTCCTCGAGACGGGGCGACGGGGTCACATCTTTCGTGAGTCTCTGCTCGTTACCGCACTACCAACACACTAATGGTTTGGATATTTGATCCGAGGGGCCTCTGGCCTGATAGCACTAACCATCACGTGGGCATAGTATGGGCGTTCTGCGTCGTATACTTCAGTCGAAGCTTAATGGACGTCAGCGACTGAGCGGCGCGCGCCGAGTTGGACTGGTTACGCAACTGCGCTTGTATTAAGGGGTTGCTAGGTCTGCTCTCGGCCGCCCTCGCAACGTGCAGGAGTTCCCGGGGCGATGGCCCAAGACCCCTGGGGGCATAGGTTTAGTCCGGCGTGCTGACCTCTCTGTTAAGTTTTTGGTCGGGTTGCGGCATGTTGCTTAGCCGAGGCCGGGCATGACCCAGAAAAGTGTGTCCGGCCGGAGTTAAGCGAGCGTGGTGGGTAAGTTGGTGCACCCCTGCAGGGAAGAATTAATCTATCGATAGCCTGTCCTACGGTAACAGACACTCGGAGTTGTATCCCGATCGGTACAACTAGAACTTGAGATTATATGGATAGTATGGCTCTGGTATTGCTTTCTCGCAGGGAGTCGAGCAAGAATCTCTGGCCGAGGTTGATGATACTATAACTACTTTACATTATGTTAATCTGCACTCTTCTAATGCTGCAAGACCGATGAAGATGCTTGAAGATGCTAGTCTTCATAGGACTAGACTTTCCCCCTCTATTCTGGCATTTCTGCAGCCCAGTCCACATAAACAGCCCTCCTTTGAAAATGTTGCATATGTAGTGTAGATCCTTCCTTGCTGAGTACTTCGGATGAGTACTCATGTTTGCTTTACTTTCTTTTTTTTCTCCCCTTATCCATATGTCGCCGCCAGATGACGGAGCCCCTGAGATAGCTGCCCCTGTCGACGACTACGGCTACTACTACTACCCTCCCGGCGAGTACTACTACGAGGAGCCGACCGACGACCAGGAGTAGGTTCGGGGGATCCTAGGCAGGAGGCCTACGCCTTTCGATCGTAGTATTTTATTTTGCCCCGCCTTTCTAAAGGCTTATCTTCATTTCTGTAATATATCTGTACCCAGATATCTGATGCTTCCGCTGACGCTTGTATGCCATCGAGCTATGTATTCGAGCCCTCGAGGCCCTGGCTTGTAATATAAAGCTTGTATGACTTTATTTATGTTTTAGAGTTGTGTTGTGATATCTTCAAGTGAGTCCTTAGGCTTAATCGTTTGCATTTGCGTGTATGGTTAGTGCACGATTAAGCCGGGGTCGTCACACCTACGCTCACGCAACATCTATCTAGGAGATGCATAGCAAAGAGAGGGGGAGAGTGTGTCCACGTACCCTCGTAGACCGAAAGCGGAAGCGTTTGACAACGCGGTTGATGTAGTCGAACTTCTTCTTGTTCTGACCGATCAAGTACCGAACGCATGGCACCTCCGAGTTCTGCACACGTTCAGCTCGATGACGTCCCTCAAACTCTTGATCCAGCAAAGTGTCGAGGGAGAGTTTCATCAGCACGACGGCGTGGTGACGGTGATGGTGAAGTGGTCCACGCAGGGCTTCGCCTAAGCACTACGACAATATGACCGGAGGCGTAAACTGTGGAGGGGGGCGCCGCACACGGCTAGGAATCAATGTTGTATGTTCTAGTGGTGCCCCCCCCACATATATATAGGTGGGAGAGGGAGAGGGGTAGCAAGGGGCGCCCCAAGTAGGAGTAATCCTACTTGGGCGCCTCCCACAAGTCGGCCTCCCCCCCTTCCATAAGTGTCAGAGGGGAAAGGAAAGAGAGGGAGGAGAGAAGGGAAGGGGGAGGCCGAATCCTCCCCTTTCCTTTCTCCCTTCCCCTCTGTAACACCCCCAGTGGTTAGCCACAGTAATTCCATTTTGATAATGCCATGTCATCATGTTTAACAGTGCATGATCATCATTTGCATCATATTGCATTTCAACTCCTAACTCCAATTCAAATTTAAATGAAAGTGAAATATAAAAGTGATCCAACATAAAAACTAAATTGTTCATTAGATGGCAAATATTCCAGTGACCATTCTAAAATTGTAACCAACATTAATTAAATTAATTAGGTGACCCAAACCTCTTTTAACAGTGACTGAAAATAATATTTACAAGCCTTTTAATTAATCTAAACCAAATATGAAATTATGTTTTGCCCATTATAGTTTTTGGTGGTAGGATATAATGTGCTGTGATTTGTGGGCGAGCTCTCATATTTTACAAAACTCATTTGGATGCCTAACTATTTGCGAAACAGAGAAAAGAATAAATAAAAAGAAAAAGAGAAAACAAAACAAATAAAAATAAAAAGAGACCCCACCCCCTTATCCCCTGGAGGCCGAACCCTACCACCTCCCACCGACAGCCACCCCCCCCCGGAAAATATCTCTCTCCCTCTCTCCCGATTGGATCGGGACGAGAGGAGAGGAGCCCGCCGCGCCGTGCGCTCGCCCTGCCCGCGCCCGACGCGCCACCGCCGCCGTCGCCTCTCCGCCACCACGCCGCCGTCCTCCTCGTCCTCCCCCTCGAGCTCAAGCCCTCTGCCCCGTGCCCTACAGCTCTCGGTGAGCTCCGGCCTCCGTTGCCCGCCCCCTCTCCTCTCGGTCCCCGTCGCCTCGCTCGTCCGCTTGCCACGCTCACCGCGCCTGGCCACCCAACCACGGCGGCTTGCACCCCGTCCCATGTCCGCTGCGACCCGCGCGCGCGCCCCGCCCCGTTCGCCCTTGCTCCGCGCTGCCGCTGCTCTGCTGGCCGCCCGTGCCCAGCTGCGCGCTCGCCGCGCTCCGGCCACCGCCCAACCACCGCGGCCGCCCCCCTTTTTTTCCTCCGCCCGCCGCTCCCTCTGCCCCTCGCCGCCACCCCCGGCCGGCCACCGCACCCTGGCCTCGGCCAGTGCGTGCGCGCGCGCCCACGCGTGCCTGGCCGCGCCCCGCGCCCCGCGCCGTCCCTCGCCGCGCGCCCTGCCGGGCGCCCACGCCCGGCTCCGCCCCGCAAACCCCGCACGCCCGCGCCCGTTCTGGCCTCGTGCCACTGACCAATGGGCCCAAGGCCCCCTTAGCAAATGACAGTGGGGCCCCACGGCCCAGAACGAAATAAATTAAAATAAAAAAATAATTAATAAAAATAATTAAATAACTAAATAATTAATTAGTGAATTAATTAATTTAATTAATCCTGATTAGGTTAATTTAATTAAGTAGTTAGTGTTAATTAAACAGTAATTTAATTAGTTAATCCTTAATTAACTAAACAGCCTATGACAGGTGGGACCCACTGGTCCTGACGTCATGCTGACGTCAGCAAGACACTGTTTCGGATAATGTTTAATTTAAATAAATAAATAAATTCCAGAAATTAATAAAAACTTTAGAAAATCATATAATATAATCCGTAACTCAGATGGAAAAACTTTGTACATGAAACTTGCTCAGAACGACGAGACGAATCCGACATCGCGGTCCGTTCGCCCGTCACACGTCCCTAACTATCCGAACATGCAACCGTTCCCCTCCGGTCATCTGTCTGACAAATGTCCGGAACCGGGAAAACATTCCCGGATGAATCCCACCTTCGCCAGTATCAACCGGCATTGCGTTAGATCACCTCCGTCACCGCGTATTGCCATGTTATGCTTTGTGCTGCACTTGTTCGCTGTGTATTTATATTGTTTCCTCCCCCTCTTCTCTCTCGGTAGCCCCCGACACCGACGTCGTCCCCGAGACCGACGCAGCTCCGGAGCCCGAAGACAGCATTGACAACCTTGCCCTTGCCGCCGAGCAACCAGGCAAGCCCCCCCCCTTTGATCATCCCGATATCGCCCATTCTAATTCTCATGCTTGCATTAGAATTGCTGCTGCTGCTGCTTTACCTATTCTGATGCATAGCCTGTTCATTGTAACCTGCTGTTGATAATTACCTGCATATCCTAAACTGTTTAGTCTAGGCTGGGTAGAGACCTATCAGTGACCCCTCTTATCCCGACTGCCGCGCTGGATTGTCAGAAGACCCGATCAATGGGAATTGAAGACCAGGCCCCGACACCGCACATCACCCCCCTTAGTTGTAACGACACTGCAGCGTTACTATCGAGTGCCGAGGGTGAAACCTCTTGTAGCACTTCTGATGTTAACTCTGTAGAGTAGCTATTCGATCGTGGTCATCGAGGGTGATTCCTCCTTCACCACTTCCGGTAACGACGCTGTCGTACAACACCTCAAGTGTGAACCAAGTGAGGGTGATTCCTCCGAGCTCACCTTGACGATTACATCGAGTAGGAATCCAACGAGGGTGATACCTCGGATTCCCCTGATGTTATGGACACACGAATACTTGGACTTTACACTGTTACTTGGATAGGCGGGTCGACCCTGAGGGGTACCCGCGTGCGCCTAAGTGGCGAGTGTTGTGAAGACGGGTGCCAGTGTGGTGCCCGAGTGGTGAATACGAGGCGCGGCCGGGCATTCTTAACCCTTGCAGCAAGTCCTCGAGATGGGGCGACGGGGTCACATCTTTCGTGAGTCTCTGCTCGTTACCGCAAGCCCCTAGTCCTAACGATTTGGATATTTGATCCGAGCAGGTCTCTGGCCTGATAGCACTAACCATCACGTGGGCATAGTATGGGCGTTCTGCATCGTAGCATCAGCCGAAAGCTCTGTCAGACGTCTAGTTCAGCCTTGCGGCCGGGACGGACCGGCGCCCTCCGGGTGCCTGGCTTCACCCTGCTCGCAATGACCCGGAGTGCACAGGGCGATGGCCCAAGACCCCTGAGTGCTTAGGATGTAGACCGGCGGGGACCTCTCTGCTGAGCTGTAGGTAGGGCTGTGGTGTGTCGTTTGGCCGAGGCCGGGCATGACCCAGGAAAGTGTGTCCGGCCGGAGTTAATCGAGCGTGTTGGGTAAGTTGGTGCACCCCTGCAGGGAAGAACACTTCTATCGATAGCCGGTCCTACGGTAAAGGACACTCGGAGTTGTATCCTGATTGATACAATTTTTAGAACTAGATACTTGGATACTATGGCTCTGGGATTGCTTCTCGCAGGGAGTCGAGAAGGGATCTCCGGACGAGGTTGATGACTGTATGGCTCTGGGATTGCTTTCTCGCAGGGAGTCGAGAAAGGATCTCTGGGTGAGGATGAGACTTAATGATACTACTACATTATATTGATCTGTTCTGCTCTCTTCTATTGCTGCAAGACTGCTGAAGATGCTAGTCTTCGATAGGACTAGGCCTTCTCTCTATTCTGGCATTTCTGCAGCCCAGTCCACATATACAGCCTCTCATTGAAAATGTTGCATATGTAGTGTAGATCCTTGCTTGCTGAGTACTTCTGAGTACTCACGGTTGCTTTGTTTTCCTTTTCTCCCCATATCAGTTTGTCGTGACCAAGAGGACGGAGCCCCCTGAGATAGATACCCCGTCGATCGACTACTACTTCGACCCCGAGGATGGATGCTACTACGAGTTGACTGACGACCAGGAGTAGGATCGGAGGGTCCCAGGCAGGAGGCCTTCGCCTTTCGATCGTAGTGTTTTATTTTGCCCCGCCTTTCTAAAGGCCTTTCTGTTTCTGTTTCATATATGTACTCAGATGTCTGATGCTTCCGCTGACGCTTGTTTGCAAGCTTATGTATTCGAGCCCTCGAGGCCCCTGGCTTGTAATATAAAGCTTGTATGACTTTATTTGTGTTTTAGAGTTGTGATGTGATATCTTCCCGTGAGTCCTTAGGCTTGATCGTGTGCATTTGCGTGTATGATTAGTGCACGATTGGGCCGGGGGCGTCACACCCTCCTTCATTATCCTCCTATTCGGCCTATATGGGGCGCACCAGCCCACTAGGGGCTGGTCTGTCCCACCCTTGGCCCAATAAGACCCATATCTTTGCCGGGGGGGTGCCCGGAACCCCTTCCGATGACCCGATACGTACCCGGTAACCCCGGAACACTTTTCGGTGTCCGAATACTATCGTCCTATATATGAATCTTTACCTCTCGACCATTTCATGACTCCTCGTCATGTACGTGATCTCATCTGGGACTCCGAACAACATTCGGTCACCAAATCACATAACTCATACAATATAAAATCGTCATCGAACGTTAAGCGTGCGGACCCTACGGGTTCGAGAACTATGTAGACATGACCGAGACACCTCTCCGGTCAATAACCAACAGTGGAACCTGGATGCTCATATTGGCTCCCACATATTCTACGAAGATCTTTATCGGTCGTACCGTAATGACAACATACGTTATTCCCTTTGTCATCGGTATGTTACTTGCCCGAGATTCGATCATCGGTATCTTCATACCTAGTTCAATCTCGTTACCGGCAAGTCTCTTTACTCGTTCCGTAATACATCATCCCGCAACTAACTCATTAGTCACATTGCTTGCGAGGCTTCTTAAGATGTGTATTACTGAGAGGGCCCAGAGATACCTCTCCGATACTCGGAGTAACAAATCCTAATCTCGATCTATGCCAACCCAACAAACACCTTTGGAGATACCTGTAGAGCATCTTTATAATCACCCAGTTACGTTGTGACGTTTGATAGTTTTGGGGAACATAGCATGCAATTTCAAAAAAATTCCTACGATCACGCAAGATCTATCTAGGAGATGCATAGCAACGAGAGGGGGAGAATATGTCCACGTACCCTCGTAGACCGAAAGCGGAAGCGTTAGCTTAACGCGGTTGATGTAGTCGAACGTCTTCACGATCCAACCGATCAAGCACCGAACGTACGGCACCTCCGAGTTCTGCACACGTTCAGCTCGATGACGTCCCTTGAACTCTTGATCCAGCAAAGTGTTGAGGGAGAGTTTCGTCAGCACGACGGCGTGGTGACGGTGATGGTGATGTGATCCGCGCAGGGCTTCGCCTAAGCACTACGACAATATGACCGGAGGAGTAAACTATGGAGGGGGGCACCGCACACGGCTAAGAACAATTGATGTGCTTTAGGGTGCCCCCCGGTCCCCGTATATAAAGGAGGGAGAGGGGAGAGGGCCGGCCTAGGGCGCGCCCAAGTGGGGGGGGGGGAGTCCAACTAGTACTCCTAGTCCTAGTCGCCCCCCCCCCCTTTCCTTTCCAACGGAGGGGGAAAGAGGGAAGTGGAGGGAGAGAGAGAGAGAGAGAGAAGGAAAGGGGGGCCGCGCCCCTCCCCCTTGTCCAATTCGGACTCCACATGGGGGGGGGGGCGCCACCTCCTGCGGCCTGCCTCCTCCACTCCACTATGGCCCATGAGGCCCATTACTTCCCCGGGGGAGTTCCGGTAACCCCTCGGTACTCCGAAAAATACCCGAACCACTCCAGAACCATTCCGGTGTCCGAATATAACCTTCCAATATATCAATCTTTACCTCTCGACCATTTTGAGACTCCTCGTCATGTCCGTGATCTCATCCGGGACTCCGAACAATCTTCGGTTACCAAAACACATAACTCATAATACAAATCGTCATCGAACGTTAAGCGTGCGGACCTTACGGGTTCGAGAACTATGTAGACATGACCGAGACATATCTCCTATCAATAACCTACAGCGGAACCTGGATGCTCATATTGGTTCCTACATATCCTATGAAGATCTATATCGGTCAAACCGTAATTACAACATACGTTATTCCCGCTATGCTGCGGATGACGTCGACACTGACACTTGCAAGCAGGAGAAATTCCGTGAAGGACTGCGTACCGATATAAAACTTGCACTTGCTGTCCATGATTTCACAGACTTCGCAACGCTTGTCAGCAAATCTTTCCAAGTTGAAACAGCTCTGACTGAGTACCAGGAGTCACTTAAGCGTACTCGAGATGTTGGCTCGTCTTCCGGTCAGCCTGTTCAGAAACGTCGAGTCTGGATCCCACACAATGTTCATCATCAACCTGCTCCAACACCAAGGCCGTCATATGTTGCACCTCGTCTGTCTTCGCCGCCGAGACAGCTAACGATTCAGGGTGGACAGTCCAATGTTATGGCTTCTCCTCAGGATGCACCACATCCTCCTGATGGTCGTACGAAGGGCCATCGAACCTATCATTCCAGAAGTCGTAAGGCCAGGCCGCTTGCAATGGGTCGTGGCCAGGTCACTCATGTCAATATGGGAGAAGCTCGTGAGTCACCTAAAATCGTGATGGGAACTCTGTCAGTTAATTCAGTTGCAGCCTCTGTTCTCTTTGATTCCGGGGCATCACATTCCTTTGTGTCCCAGCAATTTGCACAATTGCATGGGTTAGCTATGAGCTCATTACCCACTCCTTTAGAAATCATCACTCCCCGTTCCCGGTGGCAAACCAAAATGGTAAGTCACAACAATCAGATCAGGATTGAAGGGTTGATGTTCTCTGCTTCCCTTATTGCTCTTGGACCTTCCGACATAGACATCATTCTCGGTATGGACTGGTTGATAGCCCACAATGCTTTGATTGACTGTGCTACTAAGACAGTCCAGCTCACACACCCTTCTGGTCAGGTGATCAATTACTCAGCCCGAATAGCTCAAGATGCTGAGAGCCAGATATATGTTCTGAATGCATTGAATGCTTCACCTCTTGAAGGCATCGAGAACGTTCCAGTTGTTCATGATTTTCAAGATGTATTTCCAGAAGAACTTCCAGGGATACCCCCTGCTAGAGCTGTTGAGTTCGTCATCGACTTGAAGCCTGGCACTACCCCTATTGCGAAGCGCCCTTATAAGATGCCTCCGCATCATCTTCTCGAACTTAAGGAAGAAATCGACACGTCACTTAAGAAAGGTTTCATCCGCCCCAGTTCCTCTGCTCGGGGAGCACCTTCACTCTTCGTTAAGAAGAAGGATGGAACTAACCGGTTGGTTCAGGATTACCGACCTATCAACCAAGCAACAATTCAGAACAAGTATCCGCTTCCCCGGATCAAAGATTTGTATGATCAACTTGCCGGTTCCTCAGTATTCTCTAAGCTTGATTTGAGATTGGGATACCATCAGATCCGTGTTCGTGAAGAGGATATTCCCAAGACTGCATTTGTTACTCGTTATGGCTCCTACGAGTACACCGTCATGTCATTTGGCTTAACAAATGCTCCAGCCACATTCTCCCATCTGATGAATTACATCTTCATGGATTACCTCGATAAGTTCGTCGTGGTTTATCTAGATGATATTCTGGTATATTCGAAGAATAAGGAAGAACATGCCGAACACCTCCGTCTTGTACTGGAAAGGCTCCGAGAACACCAGTTGTATGCCAAATACTCCAAATGCGAGTTCTGGTTATCTGAAGTGACATATCTCGGCCATGTGATTTCCAAAGATGGCATTGCCGTTAACCCAGAACGAGTTCAGGCTATTCTTGACTGGACTCCTCCAAAGAACGTCAAGCAAGTGAGAAGTTTTCTCGGCCTTGCAAGTTATTGCCGTCGTTTTGTCGAGAATTTCTCAAAGATTGCTAAGCCTTTGACTGATCTGCTTCACAAGGGCTTTAAGTTCGAATGGACAGAAAAATGTCAGGAAAGTTTTCAAGCACTCAAAGACAAGCTAACATCTGCCCCAGTACTTGCTCCTCCAGATTCCCGCAAAGACTTCGTGATTTATTGTGACGCATCCCGTGAAGGATTAGGCTGTATCCTAATGCAAGAGTGTAAAGTGATTGCTTATGGCTCTCGTCAGTTGCGCCCACATGAAGAGAATTATCCAGTACATGATCTAGAACTAGCTGCTGTCATGTATGCACTACAGTTGTGGCGACATTACCTTCTCGGTAATCGTTGCGAGATCTACACGGATCATAAAAGTCTGAAGTACTTGTTCACTCAACCATCCCTAAACCTCCGTCAGCAAAGATGGATGGAGGCCATTGCGGACTATGATTTGGGTATTTCCTATACCCCTGGCAAGGCTAACGTGATGGCTGATGCCTTAAGCCGCAAGTCCTATTGTGACAACCTCATGGTTAGGCGAGCTCAACCTCGTTTTTTTGAAGAACTGCGCAAGCTGAATCTGCGTATTGTTCCACAGGGCTCTCTTAATAACCTGGTGATACAACCAGATCTTGAGAAAGCTGTTAAGAGTGCACAAGCTAAAGATGCTGAAGTTGATCTGATGAAGAAAGACCTTCACCTGGTAAAGTACAGGGATTTCTCGCTGTCTGAAGATGGAACCTTGTATTTCAGAAACCGCATTGTCGTACCTCGCTTCGAACTCATGACTGACAAAGTCATGAAGAAGGCACATGATACCCCGCTGTCTATTCATCCGGGTAGCACCAAGATGTATCGTGATCTCCGTCAAAGGTACTGGTGGTCTAAAATGAAGCAGGACATTGCTCGTTATGTTGCTGAATGTGATGTGTGTCGTCGCGTTAAAGCAGAACATCAGAAACCAGCTGGAATTCTGCAACCACTTCCTATTCCTCTATGGAAATGGGATAAGGTTCAGATGGATTTCGTTACAGGACTTCCCAGGTCACAGAAGGGTCACGATGCTATACTTGCCGTCGTCGACCAACCCTCTAAAGTTGCACACTTTCTGCCTGTCAAAGAGACTATCACTGCTAGTCAGTTAGCAGAGTTGTATATCTCCAGAATTGTTTCACTCCACGGTATTCCGAAGGAGATTAGTTCGGACCGTGGCGGTCTTTTCACTTCCAAGTTCTGGGAAAGTTTTCAAACAGCTATGGGAACTCATATTACCTGGAGTTCAGCTTATCATCCCCAATCCCAAGGCCAAGTCGAACGTGTCAATCAAGTGCTTGAAGACATGCTTCGGGCTTGTGTTATTTCATTCGGCAAGAAATGGGAAGAATCTCTCCCGTATGCTGAGTTCTCGTATAACAACAGCTATCAAGCCAGCTTGAAAATGGCCCCCTTCGAAGTTCTATATGGATGTAAGTGTCGAACCCCTCTGAATTGGTCAGAAACTGGGGAACGACCGCTCGTGGGTCCGGATATTATTCAACACGCCGAAGAACAAGTCCGTATCGTCCATGAAAATCTCAAGGCAGCTCAGGACCGCCAGAAGAGTAACTATGATCGCAAACGATGGGGTTTGACTTATCAACCTGGTGATCAAGCTTATCTACGTGTCACCCCTATGAAGGGCACTCACCGTGTAACACCCCCAGTGGTTAGCCACAGTAATTCCATTTTGATAATGCCATGTCATCATGTTTAACAGTGCATGATCATCATTTGCATCATATTGCATTTCAACTCCTAACTCCAATTCAAATTTAAATGAAAGTGAAATATAAAAGTGGTCCAACATAAAAACTAAATTGTTCATTAGATGGCAAATATTCCAGAGACCATTCTAAAATTGTAACCAACATTAATTAAATTAATTAGGTGACCCAAACCTCTTTTAACAGTGACTGAAAATAATATTTACAAGCCTTTTAATTAATCTAAACCAAATATGAAATTATGTTTTGCCCATTATAGTTTTTGGTGGTAGGATATAATGTGTTGTGATTTGTGGGCCAGCTCTCATATTTTACAAAACTCATTTGGATGCCTAACTATTTGCGAAACAGAGAAAAGAATGAATAAATAAAAAGAAAAAGAGAAAACAAAACAAATAAAAATAAAAAGAGACCCCCCCCGGCCCAACTGGGCCAAGGCCCAGCCGGCCTGCCCAGCACCCCACCCCCTTATCCCCTGGAGGCCGAACCCTACCCCCTCCCACCGACAGCCACCCCCCCCCAAAATATCTCTCTCCCTCTCTCCCGATTGGATCGGGATCGAGAGGAGAGGAGCCCGCCGCGCCGCGCGCTCGCCCTGCCCGCGCCCGACGCGCCACCGCCGCCGTCGCCTCTCCGCCACCACGCCGCTGTCCTCCTCGTCCTCCCCCTCGAGCTCAAGCCCTCTGCCCCGTGCACTACAGCTCGCGGTGAGCTCCGGCCTCCGTCGCCCGCCCCCTCTCCTCTCGGTCCCCGTCGCCTTGCTCGTCCGCTTGCCATGCTCACCGCGCCTGGCCACCCAACCACGGCAGCTCGCGCCCCGTCCCATGTCCGCTGCGACCCGCGCGCGTGCCCCGCCCTGTTCGCCCCTGCTCTGCGCTGCCGCTGCTCTGCTGGCCGCCCGTGCCTAGCTGCGCGCTCGCCGCGCTCCGGCCACCGCCCGACCACCGCGGCCGCCCCCCCTTTTTTTCCTCCGCCCGCCGCTCCCTCTGCCCCTCGCCGCCACCCCCGGCCGGCCACCGCACCCTGGCCTCGGCCAGTGCGTGCGCGCGCGCCCACGCGTGCCTGGCCGCGCCCCGCGCCGTCCCTCGCCGGGCGCCCTGCCGGGCGCCCACGCCCGGCTCCGCCCCGCAAACCCCGCACGCCCGCGCCCGTTCTGGCCTCGTGCCACTGACCAATGGGCCCAAGGCCCCCTTAGCAAATGACAGTGGGGCCCCACGGCCCAGAACAAAATAAATTAAAATTAAAAAATTTAAATAAATAAATAAATAATTAGTGAATTAATTAATTTAATTAATCCTGATTAGGTTAATTTAATTAAGTAGTTAGTGTTAATTAAACAGTAATTTAATTAGTTAATCCTTAATTAACTAAACAGCCTATGACAGGTGGGACCCACTGGTCCTGACGTCATGCTGACGTCAGCAAGACACTGTTTCGGATAATGTTTAATTTAAATAAATAAATAAATTCCAGAAATTAATAAAAACTTTAGAAAATCATATAAAATAATCCGTAACTCAGATGGAAGAACTTTGTACATGAAACTTGCTCAGAACGACGAGACGAATCCGAATACGCGGTCCGTTCGCCCGTCACACGTCCCTAACTATCCGAACATGCAACCGTTCCCCTCCGGTCATCTGTCTGACAAATGTCCGGAACCGGGAAAACATTCCCGGATGAATCCCACCTTCGCCAGTATCACCCGGCACTGCGTTAGATCACCTCCGTCACCGCGTATTGCCATGTTATGCTTTGTGCTGCACTTGTTCGCTGTGTACTTATACTGTTTCCTCCCCCTCTTCTCTCTCGGTAGCCCCCGACACCGACGTCGTCCCCGAGACCGACGCAGCTCCGGAGCCCGAAGACAGCATTGACAACCTTGCCCTTGCCGCCGAGCAACCAGGCAAGCCCCCCCCCTTTGATCATCCCGATATCGCCCATTCTAATTCTCATGCTTGCATTAGAATTGCTGCTGCTGCTGCTTTACCTATTCTGATGCATAGCCTGTTCATTGTAACCTGCTGTTGATAATTACCTGCATATCCTAAACTGTTTAGTCTAGGCTGGGTAGGGACCTATCCGTGACCCCTCTTATCCCGACTGCCGCGCTGGATCGTCAGAAGACCCGATCAATGGGAATTGAAGACCAGGCCCCGACACCGCACATCACCCCCCTTAGTGGTAACGACACTGCAGCGTTACTATCGAGTGCCGAGGGTGAAACCTCTTGTAGCACTTCTGATGTTAACTCTGTAGAGTAGCTATTCGATCGTGGTCATCGAGGGTGATTCCTCCTTCACCACTTCCGGTAACGACGCTGTCGTACAACACCTCAAGTGTGAACCAAGTGAGGGTGATTCCTCCGAGCTCACCTTGACGATTACATCGAGTAGGAATCCAATGAGGGTGATACCTCGGATTCCCCTAATGTTATGGACACACGAATACTTGGACTTTACACTGTTACTTGGATAGGCGGGTCGACCCTGAGGGGTACCCGCGTGCGCCTAAGTGGCGAGTGTTGTGAAGACGAGTGCCAGTGTGGTGCCCGAGTGGTGAATACGAGGCGCGGCCGGGCATTCTTAACCCTTGCAGCAAGTCCTCGAGACGGGGCGACGGGGTCACATCTTTCGTGAGTCTCTGCTCGTTACCGCAAGCCCCTAGTCCTAACGATTTGGATATTTGATCCGAGCAGGTCTCTGGCCTGATAGCACTAACCATCACGTGGGCATAGTATGGGCGTTCTGCATCGTAGCATCAACCGAAAGCTCTGTCAGACGTCTAGTTCAGCCTTGCGGCCGGGACGGACCGGCGCCCTCCGGGTGCCTGGCTTCACCCTGCTCGCAATGACCCGGAGTGCACAGGGCGATGGCCCAAGACCCCTGAGTGCTTAGGATGTAGACCGGCGGGGACCTCTCTGCTGAGCTGTAGGTAGGGCTGTGGTGTGTCGTTTGGCCGAGGCCGGGCATGACCCAGGAAAGTGTGTCCGGCCGGAGTTAATCGAGCGTGTTGGGTAAGTTGGTGCACCCCTGCAGGGAAGAACACTTCTATCGATAGCCGGTCCTACGGTAAAGGACACTCGGAGTTGTATCCTGATTGATACAATTTTTAGAACTAGATACTTGGATACTATGGCTCTGGGATTGCTTCTCGCAGGGAGTCGAGAAGGGATCTCCGGACGAGGTTGATGACTGTATGGCTCTGGGATTGCTTTCTCGCAGGGAGTCGAGAAAGGATCTCTGGGTGAGGATGAGACTTAATGATACTACTACATTATATTGATCTGTTCTGCTCTCTTCTATTGCTGCAAGACTGCTGAAGATGCTAGTCTTCGATAGGACTAGGCCTTCTCTCTATTCTGGCATTTCTGCAGCCCAGTCCACATATACAGCCTCTCATTGAAAATGTTGCATATGTAGTGTAGATCCTTGCTTGCTGAGTACTTCTGAGTACTCACGGTTGCTTTGTTTTCCTTTTCTCCCCATATCAGTTTGTCGTGACCAAGAGGACGGAGCCCCCTGAGATAGATACCCCGTCGATCGACTACTACTTCGACCCCGAGGATGGATGCTACTACGAGTTGACTGACGACCAGGAGTAGGATCGGAGGGTCCCAGGCAGGAGGCCTTCGCCTTTCGATCGTAGTGTTTTATTTTGCCCCGCCTTTCTAAAGGCCTTTCTGTTTCTGTTTCATATCTGTACTCAGATATCTGATGCTTCCGCTGACGCTTGTTCGCAAGCTTATGTATTCGAGCCCTCGAGGCCCCTGGCTTGTAATATAAAGCTTGTATGACTTTATTTGTATTTTAGAGTTGTGATGTGATATCTTCCCGTGAGTCCTTAGGCTTGATCGTGTGCATTTGCGTGTATGATTAGTGCACGATTGGGCCGGGGGCGTCACACCCTCCTTCATTATCCTCCTATTCGGCCTATATGGGGCGCACCAGCCCACTAGGGGCTGGTCTGTCCCACCCTTGGCCCAATAAGACCCATATCTTTGCCGGGGGGGTGCCCGGAACCCCTTCCGGTGACCCGATACGTACCCGGTAACCCCGGAACACTTTTCGGTGTCCGAATACTATCGTCCTATATATGAATCTTTACCTCTCGACCATTTCATGACTCCTCGTCATGTACGTGATCTCATCTGGGACTCCGAACAACATTCGGTCACCAAATCACATAACTCATACAATATAAAATCGTCATCGAACGTTAAGCGTGCGGACCCTACGGGTTCGAGAACTATGTAGACATGACCGAGACACCTCTCCGGTCAATAACCAACAGTGGAACCTGGATGCTCATATTGGCTCCCACATATTCTACGAAGATTTTTATCGGTCGTACCATAATGACAACATACGTTATTCCATTTGTCATCGGTATGTTACTTGCCCGAGATTCGATCATCGGTATCTTCATACCTAGTTCAATCTCGTTACCGGCAAGTCTCTTTACTCGTTCCGTAATACATCATCCCGCAACTAACTCATTAGTCACATTGCTTGCAAGGCTTCTTAAGATGTGTATTACTGAGAGGGCCCAGAGATACCTCTCCGATACTCGGAGTGACAAATCCTAATCTCGATCTATGCCAACCCAACAAACACCTTTGGAGATACCTGTAGAGCATCTTTATAATCACCCAGTTACGTTGTGACGTTTGATAGTTTTGGGGAACATAGCATGCAATTTCAAAAAAATTCCTACGATCACGCAAGATCTATCTAGGAGATGCATAGCAATGAGAGGGGGAGAATATGTCCACGTACCCTCGTAGACCGAAAGCGGAAGCGTTAGCTTAACGCGGTTGATGTAGTCGAACGTCTTCGCGATCCAACCGATCAAGCACCGAACGTACGGCACCTCCGAGTTCTGCACACGTTCAGCTCGATGACGTCCCTTGAACTCTTGATCCAGCAAAGTGTTGAGGGAGAGTTTCGTCAGCACGACGGCGTGGTGACGGTGATGGTGATGTGATCCGCGCAGGGCTTCGCCTAAGCACTACGACAATATGACCGGAGGAGTAAACTATGGAGGGGGGCACCGCACACGGCTAAGAACAATTGATGTGCTTTAGGGTGCCCCCCGGTCCCCGTATATAAAGGAGGGAGAGGGGAGAGGGCCGGCCTAGGGCGCGCCCAAGTGGGGGGGGAGTCCAACTAGTACTCCTAGTCCTAGTCGGCCCCCCCTTTCCTTTCCAACGGAGGGGGAAAGAGGGAAGTGGAGGGAGAGAGAGAGAGAGAGAAGGAAAGGGGGGCCGCGCGCCTCCCCCTTGTCCAATTCGGACTCCACATGGGGGGGGGGGGCGCCACCTCCTGCGGCCTGCCTCCTCCACTCCACTATGGCCCATGAGGCCCATTACTTCCCCGGGGGAGTTCCGGTAACCCCTCGGTACTCCGAAAAATACCCGAACCACTCCGGAACCATTCCGGTGTCCGAATATAACCTTCCAATATATCAATCTTTACCTCTCGACCATTTTGAGACTCCTCGTCATGTCCGTGATCTCATCCGGGACTCCGAACAATCTTCGGTCACCAAAACACATAACTCATAATACAAATCTTCATCGAACGTTAAGCGTGCGGACCTTACGGGTTCGAGAACTATGTAGACATGACCGAGACATATCTCCTATCAATAACCTACAACGGATCCTGGATGCTCATATTGGTTCCTACATATCCTACGAAGATCTATATCGGTCAAACCGTAATTACAACATACGTTATTCCCTTTGTCATCGGTATGTTACTTGCCCGAGATTCGATCGTCGGTATCTTCATACCTAGTTCAATCTCGTTACCAGCAAGTCTCTTTACTCATTCCGTAATGCATCATCCCATAACTAACTCATTAGTCACATTGCTTGCAAGGCTTATCATGATGTGCATTACCGAGAGGGCCCAGAGATACCTCTCCGATACTCGGAGTGACAAATCCTAATCTCGATCCATGCCAACCCAACAAACACCTTCGGAGACACCTGTAGAGCATCTTTATAATCACCCAGTTACGTTGTGATGTTTGATAGCACACAAGGTGTTCCTCCGGTATTCGGGAGTTGCATAATCTCATAGTCAAAGGAATATGTATAAGTCATGAAGAAAGCAATAGCAATAAAACTTAACAATCATTATGCTAAGCTAACGGATGGGTCTTGTCCATCACATCATTCTCCTAATGATGTGATCCCGTTCATCAAATGACAACACATGTCTATGGTTAGGAAACTTAACCATCTTTGATTAACGAGCTAGTCTAGTAGAGGCATACTAGGGACACAATGTTTTGTCTATGTATTCACACATGTATCAAGTTTCCGGTTAACACAATTCTAGTATGAATAATAAACATTTATCATGATATAAGGAAATATAAATAACAACTTTATTATTGCCTCTAGGGCATATTTCCTTTAGATAGCACACAAGGTATTCCTCCGGTATCCGGGAGTTGCATAATCTCATAGTCGAAGGAATATGTATTTGACATGAAGAAAGCAATAGCAATAAAACTGAACGATCAATATGCTAAGCTAACGGATGGGTCTTGTCCATCACATCATTCTCCTAATGATGTGATCCCATTCATCAAATGACAACACATGTCTATGGTTAGGAAACTTAACCATCTTTGATTAACGAGCTAGTCTAATAGAGGCTTACTAGGGACATAGTATTTTGTCTATGTATCCACACATGTATCAAGTTTCCGGTTAATACAATTCTAGCATGAATAATAAACATTTATCATGATATAAGGAAATATAAAATAACAACTTTATTATTGCCTCTAGGGCATATTTCCTTGAACAGCTCCATTAAGCACGCCTAGGTGGTGGAACGTTGTCAAGGTCTGAAGTAAGTAGTATAGTAGTAGTAGTGTCATGGTGAATTGTACATTTTGGTGTTGGTTAGGGGCATGGGATACCCAAAACTTATTGTTTTGATAAGGTGTTTCAACCTATGATGTTAATAAGTGTGCAGTGGCATGAGATGCCCAACACAAATACCCCTAATCATTATGATGTTATGTGCTTATGTTGTTATATGCTAATATTGTTATGTGCTTGTTAGTGTGCTACATATGGGTGGAAAGGTTATGATGTTTGAAAGGGGCGATTAGAACACCCCATTGCACACAATTAAACATTTGAGCTTTGCATCTGCTCATCCAGAAACCACAGATGCAGGTGACCAAACACCATGCGGAAATATGACTAGTTCTTCGGTATAGGCTACCGAATGCAGTAGAACATGGCCCAAGCTGTGTTTCAACTCATGCAGGCTCAAGCGGCCCATAGATGTAGCAGGACTAAGATCGATACAATCTATCAATCATGCCCCAAGTGGATCAATAGTAGGATCCAGGCCCGTCTTTGGTGAGGTGAGGATTCTTGTTGGATGATCAAAGGTTTGTCAACCTCTTAAGACTTGGAGAAATTTTGCCACGCACTCAAGCTTACGTGGCTATGGATGCGCTGTTTTAGTCATTAGGCAAGCCCTAGCATAGCTCTGCTTTCTCGTTCTATGGACCTTGCAATATTTGCATCAACCACTATGGTGGCAATTGGGGATCGATGCACCGCGAGCTTCTGAAGGGATGCATGGCTATGTTTGACATGGTACTGAAGGAAATATGCGCTAGAGGCAATAATAAAGTTATTATTTATTTCCTTATATCATGATAAATGTTTATTATTCATGCTAGAATTGTATTAACCGGAAACATGATACATGTGTGAATACATAGACAAACAGAGTGTCACTAGTAAGCCTCTACTAGACTAGCTTGTTAATCAAAGATGGTTATGTTTCCTAACCATAGACATGAGTTGTCATTTGATTAACGGGATCACATCATTAGGAGAATGATGTGATTGACTTAACCCATTCCGTTAGCTTAGCAATTGATCGTTTAGTATGTTGCTATTGCTTTCTTCATGACTTATACATGTTCCTATGACTATGAGATTATGCAACTCCCGTTTACCGGAGGAACACTTTGTGTGCTACCAAACGTCACAACATAACTGGGTGATTATAAAGGTGCTCTACAGGTGTCTCCGAAGGTACTTGTTGAGTTGGCGTATTTCGAGATTAGGATTTGTCACTCCGATTGTCGGAGAGGTATCTTTGGGCCCACTCGGTAATGCACATCACTATAAGCCTTGCAAGCATTGTAACTAATGAGTTAGTTGCGGGATGATGTATTACGGAACGAGTAAAGAGACTTGCCGGTAACGAGATTGAACTAGGTATTGAGATACCGACGATCGAATCTCGGGCAAGTAACATACTGATGACAAAGGGAACAACGTATGTTGTTATGCGGTTTGACCGATAAAGATCTTCGTAGAATATGTGGGAACCAATATGAGCATCCAGGTTCCGCTATTGGTTATTGACCGGAAACGTGTCTCGGTCATGTCTACATAGTTCTTGAACCCGTAGGGTCCGCACGCTTAACGTTCGGTGACGATCGGTATTATGAGTTTATGTGTTTTGATGTACCGAAGGTAGTTCGGAGTCCTGGATGAGATCGGAGACATGACGAGGAGTCTCGAAATGGTCGAGACGTAAAGATCGATATATTGGACGACTATATTCGGACTTCGGAAAGGTTCCGAGTGATTCGGGTATTTTTCGGAGTACCGGAGAGTTACGGGAATTCGCCGGAGAGTTTATGGTCCTTATTGGGCTTTAGGGGAAAGAGAGAGGGGAGGCTGCGCGCCCCCCCAAGGCTTAGTCCGAATTAGACTAGGGGGAGGGGCGGCGCCCCCTCCTTCCTTCTCTTCTCTTTTCCCTTTCCTTCTCTCCTACTCCTACTACATGGAAGGGGGGGAATCCTACTCCCGGTGGGAGTAGGACTCCCCAGGGCGCACCATAGAGAGGGCCGGCCCCTCCCCTCCTCCACTCCTTTATATACGTGGCCAGGGGGCACCCCATAGACACACAAGTTGATCATTGATCTCTCTTAGCCGTGTGCGGTGCCCCCCTCCACCATAATCCACCTCGGTCATATCGTAGCGGTGCTTAGGCGAAGCCCTGCGTCGGTAGCATCATCATCACCGTCATCACGCCGCCGTGCTGACGGAACTCTCCCTCGAAGCTCTGCTGGATCGGAGTTCGTGGGACGTCATCGAGCTGAACGTGTGCTGAACTCGGAGGTGCCGTGCGTTCGGTACTTGGATCGGTCGGATCGTGAAGACGTACGACTACATCAACCGCGTTGTGCTAACGCTTCCGCTTTCGGTCTACGAGGGTACGTGGACACACTCTCCCCTCTCGTTGCTATGCATCACCATGATCCTGCGTGTGCGTAGGAATTTTTTTGAAATTACTACGTTCCCCAACAGTGGCATCCGAGCCAGGTTTTATGCGTAGATGTTATATGCACGAGTAGAACACAAGTGAGTTGTTGGCGATACAAGTCATACTGCTTACCAGCATGTCACACTTTGGTTCGGCGGTATTGTTGGATGAAGCGGCCCGGACCGACATTACGCGTACGCTTACGCGAGACTGGTTTTACCGCCGTGCTTTGCACACAGGTGACTAGCGGGTGTCAGTTTCTCCAACTTTAGTTGAACCGAGTGTGGCTACGCCCGGTCCTTGTGAAGGTTAAAACAGCACTAACTTGACGAACTATCATTGTGGTTTTGATGCGTAGGTAAGAACGGTTCTTGCTCAGCCCGTAGCAGCCACGTAAAACTTGCAACAACAAAGTAGAGGACGTCTAACTTGTTTTTGCAGGGCATGTTGTGATGTGATATGGTCAAGACATGATGCTATATTTTATTGTATGAGATGATCATGTTTTGTAACTGAGTTATCGGCAACTGGCAGGAGCCATACGGTTGTCGCTTTATTGTATGCAATGCAATCGCCCTGTAATTGCTTTACTTTATCACTAAGCGGTAGCGATAGTCGTAGAAGCAATAGTTGGCGAGACGACAACGATGCTACGATGGAGATCAAGGTGTCGCGCCAGTGACGATGGTGATCATGACGGTGCTTCGGAGATGGAGATCACAAGCACAAGATGATGATGGCCATATCATATCACTTATATTGATTGCATGTGATGTTTATCCTTTATGCATCTTATTTTGCTTTGTTTGACGGTAGCATTATAAGATGATCTCTCACTAAATTTCAAGGTAAAAGTGTTCTCCCTGAGTATGCATCGTTGCCAAACTTCGTCGTGCCGAGACACCACATGATGATCGGGTGTGATAAGCTCAACGTTCATCTACAACGGGTGCAAGCCAGTTTTGCACACGCAGAATACTAGGGTTAAACTTGACGAGCCTAGCATATGCAGATATGGCCTCGGAACACTGAGACCGAAAGGTCAAGCGTGAGTCATATAGTAGATATGATCAACATAGTGATGTTCACCATTGAAAACTACTCCATTTCACGTGATGATCGGTTATGGTTTAGTTGATTTGGATCACGTGATCACTTAGATGATTAGAGAGATGTCTATCTAAGTGGGAGTTCTTGAGTAATATGATTAATTGAACTTAAATTTATCATGAACTTAGTACCTGATAGTATTTTGCTTGTCTATGTTGTTGTAGATAGATGGCCCGTGCTGTTGTTCCGTTGAATTTTAATGCGTTCCTTGAGAAAGCAAAGTTGAAAGATGATGGTAGCAATTACACGGACTGGGTCCGTAACTTGAGGATTATCCTCATTGCTGCACAGAAGAATTACGTCCTGGAAGCACTGCTAGGTGCCAAACCTGCTGCAGGAGCTGAACCAGATGTTATGAACGTCTGGCAAAGCAAAGCTGATGACTACTCGATAGTTCAATGTGCCATGCTTTACGGCTTAGAACCGGGACTTCAATGACGTTTTGAACGTCATGGAGCATATGAGATGTTCCAGGAGTTGAAGTTAATATTTCAAGCAAATGCCCGGATTGAGAGATATGAAGTCTCCAATAAGTTCTACAGCTGCAAGATGGAGGAGAATAGTTCTGTCAGTGAGCATATACTCAGAATGTCTGGGTATAACAATCACTTGATTCAACTGGGAGTTAATCTTCCGGATGATAGTGTTATTGACAGAATTCTTCAGTCACTGCCACCAAGCTACAAGAGCTTCGTGATGAACTATAACATGCAAGGGGTGGATAAGACGATTCCCGAGCTCTTCGCAATGCTAAAGGCTGCGGAGGTAGAAATCAAGAAGGAGCATCAAGTGTTGATGGTCAACAAGACCACCAGTTTCAAGAAAAAGGGCAAAGGGAAGAAGAAGGGGAACTTCAAGAAGAACGGCAAACAAGTTGCTGTTCAGGAGAAGAAACCCAAGTCTGGACGTAAGCCTGAGATTGAGTGCTTCTACTGCAAGCAGACTGGTCACTTGAAGCGAAACTGCCCCAAGTATTTGGCGGATAAGAAGGATGGCAAGGTGAACAAAGGTATATGTGATATACATGTTATTGATGTGTACCTTACCAGAGCTCGCAGTAGCACCTGGGTATTTGATACTGGTTCTGTTGCTAATATTTGCAACTCGAAACAGGGACTACGGATTAAGCGAAGACTGGCTAAGGACGAGGTGACGATGCGCGTGGGAAATGGTTCCAAAGTCGATGTGATCGCCGTCGGCACGCTACCTCTACATCTACCTTCGGGATTAGTTTTAGACCTGAATAATTGTTATTTGGTGCCAGCGTTGAGCATGAACATTATATCTGGATCTTGTTTGATGCGAGACGGTTATTCATTTAAATCTGAGAATAATGGTTGTTCTATTTATATGAGTAATATCTTTTATGGTCATGCACCCTAGAAGAGTGGTCTATTTGTATTAAATCTCGATAGTAGTGATACACATATTCATAATGTTGAAGCCAAAAGATGCAGAATTGATAATGATAGTGCAACTTATTTGTGGCACTGCCGTTTAGGTCATATTGGTGTAAAGCGCATGAAGAAACTCCATTCCGATGGACTTTTGGAATCACTTGATTATGAATCACTTGGTACTTGCGAACCATGCCTCATGGGCAAGATGACTAAAACGCCGTTCTCCGGAACTATGGAGCGAGCAACAGATTTGTTGGAAATCATACATACTGATGTATGTGGTCCAATGAATGTTGAGGCTCGCGGCGGGTATCGTTATTTTCTCACCTTCACAGATGATTTGAGCAGATATGGGCATATCTACTTAATGAAACATAAGTCTGAAACATTTGAAAAGTTCAAAGAATTTCAGAGTGAAGTGGAAAATCATCGTAACAAGAAAATAAAGTTTCTACATCTGATCGTGGAGGAGAATATTTGAGTTACGAGTTTGGTGTACATTTGAAACAAAGCGGAATAGTTTCGCAACTCACGCCACCCGGAACACCACAGCGTAATGGTGTGTCCGAACGTCGTAATCGTACTTTACTAGATATGGTGCGATCTATGATGTCTCTTACTGATTTACCGCTATCGTTTTGGGGTTATGCTTTAGAGACGGCTGCATTCACGTTAAATAGGGCACCATCTAAATCCGTTGAGACGACTCCTTATGAACTGTGGTTTGGCAAGAAACCAAAGTTGTCATTTCTTAAAGTTTGGGGCTGCGATGCCTATGTGAAAAAGCTTCAACCTGATAAGCTCGAACCCAAGTCGGAGAAATGTGTCTTCATAGGATACCCAAAAGAGACAGTTGGGTACACCTTCTATCACAGATCCGAAGGCAAGACTTTCGTTGCTAAGAATGGATCCTTTCTAGAGAAGGAGTTTCTCTCGAAAAAAGTGAGTGGGAGGAAAGTAGAACTTGATGAGGTAACTGTACCTGCTCCCTTATTGGAAAGTAGTTCATCACAGAAACCGGTTCGTGTGACTTCTACACCAATTAGTGAGGAAGCTAATGATGATGATCATGAAACTTCAGATCAAGTTACTACCGAACCTCGTAGGTCAACCAGAGTAAGATCCGCACCAGAGTGGTACGGTAATCCTGTTCTGGAGGTCATGTTACTAGACCATGACGAACCTACGAACTATGAGGAAGCGATGATGAGCCCAGATTCCGCAAAATGGCTTGAGGCCATGAAATCTGAGATGGGATCCATGTATGAGAACAAAGTGTGGACTTTGGTTGACTTGCCCGATGATCGGCAAGCCATCGAGAATAAATGGATCTTCAAGAAGAAGACAGACGCTGATGGTAATGTTACTGTCTACAAAGCTCGACTTGTTGCGAAAGGTTTTCGACAAGTTCAAGGAGTTGACTACGATGAGAACTTCTCACCCGTAGCGATGCTTAAGTCCGTCCGAATCATGTTAGCTATTGCCGCATTTTATGATTATGAAATTTGGCAAATGGATGTAAAGACTGCATTCCTGAATGGATTTCTGGAAGAAGAGTTGTATATGATGCAACCTGAAGGTTTTATCGATCCAAAGGGTGCTAACAAAGTGTGCAAGCTCCAGCGATCCATTTATGGACTGGTGCAAGCCTCTCGGAGTTGGAATAAACGTTTTGATAGTGTGATCAAAGCATATGGTTTTATACAGACTTTTGGAGAAGCCTGTATTTACAAGAAAGTGAGTGGGAGCTCTGTAGCATTTCTAATCTTATATGTGGATGACATATTGTTGATTGGAAATGATATAGAATTTCTGGATAGCATAAAAGGATACTTGAATAAGAGTTTTTCAATGAAGGACCTCGGTGAAGCTGCTACTATTGGGCATCAAGATCTATAGAGATAGATCAAGACGCTTAATTGGACTTTCACAAAGCACATACCTTGACCAAAGTTTTGAAGAAGTTCAAAATGGATCAGGCAAAGAAAGGGTTCTTGCCTGTGTTACAAGGTATGAAGTTGAGTAAGACTCAATGCCCGACCACTGCAGAAGATAGAGAGAAAATGAAAGATGTTCCCTATGCTTCAGCCATAGGCTCTATCATGTATGCAATGCTGTGTACCAGACCTGATGTGTGCCTTGCTATTAGTTTAGCAGGGAGGTACCAAAGTAATCCAGGAGTGGATCACTGGACAGCGGTCAAGAACATCCTGAAATACCTGAAAAGGACCAAGGATATGTTTCTCGTTTATGGAGGTGACAAAGAGCTCATCGTAAATGGTTACATTGATGCAAGCTTTGACACTGATCCGGACGATTCTAAATCGCAAACCGGATACGTGTTTATATTGAACGGTGGAGCTGTCAGTTGGAGCAGTTCTAAACAGAGCGTCGTGGCGGGATCTACATGTGAAGCGGAGTACATTGCTGCTTCGGAAGCAGCAAATAAAGGAGTCTGGATGAAGGAGTTCATATCCTATCTAGGTGTCATACCTAGTGCATCGGGTCCAATGAAAATCTTTTGTGACAAACTGGTGCAATTGCCTTGGCAAAGGAATCCAGATTTCACAAGAGAACCAAGCACATCAAGAGACGCTTCAACTCCATCCGGGATCAAGTCCAGGTGGGAGACATAGAGATTTGCAAGATACATACGGATCTGAATGTTGCATACCCGTTGACTAAGCCTCTTCCACAAGCAAAACATGATCAGCACCAAGGCTCCATGGGTGTTAGAATCATTACTGTGTAATCTAGATTATTGACTCTAGTGCAAGTGGGAGACTGAAGGAAATATGCCCTAGAGGCAATAATAAAGTTATTATTTATTTCCTTATATCATGATAAATGTTTATTATTCATGCTAGAATTGTATTAACCGGAAACATGATACATGTGTGAATACATAGACAAACAGAGTGTCACTAGTAAGCCTCTACTAGACTAGCTCGTTAATCAAAGATGGTTATGTTTCCTAACCATAGACATGAGTTGTCATTTGATTAACGGGATCACATCATTAGGAGAATGATGTGATTGACTTGACCCATTCCGTTAGCTTAGCACTTGATCGTTTAGTATGTTGCTATTGCTTTCTTCATGACTTATACATGTTCCTATGACTATGAGATTATGCAACTCCCGTTTACCGGAGGAACACTTTGTGTGCTACCAAACGTCACAACGTAACTGGGTGATTATAAAGGTGCTCTACAGGTGTCTCCGAAGGTACTTGTTGAGTTGGCGTATTTCGAGATTAGGATTTGTCACTCCGATTGTCGGAGAGGTATCTCTGGGCCCACTCGGTAATGCACATCACTATAAGCCTTGCAGCATTGTAACTAATGAGTTAGTTGCGGGATGATGTATTACGGAACGAGTAAAGAGACTTGCCGGTAACGAGATTGAACTAGGTATTGAGATACCGACGATCGAATCTCGGGCAAGTAACATACCGATGACAAAGGGAACAACGTATGTTATTATGCGGTTTGACCGATAAAGATCTTCGTAGAATATGTGGGAGCCAATATGAGCATCCAGGTTCCGCTATTGGTTATTGACCGGAAACGTGTCTCGGTCATGTCTACATAGTTCTCGAACCCGTAGGGTCCGCACGCTTAATGTTCGGTGACGATCGGTATTATGAGTTTATGTGTTTTGATGTACCGAAGGTAGTTCGGAGTCCCGGATGAGATCGGAGACATGACGAGGAGTCTCGAAATGGTTGAGACGTAAAGATCGATATATTGGACGACTATATTCGGACTTCGGAAAGGTTCCGAGTGATTCGGGTATTTTTCGGAGCACCGGAGAGTTACGGGAATTCGCCGGGGAGTTTATGGGCCTTATTGGGCTTTAGGGGAAAGAGAGAGGGGAGGCTGCGTGCCCCCCCAAGGCTTAGTCCGAATTAGACTAGGGGGAGGGGCGGCGCCCTCTCCTTTCTTCTCTTCTCTTTTCCCTTTCCTTCTCTCCTACTCCTACTACATGGAAGGGGGGGAATCCTACTCCCGGTGGGAGTAGGACTCCCCAGGGCGCGCCATAGAGAGGGCCGGCCCCTCCCCTCCTCCACTCCTTTATATACGTGGCTAGGGGACACCCCATAGACACACAAGTTGATCATTGATCTCTCTTAGCCGTGTGCGGTGTCCCCCTCCACCATAATCCACATCGGTCATATCGTAGCGGTGCTTAGGCGAAGCCCTGCGTCGGTAGCATCATCATCATCGTCATCACGCCGTCGTGCTGACGGAACTCTCCCTCGAAGCTCTGCTGGATCGGAGTTCGTGGGACATCATCGAGCTGAACGTGTGCTGAACTCGGAGGTGCCGTGCGTTCGGTACTTTGATCGGTCGGATCGTGAAGACGTGCGACTACATCAACCGCGTTGTGCTAACGCTTCCGCTTTCGGTCTACGAGGGTACGTGGACACACTCTCCCCTCTCGTTGCTATGCATCACCATGATCTTGCGTGTGCGTAGGAATTTTTTTGAAATTACTACGTTCCCCAACAGGTACCTACTAGAAGTAAGGGGTGCCTTGCCCTGCCCATTTTATCTGTTCTTGTTGTGGAGTTATTTCTTTCTGTTATGCTTGCAACAATACACATTGTTTAAAAAAAGTATTTCTATCATAAAAATACTAACCACCTGTAGGCGATATGCCCTAGAGGCAGTAATAACAGTTATTTTGTATCTCCGAGTTTGTAATGAATGTTTATGTTCCATGCTATAACTGCAATGATTCTCGAGTCTACAATAACCACGAGGCTCGGAGGGAAACTCATTTGCACGTGTGGTATAATAAACGGTAAAATGTATTCCTAGTCTTGCCTCTAAGACTGGCTCAAGTATTGCATGATGATCCTGTTTTCCTGATCATGGGCATGGCTATGCCGGCAATTTTGAGGGCACAATGTTGGTAGAACACTTGTGTTGAATCGACCCGATTGATGTTATGCTATGAGATACTTTCGTCACAAGTTAATGGTTAATAACACAGAGATAGTTAATGTTTGCATAATTCCTTAGACCATGAGGGTGTCGAGTTTCTTCATGCTTGCTTCATGAACTTTGGGGTTTGTTAAACGTCATCCGTAAATGGGTGGCTATTACGGCGGCTTATGGGTTCATGGAAAAGTATGTCAAGTAACTTGATAACTCAAGATTGGGATTTGCTCCTCCGATGATGGAGAGATATACTCGGGCCCTCTCGGTGTAACGGTATCCATCATCGTCTGGCCAGACACCTTGTGATTTGATCACTGGGATACCGCAACACGGAAACGAGAAAAGAGAACAAAACCGGTAACGAGGTAACTTGCATGGTGGACAAAGTGTTGGCCCACGGGAATGCAATAAATCTCACCTCGGGTATTTGTGATATATCGTGAAGCAACAGGAATAGCACACGGCAACTGGAGGTTCACTCGGATATTTATTCGTGTGGGTATAGGGGTCAATATGGGTGTCCACGGCTCCGATGTTGATCATTGATCGGAAGGGGTTCCGGGTCATGTCTATACTTCACCGAACCTATAGGGTCACACGCTTAAGGGTCATCTATCTGTGAATACTAGACAGGGAGTCTGAGAGATGTCACCGAAAAAGTTTCGGAGACAACGAAAGAGTTTCGAAGAGAGAGAACACACGAAAGAGTTTCGGTAAAACAAAAAGTTGTTTTGGAATATATTATTAGGTCAAAAAGGGTTTCGGCATCGCATGGAAATTTTCAGAGGATGCCAGAATTAGTCTGGGAACTTCTGGGAATTTTCAGAGATCAAAACTGGAAATGTTCCGAAACTGGCGTAACCGCTGTTGTTGCTTTTCGCTGATAAAAACTACCATACCGGAAATGTTTCGGAAAATTCCCAGATAATTTTAGAGGGTGCCGGAAATGTTCGGGACCTTCTAGAATTTTCAGAAAAAAGTTTCGCGGAAAACATCTTGCTCAGCGCGAGGGGACAGATCCCACGAATCGGGGGTTGCTTGTTTGGTGGCTTTTTGTCTAGGGAGCACCCTTGTTTCAAGGGAGACATGTTGGTGGCTTGTTGGGGGCCCCCCCCCCCCCATGGGGGGGGGGGGGCAAGGTTGTGGCCGGCCAAAGGGGGGACCCCATGGTGTCCCCTTGGTGCCCCACTTGAGTTACCATTCCACCCTTCATGTGGGACATGTAGCATGGGTGTTTTGGTATTTCCTCCACCACCCCACCCTTTGCCTTGGCCTATAAAAGGAGGAGAAGGGGATGCCATTCTCCTCATCCCCTTGCTCTCATACACATGCCATGCATTATCTGGCTTCTTCTCTCCCTCCCACGAAAAGAGTTTCGTAGAGCCAAAAGGCTGTCTGGGTTCCGGCAGGAACTAGTTCTGGACGGCGAAGCCCTGCCGGATAGCTGACACCGTATGTGTGCAACCCCATAGAGAGGTCGTAGTTTTGGTCTTTTGCCCGAGGGGCTGTTCGAGTGTCCTCCCGGAGGGCTGTCCGAGTCTCCGTTCGAGTTTCAAGAGTCCTCCCGAAGGGCTGTCCGCGACATCGTCCGGGGGACTGTCCGACCGCCTCCCGAAGGGCTGTCCGACGAGGGAGTACATCCTCGCGATTGGGAGGTTGTAAATCCTAGCTGCGGGGATCTGCACCAACGATCTCCACCGACTCTTCTTCCGCTGTGCTTCGAGTCGGTACGGAACAGATCAAACCTTGTATGCAGTCTCCATAGTGGTCCTGGGCGTGTTCGCTATACCGAAAATTTTGATTTTCTGTCGCGTTACCCTACAGTGGCATCAAGAGCCGTTCTATGCGTAGATGCAGGTTACGATCTAGAATACATGGAGATGTATGGGTATTGCATAATATAATTAGGTAGTAGATAAGATCTATTGCTGAAAATTATTTATGCGGGTGACAGATGAAATCTGTTACCCGATTTTCTTGTTGCTTCACTAGAATTTGCGTTTGCTCAATCTCGAGACAGCATGGTAGAATTTGACAAAGTTCTGGCAATCCGTGATCCTGATTGATCATGGAAGTGCTATCAGTTCTTTGGGTTCTGCCATAGTCAAAAGAAAGATGAAATTCGCAAATGAAAGGGCATTGCAGATATGATCTGCACAGGGGTCATGCGTATGACGAAGTTTATTATGGGGCTCGAGATTTAATTATCTCGTGTTTCATACACCCCGAGATGTTAATCTAGCGACTCGAATAATCATACTTGATGATAAAACGTTGGTAGCTGCGGTTTAAGTCAAAACCTTAGAAGCCACGTAAAATAAAATTTTGCATAAACCGATTAGAGGCGTCTAACTTGGTTTTGCAGGATGGTTTGCATATGATGTGGTATAGCAAAGCTCATATTCAATTTGATTATGTATGAGATGTCTATATGATGTAATTAACATGACCTGCGTGTCATGATTCGGCATGATGGCTGGAGCCATATGATTGCACTTTAATGACATGCGTGTCAACCTTAAGTAATGCATTTATTTTATCTGCTATGGAGATAGCAATATTATCTAGTGCATCGACAAGGTGGTGGCAATCTTCGCAAAGGTGAACACCGACGCGAATGCCGAAGACGAAGAAATACAAGACTTCTCCGTCAGAAAGGGCTATACCATATCATGCTATTATGAATTGCCTGAGATGTTTATCCCTCTTGATGCACCCTTCTTGATTGCGCGGTAGTCGCTTTTATTAGGGTGATCTCTCACAAAATTATCAAGTAGTTAGTGTTCTCCCAAGTGTAGCACCGTCACAGCATCCTTCCTTTCGGGGTGCGCCATGATCTACATGGGTACGAACGATTGTACGGGTGTAAGGCGGGTGAGGTCAGACCTCGCAGCAAGATCACTTGGTTGTCTTGACGTTCATGGCAGGATCGTCCTGAGCTCGGAACACACGCATCGAAAGATGAACAAGAGTCACATAGAGATGTGATCGGCAAGTTTGCCTACCAATTGGAGTTCACGACATCAGTGTTCATCTCGAACAATGGCGTTGAATTGCAATTTGGATCTTGAATCACTCACAATCAATTTTGAGAGATATTGGTTTGAGTGGGAGCACACTTTAGAATAAAATTGTTTATTCACTAGTGCAATTTTCATTATAAACAAAGTCTAAGTGAAACTTGTGTTTACCATTGTAGATCAAATGGCTCGCAACACTGCGTTCAACTTAGGCCCGATGTTAGAGAAAGAGAAGTTAGCTGTGACTGGAAACAACTATGCGAACTGGGTCCGCAACCTGAGGATTGTCCTCAGGAGCGCTAAGAAATTGTATGTGCTTGAAAGTGCTCTTCCAGCTAAACCGGCGGCAGAGGCCCCGGAAGATGTACAAAATGTCTGGGCCACTAAGGATGATGATCACAACTTAGTGCAGTGCCTTATGCTAGCTTGCATGAGTACAGACCTTCAAAAACGTTTTGAATTCCATAAACCCCGTGATATGATCCGGGAATTGGATGCTCTGTACAAGGAAACCGCAAAGTCTGAACGATTTGATATCATGAAGGCTTTGATGGATTGCAAGATGGCTGAGGGTAGTTCAGTTGGCGAACACGTGGTCAAAATGATTGGCTATGCTGAAAGGCTTAAAACCCTGGAATTTCCACTTCCACCTGGCCATATGATGGACATGTTGCTTTCTTCACTCCCCCCGTCTTACGACGGTTTTGTATTAAACTACAACATGAGTGGGATGGAGAAGGAACCGGAAGAGGTGCTCGCCATGCTGAAAACTGCAGAAGGAGGGCTGCGGAAAAATCGCAAGCAAGTGTTGCTTGTGAATAAAACCGCCAGTTTCAAAAAGAAGAAAGGCAAGCCAAAGAAGGGCAAGGGCGCCGGTAAGACCGGCTCCCAAAGCAACTCTAAGGGTGGAGCCAAGAATGAAACTGAGTGCTTCTACTGCAAGGGCACAGGACACTGGAAGAGAAACTGCAAGAAGTATCTGGAAGATAAGAAGTCCGGGAAAACCGGAAAAGGTATAATTGTTATACAAGTTAATGTCATTGACGTTTTGCTTGCTAGCAAAAATTCTAAGTCTTGGGTATTTGATACCGGATCGGTTGCTCACATTTGCAACTCGATACAGGGGCTTCAGAAGGTGCGCAAGCTGGAAAAGAATGAAGTCGTGATGCGCGTCGGGAACGGCGCTGGGATCGCCGCTCAAGCCATTGGCATTATGCCTCTACGTCTCCCTTCAGGATTTATCTTAGAACTAAGTAACTGTTATTTTGTTCCGGCATTGTGTAGAAACATTATCTCTGGATCATGTTTAGTACACGATGGATATTCCTACAAGTCTGAGAACAATGGTTGTTCACTTTATTGTAAGGATATGTTTTATGGATTTGCACCCATTGTTGGGGGCCTTTTCGTATTAAATCTTGAATGTGAAAATAATGTCTTTAACGTGAATGCTAAACGCCTTAAGAAGGCTGATACCACCACCACTTTCATGTGGCACTGTCGGCTTGGCCACATCGGAAAGAAACGCATGCAAAGACTCCATAAAGATGGAGTTCTGCCGTCTTTTGATTTTGAATCATTTGACACATGTGAAGCTTGCTTGATGGGAAAAATGACCAAGACGCCGTTCACGGGTCACCCTGAACGGGCGGGTGAATTGTTGGAAATAATACATAGTGATGTATGTGGTCCGATGAACACTGCCGCACGGGGTGGGTATTTCCACTTCGTGACTTTTACTAATGATCTAAGTCGGTATGGCTATATCTACTTAATGAAGCATAAGTCGGAAACCTTTGAAAAGTTCAAGGAATTTCAGAATGAGGTAGAAAATCATCGTGACAAAAAGATTAAGTTTTTGCGGTCTGATCGCGGAGGCGAATATCTTAGTCATGAGTTTGGCCAACATCTGAGTGACCGTGGAATTGTTTCACAGCTTACGCCTCCCGGAACTCCACAGCGAAACGGAGTGTCGGAACGACGTAACCGAACCTTGTTAGACATGGTAAGGTCGATGATGTCTCTTGCAGATCTACCGATATCTTTTTGGGGACATGCACTACTTACTGCCGCTTATACATTAAACAGAGCACCGTCTAAATCTATTGAGACGACGCCATTTGGATTATGGTATGGGAAGAAACCCATTGTGTCGCATCTCAAAATTTGGGGTTGTGAGGCATACGTAAAACATTTACAGCCTAGCAAACTCGATCCCAAAGCAGATAAATGCTACTTTGTAGGTTATCCCAATGAGACCATTGGGTATTCCTTCTATCTTCCCTCCGAGCACAAAGTGTTTGTTGCTAGAAACGGAGTCTTTCTTGAGAAAGAGTTTCTCGCTAAAGAAGCAAGTGGGAGGATAGTACAACTTAATGAGATTAGTGAATCTTCGGCAATCGTTGATATGGCTAAGGAACCGGAAGAAATTCCGCTAATTATCCCTACAACTGAGCCGGAAGTTGTCGCATATGATGCGGAGACTTCAGACAATGTTGTAACTGAACCGCGCAGATCAGGAAGGGCTATCCAGCCACCTGAGTGGTTTCATAACGAAATCTTCATTCTTGAAGACGATGAACCTGCGCACTACAAGGAAGCGATGGCGGGGCCCAGCTCAAAGGAATGGCACAAGGCCATGAAATCCGAAATGGAATCCATGTACGAAAACCAAGTTTGGAACTTGGAAGAACTTCCAGAAGGCGTAAAGCCAATTGGTTGTAAATGGATTTTCAAAAGAAAAACGGACGCGGATGGTAACATTACTATCCACAAAGCTAGACTTGTCGCGAAAGGGTTCACGCAAGTTCCAGGAGTGGACTACGACGAGACTTTCTCGCCTGTGGCTATGCTTAGGTCTGTTCGGATATTACTAGCAATTGCTGCTTATTTCGATTATGAAATATGGCAGATGGATGTCAAAACGGCTTTCCTAAATGGAAACCTCAAAGAGGATGTATACATGATACAGCCAGAAGGTTTTGTCATTCATAAGGATGCTGGAAAGGTATGCAAACTTCAGAAAGCCATTTATGGTCTGAAGCAAGCGTCAAGGAGCTGGAACATTCGTTTTGATGAAGTGGTCAAAGAGTTTGGCTTCATCAGGAATGACGAAGAATCTTGTGTTTACAAGAAGTTTAGTGGGAGCGCAAAAGCATTTCTAATCTTGTATGTGGATGACATATTGTTGATTGGAAATGACGTGAATTTTCTTAGCGAAATAAAAGAATCATTGAAGAAGAGTTTTTCAATGAAAGACTTAGGCGAAGCGGCATATGTATTGGGCATCAGAATCTATAGAGATAGATCAAAACGCCTGATAGCGCTTAGCCAAAGCACGTACATTGACAAGGTGTTGAAAAGGTTCAACATGGAGAACTCCAAGAAAGGCCTACTCCCTATGTCACCTGGCACGGTGCTTTGCAAGAATCAGAGTCCTCGAACTCTCGATGAGCGAGTACAAATGAATGATGTTCCATATGCCTCGGCAGTTGGTTCTATTATGTATGCCATGCTATGTACAAGACCGGATGTTTCCTATGCGCTAAGTGTTAGCAGCCGGTACCAAAGTGATCCAGGATTGGAACACTGGGCCGCAGTCAAGGGTATTCTTAAGTACCTCAGAAGGACCAAGGATTTACTCCTTGTGTACGGAGGTGATGAAGAGCTCATTGTAAGTGGTTACACTGATGCAGGCTTCATGACTGACCCAGATGGCTTCAAATCTCAATCAGGCTATGTTTTCATGTTGAACGGTGGCGCAGTTGATTGGAAAATTTCCAAACAAAAGACTGTGGCGGATTCTACAACGGAGGCGGAATATGTTGCAGCTTCCGAAGCCTCCAAGGAGGCGGTATGGATCAAGCAATTTCTTGAAGACCTTGGTGTGGTTCCAAGTGCACTGGACCCGGTGGAGATCTATTGTGATAATAGTGGCGCCGTGGCTCAGGCAAGGGAGCCAAGTTCGCACCATAAGACAAGACATATTCAACGCAAATATAAACTCATTCGACATCATGTCGAAGAAGGTTTAGTGAAAGTACGCAAAGTTCACACGGATCTGAATGTGTCAGACCCGATGACAAAGCCTCTACCACGAGCAAAGCATGAGCAGCACCGGACAGCCATTGGTGTTAGGGAAGCCATGTAACTGGATTATGACTCTAGTGCAAGTGGGAGTCTGTAGGAGATATGCCCTAGAGGCAGTAATAACAGTTATTTTGTATCTCCGAGTTTGTAATGAATGTTTATGTTCCATGCTATAACTGCAATGATTCTCGAGTCTACAATAACCACGAGGCTCGGAGGGAAACTCATTTGCACATGTGGTATAATAAACGGTAAAATGTATTCCTAGTCTTGCCTCTAAGACTGGCTCAAGTATTGCATGATGATCCTGTTTTCCTGATCATGGGCATGGCTATGCCGGCAATTTTGAGGGCACAATGTTGGTAGAACACTTGTGTTGAATCGACCCGATTGATGTTATGCTATGAGATACTTTCGTCACAAGTTAATGGTTAATAACACAGAGATAGTTAATGTTTGCATAATTCCTTAGACCATGAGGGTGTCGAGTTTCTTCATGCTTGCTTCATGAACTTTGGGGTTTGTTAAACGTCATCCGTAAATGGGTGGCTATTACGGCGGCTTATGGGTTCACGGAAAAGTATGTCAAGTAACTTGATAACTCAAGATTGGGATTTGCTCCTCCGACGATGGAGAGATATACTCGGGCCCTCTCGGTGTAACGGTATCCATCATCGTCTGGCCAGACACCTTGTGATTTGATCACTGGGATACCGCAACACGGAAACGAGAAAAGAGAACAAAACCGGTAACGAGGTAACTTGCATGGTGGACAAAGTGTTGGCCCACGGGAATGCAATAAATCTCACCTCGGGTATTTGTGATATATCGTGAAGCAACAGGAATAGCACACGGCAACTGGAGGTTCACTCGGATATTTATTCGTGTGGGTATAGGGGTCAATATGGGTGTCCACGGCTCCGATGTTGATCATTGATCGGAAGGGGTTCCGGGTCATGTCTATACTTCACCGAACCTATAGGGTCACACGCTTAAGGGTCATCTATCTGCTGAATACTAGACAGGGAGTCTGAGAGATAGTCACCGAAAAAGTTTCGGAGACAACGAAAGAGTTTCGAAGAGAGAGAACACCGAAAGAGTTTCGGTAAAACCAAAAAGTTGTTTTGGAATATATTATTAGGTCAAAAAGGGTTTCGGCATCGCATGGAAATTTTCAGAGGATGCCAGAATTAGTCTGGGAACTTCTGGGAATTTTCAGAGATCAAAACTGGAAATGTTCCGAAACTGGCGTAACCGCTGTTGTTGCTTTTCGCTGATAAAAACTACCATACCGGAAATGTTTCGGAAAATTCCCAGAATAATTTTAGAGGGTGCCGGAAATGTTCTGGGACCTTCTAGAATTTTTCAGAAAAAAGTTTCGCGGAAAACATCTTGTCTCAGCGCGAGGGGACAAGATCCCACGAATCGGGGGTTGCTTGTTTGGTGGCTTTTTGTCTAGGGAGCACCCTTGTTTCAAGGGAGACATGTTGGTGGCTTGTTGGGGGGCCCCCCCCATGGGGGGGGCAAGGTTGTGGCCGGCCAAAGGGGGGACCCCATGGTGTCCCCTTGGTGCCCCACTTGAGTTACCATTCCACCCTTCATGTGGGACATGTAGCATGGGTGTTTTGGTATTTCCTCCACCACCCCACCCCTTGCCTTGGCCTATAAAAGGAGGAGAAGGAGCTGCCATTCTCCTCATCCCCTTGCTCTCATACACATGCCATGCATTATCTGGCTTCTTCTCTCCCTCCCACGAAAAGAGTTTCGTAGAGCCAAAAGGCTGTCTGGGTTCCGGCAGGAACTAGTTCTGGACGGCGAAGCCCTGCCGGATAGCTGACACCGTATGTGTGCAACCCCATAGAGAGGTCGTAGTTTCGGTCTTTTGCCCGAGGGGCTGTTCGAGTGTCCTCCCGGAGGGCTGTCCGAGTCTCCGTTCGAGTTTCAAGGGTCCTCCCGAAGGGCTGTCCGCGACATCGTCCGGGGGACTGTCCGACCGCCTCCCGAAGGGCTGTCCGACGAGGGAGTACATCCTCGCGGTTGGGAGGTTGTAAATCCTAGCTGCGGGGATCTGCACCAACGATCTCCACCGACTCTTCTTCCGCTGCGCTTCGAGTCGGTACGGAACAGATCAAACCTTGTATGCAGTCTCCATAGTGGTCCTGGGCGTGTTCGCTATACCGAAATTTTGATTTTCTGTCGCGTTACCCTACACCACCGTAATACCAACAACTTCATCATCTAGGGAAAAATGGTGTTTTACCGTTTAAACCTAAATTATTTGTCATGAAACAACAGGGATAATGTCGTGCGTACGATGATCTATGGGACTGGCAAAGGTCCCTTTGCGGTTCGACTGTGGGGATCGACAAGCACAAAGAGCAGAATCAACAATCAACACAAGCGATTTACCCAGGTTTCGGCTAGCATGAAGTGTAAAACCCTACTAGTGCTTTGGTGTATTGGAAGTGTTTGAGCTCAAGTTACAAAGGAGCGCAGCTTGCCGGGAAGGATGCGCGGGAAGTGTAGCTACGCGTGTAAATGAGCAAAGTGTCGACCTTTGTAAAGGTAGCCATGAGCCTCCTTTTATAGTTTAAGGGGTCACCACAATGGCAATTTGGTGATTACATACTGTGAATTGTGGCTACAGGGCTATCATACCTAACCCTGTCGGATTAGGACAAAAGCATTAAATGCGCCATAAGGTGTCACACTGATGATGATCTCCGGCAAGAGGGGTCTCTCCTTTTGTGTCATTCGTCCAGCTACCTCGTATTATCTTGACACGCCTCTGAGACGAGTGTCATTAAAGTTGATTCTTTGGCGGTGAGCTGACACGTGCCCAGATAGAGCTCACCAAACAGCCTGCCCACTCGACACCTATTTGATAAGCGACGGGCTGGTCGATGAGGTGGAGCGGTGGACAAGTAGTGGGAGCTTGCCGGGTCTTCGCTTGTCGGTGTGTAGCTTGCCGGCAACCAAGGCCTTGATCTTCAGTACTAACTTAGTACTTCTCGATCACCTGCCTTGAGGTCTTCTTCATGGTTTTGCCAACCAAGTCTTGCATCTTGCTTGGAGCTGTCCTCCGGCAAGCCCTGCCGCCGGGACGGCTACAACTGCCTGTGCACAAGTCAGGGGTACTAAAGCACCCCTATTTTAGTACACCGACAGATAATGAAACAACTTGAACACAAATCCCTCAAAAATACATATCATGGAGGGGAGATGCCTTGTTCATTTTAAAGCCATTGTTCTTTCAGAGGCCAAGGGATATTCCTCTTTTCAAAATAAATACCATCCTTAATCGGTCCCGCGTAAGAACAAACGTTCAAGTGTGGGGACCGTGTCCGTGGGATCCCCTTTGTATGATAGTAGTATCATCTGTCGTCGTTAATACATGAGGACGACAAGGAGGCTGTCCGGGGGCAGAGATGCCACATCATTATTCTTTGCCTTCTATTGATCAAATACTAAAAATATTATCAAACTAGCACCTCCAAATAGTCACTTTTGTTGTCTCGATGGTTATTCTGGTTAAAATACATGTGTTTTCTAAGGATCGTTACTTTTACTTGTCCTTTTGGTTGTACACAATCAAATGGACACTATTTTTTTTTCTACCATAGATGTTTTTTTTCTACTGATTGGGGTGCTCATTTTCCACTTTCAACTTTAACTGGTTTATCTAGAATGGAAAATGATCACACCCCCTTTTGTTGGATACTGGTGCTAGGAGGGTTACCTCCCAGAGAATGTTTGAGAAATGATGGCTTAATCACCCTAATTTTATAATGCGATCATAATGTTTGGAATGCCTACACATTTGGTACTTCAACCTTGAGATCTAGCAGAATAAAACTAGACTTTTTAGGAAGAAAACCAAAGGCTGGAGTATCAATCCCGAGGCTGCCTTGAAGAGGAAGAAAAAGAGATTTAACTATTGAATATGGTATCCTTGAAGTTTTTTTTCTCACGAGAATAAGTTAGATGACCCTTAGGATGAATAGTACTCCCTCCGTCACGGTTTAGAAGGCGTGCTTGGAAATTCTCTAGGACCTAGATGGTTATCTATTGGTTGTGAGATGGGCTAAAAAATAGTATTCACACTACACATGCATATAGGAGTAGTACATCGGAGTACTAATTAGCTACTAGGAGTAAATGCAATGCGCCCTAAACCTTGTCCATTGTGGAAACGCACGTAAATTTAACTGTGTCTTCTAAACTGTGACGGAGGAAGTACTATCAAAAGTGAATTGGATAAGATCTGGCATAAAGAGGAGGCTGCCTCCCTGCTTTGGCCAAACATAGGCACAGAAAAAACCAGTTGCTTATGTTGAATAGTGATAATGGTCTTTTTTATTCTACTAAAGATATGCTTGACGTGGCTACTTCCTTCTACAGCGAAACTTTAGACGTGGTGGTCGGTGGCTCGCTACACCACGTTGCTTTCCACACGGCAGCTAGGCAGGCAATGCAGCCTCGCTGCTCGCCACGTACACCCTCACTCGAAACACCCGATCCGGAGGCATTAAAAACTCATGTCGGACAGACACCACACTCAGTCCGGAACTGCTGCAGTGAACTACTACTTGCACCAAAAAATACTTTCAGAATTGGCAGATGGCGCAGCTGAGAGCGTTCGCCGACGAGCAGCAGCAGCAAGAAGCGCTGCACGGCCACGGCGGCGACAGCAACAGCAACAAGAAGGCGCGCGCGGGCCTGTGTGGCGTGCTCCGGGAGCGCAAGGTGGTGGAGCTGGCGCGCGCCAAGCGCCGGCTGGTGGAGGTCCCCTACACGGCGACGCTGGCCAACGCGGCCAACGCGCTCCTCGCCGGCCGCGTCTCCGCCGTCACCGTGGCCGCGCCGCCGGGCCACTGGATCGGGGCCGGCGGCTCCTTGATCGTCGAGTCCGACCCCGCCACCGGCGCCGCCCGCAAGCACTACATCGGCATGGTCAACATGCTCGACATCCTCACCCACATCGCCGAGACCGGCCACCACGACGACGACGACGCCACCGCCGTCGAGGATGGCGGTGGCTCGCCGCCGGTCGATCTCGACAGCCGCATGTCCGTGCCGGTGTCCTCCGTCATCGGCCACTCCTTGGAGGGCCTCACCCTGTGGACGCTCCACCCAAACACGAGGTACTTCCCAAGCATCCGCAGCCTGCCATTTGTGTACCGTTTTAATTCCTCGCGAAATTCAGATCATACAACCGGCACACATTGCTGACTTGTTGTGACTAACTGCGATTCAAGCTTGCTGGACTGCATGGAGACGTTCAGCAAGGGCGTGCACCGCGCGCTGGTGCCACTGGAGAGCTCGGCGGACAACGTGGTGGCGGTGGAGCTGGTGGAGTCGGCGCCGGTGTACAGGATGGTCACCCAGATGGACGTGGTGAGGTTCCTGCGCTCGCACGGCGCGGAGCTCGGCGGCGTCCTGTCGCTCACCGTCCGTGAGCTCGGCGCGGCGAGCGAGGCCGTGCTCGCGGTGGCGAGCCGCACCAAGGTCATCGAGGCCATCCGGACGATGCGGGCGGCGTCGCTCACGGCCGTGCCCGTCGTCGACGCCCCCGTCGACGCCTACATCCTGCAGGACGTAAGACGCCGCCGCCGCTTCCTCCTGCATGTCGCTCCGTTCGTTCGGTTCGTGTTCATCAACCTGGTACGACTGCTCTGTTTGTCCGGCAGGGGAGAGGGAAGAAGGTGGTGGAAACGTTCTCGGCGACGGACCTGCGCGACTGCCCGGTGGCGCAGCTGCGGTCGTGGCTGGGGGCCAGCGTGGCGGAGTTCAAGGACAAGGTGACCGAGTACCGGCGCGAAGGCAGCAAGCCCCTCGACGCGGCGGCCGGCGTCCAATCCCTGGACGAAGGCGACACCAACACCACCGTGGACGCCGGCACCGGCAACGAAGAAGAGAAGCCGCCGCGGCCGCGGGAGATGGTGACGTGCTCCTTCGAGAGCACGCTCGGAGAGGTGATCGAGAAGGCGGCGGCGAGCCACGTGCACCGGCTGTGGGTGGTCGACGACGAGGGGGAGGAGGAGGGGTTGCTGTGCGGGGTGGTGTCGCTGACCGACGTGCTCCGGGTGGTCAGGGAGGCCGCCCTCGGCGAGGACCGGGAGCTCCACGACATCGTGTCGTCCTAGAGGAACATTAGCGGTGTGTTTCCGAGTTCCGACGGTGGGCGGGCGTGTTACGTATGTGTCCGACACTGACCGTGCCGCGCGTCTTTTGCTAGAACTGGCGCCTAGTGTAACGTGTCTCAGTTTTATTGTTTCAGCCAGACTTGCCACTAGCATAACTTCTCAGCCAGACCTTTCAACTGGATGTAACCTTAATTTCTCAATTATAAGCAATCAAATTTTCGACGATTATCTGGATACCTCCACTAGGGCATCTCCAACGCTTCCGCGGTGCATCCGACCTCTCACTGCTGCAATTACTCCGCGTTTGTTCGTCACCTTGCACACAACTGCTCCACGTTCAAGACCTCTCATTGCTACTGGCATGCGCGCAACTGCTCCGCGTTCAAACGGTTCGTCACCCCACATTAATAATATCAATAATATCAGTTTTACTAAGTCTAAGTCGATTTGTACAAAATGTTTTTTTTTATATTTTTCTTTTCTTCTTAGATACTATATTGCTTAATTGAGACTTTGTGAAGTCTCAACTGAGACCTAGTCACACTCTAATAATATACGACCTTGCTATACGTACGACAGAATGCATGTTGATTTAGCTTTACAGATGATATGCTCTCTGGTCCTGGTCGGACAAGAAAACTATCGTACATCGATCTGGTTTGTCTGACCGCTAGTAATTATCGTCAAACGTTTTGTTGGGCTGTGATTTAAGGTGGACAGCTTATCAGGCCGGCCCAAACCAACCTCACCAGCCCACACGCGACGCACGCGCACAGCCTCGCTCGATCTATCGATCCAGTCTGGATCCAGTCGTGAGTCGTCCAAGCCGCCACGCCCTCGCTCCATCCACTCGTCCACGGGAGAAAAGACGAACCCTAGCGGCGGCGCGGCGCGCCGGGGCGGCAGCAAGCAGCAGCTTAGGCGAGGCCGCGAGGGGGCGACGGCCAGCAGCAGCGAGCGCGGGGGCGGCGCCGCGGCGGCCAGCAGGAGCTTCGAGCGCGCGTGGGGGCGGGGGCCTCTTCCTGGCGGCTAGGAGCTTGCGCAAGGTCGACGGTCAGCAGGAGGGCGCGCTATTCCCGGTGCCGGCGGCCAGCCGGAGCACGTGTGACGGCGTGAGGGCCAGTTCCCGACCGCCAGAAAGAGAAGATGGACAGGAAGGGGAAAGGAATGGCAAAGAAGAAGGGCATAGGTATTTTCTCTGAATTTTCGGACAGGGAAGGGCGAAGAGGATAGAATGCAGTGATTAATTGCAGATTTTATGTGATGAATTGCAGATTTGAAGAGATACTTTGAGGTACTTGGTGGTAGTCGCAGCAGCTCCAACTCCAATCCAAGTACCAGGGAAAGTGGCAATGCTCCGGGCCAATCTGTTCATCAAAATCAAGCAAATACCGTGGAAACAGAGAATGCAAATTCTTTGCCCTCTCAACAAGTGGAAGAAGAGATTCCAGATTCCGTGGAAGCCATAGTTGAGGAGAATGTTGAGGTTCTAGGAGATGAAGGTATAACCGTTTTTTCAATGGATTACATAAAGGATGATCCAGGACTTCGCATACCACTTGATAGATTTAGCCCCAATATTAGAGATGATGTTAGATTTGCTTACATTGAGATGGGTCCAACTCAACCAATTTGTCCCAATTTTCCATCAAATAAAGATGAAAGGTGCTTTCGAGCAGCATGGTATAAGGATTTTGAATGGTTGGAATATAGTGTTTCCAAGAAAAATCAAGTGGGAAAAATCAAATAAAGGATGCCCACGGGAAGAGGGAAAAATCAAGCAACATCATTGGTCAGACCTGGAGATACACGATGGGGCTCTCACTACACAACTTTATCTCGCATTGAATCAATGTGGGATGCAGTGATAGAAGTTTTGGGCATTGTTGAGGAGGATGTGCGTGTACCATGCAGGGCAGGAGGTTTGGTTCATCAAATGGAGACGTTCAGCTTTGTGTTCATCCTAAAGATGATGTTAAGAATCCTTCGTATGACAAATGATCTATCTCTTCTATTGCAAAAGAAGGATCAAAATGTTGTTCAGGTATGTGATAGACAGATAGAGTATGTTATATGTATCTAGTTTGCTTGATATGTTTTGTTCATGTAAGTAGAGTTGCATCTAAACTCACAATTGTATCATTTCAGGCGATGTCATTGGTTACGGATGTGAGAACACGTTTGATCAATTGGAGAAATGATGGTTGGGAGCCACTCTTGGAAGATGTCAAAGCATTTTGCACCAAAAATGAAATTCCAATACCAAGTATGGATGACACCTTCACAAAATGGGGAAAATCAAGAAAAGGTGGAAGAAACAATGTCACTGCTGATCATTTTTTCCGTGTGGACACCTTCTATGTCGCTATAGACTCCATCATCACGGAGTTTGATCATCGTTTTAATGAGGTATCTTCAGAGCTCCTCCAAAACTTCTCTTGTCTTGACCCAAGAGACTCATTTTCTAGGTTCAATATCAATAAGCTTGCTCGACTCACAGAGATATATCATGAGGATTTCTCTAATTATGACCGTGAACATATACAAGATCATCTTGACCTATTCATTATTCATATGAGAAGAATTGAAGATTTTAGAGATTGTCGTGATATTGCAAGCCTAGCTAAAAAGATGGTTGAACTTGAAAGGCACATCATGTTTCCCACGGTGTATCGCCTCATTGAGTTGGCATTGCTACTACCGGTAGCGACGGCAACAGTTGAAAGGGCTTTTTCAGCAATGAAAATCATCAAGACCGAGTTGCGCAGCAAGATGTCCGATGGCTGGCTTAATGACTTGATGGTGTGTTACATTGAGCGAGGGATATTCAAAAGTCTTGATCTTGGTAAAATTAAGGAAGATTTTCACAAGAAGGGTAGGGCACTACCGTTGCCTGGGTCTTCTACACGCCATTAAAGCTTACTTATCGGTATGTTTTAGGTTGTTCGTCTATTTAAAATATGTTTGCATTTCCATTGTACTTGGCTATTCTGTTTAGGATTATATGAAAATATTGGTGTGCACTGTTGGTTCATATTATTTATGTTGGTTGTGCACAATTTTTTTTTGGCTTAAGAGTTTGCCCCACCTCAAAAAAGTTTCGTCCTCCGCCTCTGATCGTACGCAGAGCAGTTTCGAATAATATATGAAGACTTTCAGCAAGCGGTACCGCTGGAGAGCTCGGCGGACAACGTGGTGGCCGTGTACGTGGTCAGGTTCCTGCACGCGCACGGTGCGTAGCTCGGCGACGTCCTGTTATGAAAATTGCGTGTTACCGGCCCCCATCGACGCCTACATTCAAAATGAAAATTGCGCATAACCGGTTGGTAGCGGCGGATCCCGGGCCGTTCACTGAGTGCTCAAGATTCGTGTGCCAGAATAATGTATAACTCGTGAAGATTCGTGTGCCAGAATAATGTATAACTCGTGAATCATTTTTCAGATGAAATACACTGTAATACTTCTGCGCATGTCAGATGGTGAAGGGAATTATTTTTCAAGATGAAATACACTGTAATACTTCTGCGTGAATCATTTTTCAGAAGAAATACACTGTAATACTTCTGCGCATGTCAGATGGTGAAGGGAATCAGTTTTCAAGATGAAATACACTGTAATATTTCTGCGCATATCAGATGGTACAGTGGATTCCCTGCTTTTCAGTCAGATGGTACACTACACTTGCATGTATGCATTGCCATTCTCTCTCTTCTCTCTCCGAGAGAAGAGCACTCATTTATTTTATATTTGCTAACTTAAATCGTTCATATCTTTTAAACAATATTCCGATTTAAAAACTTCTTATATATTTGAACACATGTCGCAAAGACCTTTAAAATAAGACCGACTTTGGATACATTTTAAATGAGTTTAAAATTCATGAAACATATTTCAACCGCTTGAAATCTTCGGAATAAATGATTTCAAGCTGTTTCACAAGTTGACATTTTAGCTTCATGTTATTTTTCATCTTCAGAACTGTCATTTCACTTTTCACGGGCGTGTTTCAGAAAAATCATATCTATTTCAGTTGCACCTTTTTGAAAGAACATATTTCACTATTTTGAAATAAACTGTTTCACATTTCAAAATAATCGGTTTCACAAAATAACATTTTAGTTTCGTATTGTTTTCACTTTCGAAACATAAATTTCACTTTCCACTAGCTTGTTTCACAAAAAAAAACATATATTTCAATTGCACATGTTTGAAATAACATGTTTCACTCATTTGAAATAAAATGTTACACGTTTGGAAATAATCAGTTTCACAAGTTAACATTTCAGTTTCATATTATTTTTCACTTTCAAAACCTACATTTCACTTTCCACTGACTTGTTTCTTAAAAAACACATATATTTCAATTCCACATTTTTTAAATAAGATGATGTTTCACTTTTTTGAAATAAACTGTTAGACATTTCGAAAAAAAAATCACTTTCACATGTTGTCATTTCAGTTCATATTATTTTTCACTTTCTGAACCTACATTTCACTTTGCGCTAGCTTGTTTCACAAAAAATACATCTATTTCAATTTCACATTATTGAAAAATTATATTTCGCTCTTTTGAAGTAAACTGTTACACATTTCTTAATTTTCAATTTCACAAGTTGAGATTTTAGTTTCACTTATTTTTCACTTTCAGTAGTTGCATTTTACTTTTCACTCGCTTGTTTCACAAAAAATACATCTATTTCAATTGCACATTTTTTAAATAACATATTTTACTCTTTTGAAATAAAATGTTACACACTTCCAAATAATTAGTTTCACAAGTTGACATTTGAGTTTCATATTTGGGTTAAATAGGTTTACGTGAAAAAAATTATTTTCACATATCGAGAAATAAGAGAGACGGGGATCCTCCCGGCTCCTCAACCATTTGGATCCCTGGCCGTTGGATCGGGTGGCTTGATGCGATCTGGGCCGTCGGATCAAACCACTGAAGGAGCTGGGCCGTCGGATCGAAGCCTGGCACTATTGCAATTAATAGTGGTAGAAAACTCGTGCCACCGCGTCATTTCACCTGCGGCCATATATAAACCAGCATGCTCCCGTAGAACCCTAGCCGGCTAACCGCCTCCCCATCCGCGCGTCCCTCTCTTTCCCCTTGCCAGCCGCTCACCCCGCCCGCCCCGGCCATCCCGCTCGTCGTGGCCGATGATCGCACCACCAGAGACCCACCTGGCCCCTCCCTCCCAAACCCCAGAATCCCTCGCCCGCGCCACCCAACCCAATCCCGCACCCGCGCACCCGCACATGCGCGGCAGCAGGGCGTCGACGACGAGGACGACGACGACGCGGCGCCACCGGCCGCCCCCAACGCCCCCCTCCGCCTCACCCGCCGCCGGCCTGCTCTCGCCGATCCACCGCTCCCTCTCGCGGGGCCTGCTCTCCCCGCGCGCGCTCCCGGCCCTCTCCGCCCGCGGCGCCGTCGTGCGCGCCGGCGACGAGGACTCCCTCTACTACGCCGGCCTCCGCCGCTGCGCCGACGACCCCTACCACCCCGCCGGCGTCATCCAGCTCGGCCTCGCCGACAACCACGTCAGTGCCTCTCCTCCCCCCATTCCTGCTCCGTTCTCGAAATCAGTATCCATAGATTGACGTAGTTGGTGCCGATGATTGTGCAGCTATCCCTGGATTTGGTGAGGGAATGGATGGAGGAGCACGTTGGGCCGGCAATGACGCCGGGCGGAGGTGACGAGGAGAGGGACCTCACCATCAGCGGACTCGCTACGTACGAGCCATATGACGGGATATTTGCCTTGAAGATGGTAAGCCTAACGGAACCAGCCCCTGATTCTGATTCTCATTCCTTCCATCCCATCCTAAAAAGGCTTCCAATTCTGTTAACTATAGCAATGTCAAAAATAAGTGCTACCGGAATCTTCCTTTTTCTGATTCCATCGACACAGACATTCAGCTTAACAATTCATCAGTGTTTGATTCCCCACAAAAAAAAAGTGTTTGATTATCATCAAGGTTTCTGCAATCTGCAGTGGTTGGTTCGAACTTGTTTGGTCCATTGAACAGTATGATAATTAGTTTAATAAATACACTTGAGAATTAACTTATTTTTGTCCATTGAACAATATGATAATTAGTCTGCGTCACATTGATAAATTTATTTGATATCTTTAATTTTTTTCTTTCAACTATGCTATCTTTGGCATTAGTAGTACCACTGCTTTGATTTGGTAGTGTGGGCCTAGGCGGTTAGCCACAGTTTTGGATCTATCGAAGAACAGTGTCCAGTCAATTATTGAACCTACAAATAATCGTAGCAATTCCACTAGAATTTTGTGTGGTTAAGCCTGGAGTGAGGTACGATTGTTGACATGATGTTGCGTAATTTGCTTCCTTTCCTCTTTTGAATTTTTGTGGCCATATACATGTTATCTGCATCCACCTGATATGTGCCAAAGAGTCACTATCTCACGTCTGTTTGTTCTTGCTTTTGGTTGTCTTTTTTAGTGTTGTTGCTGCAATGATGCCATCTGTCAACTATTGACTTCCGAGACATTGTCATTTTGATCAGCCCATTCCTGAAACAACAATTGATTTTCAAGATTTTCATTCCATGATCCTGTGTCTTTTTAGCTGTTGTCAACTGTGTGAATGAGGAGGCCTGGACCTTGGCGCAGACCCGTGCTCCCAGCGTCGGATCCCTCTGTGTTGCGGGGCCAGCCCTCCCGCTGGCGCCGCGACGCCGCCGGCTTCGAGGCCCCTCCGTGTTGCGGGGCCAGCCCTCCCGCCGGCGCCGCGCCGCGATGCCGCCGGCTTCGAGGCCTGTGTTCGGGGCCTCTGGGGACCGTGTGGCGGGGGACCATCGTGACTTACGGCCGTGGGTTCCGGCGACCTTATGTTTGGTGGCGCTGAAAGAGGATGCCTAAATACACGTGAATAAAGACAAATGGTAAATACATTTGTTTCATTATGTGATCCCACTGATCATGTTAAGCTATGTACCTACAATGACTGATGTAGATGTATGTGATGAGTTTTTCTAAGCCGTGTTCCATCTGTTAGACTTGATACATATGATTGGTGCCTATGTCAATCAGTCAAGACAGCGTGCATATTTTCTGGTTATTTGGATAATGCTAAGATACTTGGAGAAATGTTTTTGAACTAGGAGCTCATTGTAATTTATTTTTGTAGGAGTTCAGATACCGGCAGCGCTTATATGTGTATGTATAGCTTATGAAAGGCATACATATAGTCATACTCTTGTAGGGTTGCTGCCTGCTGAAACATGGGATTGGTAATTTTATATATTAGTCTGCTTAGGGGTCATTATAATTTGATCATTTAGTTGAGCAATCCCTCTTTCTCTTATGTGCTGGAGTTCTCGGTTTAGGCATGTATTATTTATTCAGCCTGTGCATGAGGGACCATACTCAAAGGTGTGACTCTTCTGTCAAATAAATCATTTGCGTTGCTATGCATTTGTCTTGGCCGTGTCGATTTACTCAACTGCTTCGCATGCATTTTTCTAGGAACTTACCACCCCTGAAGAAAAGAAGGGTCGTTCTTCCCTGGCTTCTGTCAACAAAAGGTATGAGAGCTGTTCCAGCAAAAGTGATCCAAGATGGCGTAAACAAACGATTCTAGATATGTAATGTGAATTTGTTGGGTCTGTGACCTGCAGTATCGGTATAAAGAGAGTGCCAGCAAGTGGTCTACCTAAGTCTGGACTGTGTAAACCCTTGTTTTCCGATGGCCATGCTCAGGTATTTCCTTTCATTTGCTTGGTGAAAATTCATCCAGACCTATTCGCATGGTTGTTTGATGGTCGGTTGACAAGGTATATCCGTTTATACCTGCTAGGGGCTCGGAAAATTGGATGGCGACTCTGCTGGTCTCGGTGATGAGCTTGCTGCTACCTCGAGGTATTTGGCTGTGGTTTGATACAAGTGTTTAACAGTATATGCATCATCTTTTTAATTCTTTTATGTAACTGTTATTTGTTCTTGAAGCAAATCAACTGAAAGCCTGGCGGCAGATGAAAACGAGGCCTCTGCGGCTAAAAGGGTCAAGCTGTAGATCAAACGCCCTTAGGCAGCTTGTTATTTTGGTGTGTCTGCTAGGTACCTTTTCTATCGTCAGTTGCCTCCTGTGTTGTACACGATTTTGCTCTTACTTGAACTTGTGTTGTTACAGGAGCATGGCGTGTTGGTTATATGTGCTCTCGCATCGATGGTCCAGCATTGTAGAACCTTTTGTCGACCTGTCTGGCATTTCCTCGGCCGTTTGGAACCAGCAAATCAACCTACGGATCTCTAGGTTATGGTACCAGCGAAGTTGCAAAATATATTCGGGTTAATTAAATATGTGTTACGAGGTACTTCTACTTGATGAAACCAAAGGCAAATGAAATCTTTGTATTGGTCTAATGGAAGTTGCTTGACACATGATATGTGAAATAATTTAATTAGGCTAAGTTGGAAAAACATATTCGGGTTACTGAGATGTGTATTATAAAGTACTTCTGCTTTTTTCTTTTAAGATCAAGTACTTCTGATTAGTGACACTATTAACTATTGAAAGCATTGTTTTTGTATAATTTCGGCTGTCTGCCTTAGAAGAAAAAATATTGTGATGTAGGCGGTTCTTAACTATTATATCATTTCCTTGGTTGCAAACTATTTAATCGTTTTCAAAGCCATGAAAACTTTTCAAAATTTAGTATAAAAGATTTTTAGGCATTACTTATGGCCATCGCAGTCACATTCATCTGCAGCAACATAACATATGAGGATTAATGGCGACCCAGCTGTGGACGTCGGCGAGGCCATGCAAAATGCTGCTACTCGGTGCTTGGAGCATCTTCAAGCCACCATGGATGTTGAATTTGATTGCCCTCAGATGCATAGAATTAAGACCGAGATGAAGTACCTGTTGAGCAATGTCGACGAGAAGGACAAGAAAATTAGAGATCTGAAGACTAAGGTGGAAAGAATGAACCTGAAGGTCAGGGGGCTGGGGGTCACTAGCAGATGACCTGCTCGGTTCTGCAGGTTGTATTGACAAGATGGCGGTTAACTACCTGCCTACCAGATCTTCTGTTACCGAGGGTGACGTGGCCTGGGATTGCTATTATCTTACTCAAGAGGCTGACAACCTTTGCTTATCTGTCTGCAATGTCTACTGATGCAATGAAGACCGTAGGCAATTACCCGTATGATACTGAATCTGACTGCTCCGAGTATGATGAGTTTTCTGCCTACTACCCATCTGACCATGAGGATCAGAGAGATGGTTACTACTCATCTGACCTCAAGGGTGCTTGTGGTGCAGCACGCCTCTACAACGAGTCTCTTGATGATGAATTTGACTGATGCTTCGACCGCATAAGAACCTGAAGTTCTTTTGGTTTATCAGGTAATATTATTGTATCTACATGTGATGCCTACAGAGAGGTGTTCCGAACCATGTGATTGTTGTAAATTATGTATGGCCAGTGGTATGAGACAATCTTTGATGGATGTATGGTCAGTGGTACGAGACAGTCCTTCTGATGGATTAACTATTCTATGGTTATTGTAAATTATGAACCAGTTAAGCTGTGGCTCTAAGGTTGGTTTTCTAATATGTTTACTTTTGTCGTATAGTCTGTTTTTTCTTAGCTTTGTTGTTATCCTATTTAAATGCATATGCTAAATCTGGGCTACTACTAACTTACTATTACATGCTTGACCAAAACATTGGGACCGGCACCCTCGCACCAAGGCGCGCTCCCGATCTAGTTTCTACTGAAATAGGTTTGTTTCAGATTTTTCTAGTGAAATGGGTTTATTTCACATATGAAAAGTGAAACGTCAAAAATTAAATATGTTTGAAATGTATCCAAAATTGGTCTAGTTTTAAGTTCTTCACGCCGTGAGTCCAAATATATAAAAAGTTTCAAAAATGAGTCTATAGTTTGAAAAATATATGGTTGATTTAAATTGTGTAAGAGGAAATAAATGTTGGAAATATGCCCTAGAGGCAATAATATTTGTATTATTATATTTCTATATTTATAATTATAGAGTTTATATTCTATGCTATAACTGTTATGATCCTGGAATATGCGATTCAGTGGAAAACTCATATGCACGTGTGGAATGATAAACGGCAAAAAAAGATTCCTAGTTTCACCTCTAAGACTAGCTCAAGTGTTGTTGGTGATTATATTTTCCGGATCTTAGGATATCGTTAAGTGTAACGATGATCCTAAAACAACGTTGAGATTATGACGTTGGAATAACAGTCATATTGAATCGACCCAATCTTGTTTGTTATGAATTGAGTTATCATCGTCTGTAATCAACTGTAATAACACAGTGTTAACGTGTGTATTTGTTCCTTAGAATATGAGAGTATCATAGTCACTTCTTACTGTATTGTGGGCTTTGGGGTTGCTCAAACGCCACCTGTAACACGGTGATCATAACGACAACTTACGAGTTCATCGGAAAGTTCGCCAAGGGACTAGATAGCTCGAGAGTGGGATTTGCTCCTCCGACGATGGAGATATATTCTTAAGGCCCTCTCAGTGTGACGACATCAATCATCTCCTGTCCAGACACACGTGACATCGTCACGGAGATGCCGAAACACAATAACAAGAAAGAAGAACAAAACTAGTAACGAGGATTTCGGTATAGTGAGCATGGTGAGGACTCAGGAGGATACCGATGCATCCCGGGTTTTGTGAAGTATCGCGAAGCAAAGGGAACATCACATGATAACCAAAGGTTCACTCGAATATCATTCGTGTGCTCATAGGGATCGATACGGACATCCATGGTCCCGTTGTCGGTCATTGAACGAACGGTTTCGTTCACGTCTATAAGTTACCGAACCTACGGGAACACAAACTTAAGGCAATCACGATCTGCTGAGTGTTAGTAGGACGGGAGTCACAAGAGTATATTTGTGAAATTATTTCATGAATATTCGGAATAGTTTCGAGAGAATCCGAAAGCGTTTCAGGGTCACCGGAAGGGTTTCGGAGAATATCGGATATTACCCATAAATTATATATAGGTGAAAAATATTTCAGAAGATGTTAAAAAAGATATAAAACGGTCCGAAGGTATTTAGAACATTTTATATTTAATTTAAATATCAACGGAATTAAAAAGGCCAAGAGGTGGAAGGCAACTTGGGTCACAGAGACCTAAGGAAGGAGGCCGAATTGGACAAGGGGGAGGAATCTTCCTCCCCCTCCTAGGCCGGCACCCCAAGGGGGAAACTTTCCCCATTAGTGGCTGCCCTCTCCCTCTCCTCCAACCTATATATACTAGGGTTTTTTGCTCTTTTTATCATACAAGTTTTGGAGCCTCCTCTCTTCTACTTCTAGTTCTAGTTGGTCCTAGTTTACTAATAGAGCTAGGCTAATCCTCTTGTATTCATAATTAGAAGTCCTGTGTGGTTCTAATATCATTCCTCTAATTCTCCAGCGACAATTAGCTCTAGACGGCAAAGCGCTGCCAGATCATGAAGGTTGTACGCTTGCAACCAAATAGAGAGGTCGTGCTTTCAGTCTTTGTTTCGAGAGACTGTTCGTGGGCGGTTCGCGGGTCGTTCATCGATGGTTCGAGGGTCTTCAAGTACGATCTACATCGTCACGTTCTTCTTCTGCTGCAACTCGGTGACGGTAACGATTATGATCCCAACCCGTTATGCATATTCATATTGATCTTGGGTGATCGTAAGCATGAAAATTTTGTTTTCTACCACGTTTCCCGACAATAAAGTCTATGGATTTGTTCTGCGGGTAGAGTGAGAGGAGAGACCTGCATGCGTATCTTTCCTGACAAAAGGTGTACTTTGGAGTCCATTATGGTGCCGCTGATTTGACTAAACAGAAAGATACAAGAAATATACTAGTGTTATACATCTAGATGGGTCATACAGTCTCACGAATCTTAGAAAATATGGATGGCCTCAGATGTACCAGTACCTAACCTAACCGCGCAAAATAACTTTGCGCGCCTACATCCTGCACGACGTAAGACGCCGCCACTGCTTCCTCCTGCATGTTGCTTTGTTCGTTCTGTTCGTATTCATAAACCTGGTACGACTGCTCTGTTTGGTCGGCAGGGGAGAGGGAAGAAGGTGGTGGAGACATTCTCGGCGACGGACCTGCACGATTGCCCAGTGGCGCAGCTGCGATTTTAGCGGGGGGCCAGCGTGACGGAGTTCAAGGACAAGGTGGCCAAGTACCGGCGCGAAGGCAGCAAGCCCCTCGACGTGGCGGCCGGCGTCCAATCCACGGATGAAGGCGACACCAACACCGCCATGGACGTCGGCACCGACAACAAAGAAGAGAAGCCGCCGTGGTCGCAGGAGATGGTAACGTGCTCCTTCGAGAGCACCCTCGGGGAGTTGATCGAGAAGGCGGCGGCAAGCCACGTGCACTGGCAGTGGGTGGGGGATGGCGAGGGGGAGGAAGAGGGGATGCTGCGCGAGGTGGTGTCGCTGACCGACGTGCTCCGGGTGGTCAGGAAGGCCGCCCTCGGCGAGGACCTGGAGCTCCACGATATCGTGTCGTCCTAGAGTATCCGCGGTGCGTTTACGTCGGCGGGTGCCCCGTGTCGTGTAGTGTAACGTGTCTTTTGTCGTTTCAGTCGAGATCGACAAGATCGCTCGCTCATCTCCTCGCTCCAGCCACGGGAAGGAGGCGCCATGGCACGGTCCTCCTCCGTGTCTCCATCTTGGCCACGACGCTCCTCCTCCTCTTCCATGTCGGCGTCAACTTAGATAAGCATTGCGAAAATAATTATCACGGAACAGTTGCAGAAATACCTAAAGTAATAAGCAACACACAGATTCAAGCGAGTAAAAAGAAAAAAGAAAAAAGGGACACCACATCGGCAAGACACAACAGTGAACAACAGCAATAAGAAACAAAAAATCAAAAGAAAAAGGTAATACATTTTCTACCTTATGCATTCAAAACGGGTGTGAACCCTAATGATCAAAGTCAATTACATGAAGGCGATGTAAACGCTGCATGGCATATGCAGCAGGCCATCACCAAGCCTGGGAAAAGGAGTACAAGGGGGAGAAAAAGGACTTGAGAAACTATCCTGGGAGTTGCAAATTACCCATGAACTCAGCCCAGAAAACCAACATTTCTTATCCTCCTCTGTTTGGGCAATTGATCTCCAAAGCCTGAGTAGCGCAGCAATCTCAGCCAAAAATCGTCGGTCATGCCAGCGATCCTCATAAAAAACTTGCGCATTTCTAGGAGCCCAGAGTGCGACAGCACAGGTTGCGAACAAAACATTCCAGAGCCTTCCGTAGGTGTCTCTCGCTGTGTCTGAACATAGGAAATCCTGAAGTTGTAGCGAGCTGTGGGCTAAAGAGATTAAGGCCGAATTTGGCCCAAACCACATCAGCAAGTTTGCAGCGAACGATGATATGAATTATTTCCTCAGTGGCTGGGCAAAGATCACACCCATTACGTTGCACAACTTTCTTCTGTTTGAAGTATATATATATATACCTCTACAAAGGTCACATCAATACAACGAATATTGTAGGTTTTATATTTTCAAATGGCATTATAGTAGGCACATCCGGTCGAAATCAAAGATGAGATCGGTTCCCTAGATAAAATTCTCAATCATAGATCAATTTTCCTTTTACTTTCGTTTCGGTACAACCCCTAAACACATGAACGGAGGAGATCTCTTCATAAACGCGTCCTGTGTATGTACCACCCGGTACTATTCAGCGCACGCCTCCACCCCGGCTCTGGACCTAGCCATTTACCTTTTTTCTTTTTTGTCAAAAAAAGAAAAGAAAAAGTACAACGACTTGATTCGAACTCGTGACATTCCAATTAAGTGCAACTGTGTCAACCAACTGGGACAACTAATGCATCATGCCTAGTCTAGTTCTTTTTCATTGTTCAAATCAATGCTAAAAAATGGGACCTCCTAAGTGCACCGCTCGCTCCCCAGCGCGCCCTTTTAGGCCGGCCCATGTGCGGCACGCTTGTTTTCTTTTTAAATTTCAGTTTTTCTTTTTAGTTTTTCTTTTTCTTTTCCTATTGTTTTTTGTATTAAATAATACGGAATTTCAAACTGTTCCAAACTTTGAAAATTTTGTGTATTTTGGAAGAAAATGTTAAATAAATCAAAAAGTGTTCGTGATTTTACAAAAAAATGTTCACATATTCAGAAAATGTTGGTGTAATAAAAAAATGTTACAAAATTGAACAAGTTTTCGCAAATTTAAAAATTTCTCATAGATTTTAGAAAATGTTCATAAAATTTCAAAAATGTTCATGAATACAAAAATGTTCCTCGATTCAAAAAAGGTTGATGCATACAAAAATGCTCATTCAAAACAAAAACAAATGTTCATGAATTACAAAAATTGTTCCCCCAATTTCAGAAAAATGTTCTATGTTTGAAAACAAATAATCTTGGGTTTAAAAGATGTTCACAATTACCAAAAGTGTATGCGAACTTGTAAAAAAAATGTTGGTCTATTCCAAAAATGTTTGTGACTTCGATTTTTTTTTCAATTTTCAATTTTTTTCATGATTTTGAAAAATTCTTCACGATTTAACAAAATATGTCCACAAATTTGAAATATGGCCACAAAAAAGAAAAGGAAAAGAAAGAAAGAAGAAAAAGAAAAATAAGAAAAGAAAAAGGAAAAAATAAATTAAAATAAAATAGAACGCAAAAGAATAAAGGAAATAGTAAAAGCAAGAAAAAACCGGTCGCTTTAGGGTATGCGTTAGGTCGTTAACGAGCGACATACACGCCAAATAGGAAACACCCTAAAAAACACGTAGCAGCTATCTCGTTTGGTTTTTCTTTTGTCTTAGATGGTATTTTCTTCGGTTTTTACTTCTCGTCTCCTTCTTTTTTAATTTATTTTTTCCTTTATTATAAAATCATGATTTTTTTGTTAAATTCTTGAACCTTTCATAGTCATGAACATTGTCTTAAATTTGTGACCTTTTTAAAAATCTATGTACTTTTTTCCGAATGCGTGAACCTTTTTGCAAATGCATGAATTTTTTCAATCCACGAACTCTTTTCAATTTTTATGATTTTTTTTATAAAAACCTCTGTTCTTTTATCAAATTCATGAACTTATTTTCAATTCTATCAACTTTTTCAAATTTGCGAACTTTATTTTTCAAAATCAGTAAAAAAAATAGTGTTTTTTTTAACTGGGAAGATTTTCAAATTCATGTACATTTGTTTCAAAATCCAGGGGCTTTTTTCAAATCCTCGAATGCTTGGGCTGGCCCGTCTGACGGCTGACGGGAGCCATGCCGTCACCTAGTTGGGCCAAGGCCTAAGCGTTTGAATGAATTCCGGCACTGTTAACACGTTGCGACATGCCCGATCATTTTATCGGTCTTTTTTCATCGTGAAAACTCTAGAAAATGTCGAAAACCCAAACAACTAGTAGAATGCCGTGTGTTGCTACGGGCTAATATATATATAAATGAATCAAATAAATGATTAAGATCGTCGTCAAGGTCGAAGCTCATTTCGCCCTCATACTTTCAGATGTGTTCAGGCATCAAACGAGCACCTAGCGAAGTTCTCAGAATTCAACTGTTTGGACTATCCGGACTTCCCAAAGCCAACTCATATGTGGAGGAGAAATGTGGTTGTTTGGACTATCCGCCATGCTACCTCCAACACGGGTCCCAACACAAAACCCCACCCCATGACACACCCTTCCCTTTTCTTGCCGAACCTTGCTGGAGCCCTCTCCTTTAAAAATGGATGAGCCCACCTCAACTTCGCCATGTCGCCCTCTCTCCTTCACAATGACTTCACCATGAACCACCGAGGAGTCCCTCGCCAACCTCCCCGCTCTCCACCCTAATCCCCTCTCCTGTGTTCGTGTCGGTCCGCCACCACCATCAAGTGGGAGGAAGCGGCACCGCCCATGACGCTCCCCAAGACAAGATGACAGATCCAATGTCTCCTAAGCCAGTTGGCACATTGTAACATACATTTGAATGCCGTGCATTACCACAAACAAAAATATAATGTTTGTTGTTGGGCATGCAACATATACGTCACTATGTCCATTATTAACTCTTGAAACAACCAACCAATGCATTTACCCTTCAATTCTAACCGAAAAATTGTATGAAGAAAAACATATGAACCGCTCGCTCATGCAATTTGCTGCAAAGTCATCCCTAATAAAATGCAATTTGTCACTCAGACAGCCATAATTAAATAGACCAACACCAACCCCCAACCTGTGCTCACTCTCAACCCTCATTCTTATCACAAGATCCACTAACTCACGTTCTAAGTGAGCGACACCAGCGTGACGGTCCAATAGCAAGGGACAAGGGCGGCAACCGCCTTCAGATGTTATTCACTACAGGCCTATGGCAAATTTTCTAGATAAAAGATAATGCTACCTGATCATGCACTTAATAAAAACATGATGATAGTCATCTTATATATATTAGCAAAATATTGCCTGCTCCAAATTTGTACAAAAATAAAGGATAAAAACACCTTAATAGGAGATACGATTTTCTACTCCAGCGGCAGCGCCGCTCCCTTGATAAATCATGAGTTTGTACTCTAGATTCACATGCTTGTTCATTCTCTTCCCCGCCAGCCTCCGCCTCCGCTCCCCAGCCTTGTTGCCCTCCTCCCCCTGAACTCCTTGGGCGGCATCTCGCCCACCTCCTCATCCGGTAAATCATCGTAGTAATTAGGAAACTATGACATCTGCACAATTATCCATGCCATTATAGGATCTGTATATTCAAAATAAGTGAAAATAATGGGTGTTATCCCAGCTTCCTAATTAATAGTGCAAAGGGAGCTTACTTTTTTCTAAGGAAATTATTTGCTTAACATGACATTTGTTCCTACAATATTATGATTATAATTCAATGTATTGTTGGTAATAGGCAAATTTATATCTAAATAATAATTCAATGTAAACCTTGCAGATAACTATATCAACCATGTAAGAAGATAACTATATCTCCAATGGGGGCGAAAATGCATCAGCAAAAAATGAGAGATATTATGGGGGCAAACAATATGCAAGATGGCTATCTGCTCAGGCTAATGATGCAATTCGGCAAGCAGATGGCATATGACTGCTACGTTTGTTTCACTTTACGGACATTCAGACGGGAAAATCAGTGAGCACACATAGTCTAACAGTTGGGATCAATAAGCTACAATTTATCATAATTGGAAATCCTTTTTCATACAAACCTTGCAGATCACAAACTTATGACCTGACACCTGAGCATGTAAAATGATATATATCAATTGAAAGGGGGCCAACAACAGGGGGCTTTTTTTAATCTTGGTGCTACATGGTGTTGCCCCAAGAAGATGGAAATCAAGGGCTCGGTGGTGGCACGGCCACTGCGTACCGGTAGAAGAATGGTAGCCTCATGTGCATCCTAGTCAACGGTCGCCATGCCGCCACACGCTTGTACCTGTCAATGTCATGTGTCATTGCAGATTAGACATAGGGTGCAGGATCGAGAGAGTGGAGAAGAAGATACCTGGGTCGCCCACGCTGTGGTCCTCGGTCAACAGTCACGCACCGCCGTGCAAAAGAGACAAGAGATGGAGAGTATAACATGCTGCGAGCTTAAAGAAGAAGAAGACGTCCGATCATCCGACACCGTACTTTTTTGACAGTCCGATTGTCACGCATCAAATTCTGTTTTTTTATCAGAGCATAACGATTAATATTCTGAATTAATCCACGGAACAGATAGAAGCACAGTAGAGAGAGGTGCTGCTGTAGACCATACCTTGGACTTTCTGGTCGCATGCTTTCTTGTGGCGCATCATCAGCGAAGCCGCCTCCCCGTTCAAGGGGTCCGAGAGGTTGGGGGTACAAGAAGCTGAGGCAAAAACACCTTGAAGATGTTCACAAATAATTTATTCCAAATTAGTTCTAATGGAGTAAGATCTGCAAAGTACCATTAAAGTTGAATCATTTCTGCTATCCACAAAAAGAGATAGAGCTTATATATAGCACCATCTTGCCTGGCTATCTAACTCATGCTCCTTTGTTCAACTTGTACAAAATGGCCTAAAGCTTGCACCATTCCGTTAGAAATATGCACTGCCATGCATGGGCTATACATGCCTGATGCGGCCACGTGATTTTATCTGATAATAGAGCCAAGAAATCACCACGATCATGTATACAAGACACATCACCATTGTGCCAGCTAGATCTCGGGCTAAGACCTACTCCGTATGTTTTAAGAAGTGAGGATATTGATGCCTGCTTCCGCGTTTCCTTTGAAGATGAAACATGTAACCACACTTGAGAAAATAATAGCACCGGGATTTGAACCTACGCAATTATTATTTTGTTCATACTACTCGCCAGTCTCCGGATGCAATCCCAAATCATCAGCGATTGTCATCTCATCAAGTGTGGGCACCACCACCAGCACCAATCGATCGTCGTCGGGTGTGATCTCTTCGCCCTGAGCCATGAATTCCTAGGACTCGTCCTCCACGGCAGCCACCTAAATATCCCCTTGTTGGTCCACCTGTGCCTGCTCATCTTCTTCCTCTTCATGGTCTTCTTGATCCAGCAGAACATAGCCTTGATCTTCTTCTTCTTTGGTTGTCTTCCTTTGTACAGAAGTATCTTCTTCCCTTGTAATATGTGTGTCCTCCAGCTCGCGTGAAGAAGAAATCTGTACGAGAGCTCTGCAACAAGAACACACCACGGTGCCTTTCTCCTCTGCATCCTTCATCATCTCCTTCTTCCAAGAAGACAGGCATCCCTCGCACATGTCGGCGGCGTCAGCGATGAGCCGGCGGTGGTGGAGGCAGTAGCCCAGCCCGGAGATGTCCGGCGCAGAGGAGTTCGCACAGCGACCGCACGTTGCCGCCTACTGGCCGTGCTCCGCGCGGAAGAACCGGTCGCCGTGGGAGCAGAGGAGGCACGCCGGCCCGAGGATCCACTCCAGCTGGCAACGGAGTGGAAGTGGAGCCTGTTGATGTGCAGCAGTGTGATGAGGATCCACTCCAGCGCCGTGTACGCCAGCGCGGACGTGACCCTGTACGTCCACCTATGGAGCGCCGCCGCCCGCCGCGTACCTGCTTGCCGATGCCAACAGGGCTGAGAAGACGCTCCCTGATCCCTGCTGCCTCCGCCACATGAAAATCGCGTTGGTCTGGATAGAGAAAGAGAAGGGGATGGAGAAGGAAAAGCCGATCAGGGTGTTGGGTACGATGGAGAGATGAGATGGTTGATGCGGGAGGTGGTGTCCTGGTTGACGACCACAATATGGGAGGGGACGGCGGAGGCCAGGTGGATCTTAGCGAGGTTTGAGGACATTCTATCATGCTTGGAGATGGAGGAGGGCCGACGATGGTGGCTGGGGAATTGTTTTTAGAGAAAAGGCATACGTCCGACTTTATAAATAAAGCCACTAGGCAGAGTACCAGCGCACAGTACCAACCAGACGAACAAACACAAAGCCCCACAGCCACTAGGCTGGGGAATTGTTGTGAAAGCAAAACAAGAAAGTGACGCTAGTCTCACGCAGCAAAATCGGGAAATAATTTACACAAAGGGGACTTACCATATGAGCACATGAAAAGCCGTACGCCAATGAACGGGGAACATTGGTTCTGGGGTTCAGATCGATAAAAATCGGTGGGCCTTCGATCGATAGCTAACGAGACCGAAAGAAACGACGTACCAACCGACCATCACGACCGCAGACTCCTTCTTTAGGAGTAGAGATTTGGCATGGTACCATGAATTGGTCATACAAGGTCATGAAAAAAAGGGTCATTTCAAGGATTTAAAAAAAAACGTGCTCTTATACGGAGCCTTCTGGCATACCCGAACACTCCCTGTTAAACATCTGTTTTTGGACATCCTTCAAATGGCCCCGACTTTTACAAGCAGGTGGGCATGCTCATGGTAGGCATCTGTTGAGGAACGTTGCATGGAAAACAAAAAAAATTCTATGCACACACAAGATCTATCCATAGAGATGCATAGCAATGAGGGGGAGAGTGTGTCTATGTACCCTCGTAGACCGTAAGCGGAAGCGTTTAACAACGCGGTTGATGTAGTCAAACTTTCTTCGCGATCCAACTGATCGAGTACCGAACGTACGGCACCTCCTCGTTTAGCATATGTTCAGCTCGATGACGTCCTCCGCCTTCTTGATCCAGCAAGACGGCGAGGTAATGGATGAGTTCCGACAGCACGACGGCGTGGTGACGGTGAAGTGATCTTCGCAGGGCTTCGCCTAAGCACTACGAAAATATGACCGGGGGTGTAAACTGTGGAGGGGGGCGGCGCACACGGCTAAGACAATGTTGTGTCCTTGTTAGATGCCCTCCTCCCACATATATATAGGTGGGGGTGGAGGGAGCAGCCAGGAGGGCACCGCAAGTAGGACGAATCCTACTTGGGGTCCTCCCCAAGTAGCGCCCCCCTTTCCTTATATAGGTGCGGGGGAAAGGCAGGGGAGGGAGGCGCCCCCCCCTTTTCCTTTCTCCCATGAGAGGGGAAGGCAGGAGGGGCTAGCCCTCCCCATTTTCCTTCCCTAGGGTTGTCTGGCCAGGGAAAGGGGCGCATCAGCCCCCTGTGGGCTAGTATGTCCCTCCTTTGGCCCATTAAGCCCATATACCTACCAGGGGGTGTCCGGAACTCCTTCCGGTGACCCGATGGCTACCCGGTGCATCCCGAAACCCTTCCGATGTCCGCATACCATCGTCCTATATATCAATCTTTATCTCTCGACCATTTCAAGAATCCTCGTCATGTCCATGATATCATCCGGGACTACGAACAACATTCGGTCACCAAATCATATAACTCATATAACACTAAGCGTGCGGACCCTACAGGTTCGAGAACTATGTAGACATGATTGAGACACCTCTCCGGTCAATAACCAACAGCGGAACCTGGATGCCCATATTGGCTTCTACATATTCTACGAAGATTTTTATCGGTCGAACTGTTATGACAACATACGTAATTCCCTTTGTCCATCGGTATGTTACTTGCCTGAGATTCAATCGTCGGTATCTTCATACCTAGTTCAATCTCGTTACCGGCAAGTCTCTTTACTCATTCCGTAATACATCACCTCGTGACTAACTCCTTAGTCATTTGCTTGCAAGCTTATGATGTGTATTACCGAGAGGGCCTAGAGATACCTCTCCGATACTCGGATTGACAAATCCTAGTCTCGATCTATGCCAACTCAACAAACACCTTCGGAGATACCTGTAGAGCATCTTTATGATCACCCAGTTACGTTGTGACGTTTGATAGTACACAAGGTATTCCTCCGGTATTGGGGAGTTGCATAATCTCATAGTTGAAGGAATATGTATTTGACATGAAGAAAGCAATAGCAATAAAACTGAACGATCATTATGCTAAGCCAACAGATGGGTCTTGTCCATCACATCATTCACCTAATGATGTGATCCCGTTATCAAATGACAACACATGTCCATGGTTAGGAAGCCTTAACCATCTTTGATCAACGAGCTAGTATAGTAGAGGCTTACTAGGGACACAGTATTTGTTTATGTATTCACACATGTATTTAAGTTTCCGATCAATACAATTCTAGCATGAATAATAAACTTTTATCATGAATAAGGAAATATAAAATAACAACTTTATTATTGCCTCTAGGGCATATTTCCTTCAGTGTCCCACTTGCACTAGAGTCAATAATCTAGTTCACATCGTTATGTGATTAACACCCATAGTTCACATTGCCATGTGATTGACATCCGAAGAGTTTACTAGAGTCAATAATCTAGTTCACGTCGCCATGTGATTAACACTCAAAAGAGCACTAAGGTGTGATCATGTTTTGCTTGTGAGAGAGGTTTAGTCAACGGGTCTGCCATATTCAGATCCGTATCTATTTTGCAAATTTTTATGTCTACAATACTCTGTATGGAGCTACTCTAGCTAATTGCTCCCACGTTCAATACGTATCCAGATTGAGACTTTAGAGTCATCTAGATTAATGTCAAAGCTTGCATCGACGTAACTCTTTACGACAAACTCTTTATCACCTCCATAACCGAGAAACATTTCCTTATTCCTCTTTAAGGCACCTAAGGATAATTTTGACCGCTGTCCAGTGGTCCACTCCTGGATCACTCTTGTACCCTATTTGCTAGATAAATGGCAAGACACACATCAGGTGTGGTACACAACATGGTATATCGTATAGAACCTATGACAGAGGCATAGGGAATGACTTTCATTCTCTCTCTATCTTCTGCCGTGCCCGTGGCTTTGAGTCTTACACAACTTCACACCTTATAATAAAGGCAAGAACCCCTTCTTGGACTGAACCATTTTGAACTTCTTCAAATCTTATCAAGGTACGTGTTTTGTGAAAATTCTATTAATCGTCTTGATCTATCCCTATAGATCTTGATGCTCAATTGTTGGGAAACGTTGCATGGAAAAAAAATCTACGCACACGCAAGATCTATCCATGGAGATGCATAGCAACGAGAGGGGAGAGTGTTTCTACGTACCCTCATAGACCGTAAGCGGAAGCGTTTGACAACGCGGTTGATGTAGTCGAACTTCTTCGCGTTCCAATCGATCGAGCACCGAACGTACGACACCTCCGCGTTTAGCACACATTCAGCTCGATGATGTCCTCCGCCTTCTTGATCCAGCAAGACGGCGTGGTAGTGGATGAGTTCCGGCAGCACGACAGTGTGGTGAAGGTGATGGTGATGCGATCTCCGCAGGGTTTCGCCTAAGCACTACAAAAATATGACCGAGGGAGTAAACGGTGGACAGGGGTGTCGCACACGGCTAAGACAATGTTGTGTGTACTTGTGTGGCGCCCCCTCCCATGTATATATATGTCAAAGGGGAGAGGAGGCAGCCAGGCGCGCCCTAGGGCTTGGCCGCCGGCCTCTAGGGCCCCTGCCTTGCCCTGCGCCCCTTTCCTTGTATCAACAAGGGGAAAGGAAAGAGGGGGAGAGGGAAGGAAGAGGGGGGGGGGGGTCGTACTCCACACTTTCCTTCCCCTCCCCTCTTTCCTTCTCCTCCTCATAGGGCCGGCCTCTATAGAGGTGCACCAGCCCCTTGTGGGCTGGTGTGTTCCCTCTCTTGGCCCATAAGGCCCATAGTATTGCCGGGGGTGCCCGAAACTCCTTTCCGGTGACCTGATAAGTACCCGGTACCCTCCGAAACACTTCCGGTGTCCGAATACCATCGTCCTATATATCAATATTTACCTCTCAACCATTTCGAGACTCCTCATCATGTTCGTGATCTCATCCGGGACTCCGAACAATATTTGGTCACCAAATCATATAACTCATATAACACTATATCGTCATTGAACGTTAAGCGTGCGGACCCTACGGGTTCGAGAACTATGTAGACATGACCGAGACACCTCTCCGGTCAATAACCAATAGCGGAACCTGGATGCCCATATTGGCTCCTACATATTCTACGAAGATCTTTATCGGTCGAACCGTTATGACAACATACGTAATTCCTTTGTCCATCAGTATGTTACTTGCCTGAGATTCGATCGTTGGTATCTTCATACCTAGTTCAATCTCGTTACCGGCAAGTCTCTTTACTCATTCCGTAATACATCATCCTGCAACTAACTCATTAGCCACTTTTCTTGCAGGGCTTCTTATGATGTGTATTACCGAGAGGGCCCAGAGATACCTCTCCGATACTCGGAGTGACAAATCCTAATCTCGATCTATGCCAACTCAACAAACACCTTCGGAGATACCTGTAGAGCATCTTTATGATCACCCAGTTATGTTGTGATGTTTGATAGCACACAAGGTATTCCTCCGGTATCTGGGAGTTGCATAATCTCATAGTCGAAGGAATATGTATTTGACATGAAGAAAGCAATAGCAATAAACTGAACAATCAATATGCTAAGCTAATAGATGGGTCTTGTCCATCACATCATTCTCCTAATGATGTGATCCCGTTATCAAATGACAACACATGTCCATGGTTAGGAAACCTTAACCATCTTTGATCAACGAGCTAGTCTAGTAGAGGCTTACTAGGGACACGGTATTTGTTTATGTATTCACACATGTATTTAAGTTTCCGATCAATACAATTCTAGCATGAATAATAAAATTTTATCATGAATAAGGAAATATAAAATAACAACTTTATTATTGCCTCTAGGGCATATTTCCTTCAGTGTCCCACTTGCACTAGAGTCAATAATCTAGTTCACATCGTTATGTGATTAACATCCATAGTTCACATCGCCATGTGACTGACATCCGAAGAGTTTACTAGAGTCAATAATCTAGTTCACATCGCCATGTGATTAACACCCAAAGAGTACTAAGGTATGATCATGTTTTGCTTGTGAGAGAAGTTTAGTCAACGGGCTTGTCACATTCAGATCCGTATATATTTTGCAAATTTCTGTGTCCACAATGTTCTGCATGGAGCTACTCTAGCTAATTGCTCCAATTTTCAATATGTATCCAGATTGATACTCATAGTCATCCGAATCGGTGTCAAAGCTTGCATTGACGTAACTCTTTACGACGAACTCTTTATCACCTCCATAACTGAGAAATATCTCCTTAGTCCTCTTAGGTAACTAAGGATAATTTTGACCGCTGTCCAGTGATCTACTCCTGAATCACTATTGTACCCCCTTGCCAAACCCCTGGCAAAGTACACAATAGGTTTGGTACACAGAATGGCATACTTTATAGAACCTATGGCTGAGGCATAGGTAATGACTTTCATTCTCTCTCTATCTTCTGTCGTGGTCAAGTTTTGAGTCTTACTCAACTTCATACCTTACAATACAGGCAAGAACTCCTTTGGTTGATCCATTTTGAACTCCTTAAAAATCTTGTCAAGGTATGTACTCATTGAAAGTCTTGTCAAGCGTCTCGATTTATCTCTATAGATCTTGAGGCTCAATATGTAAGCAGCTTCACTGAGGTCTTTCTTTGAAAAATTCTTATCCAAGTATCCTTTTATGCTATCCAGAAATTCTATATCATTTCCAATCAACAATATGTCATCCACATATAACATTAGAAATGCTACAGAGCTCCCACTCACTTTCTTGTAAATACAGGCTTCACAGTAAGTCTGTATAAAACCATATGCTTTGATCACCTCATCAAAGTGTATATTCCAACTCCGAGATGCTTGCACCAATCCATAGATGGATTGCTGGAGCTTGCACACTTTGTTAGCACCTTTAGGATCGACAAAACTTTCTGCTTGTATCATATACAATTTTTCTTTAAGAAATCCATTAAGGAATGCAGTTTTGCCGTCCATTTGCCAGATTTCATAATCATAAAATGCGGCAATTGCTAACATGATTCAGACAGACTTAAGCATCGCTACGGGTGAGAAAGTCCCATCGTAGTCAACCCCTTGAACTTGTCGAAAACCTTTTGCAACAAGTCGAGCTTTATAGACAGTAACATTACCGTCAGCGTCAGTCTTCTTCTTGAAGATCCATTTATTCTCTATGGCTTGTCGATCATCGGGCAAATCCACCAAAGTCCACACTTTGTTTTCATACATGGATCCTATCTCAGATTTCATGGTCTCAAGCCATTTATTAGAATCTGGGCTCATCATAGCTTCTTCATAGTTCGTAGGTTCGCCTTGGTCTAGTAACATGACTTCAAGGACATGATTACCGTACCACTCTGGTGCGGATCATGCTCTGGTTGACCTACGAGGTTCAATAGTAACTTGATCTGAAGTTTCATGATCATTATTGATAACCCACAAGTATAGGGGATCGCAACAGTTATCGAGGGTAGAGTATTCAACCCAAATTTATTGATTCGACACAAGGGGAGCCAAAGTATATTCTTGAGTATTAGCAGCTGAGTTGTCAATTCAACCACACCTGAAAGACTTAATATCTGCAGCAAAGTGATTAGTAGCAAAGTAGTATGGAAGTAATGGTAACAGTGGCAAAAGTAACAGTAGCAGTTTCGTAGCAATTGTAACAGTGACAACGGAAAAGTAACTTAGCAAAGATCAATATGAAACGAGCTCATAGGCAATGGATCAATGATGGATAATTATGTCGGATGGCATTCATCATGCAATGGTTATAACATAGGGTGACACAGAACTAGCTCCAATTCATCAATATAATGTAGGCATGTATTCCGAATATAGTCATACGTGCTTATGGAAAAGAACTTGCATGACATCTTTTGTCCTACCCTCCCGTGGCAGCGGGGTCCTATTGGAAACTAAGGGATATTAAGGCCTCCTTTTAATAGAGAACCAGACCAAAGCATTAGCACTTAGTGAATACATGAACTCCTCAAACTACGGTCATCACCGGGAGTGGTCCCGACTATTGTCACTCCCGGGTTGCCGGATCATAACACGTAGTAGGTGACTATAACTTGCAAGATAGGATCAAGAACACAAATATATTCATGAAAACATAATAGGTTCAGATCTGAAATCATGGCACTCGGGCCCTAGTGACAAGCATTAGGCATAGCAAAGTCATAGCAACATCAATCTTAGAACATAGTGGATACTAGGGATCAAACCCTAACAAAACTAACTCGATTACATGGTAAATCTCATCCAACCCATCACGGTCCAGCAAGCCTACGATGGGATTACTCACGCACGGCGGTGAGCATCATGAAATTTATGATGGAGGATGGTTGATGATGACGATGGCGACGGATTCCCCTCTCCGGAGCCCAAAACGGACTCCAGATCTGCCCTCCCAAGGAAGAACACGGCTTCGCGGCGGCTCCGTATCATAAAACGCGATGAATCCTTCTCTCTGATTTTTTTCTCCCCGAACGTGAATATATGGAGTTGGAGTTGAGGTCGGTGGAGGTCCAGGGGGCCCACAAGGTCGGGTGGCGCGCCCCAGGGGGGTGGGCGCGCCCCCCACCCTTGTGGCCAGGGTGTGGGCCCCCTTCACTTGATTCTTTTGCCAATATTTTTTATTAATTCCAAAACTTATCTCCGTGAATTTTCAGGTCATTTCGAGAACTTTTATTTCTGCACAAAAATAACACCATGGCAATTCTGCTGAAAACAACGCCAGTCCGGGTTAGTTCCGTTCAAATCATGCAAATTAGAGTCCAAAACAAGGGCAAAAGAGTTTAGAAAAGTAGCTACGATGGAGACGTATCAACTCCCCCAAGCTTAACCCATTGCTTGTCCTCAAGCAATTCAGTTGACAAACTGAAAGTGATAATGAAAAACTTTTACAAACTCTGTTTGATCTTGTTGTTGCAAATATGTAAAGCCAGCATTCAAGTTTTCAGCATAGATCATGAACTAACCATATTCACAATAACTTTTAGGTCTCACATTTACTCATATCAATGGCATAATCAACTAGCGAGCAATAATAATAACTCTCGGATGACAACACTTTCTCAAAACAATCATGATATGATACAACAAGATGGTATCTTGCTAACCCTTTCTGAGACCACAAAACATAAATGCAGAGCACCCCTGAAGATCAAGGACTGACTAGACATTATAATTCATGGTAAAAGAGATCCAGTCACAGTCATACTCAATATAAATTAATAACAATGCATACAAATGACAATGGTGCTCTCTAACTGGTGCTTTTTATAAGAGGATGATGACTCAGCAATAAAAGTAAATAGATAGGCCCTTCACAGAGAGAAGCAGGGATTTGCAGAGGTGCCAGATCTCGAGTTTTTGAAATAGAGAGGAATAATATTTTGAGCGGTATACTTTCATTGTCAACATAACAACCAAGAGATCTCGGTATCTTCCATGCTACATACATTATAGGCGGTTCCCAAATAGAATGGTAAAGTTTTTACTCCCCCACCACCAACAAGCACATTCCACGGCTGGTTCGAAACAACGGGTATCGTCCAACTAACAACAATCCTGGGGGAGTTTTGTTTGCAATTATTTTGATTTGATTTTGAGCATGGGACTGGGCATCCCGATTACCAACCATTTTCTCGTGAATGATGAGCGAAGTCCACTCATCGTGAGAATAGCCCACCTGGCATGGAAGATATTGACAGCCCTAGTTGGTACATGAGCGATTCGAGCATACAAAACAGATTATCATTTGAAGGTTTAGAGTTTGGCACTTGTAAATTTACTTGGAACGACAGGTAAATACCGCATATAGGAAGGTATGGTGGACTCATATGGAACAACTTTGGGGTTTATGGAAGTGGATGCACAAGCAGTATTTCCTCTTAGTACAAGTGAAGGCTAGAAAAAGACTGGGGAGCGACCAACTAGAGAGCGACAACAGTCATAAACATGCATTGAGATTAACCAACATTGGATGCAAGCATGAGTAGGATATAAATCACCATGAACATAAATATCGTAGAGGCTATGTTGATTTTGTTTCAACTATATGCGTGAACATGAGCCAAGTCAAGCCACTCGAATCATTCAAAGGAGGATACCATCCTATCATACTACATCACAACCATTTTAATTTCCATGTTGGCATGAAAGGTAAACCATTATAAACTCCTAGCTGATTAAGCATGGCATGAATAACTATAATCTCTAATTGTCATTGCAAACATGTTTCATCATAATAGGCTGAATCAGGAACGATGAACTAATCATATTTACAAAAACAAGATAGGTCGAGTTCATACCAGCTTTTCCTCATCTCAATCATTTCATCATATATCGTCATTATTGCCTTTCACTTGCACGACCGAACGGTGTGGATAATAATAATAGTGCACGTGCATTGGACTAAGCTGGAATCTGCAAAAATTTATTCAAAGGAGAAGACGAGGTAATATGGGCTCTTTGTTAGATCAACAATAATGCAAATGAGAGCCACTCAACATTTTCATCACGGTCTTCTCCTCTCGACCCCCAAAAAAAAGAAAAGAATTTCAAAGAAACACACTAAAATATTTTTAGAGTTTTTGTTTTTCTGAAGAAAGTAAAACAAGAACGAGAAAAACTATTTACACGGGAAAGCTCCCAACAAGCAAAAGAAGAACGGGAAATCTTTTTGGATTTTCTTTTAATACTACAACTAAGCATGCATAGAAAGTAAACTAACTACAACTATTTTTTTTGGTTTTTCTTAAGGGTTTTCAAACACACAAGAAGAAAGCGGGAAAAAGAAATAAATTGGCATGGATAATACAATGAAAAAGTATGAACACGGACAACTGAAATGAGTGTGTGAACATGAATGTAATGTTGGTGGGAAATACGTACTCCCCCAAGCTTAGGCTTTTGGCCTAAGTTGGTCTAAGGCCACGGCTGGCCTGGTGGATATCCAAAGTTGTAGTTGGGGTTGTATTGAGACGCATCAGCTACTGCCTGAAGGGCTGCAACATGGAGGCGAGCAACCTCCGTTGTTCTCTCATACTCGTTTGCCTCCTCTCTAGTTATAAAATATCGCCCATTTGCCTGAAAGTTAAAGAAAGCAGGAGTAGGAAGAGTAACATGGACGGCGCACCGTCTATCTAAGATTAGTCGGTACTGGAGGAACTGCTCGTTCCTCTTAAGAAACTGGTAGCGTACCATAGCCTCATAATCTAGAAAAGCAGGTGCTAACTCAATATCATACCCTCTAATAGGTACACCCAAATAATTAGCTAAACAAGTTGCATAAATCCCACCAAATAAATCTCCATCTTTAGCATTATGGTGTAACCACCTAGCAATAATAGCCCCCAAATTATATCGCTTATCGCCTAAAACCGCACATTTGAGGACACTAAGATCTGGCATGCAAAGGTGGCAATGCTCATGTTTACCGTTAATGCATCTACATATAAAGAGAGCAAAGTAATGTGTGGCAGGAAAGTGAATGCTCCCTATGGTAGCTTGTGTGATATTTCTAGTTTCTCCAACGGTGATGCTAGCAAGGAAATCAGTGTATTCAGATTTGTGAGGCTCACTAAGATTACCCCATTGTGGAATTTTGCATGCATCACAAAAATCTTCTAGGTCCATGGTATAAGATTCGTCATAAAGATCAAACAGGACAGTATGAGTATTACGCTTAGATGAAAACTCGAACCTCCGAATGAAGGAATCGGTGAGGTAATAATACTGTAAGCACTTGTCTGATAAGAAATCCTCAAGGCCGGCATTTTGTACGTACGCATAGAACTCATCCTTGAAACCCGCACGATCCATAAATTCATCCGACGGCCATTCGCACGGCTTCACTTGAGCTTCCCTTGGTGGTTCAGGGTCTAGTTCGCGTATCGCATGCCTCGGTGCTTGCTTCCTTGAAGAACCACCCTGGTACATTTTCCTAGACATTTTTCTTCCTCTGAAAAATTTCTGAAATTTTTTAGTGACTCAAAAGTGAACCAAACTCAACAAAACTGATAGCAACTACTCCTACAAGTGCCTAGAGGCTATATCATGCATCAAAACTACTTTGGACCATATAAATTTGACATGCAAGCTCAAGAACAAGGTCACCCCAGTAGCAAAAATTTGCAATGAATAAAGCACTAGAACAAAAACTAATTGGACCATTGGAGGAGTCACAAACCGAAGAACAATCCCCCAAAGCAGTTTTGTGAATGGAGCTTTGAGCAAGGAGATCGAAAATGGCAGCAAGATGAGTAAGAACACGAGTTTGAGCTATGGAGTGATTTTTTCTGGAGGAAGAAGGAGAGGATGGGTGCTGGAATAAGTGGAGGGGGGCCACGTGGGGCCCACAAGGTCAGGGGGCGCGCCCCAGGGGGTGGGCACGCCCTCCACCCTTGTGGCCAGCTGGTGAGGCCCCCTGATGTGTGTTCAGTGCCAGAAATTCTTAAATATTCTATAAAAAACATACTAAATTTTCAGGGCATTTGGAGAACTTTTATTTTTGGGATATTTTTTATTGCACAGAAAATTCAGAAAACAGACAGAAAATACTATTTTTGCTTTATTTAATCTAATTAACAGAAAGTAAAAGATGGGTACAGAAAGTTGTGCTTTCTAAAGTCATCCATCTCATGCTCATCAAAAGGAATCCATTAACAAGGTTGATCAAGTCTTATTAACAAACTTCTTCCGAATGACATGAAACCGGAGAATTTTCGAATAACACTAGGTTACCTCAACGGGGATATGTATGTCCCCAACAATAAGAATATCATATTTCTTTTTGGCAGCAGGAAGAGGAAATTCAAAACCACCGATAGTAATAGTTGAAATTTTTTCGATAGAATTTATACTATGAACTTGAGGTTGTTTCTTCGGAAAGTGTACCGTATGCTCATTACCATTAACATGAAAAGTGACATTGCCTTTGTTGCAATCAATAACAGCCCCTGCAGTATTCAAAAAGGGTCTACCAAGGATGATCGACATACTATCGTCCTCGGGAATATCAAGAATAACAAAGTCCGTTAAGATAGTAACGTTTGCAACCACAACAGGCACATCCTCACAAATACCGATGGGTATAGCAGTTGATTTATTAGCCATTTGCAAAGATATTTCAGTAGGTGTCAACTTATTCAATTCAAGTCTACGATACAAAGAGAAAGGCATAACACTAACACCGGCTCCAAGATCACATAAAGCGGTTTTAACATAGTTTCCTTTAATGGAGCATGGTATAGTTGGTACCCCTGGATCTCCAAGTTTCTTTGGTATTCCACCCTTAAAAGTATAATTAGCAAGCATGGTGGAAATTTCAGCTTCCGGTATCTTTCTTTTATTAGTAACAATATCTTTCATATATTTAGCATAAGGAGGCATTTTAAGCATATCAGTCAAACGCATACGCAAAAAGATAGGTCTCATCATTTCAGCAAAGCGCTCAAAATCCTCATCATCCTTTTTCTTGGATGGCTTAGGAGGAAAGGGCATGGGTTCCTGAACCCATGGTTCTCTTTCTTTACCATGTTTCCTAGCAATAAAATCTCTCTTATCATATCGTTGATTCTTTGATTGTGGGTTATCAAGATCAACAGCAGGTTCAATCTCTACATCATCATCATTACTAGGTTGAGCATCAACATGAACATCATTATTAACATTAGCACTAGGTTCATGTTCATCACCAGATTGTGTCTCAGCATCAGAAATAGAAATATCATTGGGATTCTCAGGTGTGTCTATAGCAGGTTCACTAGCATGCAAAGTCCTATCAGTTTTCTTCTTCTTTTTATTATTAGGACTAGGTGCGTCAGTACTAATTCTCTGAGAATCTTGCTCAACTCTCTTAGGATGGCCTTCAGGATACAAAGGTTCATGGGTCATTTTACCACCTCTAGTCATAACCCTAACAGCATTATCATTATTCTTACTATTCAACTCATTAAGCAAATCATCCTGAGCTTTAAGTACTTGTTCTACTTGAGTTGTAACCATGGAAGCATGTTTACTAATAAGCTTAAGATCATTAACAGTTCTACTCATATAATCACCCAAGTGGTCAAGCATGTAAGCATTACGTTTCAATTGTCTAATAACATAAGCATTGAAGTTTTCTTGTTTAACAATAAAATTATCAAACTCATCAAAGCACTGACTAGCAGACTTATTATGAGGAATATCACCTTCATCAAATCTATGGAGAGAGTTTACCTCTAGTACCTGTGTCGGGTTATCAAGACCATGTATTTCTTCAATAGGTGGTAGATTCTTATCATCTTCAGCTTTAATACCTTTTTCTTTCATAGATTTCTTTGCCTCTTGCATATCTTCAGGACTGAGAACTAGAATACCCCTTTTCTTCGGAGTTGGCTTCGGAGTTGGTTCAGGAAGTGTCCAATCATTATCATTACTCAATATATTATTCAATAGCAATTCAGCTTGCTCAACAGTTCGTTCCCTGAAAACACAACCAGCACAACTATCCAGGTGGTCTCTGGAAGCACCGGTTAGTCCATTATAAAAGATATCAAGTATTTCATTTTTCTTGAGAGGATGATCAGGCAAAGCATTAAGTAATCGGAGAAGCCTCCCCCAAGCTTGTGGGAGACTCACTTCTTCAATTTGCACAAAATTAAATATTTCCTTTAAAGCAGATTGTTTCTTATGAGCAGGGAAATATTTTGCAGAGAAGTAGTAAATCATATACTGGGGACTACGCACACAACCAGGAGCAAGAGAATTAAACCATAACTTAGCATCACCCTTTAATGAGAAAGGAAACAACTTAAGAATATAGTAATAGCGAATTTTTTCCTCATGAGCAAATAGGGTGGCTATATCATTCAATTTAGTAAGATGTGCCACAACAATTTCAGATTCATAACCATATAAAGGATCAGATTCAACCAAAATAACTAACTCAGGATCGACAGAGAATTCATAATCCTTATCAGTAACAAAGATAGGTGAAGTAGCAAAAGCGGGATCATATTTCATTCTAGCATTCGAGGATTTCTCTTTCAGCTTAGCTAACAATTTCTTAAGATCCTCTCTATCATTGCAAGCAAAGAAGTCTCTAGCAGTTTTTTCATCCATAACATAACCCTCAGGTACAACAGGCAATTCATATCTAGGGGGAGAATCATAATCTTCAGTTTCAAAAATATCATCAGTTTCAGTAATTTCATTCTCTCTAACCCTAGCAAGTTGTTCATCAAGAAATTCACCTAGTGCCACAGTATCATCAAGCACAGAAGTAGTATCATCATAAGCATCATGCATAGCAGAAGTGGCATCATCAATAACATGCGACATATCAGAATCAATAGCAGGTGTAGGTGTCGCAAGTTTACTCAAAACAGAAGGAGAATCAAGTGCAGAGCTAGATGGCAGTTCCTTACCTCCCCTCGTAGTTGAGGACAAAATCTTAGTTCTTTGATCTTTCAAATTCCACATAGTGATCAACAGATATAAATCCCAAGTGACTCAGAGAATAGAGCTATGCTCCCTGGCAACGGCGCCAGAAAAAGGTCTTGATAACCCACAAGTATAGGGGATCGCAACAGTTTTCGAGGGTAGAATATTCAACCCAAATTTATTGATTCGACACAAGGGGAGCCAAAGAATATTCTTGAGTATTAGCAACTGAGTTGTCAATTCAACCACACCTGAAAGACTTAATATCTGCAGCAAAGTAGTATGGAAGTAATGGTAACAGTGGCAAAAGTAACAGTAGCAGTTTCGTAGCAATTGTAACAGTGACAACGGAAAAGTAACTTAGCAAAGATCAATATGAAACGAGCTCGTAGGCAATGGATCAATGATGGATAATTATGTCGGATGGCATTCATCATGCAACGGTTATAACATAGGGTGACACAGAACTAGCTCCAATTCATCAATATAATGTAGGCATGTATTCCGAATATAGTCATACGTGCTTATGGAAAAGAACTTGCATGACATCTTTTGTCCTACCCTCCCGTGGCAGCGGGGTCCTATTGGAAACTAAGGGATATTAAGGCCTCCTTTTAATAGAGAACCGGACCAAACCATTAGCACTTAGTGAATACATGTACTCCTCAAACTACGGTCATCACCGGGAGTGGTCCCGACTATTGTCACTCCGGGGTTGCCGGATCATAACACATAGTAGGTGACTATAACTTGCAAGATAGGATCAAGAACACAAATATATTCATGAAAACATAATAGGTTCAGATCTGAAATCATGGCACTCGGGCCCTAGTGACAAGCATTAGGCATAGCAAAGTCATAGCACCATCAATCTTAGAACATAGTGGATACTAGGGATCAAACCCTAACAAAACTAACTCGATTACATGGTAAATCTCATCCAACCCATCACGGTCCAGCAAGCCTACGATGGGATTACTCACGCACGGCTGTGAGCATCATGAAATTGGTGATGAAGGATGGTTGATGATGACGATGGCGACGGATTCCCCTCTCCGGAGCCCAAAACGGACTCCAGATCTGCCCTTCCGAGGAAGAACAGGGCTTGGCGGCGGCTCCGTATCGTAAAACGCGATGAATCCTTCTCTCTGATTTTTTTTCTCCCCGAACATGAATATATGGAGTTGGAGTTGAGGTCGGTGGAGGTCCAGGGGGCCCACAAGGTCGGGTGGCGCGCCCCAGGGGGGTGGGCGCGCCCCCCACCCTTGTGGCCAGGGTGTGGGCCCCCTTCAGTTGATTCTTTCGCCAATATTTTTTATTAATTCCAAAACTTATCTCCATGAATTTTCAGGTCATTCCGAGAACTTTTATTTCTGCACAAAAATAACACCATGGCAATTCTGCTGAAAACAGCGTTAGTCCGGGTTAGTTCCATTCAAATCATGCAAATTAGAGTTCAAAACAAGGGCAAAAGAGTTTGGAAAAGTAGATACGACGGAGACGTATCAATTATCACTTGCTTCCTCTCTAGTTGGTGTATGCATCACGGGAACAGTTTTCTCTGAAGTACTACTTTCCAATTCGAGAGGAGGTATAATTACCTCATCATGTTCTACTTTCCTCCCACTCACTTCTTTCGAGAGAAACTCCTTCTCTAGAAAGGACCCATTCTTAGCAACAAAGATGTTTGCCTCGGATCTGTGGTAGAAAGTATACCCAATAGTTTCTTTTGGGTATCCTATGAAGACGCACTTCTTTCGCTTTGGGTTCGAGCTTATCAGGCTGAAGCATTTTGACATAAGCGTTGCATCCCCAAACTTTTAAGAAACGACATCTTAGGTTTCTTGCCAAACCACATTTCATACGGTGTCATCTCAACGGATTTAGACGGTGCCCTATTTAACATGAATGCGGCTGTCTCTAATGCATAACCCCAAAATGATAAAGGCAAATCGGTAAGAGACATCATAGAAAGCACCATATCTAATAAAGTACGGTTACGATGTTCGGACACACCATTACGCTGTGGTGTTTCAGGTGGCGTGAGTTGTGAAACAATTCCACATTGTTTTAAATGAAGGCCAAACTCGTAACTCAAATATTCGCCTCCGTGATCAGATCGTAGAAACTTTATTTTCTTGTTACGATGATTCTCCACTTCACTCTGAAATTCTTTGAACTTTTCAAATGTTTCAGACTTGTGTTTCATTAAGTAGATATACCCATATCTACTCAAATCATCAGTGAAGGTCAGAAAATAATGATACCCGCCGCGTGTTTCAACACTCATCGGACCGCATACATCAGTATGTATTATTTCCAATAAGTCATTAGCTCGCTCCATTGTTCCGGAGAACGGAGTTTTAGTCATCTTTCCCATGAGGCATGGTTCGCAAGTATCAAATGATTCATAATCAAGTGATTCCAAAAGTCCATCCGCATGGAGTTTCTTCATGCGCTTTACACCAATATGACCTAAACGGCAGTGCCACAAGTATGTTGCACTATCATTATCAACTTTGCATCTTTTCGCATCAATATTATGAATATGTGTATCACTACGATCGAGATTCAATAAAACATTCACATTGGGTGTATGACCATAGAAGGTTTTATTCATGTAAACAGAACAACAATTATTCTCTGACTTAAATGAATAACCGTATTGCAATAAACATGATCCTATCATATTCATGCTCAACACAAACACAATATAACATTTATTTAGGTTCAACACTAATCCCGAGGGTAGAGGGAGTGTGCGATGGTGATCGTATCAATCTTGGAATCTCTTCCAACACACATCGTCACCTCGTCCTTAACTAGTCTTTGTTTATTCTGCAACTCCTGTTTCGAGTTACTAATCTTAGCAACTGAACCGGTATCAAATACCTAGGGGCTACTACGAACACTAGTAAGGTACACATCAATAACATGTATATCAAATACACCTTTGTTCACTTTACCATCCTTCTTATCTGCCAAGTATTTGGGGCAGTTCCGCTTCCAGTGACCATTTCCTTTGAATTAGAAGGACTCAGTTTTAGGCTTGGGTCCACTTTTGGGCTTCTTCATGGGATTGGTAGCTTGCTTGCCATTCTTCTTGAAGTTCCTTTTCTTTCCCTTGCCCTTTTTCTTGAAACTAGTGGTCTTGCTAACCATCAACACTTGATGCTCTTTCTTGATTTCTACCTTCGCCGATTTCAGCATCGCGAAGAGCTCGGGAATCGTTTTCGTCATCCCTTGCATATTATAGTTCATCACGAAGTTCTAGTAGCTTGGTGATAATGACTAGAGAACTCTGTCAATCACTATCTTATCTGGAAGATTAACTCCCACTTGATTCAAGCAATTGTAGTACTCAGACATTCTGAGCACATGCTCACTGGCTGAGCTATTCTCCTCCATCTTGTAGGCAAAGTACTTGTCAGAGGTCTCATACCTCTCGACACAGGCATGAATCTGAAATACCAATTTTCAGCTCTTGGAACATCTCATATGCTCCGTGGGTTCAAAATGTGTTTGAAGTCCCGGTTCTAAGCCGTAAAGCATGGCGCACTAAACTATCAAGTACTCATCATATCGAGCTTGCCAAACATTCATAACGTCTGCATCTGCTCCTGCAATAGGTCTGTCACCTAGCGGTGCATCAAGGATATAATTCTTCTGTGCAGCAATGAGGATAATCCTCAGATCACGGACCCAGTCCGCATCATTGCTACTATCATCTTTGAACTTAGTTTTCTCTAGGAACATATCAAAAATAGGGGAGCTATATCGCGAGCTATTGATCTACAACATAGATATGCAAAAACTATTAAGACTAAGTTCAAGATAAATTTTAAGTTCAATTAATCAAATTACTAATGAACTCCCACTTAAATAAACATCCCTTAAGTTATTTAAGTGATACATGGTCCAAATCAACTAACCCATGTCCGATCATCACGTGAAATGGGGTAGTCATCAATGGTGAACATCTCTAAGTTGATCATATCTACGATATGACTCATGTTCGAACTTTCGGTCTCCAGTGTTCTGAGACCATGTCTGTACATGCTAGGCTCGTCAAGTTTAACCAAAGTATTCTGCATGTGCAAAACTGTCTTACACCCGTTGTATGCGAACGTAGAGTCTATCACACCCGATCATCACATGGTGCTTCGAAACGATGAACTTTGGCAATGGTGCATACTCGGGGAGAACACTTTTATCTTGAAATTTTGTGAAGGGATCATCTTATAATGCTACCGCCGTTCTAAGCAAAATAAGATGCATAAAGGATAAACATCACATGCAATCAAAATATGTGACATGATATGGCCATCATCATCTTTTGCTTTTGATCTCCATCTCCAAAGCATCATCATGATCTCCATTGTCACCGGCTTGACACCTTGATCTCCATCGTAGCGTCGTTGCGTCGAGGTCGTCACGCCAACTATTGCTTCTACAACTATCGCTAACGCATAGTGATAAAGTAAAGCAATTACATGGCGCTTGCACTTCATACAATAAAGAGACAATCCTAAGGCTCCTGCCGGTTGTCAATATTACAAAACATGATCATCTCATACATCAACATATATCACATCATATCTTGACCATATCACATCACAACATGCCCTGCAAAAACAAGTTAGACGTCCTCTACTTTGTTGTTGCAAGTTTTACGTGGCTGCTACGGGCTTCTAGCAAGAACCGTTCTTACCTACGCAAAAACCACAACGGTGTTTCATCAAGTTTGCTATTTTAACCTTCTTCAAGGATCGACCGTAGTCAAATTCAATTCAACTAAAGTAGGAGAAATAGACACCCGCCAGCCACCTTTATGCAAAACTAGTTGCATGTCTGCCGGTGGAACCGGTCTCATGTGCGTGAACATGTAAGGTTGGTCCGGGCCGCTTCATCCCACAATACCGCCGAATCAAAATAAGATGTTGGTGGTAAGCAGTATGACTATCACGCCCACAACTCTTTGTGTTCTACTCGTGCATATCATCTACGTTAGACCTGGCTCGGATGCCGCTGTTGGGAAACGTTGCATGGAAAACAAAATACTTTCTATGCACACGCAAGATCTATCCATGGAGATGCATAGCAACGAGAGGGGAGAGTGTGTCTACGTACCCTCATAGACCGTAAGCGGAAGCGTTTGACAACATGGTTGATGTAGTTGAACTTCTTCGCGTTCCAATCGATCGAGCACCGAACGTACGACACCTCCGCGTTCAGCACACATTCAGCTCGATGATGTCCTCCGCCTTCTTGATCCAGCAAGACGGCGTGGTAGTGGATGAGTTCCGGCAGCACGACAGTGTGGTGAAGGTGATGGTGATGCGATCTCCGCAGGGTTTCGCCTAAGCACTACGAAAATATGACCGAGGGAGTAAACGGTGGACGGGGGCGTCGCACACGGCTAAGACAATGTTGTGTGTACTTGTGTGGCGCCTCCTCCCCATGTATATATAGGTGGGAGGGGAGGGGCGATAGCTATGTGCGCCCTAGGGCTTCGCCGCTGGCCTCTAGGGCCCCTGCCTTGCCCTGCGCCCCCCCTTTCCTTGTATCAACAAGGGGAAAGGAAAGAGGGGGAGAGGGAAGGAAGGGGGTCCTACTCCACACTTTCCTTTCCCTCCCCTCTTCTCCTCCTCATAGGGCCGGCCTCTATAGGGGTGCACCAGCCCCTTATGAGCTGGTGTGTTCCCTCTCTTGGCCCATAAGGCCCATAGTATTGCCGGGGGTGCCCCAAACTCCTTTCCGGTGACCCGATAAGTACCCGATACCCTCCGAAACACTTCCGGTGTCCGAATACCATCGTACTATATATCAATCTTTACCTCTCGACCATTTTGAGACTCCTCGTCATGTCCGTGATCTCATCCGGGACTCCGAACAACATTCGGTCACCAAATCACATAACTCCTATAATATTATATCGTCATTGAACGTTAAGCGTGCGGACCCTACGGGTTCGAGAACTATGTAGACATGACCGTGACACCTCTCCGGTCAATAACCAATAGCAGAACCTGGATGCCCATATTGGCTCCTACATATTCTACGAAGATCTTTATCAGTCGAACCGTTATGACAACATACGTAATTCCCTTTGTACATCGGTATGTTACTTGCCCGAGATTCGATCGTCGGTATCTTCATACCTAGTTCAATCTCGTTACCAGCAAGTCTCTTTACTCGTTCCGTAATACATCACCTTGTGACTAACTCCTTTGTCATTTGCTTGCAAGCTTATGATGTGTATTATCGAGCGGGCCCAGAGATACCTCTCCGATACTCGGAGTGACAAATCCTAATCTCGATCTATGCCAACTCAACAAACATCTTCGGAGATACCTGTAGAGCATCTTTATGATCACCCAGATATGTTGTGACATTTGATAGCACACAAGGTATTCCTCCGGTATCTGGGAGTTGCATAATCTCATAGTCGAAGGAATATGTATTTGTCATGAAGAAAGCAATAGCAATAAACTGAACAATCATTATGCTAAGCTAACGGGTGGGTCTGGTCCATCACATCATTCTCCTAATGATGTGATCCCATTATCAAATGACAACACATGTCTATGGTTAGGAAACCTTAACCATCTTTGATCAACGAGCTAGTATAGTAGAGGCATACTAGGGACATGGTATTTGTTTATGTATTCACACATGTATTTAAGTTTTCGATCAATACAATTCTAGCATGAATAATAAATATTTATCATCAATAAGGAAATATAAAATAACAACTTTATTATTGCCTCGAGGGCATATTTCCTTGATCAATATGTAAGTAGCTTCACCGAGGTCTTTTATTGAAAAATTCTTATTCAAGTATCCTTTTATGCTATCCAGAAATTCTATATCATTTCCAATCAATAATATGTCATCCACATATAATATCAGAAATGCTATAGAGCTCTCACTCACTTTCTTGTAAATACAGGCTTCACCGTAAGTCTGTATAAAACCATATGCTTTGATTACCTCATCAAAGCATATATTCCAACTCTGAGATGCTTGCACCAGTCCATAGATGGATCGCTGGAGCTTGCACACTTTGTCAGCACCTTTAGGATCGACAAAACCTTCTGGTTGCATCATATACAACTCTTCTTTAAGATATCCATTAAGAAATGCAGTTTTGACGTTCATTTGCCAGATTTCATAATTATAAAATGTGGCAATTGCTAACATGATTCGGACAGACTTAAGCATCGCTACGGGTGAGAAAGTCTCATCGTAGTCAACCCCTTGAACTTGTCGAAAACCTTTTTGCGACAAGTCGATCTTTGTAGATAGTGACATTACTATCAGCGTCAGTCTTCTTCTTGAAGATCCATTTATTCTCAATGGCTTGCCGATCATCGGGCAAGTCCACCAAAGTCCACACTTTGTTCTCATACATGGATCCTATCTTCGATTTCATGGCCTCAAGCCATCTGTCGGAATCTGGGCTCATCATAGCTTCTTCATATTTCATAGGTTCGTCGTGGTCTAATAACATGACTTCCAGGACAGGATTACCGTACCACTCTGGTGCGGAACATGTTCTGGTCGACCTACGGAGTTCTGTAGTAACTTGATCTGAAGTTTCATGATCATCACCATTAGCTTCCTCTCTAGTTGGTGTAAGCATCACGGGAATGGTTTTCTCTAATGTGCTACTTTCCAATTTGAGAGAAGGTACAACTACCTCATCAAGTTCTAATTTCCTCCCAATCACTTCTTTCGAGAGAAACTCCTTCTCTAGAAAGGACCCATTCTTAGCAACAAAGATCTTGCCTTCGGATCTGTGGTAGAAGGTGTACCCAATAGTTTCTTTAGGGTATCCTATGAAGACACACTTCTCCGCTTTGGGTTCGAGCTTATCAGGCTGAAGCCTTTTGACATAAGCGTCTTATCACCAAACTTTTAAGAAACGACAGCTTAGGTTTCTTGCCAAACCACAGTTCATACAGTGTCATCTCAACGGATTTAGACGGTGCCCTATTTAATGTGAATGTGGATGTCTCTAATGCATAACCCCAAAAACGATAGTGGTAATTCGGTAAGAGACATCATAGAACGCACCATATCTAATAAAGTATGGTTACGACGTTCGGACACACCATTACGCTGTGGTGTTCCAGGTGGCGTGAGTTGTCAAACAATTCCACATTGTTTTAAATGAAGGCCAAACTCGTAACTCAAATATTCGCTTCGACGATTAGATCGTAGAAACTTTATTTTCTTGTTACGATGATTCTCCACTTCACTCTGAATTTCTTTGAACTTTTCAAACGTTTCAGACTTGTGTTTCATCAAGTAGATATACCCATACCTACTCAAATCATCTATGAAGGTGAGAAAATAACGATACCCGCCGCGTGCTTCAACACTCATCGGACCGCATACATCAGTATGTATTATTTCCAATAAGTCATTAGCTCGCTCCATTGTTCCGGAGAACGGAGTTTTAGTCATCTTTCCCATGAGGCATGGTTCGCAAGTATCAAATGATTCATAATCAAGTGATTCCAAAAGTCCATCCGCATGGAGTTTCTTCATGCGCTTTACACCAATATGACCTAAACGGCAGTGCCACAAGTATGTTGCACTATCATTATCAACTTTGCATCTTTTGGCATCATTATTATGAATATGTGTATCATTATGATCGAGATTCAATAAACCATTCACATTGGGTGTATGACCATAGAAGGTTTTATTCATGTAAACAGAACAACAATTATTCTCTGACTTAAATGAATAACCGTATTGCAATAAACACGATCTATTCATGTTCATGCTCAACGCAAACACCAAATAACATTTATTTAGATTCAACACTAACCCCGAAGGTAGAGGGAGTGTGCGATGGTGATCATATCAACCTTGGAATTACTTCCAACACACATCGTCACCTCACCCTTAACTAGTCTCTGTTTATTTTGCAACTACTGTTTCGAGTTACTAATCTTAGCAACTGAACCGGTATCAAATACCCAGGGGCTACTACGAACACTAGTAAGGTACACATTAATAACATGTATATCAAATATACCTTTGTTCACTTTGCCATCCTTCTTATCCGCTAAGTATTTGGGGCAGTTCCGCTTCCAGTGACCATTCCCTATGCAATAGAAGCATTCAGTTTCAGGCTTGGGTCCAGCTTTGGGCTTCTTCACGGGAGGGCAACTTGCTTGCCATTCTTCTTGAAGTTCCCTTTCTTTCCCTTGCCCTTTTTCTTGAAACTAGTGGTCTTTATTAACCATCAACATTTGATGCTCTTTCTTGATTTCTACCTTCGCCGATTTCAGTATCGCGAAGAGCTCGGAAATCGTTTTAGTCATTCCTTGCATATTATAGTTCATCACGAAGCTTTATTAGCTTGGTAATAGTGACTAGAGAACTCTGTCAATCACTATCTTATATGGAAGATTAACTCCCACTTGATTCAAGCGATTGTAGTACCCAGACATTCTAAGCACATGCTCACTGGCTGAGCTATTCTCCTCCATCTTGTAGGCAAAGTACTTGCCAGAGGTCTCATACCTCTCAACACGGGCATAAGTCTGAAATACCAATTTCAGCTCTTGGAACATCTCATATGTTCCATGGCGTTCAAAACGTCTTTGGAGCCCCGATTCTAAGCCGTAAAGCATGGCGCACTAAACTATCAAGTAGTCATCAGATCAAGCTTTGTCAAACGTTCATAACGTCTGCATCAGCTCTTGCAGCAGGTCTGTCACCTAGCGGTGCATCAAGGACATAATTCTTCTGTGCAGCAATGAGGATAATCCTCAGATCGGACCAAGCCCGCATTATTGCTACCATCATCTTTCAACTTAGTTTTCTCTAGGAACATATCAAAAAAATAGGGGAGCTACATCGCGAGTTATTGATCTACAACATAGATATGCAAAAACTATTAAGACTAAGTTCATGATAAATTTTAAGTTCAATTAATCAAATTACTAATGAAATCCCTCTTAAATTAACATCCCTCAAGTTATTTAAGTGATACATGATCCAAATCAACTAACCCATGTCCGATCATCACGTGAGATGGGGTAGTCATCAATGGTGAACATCTCTATATTGATCATATCTACTATATGACTCACGTTCAACCTTTCGGTCTCCAGTGTTCCGAGACCATGCATGTACATGCTAGGCTCATCAAGTTTAACCCAAGTATTCTGCGTGTGTAAATCTGGCTTACACCCGTTGTATGTGAACGTAGAGTCTATCCCAACCGATCATCACATGGTGCTTTGAAACGACGAACTTTGGCAACGGTGCATACCCAGGGAGAACACTTTTATCTTGAAATTAAGTGAAGGGATCATCTTATAATGCTACCGTCGTTCTAAGCAAAATAAGATGCATCACATGCAATCAAAATATGTGACATGATATGGCCATCATCTTGTGCTTTTGATCTCCATCTCCAAAGCATCGTCATGATCTCCATCATCACCGGCTCGACACCTTGATCTCCATCTTTGCGTCGGGGTCGTCTCGCCAACTATTGCTTCTACAACTATTGCTAATGCATAGCAACAAAGTAAAGCTATTACATGGCGTTTGCACTTCATACAATAAAGAGACAACCCTAAGGCTCCTGCCGGTTGTCGATATTACAAAACATGATCATCTCATACATCAACATATATCACATCATATCTTGACCATATCACATCACAACATGCCCTGCAAAAACAAGTTAGACGTCCTCTACTTTGTTGTTGCAAGTTTTACGTGGCTGCTACGGGCTTCTAGCAAGAACCGTTCTTACCTACGCAAAAACCACAATGGTGATTCATCAAGTTTGCTGTTGTAACCTTCTTCAAGGACCGGCCATAGTCAAATTCGATTCAACTAAAGTAGGAGAAACAGACACCCGCCAGCCACCTTTATGCAAAACTAGTTGCATGTCAGTCGGTGGAACCGGTCTCATGTGCGTGGACATGTAAGGTTGGTCCGGGCCGCTTCATCCCACAATACCGCCAAATCAAAATAAGACGTTGGTGGTAAGCAGTATGACTATCACCGCCAACAACTCTTTGTGTTCTACTCGTGCATATCATCTACGCATAGACCTGGCTCATGATGCCACTGTTGGGTAACGTTGCATGGAAAACAAAAAAAAATTCTACGCACACGCAAGATCTATCCATGGATATGCATAGCAACGAGGAGGGAGAGTGTGTCTACGTACCCTCGTAGACCATAAGCGGAAGCGTTTAACAACGCCGTTGATGTAGTCAAACTTTCTTCGCGATCCAACCGATCGAGTACCGAATGTACGACACCTCCGCGTTCAGCACACGTTCAACTCGGTGACGTCCTCCGCCTTCTTGATCCAGCAAGACAGCGAGGTAGTGGATGAGTTCTGACATCACGACGGCATGGTGACGATGATGGTGAAGTGATCTTCGCAGGGCTTCGCCTAAGCACTACGAAAATATGACCGGGGGTGTAAACTGTGGAGGGGGCGCCGCACACGGCTAAGACAATGTTGTGTCCTTGCTAGGCGCCCCCCTCCCACATATATATAGGTGGGGGTGGAGGGAGCAGCCAGGAGGGCGCCCCAAGTAGGCCGAATCCTACTTGGGGTCCTCCCCAAGTGGCGCCCCCCTTTCCTTATATAGGTGCGGGGGAAAGGCAGGGGAGGGAGGCACCCCCCCCCCCCTTTTCCTTTCTCCCATGAGAGGGGAAGGCAGGAGGGGCTAGCCCTCCCCCTTTTCCTTCCCTAGGGCTGGCCGGCCAGGAAAGGGGTGCACCAGCCCCCTGTGGGCTGGTCTGTCCCTCCCTTGGCCCATTAAGCCCATATACCTATCGGGGGTTGTCCGGAACTCCTTCCGGTGACCCGATGGCTACCCGGTGCATCCCGAAACCCTTCCGGTGTCCGAATACCATCGTCCTATATATCAATCTTTACCTCTCGACCATTTCGAGACTCCTCGTCATGTCCGTGATCTCATCCAGGACTCCGAACAATATTCGGTCACCAAATCATATAACTCATATAACACTATATCATCAACGAACGTTAAGCGTGCGGACCCTACGGGTTCGAGAACTATGTAGACATGATCGAGACACCTCTCCGGTCAATAACCAATTGCAGAACCTAGATGCCCATATTGGCTCCTACATATTCTATGAAGATCTTTATCGGTCGAACCGTTATGACAACATACGTAATTCCCTTTGTCCATCGGTATGTTACTTGCCCGGGATTCGATCGTCGGTATCTTCATACATAGTTCAATATCATTACTGGCAAGTCTCTTTACTCGTTCCGTAATACATCACCTCGTGACTAACTCCTTAGTCATTTGCTTGCAAGCTTATGATGTGTATTACCGAGAGGGCCCAGAGATACCTCTCCGGTACTCAGAGTGACAAATCCTAGTCTCGATCTATGCCAACTCAACAAACACCTTCGGAGATACCTATAGAGCATCTTTATGATCACCCAGTTATGTTGTGACGTTTGATAGCACACAAGGTATTCCTCCGGTATTCGGGAGTTGCATAATCTCATAGTCGAAGGAATATGTATTTGACATGAAGAAAGCAATAGCAATAAAACTGAACGATCATTATGCTAAGCCAACGGATGGGTCTTGTCCATCACATCATTCTCCTAATGATGTGATCCCATTATCAAATGATAACACATGTCCATGGTTAGGAACCCTTAACCATCTTTGATCAACGAGCTAGTCTAGTAGAGGCTTACTAGGGACATGGTATTTGTTTATGTATTCACACATGTATTTAAGTTTCCGATCAATACAATTCTAGCATCAATAATAAAATTTTATCATGAATAAGGAAATATAAAATAACAACTTTATTATTGCCTCTAGGGCATATTTCCTTCAGCATCCATGTCAGGTTTTAACGATTTCCGACACCGTATGAAAGTTGCGACACGTGCGGCCATTTTCTGATCTTTTTGATCGAGAAATATCCAGAAAATGCAACATTTATTGAAAACACAAATAAGTTGGCATGGTCCCTTGAAATGGTCATACAAGGCCTTGGAAAAATTGAGATCATTTCAAGGTTGTCGAAAAACAACGTGCTCTCAGACGGACCCTTCTGGCCTACCCGAACACTTTGCATTGAACATGGTCTATTTTTGGATATCCTTCAAATGACCTCAACTTTTGCAAGTAGGTGGGCATGCCCTTGTTAGGTTTGAACAATTTCCAACACCATATGCAAGTTGCGACACCTTCGGCCATTTATCAGTCTTTTTTATCGAGAAAACTCCTGAAAATGCAAAATTTGTCAAAAACTCAAACAACTTGACATAGTGCCTTGAATTGGTCACATAAGCTCATGGAAAATATTTGGGGTCATTTACGGATGCCAAAAAAACGCTCCCAAATGGACCCTTCTGACCAACGTGCATGTCTATTTTTTGACATGCATGGAATGACACCAATTTTTTTCAGCACATGTGCGTTTCCATGGTAGGCATCCATGTCAGGTATGAACGAATTTCAACACCATATGCAAGTTGCGTCATGTCCGTTCATTTATCGGCTATTTTTCACCGATGAAACTCCAGAAAATACTAGAACTGTCGAAACTCAAACATAGCATGGTGCCTTTAATCAGTCATATAAGATCATGAAAAAAACATTAAGGCCATTCGACGGATGCCGGAAAAACATGCTCTCAAACGAACCCTTCTGGCCTACCCGAACACCCTCCGTTGAACATGATTTATTTTTGGACATGCAAGAAACAACTCCAACTTTTGCCATCAGGTGTGAATGCCCATGATAGGCATTCATGTCAGATTTAAACAAATTCCGACACCGTATGCAAGTTGCGTCACGTCCAACCATTTATCGGTAATTTTTCACCTAGAAAACTTCAGAAAATGCAGGATTTGTCGAAAAACTAAAACAACTTGGCACAGTGCCTTTAATTGGTCATATAAGCTCATGGGATTTTTTGGGGTATTTAAAGGATGCCCAAAAAACGCTCTCAAAGTGACCCTTCTTCCCTACCCGAACATCCCTCCATTGAACATGGTCTATTTTTAGACATGCAAGAAATAACCTCAACTTTTTCGAGCAGGTGAGCGTGCCCATGGTAGGCATCCATGTCAGGTTTGAACGTATTCTGATACATTATGCAAGTTGCGCCACGTTCGATCATTTATCGGGCTTTTTTCACCGATCTAGAAAATGCAAAGCTAGTTGAAAACCCAAACAACTGGGCATGGTGCCTTGAATTTGTGATATAAGGCTATGAAAAAATGGATCCAATTCAAGGATGTCGAGAAACAACATGCTCTCAAATGAAGCCTTCTGGCCTACCCGGACACTCTCTGTTGAACATGGTCTAGTTTTGGAGACTCTTAAAATGACGCTAAGTTTTGCAAGTAGGTGGGCATGCCCATGGTGCATCCATGCTAGGATTGAACGATTTCTGACACCGTAGACAAGTTGCGACACGTCCGGCCATTTATCAGTCTTTTTTGACAGAAAAAATTCTGAAAAATGCAAAATTTGTCAAAAATCAAAATAACCTGGCATGCTGCCTTGAATTAGTCATACAAGCCAATGAAAAAAATTGAGTCATTTGACGGTTATTGAGAAACAACATGCTGTTAAACGGAGCTTTCTGGCCTACCCGAACACCCTAAGATGAACAAGGTGTTTTTGGGACATTCTTGAAATACCACGATTTTTGCCAGAAGGTGGGCATGCCCATGGTAGGCATCCATGCCAGGTTGAAGAAAAAGTATTTGAAATTACTGTTATTGAAAGTTTTTAACATAACTAATAAATACAAAGGGTAAAATGGAAAAGGATAATAATTTAAAGCATTAAATAAATGTTTGACGGGAAAAAGAATTTATAATCATAATTTAAAACATTTCCTTAAAACTAATAATATCCCAAAATTTTGAACTGCTTTCAAAAAGAATAATAAATTAAAAAAAGGAGAAAAATGAATTAACGATAAAAGACAAGAATAACGGAAAAGATAGAAAAAAAACACTTAGGCCTTGGCCCAACTAGGCGACGGTATCGCTCCCGTTGGGCGCCTGTTTCTAAAATAGTTTACATTTTAAAAATATTGCTCACGTTTATGAAAAATGCTTGGAAATTTCAAAATTTGTTCATGTTATAATTTTTTGTTCCAATTTCAAAAAACGTTCATGTTTTCCAAAAAAATTGTAATTTCAGAAAATGTTCAGAAAAATGAAAAATGTTCGCGCTTTAAAAAATAGAAGTCATTTTTTTTTCATTTTTTCAATTTTTGTTCACAAATTAAAAAAAAAAGACGATTTCAAAAAATGTTCCCGCTTTAAGAAATTCTTCACAAACCCAAAAAGAGTTCGCCTTTTCCAATGTTGGTCGTGGTTTCTACAAATGTTCGTGTTTTTATTTTAAAAAATAGCATGTTTGATTTTCCCCCATGTTTTCCTTAAAAAAATTGGAATTTTCATTTTTTGCATTTTTACAATTTTTTCAGGCTAACAAAAATTGTTTAATTTTTTCAAAAAATGTTCGGAATCCGAAAAGTTCTTCAATTTTCGATTTTTTTTGGAATTTCGAAAATTGTTCAAATTTTATAATGAAGTTTGGAGATTCATAAATTATTTGCTATTTATGAAAAATATTTGGCTTGTGCAAATTGTTCACATCTTTTTCAAGAAAAGTTTTGGGTTTTTTCAGAAATTGTTTTATTTATGAACGCTGTTGTGTGGTCCTTATATAATTCGTGCCGTACGAAATCACAAGCCGTGACTTGGTCGAGTGGCAACCACCCTTCGTCAATAGTCCTAATCCCGAGTTTGAGTCATTGTGAACTCCTTTTTTGCAATATTTTTTCTACAAAAAACTGACGGACGTGACTTAATGTTCATTGGGCCGGCCCAGGAGCGCGAGAACTGACGCAGAAAGCCTCGTAGGGGGGTCTTCGTACGGCGTATACATACCCATGCAAAAATAAAAATTGCCCTTCATATCTTTTGTGAGGCGGTTGTACCGAAGCGGGACTCTTTTTTATTTCTTTAGCCACCAAATAAAATCGACGACCCTCGAATTGATCGGTGCGTCCACATCCCTCTACCCCGCCGTCCTGCGTCCGTAGAGGCGCGACTCGCGGTTTCTTCACAGCGGGACTCAAAGCGGCGCTCCCTCGGCTCCAACAAGCGCAGGCGCAGCTGCCTCGATTTGATCGAGCACCGGCTGCTGAACCTGGCGACACCGCACACACAAGTTCACATCGCTCCAGGCGCCCACAGACGTGGTATCATGATCAATGGCCAACGACTGTTCGAGCCCCATGCATCCACGTACAGGCCATGAAGGAGCCCGCCGTCATCGACTGAACCGAGTATGTCGGCTTCATCGACTCCAAGCCGTGTACGCAGCCCCGACGACACGCTGCACGAGCCCCACGCATCATCATCACCCCGCGCCACTGGCATCCGGGGTTCGCGTGGTGCCTCCGACCGAGTCAGCGCACGCTCGGCGACCTCCCGGCCATTACGCGGCACGTCCACTCCGAACGGGCCGGCAAACAGGAGATCCAGCTTTATCCCCTTGAAAGATCCAGTACGGACATGTATCCAGTACGAGATCTAGGTTCTTCGAGTTTCGTGCCATAGAAACCACATGGACCGGGCGACGAGTCGGTGCATAGATCACGGGAGGACACTACATCAGCATCGGCCACGGGCGTATCGAGCACGCTACATTGATGCCATCTGCACCCGATATTCTTCATCGAGCCGACTGCATCAAGCTGTATGACTACGCCATGCTACAAGCCAACATACTTCCTCGACACGACACGGCACCCACATCTCATCACCGCGGAGGGGCGCCTTCAAGCTAAGCATCATCATGACACGCTGTTGCAATGTCAATACTGACACTTTCATCAAGGTCTTCATCAACGTGGTTTTTATCAATAATCTCGTCAACACACTGCCACCGCCTCTACAACATGATCCACAAGGATGGACACACGTCCTTTGACAGTACTACTGCAAGACGCGAACGACACCGACGAAGGCATTGACCTTGTCCTGTAGAGAATGATTTGGTGCATCGATAAATCTCATTGATCATGCACTAGGCACATATATAGGTACAAGGGCTGCGAGATCTCAACCGTATCCGCTATACAGGGAAAGGATCGGGAGATATCGTTAAGCTAGGAAGTAAATACAAGAGATCCTAGCCGCCAGATATACATGTGCTCAACACCCCCCCGCAGTCGAAGCGTCACCGGTGACGCAGAAACTGGACCAAAAACCCTCAAATGTCGAGGTGGGTAGTCCCTTCGTCATAACATCAGCGAACTGCTGATCGGTGGGCACATGGAGAAATCGAACACGACCAAGTGCGACGTGCTCCCGGACGAAGTGAATGTCGAGCTCAATATGCTTCGTCTGTCGGTGATGAACAGGGTTGGCAGCGAGGTACACCGCGGAGACGTTGTCACAGTAGACAAGCGTCGCCTTGGTGACGTCGCATAGCAACTCCTGAAGTAGCTGTCGTAGCCAAGAACACTCCGCGACGGCGTTGGCCACAGCCCTGTACTCAGCCTCGGCGCTCGATCGTGAGACCGTTGGTTATCGTTTAGACGACCACGAAATCAGAGAGGACCCGAGGTAGACGCAGTAGCCGGAAGTGGAGCGTCGAGTGTCGGGACACCCAGCCCAGTCTGCGTCGGAGTAGGCGACAAGGCTGGTGTCAGGTGATGCCGTCAGGGTGAGACCCATAGCTGTGGTGCCACGTATGTACTGAAGAATACGTTTCACCAGAGCCCAATGAGTATCACGAGGAGCATGCATATGGAGGCACACCTGCTGGACAGCGTACTGAATGTCCGGACGCGTCAGCGTGAGGTACTGAAGCGCACCGACGATGGAGCGGTAGAAGGGAGCGTCGGACGCCGGAGAACCCTCGACGGCGGACACCTTAGCCTTCGTGTCGACAGGCGTAGGAGCAGGCTTGCAGTTAAGCATGCCCGCTTGCTCCAGAAGCTCGTAGGCGTACTTCTGCTGGTGCAGGAAGAAGCCAGTGGCTCGGCGCACAACCTCGATGCCGAGGAAGTAGTGGAGAGCCCCCAAGTCCTTGAGGGCGAACTCGGTGCCGAGGCGAGCTGTGATCTGCTGAAGGAGAGCTGGCGAGGATGCAGTCAGGATGATGTCGTCAACGTACAGGAGGAGGTACGCGGTGGCGGGGCCCTGCTGATAAACAAACAGGGAGGCATCGGACCGTGTGGACCGGAACCCCTGCTGCTGAAGGAAGGCCGCGATCCGCTGGTACCAGGCCCGAGGCGCCTGCTTCAACCCGTAGAGAGAACGGGAGAGCAAGCACACGTGGTCCGGATAGTCGGTGTCGACGAAACCAGTAGGCTGCTGACAGAACACCTGCTCGTCGAGATGGCCATGCAAGAAAGCATTAGACACATCGAGCTGGTGGACTGGCCAGGCGCGAGAAACAGCAAGCTGGAGGACAGCGCGAATCGTGCCCGGTTTGACACGGGGCGAAGGTGTCGGTGAAGTCCACACCGGCAGGCTGGCGGAAGCCGCGCACCACCCAACGCGCCTTGTAGCGCTCGAGAGAGCCATCGGGGCGAGTCTTGTGGCGGAAGACCCACTTGCCAGTGATGACATTGGCACGGGGAGGCCGCGGAACAAGCTGCCACGTACGGTTGCGCTGCAGGGCGTCAAACTCCTCACGCATCGCAGCTAGCCAGTTCGGATCCCGAAGGGCTGCGCGAGCGGAGGTGGGGAGCGGAGACGGTGCCAAGGTAGACGCAGCACACGCGTACTCGTCAGACGTGTAGCGCGTGCTAGGACGAAGTGTCCCAGTCCGAGCCCGAGTGACCACACCGGTGAGGGGTGCGGCCGCGGCAACGGGGGCCGCGGAGGGGGCCGCGGCGACGGGGGCCGCGGCGGGGGCGGCCAAGGGGGCCGCGGTGCACACATATTCGTCAGCGGCGGGGGCGGCCGAGGGGGCAGCAGCGCCGGCTGAGCCGGCGGCGGAAGGGGCGACGGGCGAGGAGGACGTCGAGCCCGTCGCAGGGGTGGCGTTGCCAGCCGGGGTGGCGGGCGGGGTGCCCACCGGCTCAACCTCGGAGGAGGGAGACGGGGACCCGGGGGCCCAGTCAGACTCGACCTCGGGGGAGGGAGTCGAGAAACCGGGTGGTGGCGGCAGAAGGCGCCGTGCCGGGGGGGGGGCTGGGGTTGGCCGCCACGCATCGCTCTAGGAAGGGGACGCGGGGGCCGGCGCCGAAGGAGCCGAAGCCGGAGGAACCTGAAAAAAAGGGAACACCGTCTCGACAAAGTACACGTGCCTCGAGGTGTACACACGATGAGTGACAGGATCATAGCACCGGTAACCTTTGGTGTTAGGAGGGTAGCCAAGGAAGATGCACGGGACGGAACGTGGTGCGAGTTTGTGTGGCGTGGTGGACGCGGTGCTAGGATAACAGAGACACCCAAAGATGCGGAGACCGTCATAGGATGGTGGTGTACCGAAGAGAAGGTGGTGAGGAGCGTAGTTCCACCGAGGACGACACGGACGAATGTTAACTAAAAGAGTGGCGGTGGCGAGAGCATTGGGGCAAAACCGAGCGGGCACGTTGGAGTGAAAGAGTAACATGCGAACGCAGTCATTAAGAGTGCGGAGAATGCGCTCGGCACGGCCGTTCTGCTGTGAAGTGTAAGGGCAAGTTAGACGAAAGGTGGTGCCGTGAGAGGCGAGAAGTGTGCGAAGAGCGACGTTGTCAAACTCTTTTCCGTTATCAGTTTGGAGTGCAAGTATGGGGCGACCGAACTGGGTGGTGATATAGGAATAAAAGGCGGTGAATGTGGCTAAAGCATCGGATTTACGACGAAAAGGAAAAGTCCATACATAGTGAGAATAATCATCTAAAATCACCAAGTAGTATAGATAGCCCGTGTTACTCGCAACGGGAGACGTCCAAACATCACTATGAAGCAACTGAAACGGAAAAGTGAAAACTGGAGTAGACGCACTAAAGGGAAGACGCACATGCTTGCCCAAACGACAAGCCTCACAAGTATGCTCGTCGAGCTTATTACATGAGAAAGAAAAACTCTTAAGAATCTGACGCAAAACGGCGGGGTTGGGGTGGCCCAAGCGAGCATGCCAAAGGTCGACACCGGCGGCGAGAGCGACGGGTGTGGAAGTGGAGGCGCCGGCGTGCACGGGATAAAGCTCATCAGGGCTATCACATCGGTGAAGCACCATCCGGGTACGGGCGTCCTTCACAGAAAACCCAACATCGTCGAATTCAACAGTAAGAGGATTCTCACGAGTAAGACGACGAACGGAGACTAAACTAGTGACTAAGTCAGGTGAAACAAGGACATTAGACATAGTGATAGGTGTGGAACTAGAAGGAAAACTAGTGCTACCGACATGTGTGATAGGTAAAGAAGAACCGTTGCCAACGGTGATACGAGTGGGAGTGTTAACTGGAGTGGAAGAGGATAGGTTACCGGGATGAGCTGTCATGTGCGCAGTAGCACCCGAGTCCATGTACCAGTCGCCGCCACCTCCATATTGACTCGGCGACGGCGCCGAGTGTAGGGCGGCCGGGAGAGCGGGGTCCCATGATGCAGGAACCGGCGGCGACGGCTGGCCTCCATAGGGTGGCGCCTCAGCGAGCGGAGCACCGTAGGGCTGGTAGGGGGCGCCGAGGAACGCCTGGTGGCCCGCGGGGCGAGGACCAAGGAGACCCGGTGCGGGGGGCGCGTGGAAGTAGCCGGCCGGCGCGGGCTGACGAGGCGCGGCTGGGCCGATGAACGGGTACGACGAGCGGGTGGTGAAGGATCCCGGGGAAGACATGGCGGCGCGGCTATTTTTTTTTGTAGTGGAGAGAGGAGACGGGGAGCCGCGGCAGCAGAAGGTGCGGCTAGTGGCACGCGCGACGGAAGGCGCGGGCGGCGGCGGCTTGGAGCGGCGGCGCACGGCGCGAGAGGAGGGGCGCGAGCGACGGCGGCGGGAGATGAGGAGCGGCGGCGGCGCGCGCGACGGGAGGCGGCGGCTTGGAGCGGGGGCAGCTGGCACGAGGGGAGGGGCGCGAGCGGCGGCGGCGGCGGCGCGCGCGACGGGAGGCGCGGGCGGCGGCGGCTGGCGCGAGGGGAGGGGCGCGAGCGGCGGCGGCGGCGGCGCGCGCGACGGGAGGCGCGGACGGCGGCGGTGGCGCGAGGAGAGGTGCGGCAGCGGCGGTGGCGGAGCGGAAGCGAGGAAAGTAACCTAAAAAACTGATACCATGTAGAGAATGATTTGGTGCATCGATAAATCTCATTGATCATGCACTAGGCACATATATAGGTACAAGGGCTGCGAGATCTCAACCGTATCCGCTATACAGGGAAAGGATCAGGAGATATCGCTAAGCTAGAAAGTAAATACAAGAGATCCTAGCCGCCAGATATACATGTGCTAAACATGTCCGACGGCTAAGACTGCATCGACACACCGACATCACTTTTGTGAAAGCCACTACAACACGATTCTGGCAAAATCATTGTGTGCTCTGTGGGCTTCCTCCAGTCTTGGCAAAACTGGTGGTCTCACCTACAACCGCGTCCCCCGACATCCGCAAGACGCCCACGATGGTACCTCTCAGGGTGCAATACGTCGCCCCCGATGGCACCTCTCCAGGTGCAAAACATCGGCTACACGATTGCAGCTCCGTCATACACACCGCGCATTTTGTTGCGCCTCCAGGGATTGCGGTTACACCAACTATGATGAATTCTACACCGATCACGACTACTTCGACTACGGCTACATCACGATCGGCGACCTCGACATCGACCACACGACTATGTCTACAGGAACACATCGGCAACAACTCCAGTCAACAGCGTCCGCGTCGTCACTAGCGTCCACGCCACACAATTTCCCACATCTTCCACCCGATCACACCCATTATGTTGCACAACTTTCTTCCACCCTTTCTTCAACATATTATCTCTGGTTATCCTCGAGAGCAATCCATAAGAAAATCCGGTGCTTGTGTGGGATAAGCTTGTCCCAAACATGTGGAGCCACCGGAGACTCAACCTGGCAATCCGACCCGAATGGGTAGGGTATGGGTCGTCATGTTCGCCCATGGGCACGACCCATGGGCAACCCGATTAGTGGTGGGTAGGGCATGGGTGCAGGTCTACGCCCATGGGTTACCCGATGGGCAACCCGATTAGCATGACACGTGGGCCATATAGACATATACACGTACATACAGTGGTCTAATTTTTGTGCACTAATTATTTTGTACATAGATACAAGACACATAGCACAGAAACAGAAAAAGGAAAAGTTGAGTGGTGGCCAGGCCATTGTGTGAAGCGTCCATGTACCGTCAGCCCCAACCCAGGCATCACTCAGAGTTTGTGAAAGGCTATGGGCCGGTCAATACCAACAAATGGAACCAAGGCTATGGGTTTCACGTTGGCAAAAGAGAAGCGGCCGGCCCCAACCTAGGCACCAAATAGCCAGCTTCACGTTCGCTTCTTCCACGTTTCAAGAATCGAGGCCCAACAAGATTTAGCCAGTGGCCCATACAATACACTCGTTGCTGGTTCATGCACTGGTATAGTTTAGTACCACCTCGCCCAGCTACGGGAAAGGAACCACCAGCGAGCCTATAAAACACAGCTGCTACACACTGCTTGCTTGTGTGGTTGGGATTAGATAGCGCCAAATCCTGTTCGCAACAATAAGAATCGTTTCCCAAGATTTTTGGCGGAATAAGTAAATTATATTGAAAATAGTATCTTGCGCCCGATGGGTAACCCATTGGGTCGGGTTACCCGATGGGTATGGGCGTGGGTCTGCTCCTATGCCCATGGGTAGGGTCGTGGGCGAAGGGGTAGACCCATTTACTTATAGGGCATGAGTTTGGTAGAGGTTGACCCGATCAAACCCGACCCGACTGCCAGGTTGACACCGGACATAGCACTTCGCTGAAGGAGAGAAGCTTGTAGAAAAAAGCAGTAGACAGCTTCTTATTGGAAAAGCAGGGCGTCTCGCATCCGTTTTAGTACCATCAGGTTGTGCACTGTTAAGGAGACCAGTAAGTATCCCAAGCTCCTGGGTAGCCGTGGCAGACAAATTGGGGTGCAGCTGAATAATCCATTGACCATCCCTGAACTGAGAAGCGACAGTGCAGTATTTGGATGATGAGAAGGAGAAGAGCGTCGGGAATGACAGCATAAGCCGGCCACAACTCAGCCAGTGGTCAAAGCAGAAAGAAATCCTTGAGCCATCCCCAAGGTCACACTTGGTGGATTTCGAAAACCAAATGAAGTGACGACTTGAAACAACTCCAAATAGCAGTGTCACTGCAATGTTTGTCCAAGGAAATAATCTGCCGGCACTAAGTGGATTTAAACCAAGTGTAGCACGGGGCATTGCTATGCTGCAAGATCCTAGCCATAAACTTGCAAATCATTGCCACATTGTGAGCACGAACATCTCTGATTCCAAGCCCACCGTTCATCTGAGGCAATGTGACAAAATCCCAAGCAACGAGACACTGTCCCCCTTTTGCAGAATTCTTGCCTTGCCAAAGAAAACCCCTCAGAATTTTCACAAGCTTCTCTAAGGACTGTTTAGGCCACAGGAAGCATGCCATGATGTAGCTCACTACCGGAATAACAGCCAATGCCGACGGCTTTTCCTATGCCGATGGTCGGTATATCTCTGTCTATGCCGACGGCAGCCGTAGGCATAGGTCGGCCGTCGGCATATCTCTGTCTATGCCGAAGGCAGCCGTCGTTATATATAGGCCGTCGACACATATGTGGGCCTGCCGACCCGGACTCAGACGGCAGGCCGACGCCATCAAATCTATGCTGACGGCCCCGACGGCAGGCCGTCGACATAGATATTATATGTTTTCTTTCTGCAGTGGGCGCCATGTGGCACACTATGGCCGCAAGCACAGCGCTAATCAAAGTAAGCCGCCCCCAGGAGAGGAAGGTTGCAAGCCTTCCAGATAACCGTTTATCCACCTTGTTGATAACTGGCAGTAGGAGACCATGAGTAATTTTGAGAGTGGAGAGCGGGAGGCCAAGATAGATACACTGAAAAGAGGAAACAGGGCACTGAAAAATAGCAGCAACTTCCTGGCAAGTAGCTTGATCCATGCATATAGGAACAAAGGTACTCTTGCTAAAATTAATTCGGAGGCCCGTGAAGCTTGAGAAGACATGAAGCACCCTTTTAATGACCTGGGCTTGTTGAACATCTCCCTGTAACAGCAAGAGCGTATCGTCTGCATATTGTAATACCGGGAAGAAACCATCAACTCCAAGGGGGTGCTTCAGAGCGTCCCCTTGCTTCAAGCCACTGTTGGACGAAATGGTCTCCCCGAGCATGCCGTTGATCATAATTCTAGAGGAACTAGAGTTCAGAAGATCATGAATCCATCGTACCCATCGTTCCCCAAAACCCCTAGCACGAGGATTTTAAACAAGGCATCCCAACTTACACTATCGAAGGCCTTTTGGAAATCCAGCTTCAAGACAATCATTGTTTTTTTCCTCTTCTTGACCTGCTGCACAAGTTCAGCAGCGAGGGCAAAATTCTCACTGATGCAGCGTCTTCAACGCTGTAGCTGCATTGCCAGCACTTTAGTAACAAGCTTGGGCAGGCTGTGCACGAGGGAGATGGGCCTAAAGTCCCCGATGTCCATTGGGGCCTCCTTCTTAGGGATAAGAACAATGTTAGCAGAACTGATACCCTGGATGTTATTGTTGTGGTCATAAAACTCATGAAAAACACGCATCAGATCTTCCTTGAACACCTTATAGAATTCATTAGTGTATCCATCAGGCCCAGGACTACAGTTATTAGGAGATTTGTGAATTATGGCAGCAGTTTCGCCCCAAGAGAAAGGCTCCTCCAAAATGCTCAAGTCTGTTTGATCGTAAAGCAGAGAGATATCCAGTGTAGGTAAAGACATGGAGGGCTGACCGAAAATAGTAGTGAAAAAAATCAGTGGCGATTGCCAACTTGTCCTGATCCCCATAAAATTCAATACCATCCTTTGTCAGTACGCTGATGCTGTTTTTTCCTATGGTGACAATTTGCAGCAGCGTGGAAGAACCTTGTATTTTCATCCCCTAGGTTACAGACTTACAGTCCTGTATTTTTGCCCGGCGCCTCCAAACACTTGTTTGCCACAAAATAACTTGCTGGGCCTTAATATTTGCATGCTTTCTCAGGCGAAACTCCAGCTTGGACAGGCTTCGTTTTTCTTCGACCGCGTCCGGATACTGAATAACATGCTTGCAATTATCAATGACTGACAAGAGAGGTGATCTAGACCTATCCCACTTCTTAACGGCTGCTCTAAGCCTTCTCAGTTTGAAGCTGAACAGCGATGATGCAGAAGAAAAGGGCCTGGTTCCCTTTTTCCATAGGTTAACAACTAAATCAAGTACATCTGGGATTTCTAACCAGTGGTTCTCAAACCTGAAGAACTTACACTTGGGTAGGTCCTTATTGAAATCCACACAGATAGTTACATGATCAGACGTGGTGGCAGTAAAAACCGCAGCAGTGGTGTTCAAGAAACCCAGGCTCCACTTGTTAAAAGTATATTTACGTTTAAGATAGAGATAAGAGATAGAGATATGATAGGTTTAACTTGTCCTCTACTCCAAGTCTCTCTTCCTCCATTGTACCTCTATATATACCCCATACACGGATCAGATCAATACAACATAATATTCAGCCATCTCATATTTTCTACATGGTATTAAAGCGGTTCGTCTCACGACGCCCATCCTATAACCTTCCACCACTTCCGCAGCGCGCCGCCCCCGGGGAGATTAATCTCCTCTCCCCGGGGGCGCGGCACCCGGTCAATCAAAAATTAGATTGATCTTGTAGTTTAGATCCAATTTTTGAGTTCATGTCATTAGATAGATTCCATAGATCAATTTTAGTTTTCGAAATCCTATTAGATTAGTTTTCCATAGCCTCCAAATAAACCTATTGATCTACCCCATTATCCGGCGAAAATCTTCAGCAGAAATCGATGCTTCGGCGGCCCGGTGCCAACGACCTCCCGCGCAACTTCAAGCCGGCAACCATGGACGCGGGGTACCACGTGCAGCTGCTCCGAGCCATGTGCCGGAGGTAGCGCACGCCCGCCGACGAGCAGCGGATCGATCCCTCGGCTACGACATCAACAACGCCACGGATCGATCTATTACGAGCGGCACGGTGCCTTCCTCAATTGGGCCACGCGCACAGGCGTGGACGCCATCGTGTGAGCGCGATCCAGAACAGCGGACGCCGGCTCCTCCAACAGGCATGTGATCCGATCTCCATCAACGCCACATCACCTTGCCCCTCGACATCAATCTTCACCAAAGGTTCGTCCAGCCATGCGTAGGTACGCCCATGCAAAGCAAGCTTGCATGCACACATATCCATCCATGAATCATGCACATGGCCACGCAAATCAATCTCGTACGAGGAGACACATGCAGCAAAACCTGGACTCCGACACGTGCCTCCTCCTGCCGCGTATGCCACATCTACTTCGACCGGCGAGAAGGGAGCGGCATCCACGGCCCGACGGGCCCGCAGTCCCACACAAGCCATCGCCAACCGCCAGCTACACCTCCATTCGCGCATACGCGGGCATCGACCCCGGGAGGGCCGCGCGCCTGAGCGACGCACCAGCCGCCCACCGGCGCCTGCACCGAGCGATCTACTAGATCAATTCTGATTTCTGCAGAAACACCGAGCCGATCTGCACCCATGCCGACATCTTCCGTACCGATCGACACCTCTGCATCGACCCTGTGCCACTTCATCGACATGTACGACTAGCCAGGCTACGAGCCAACATGCTTCGTAGAGCACGCCTAATCTCAACATGCACCGTCCGCACACCAGGCAGGTGTGGAACGAGATGCAATCTTCATCGACTTTTCCGGCAAGACACGGCATCGACACTTCGTCGTCGTGAGGGACGCCTTCAATCGACTCATCATCGTCGACACGCCGCTGCAACGCCATCACAAACACTTCATCGCCAAGGTCTTCATCAACGTGGTCTTCACCAACATCTTCATCAACACTGCCGCTGCCGCTTCGTCCACAAGATGGACACCTAGCGTCCTCTGACAGACTTTTCTGCAAGACGCGACCTCGACGACGGCATCGACCGCGTCATCCACGACGGCACGACTGCATCGACACGGCGTCACTACAGTGACGACCCTACACGGCCACACGGTTCTGGCAAAACCGATGTGTGCTCGATGGGCTTCCTCCGGTCTTCAAAATCGGTGGATTCATCGTTGACGGCACCCTCTGACATCCGCAAGGTGCATCGTCTACGTCTGCAGCTCCGTCATAGCGCATTTTTTTGCGCCTCCGGCTTTGTGCGGCTTCATCATCCACGACGACCACATCATCGACCACGACTACCTCGACCACGGCTACATCACCATGATCGGCTACCTTGACATTAATGGCTGCGTCTACAACAACTCATCGGCAACAACTCCAGTCAACAGCGTCCGCCTCGTCACTTGCGTCCACGACACTCCCGCTGTGACTGCGGGAGGGAATAGAGGAGAAGGCAGGAAGGCACCAGAATGGGACGCAGTCACCGCCCTAACTGCCGACCCATCAGAGACGCAGTTGATGATGGCGCAACGGAGAAGACGACAAAAGAGCGAGACTTCAAATTCAGTCGTAATCGTCCGCTTCAATCCCGTTACGACTGAGGGGGAATGTTAAAAGTATATTTATGTTTAAGATAGAGATAAGAGATAGAGATAGGATAGGTTTAACTTGTCCTCTACTCCAAGTCTCTCTTCCTCCATTGTACCTCTATATACCCCATACACGGGTCAGATCAATACAACATAATATTCAGCCATCTCATATTTTCTACACCACTCAGCATTAACCAGCACTCGATCCAGCTTAGCGAGAGGCGGTTTCCTTCTTTTATTTGATCATGTAAAGCTCCGGTTGGTGATGTCAATATCATCCAAGGCATTTTCTCTGATCCAACTGTTAAAACTGTCCATTACAGCCCAATTTTTTCTCCCTCGAGATTTCTCATGCTCGAACCTGTACATATTAAAATCCCCTAGAATGATCCAGGGTCCATCGATGATAGCAGCAGTCTGATCCATTTCCATAAAGACCAAAGCGGACGTTGTTGCTGACCGATGGACCCTGGAAAGTAACATGACAAACAGCAGATACAGGAGCCACACTGGCAACAACACACTAACATGAGCCAAAGATGAAGCTAAGCTCAGACTGAAAAGCAGAAGGACCAAGTACACTAATACGATGAAAGTAACATGACAAACTAGACTACAATGCATGCAAATGGCAGGATCCTTGAGGTATAAACTGTGCGTGTATTTTTCTGCAGGAACCTTTATCACATTTTTTTAGAAAAACAGGGAGAGCTCTCCAGCTCCATTTCATACAAAGAAGCCTGAACAAACAGGTCCACAGGTCACCTTATTAAATTTTGCAGCTGGGATAGACCACCCAACCAAAGTTACAGAACATATACTAATAAAAGAGCAAAAGGCAAAAGAAGTTCCAGCACCGCGCTGCTAAATTTTTATTACAATTACTTTGACATATTACACTTAAGCAATTTTCTACCAAACTAAGCATCATGCCACACCAGGGGAGAGCGCCTTTGTCACCTCCAAGATGGAAACTGGGCTCTCTGTTAAGCCAGTTCCCCACTGTGTCTTGCTCCAGAGCTTGTCATCAGTTCCTCTGGTGATCAGCACCTTGATCAGTAGCCCAAGTGGTAGAGATGGAATTCTTCACCCCCACCCAAGCTGGAAGACGACTTCATCTCAATTTGCTGATAACTGACGGAAGACGATGAAGACATTTCTTCATTGTAGTTGCTGAGAATGGTCTACTTGGTGTCGGTGAGGCCCTCCTTATTTTGAATCGCTTGAGATTTTCAACTGCAGCATCCACATCAATGAAGTTCTGGCTCGGAATATCACGTAGCAGCTGCATACAAGAATTAGGATTAGGTGGCTATGTTATGGCTACAAATACTAGCATATCGGTGAACTTTAAAGCAAAGTAAACTGGCATCAAACCTGCTTATTATACTGCCACCTTTCTGTGAAGATGCTGCTCAGGTGATGTGGTTGGCCACCGGCTCCTTCCGCGCCTCTATCCAGTGGGAAACACTTCCAAGTTCTTCTGCGTGTCTCCCACTCTGGCCTTGGGATGGCGTTATAAGGATAAATCAAGAGGCATCTCATAGCATCCTCAGCAGTTACAACATCCACTGTTGGAGGAAATTTCGCCTCAAATAAGTCAGCAGGATATCTGAGCCTCATCAAGACGCAGTGAAGACTGCCTTCACTGAACTTCATCCACCTCTTATTCTTTTTGGATACCAACCAATCCATGTAGGTATTGCCCTCTGATATGAGTGAATCACAATTCAATTTCATTGATGGATTCTGCTTATACCCTTCACAGGCATAATTGACAATTATCTCACACGCTGTTTGAAATTCCAGTGTGGTAGGCATTTCTGATGTATGCTTTGCGGCCACTTTGATAGCCCACTGAATAGAAGGTACGCCAAGTTGCATCTTGGTATGATCACCATCTGGTGACAAGTTCGCATAGTCTCCTGCGAAGTCCAACAACATCTAATTTTCTTCTGTCATGTATCGCATATGAGTATGATGGTACTCGAATCGACCATGATCATTTATTATACCATAAGTCCAACCCTCCCTGCCATCAATGGGCACTGTCACCCTGTAGTCTTCATCATCCTCAGAATCATAGTACTCAAGGGTGAGATAAAAGGTTCCTTCAACTGCTGTTGTGGACAGGAAACAATCCTCTCCCAATAATTTGCGGATGTCAAGTTGTTTTCCTTTCAGGAAATTCCACATCAGAATATTGCCCATGCATTGTTTGTAGCTTTCACAAATCAAGTTCCTTGGACCATTAACACTCCAGGTGCATGCATTCTGCAAGGAAAATCAAAAGTACCAAAGGAAAAGACATAGCTAAGAACTTTGTACGCAGAGATTAGCAAGAATATAAACAGAGAGTAGGAGGTATTCTAGATTCTCACGTAAACTTGTGACCCTCCAAACATAAGTGGATCAAGGACTCGTTCATATGATAAACGTTCCTGCAGAAAAATACCTTAGGAAATTAAAACTGGCTGTACATTTTCTTTACTACTAATAGAAGAAGTAATGAATTTACCTCACCATCCATCACTTCAGAGTTAGTATCCTGGCTTTTGCTGCAGCCAATCCAGCTCAAAACTGCACAATAGTAGCAAAAACAGGCAACATAATGAATATTTTGGTTTAAGTTACTGAAAGCAAAAATGTTGTGAATCCAGCAATAGATCATGGAACTAGCACAGTAGGGAATTTGTAGTCACCTTAAAAGTCATCTCAAATATCTCTCTCTCACAGAACATCTTTGTTCTGACGTGTTTTTAAAGTAATTTTGAGGATACTACTAAGTCGTATCACAAACTTTTAGTTAAGACTTGAGATTCAAATATATTGGCAGATAAAGGACATCGAAACTGCAATCTATCAGTTTTAGAGCAATTCTACTCTGAACCGCAACCTATCAAGATATTTATCACCATTCTACTCCGAGAGAGCAATAGTAGCATTATTTTGTTCCCATTTAATTAAAACTACGTAACATAGCTTAATAAGTGGGAAGCAGTATTTATTAAGATGGATCGACGTTAAAAACTTGTAATGTAATTATGACATCTTGTTTCAGTAGAAACAACAAAGGATGGTCACTTGTGCTGGTAAAAGAATTGCAGTTACCTCTTTTATCTGATAGCGCCGCATCTGCCAATCCTGCAGTTTCGTTCATCGCATCTTCACATGTGTCAGCCTTGAGCATCTCTTCCTCTTTGTGTAATGGCTGTAAGAAATTTTGCCTTGTTAGTGCCCCACACATTAACAATTTTAGGAATTAAAAGTAAGATTAGTGTCAAGGAACCGAAAAATAAAAATCAATGGCACACAAAATACCTCCAGGTTCCTTATCTGTCTGTTGTCACCGTTTTGATGGTCCATATGCTTTGCTTGGGAGGAAATTGAGCTGAAAACAGCATCAATCTTTGCATCACCAATTGTCTTTCCAGGGTCATTCACAGCATGAGCAATATCTCTTTTAATATCTCTCTGCAAAGAAGGTTTTCAGTTAGCACACATATAAGTAGTGGAGCAAACAGATGGTATAATTAGAGGAGCCTAGCATTCCAGATTTAAACCAACCCATCGAAATGATCCTGCAAGGGGAAGTATGACTTGACGATAATCCATAACTGAAACTTCAACAAACTTAAGCAGCATCGCTTGTATTTCCAAGCAACAGTCGCCAAACTGCATGTTCAACCAAATCAGTAATTAGTATGATAAAACATTATTATAGGCAGACAGTCAGGTAAGTAACACATGCTAAACTGAATCGAGTGTCAAGTGCTGGACCTCGGTGCTAGATGACTCTTCCGGCAGCATCTTCAGTTTCTCTTTCATGGCCTCCAGGATCTGCAAAGCTTCGCTGCATTTCCTCCGTTGCATCCCCGCAACCGACCCTGCTTCCATTCCAACAGATGGCCAACATAGCAAGGATTCAAACACATCCTGCATCCTTGGTAAGCGGAAAACGTCGTGCTGATGGAGTGAATCCTCACTGAGAGTTACCCCATTCAGCAAGTGATCCTCCTTCAATGAATCTGCACGAAGTGCAGTTCCTAACATTGCCTGAAGTTTCTCCCAGTTATCCTCCCGGTGCTTGCTGCACATATGTTGCCAGAGTGACTGAGGGTTCAGAAATTTCTTGGCATGACAACTCGAATGAGGGCACGTCCAGAACCTCCAAGCATCGTGCCTCTTAACAAAGTGTTGCACATCAGCTATGGTATTTGCCGCAGACTTGTCGATCCTGTGATAATGGGCGTGCAACTCGTCAACCCTCACTGATCTGATACAGTCCTGCTGCTGCGTGTTTGTCATAGAGCACCAGTAGGTTGCAGCCCCTACTGTGATCTGCTTACGTAAGACATGCAGCTGCTTCTTCATAGATACCACTCTGGCAGCGTAATCTTCCCCACAGACAGAGAGTGGAGGAATGGCTTCGTAACTGGGGTCATCTGGGGTATCAATGCGAAGTGCTCGGAGGCACTCGCTCTCAGCAGCATCAAATTCATCCAGGACGAACAAGAGCTTGGCGCGGAACAAAGCTATGACGAGCGAAGAGTCAAACGTGGCTGCGGCAGGACTAATGATGCTGAGAGTGCGACGCAAGAGCTGCTTCTTGCAGGTTGGCAGATGGAGGGCACGAGCTTGCGCCAAATCGATATATGCAGCAAGGAGCTGGGCACGCGCGGAGTAAGGATAGCTGTGGGAGAGGATCCTTGCCTTCTCTCGCGTTGCAGTAGCAGCACTACCGCAGAGCTTCCTGGGATCCAGCAACTCCTTGGCCTCTCTAGGTACAGTCTCTTGGCAGATGATCTTGGCGAATCGGTCCATGATGGCTTTCCTCTTCCTCGGCTTCTCCATGTCGCGGCACAGCAGATCGGACGACTCAACCCGCACGTTGTGAAGAGCAGGGTCGTCGTGGTCGGTGTCGGTGATCGCGAGGGCGCGGAGCAGCTCCTTATGCGCGTCGCCGTGCCGATGGCAGGCGGCGAGCGCCTCCGCGTGGGCCAATGCTGCGACGATGCAGTTTGGAGCGAGAGTCGCCGCGGCGGAGAAGGACTCGAGCGAGGCGGAGTAGTGCTCAGACGCGGCCTGCTCGTCGCCGAGGGCGCGGCCGGTCGATGCGGCGACGCCCGCCCGCTTGTGCAGATACCCGGCGAGGTTGTGCGCGAGCGCGGAGCCTGGATGAGCGCCGGCGAGCTCCACGGCGCGGGCCAGCGCCTCCGCGTGGTTGCCCGCGTCGTGGAGCTTTAGCGCCTCCAGGGCCTCGTCGCGGACAGCCGCGGCCTCGGATGCGTCGCGGTCAGCCATTGTTGGGGGCGCGAGGAGAAGAAATGCCGAGTTGCCGCGCGCGCGAAGGTATGGGGACGGGGCGCCCGATGTGTTCGTGGAAATGCCGCCAAGCAGGAGAGGGCGGGAGCTTGGGAGGCTTAGGGTTTGGGCGAAAGAGGAGGCGAGGTGTTGCCAAATCGGAGATCGCGACTGGGGTGTTGATGATGAGGAGGGTGGTTTGTTTGCTGGTTTGGTGAGGCGGAGATGGGAAGGAGAAGGGGGGATAGCGGTGGGAATCTGGATGACGACAAGTGGGCGATTAATACGGGAAACGAAACGTCTCTCCGTGGCTTACTGTTTTGAAACGAACCAGACTGCTTTCGTCGGAACAATGTGTGCATAATGTGATGATGGGCGATCTGCGTGAGTATATAGTTTTAGAATGTGGAAGCTTCAGTATGAGCATATCAGATCATATATATCAGTTCATTTCACTAGCATATCAGATCATATCAGTTCATTTTGGACTATTGGAAGCTTCAGTATGAGCAGTGAAAGGAGAAAGCTTGTGATAATTGCTATTTACGTTTTTTGGAAAATTAGGTTAAACTTCCTTTATTAATTATTCAACAAAGGTACCACAAGAACGTACATCAAGCCACCTGAAATCACCACTCGCACCTACAAACTCAATAATGTGGAGCGCTCTCGCTCCTCATATCTAAAACCGGTGTCGTCGCCGATCCATCCGCATAACATGTCGGAACCAACAGCCGATGCAGCAAACATAAAGCGTATACCACATGCACACGTTTTAGAAGTTGCCATCATCATCGAATCGCAGACTCATCTTCAGGAAAGAGATCCGCATCATCCTTGCCAGTCCGGCCATCCGTCAACGCCACCACGGCGCCCAACGGCACCACCTCCCTACGTGCAGACTTCTGAGCACGTCGCGGCCGCCGCCAGTACACCGCAGTACCATGCCGCCAAGTATCACCAGCGGACACAACTTGAAGTCTCTGGAAGATCTGTCGTGCGTAGCACCTGCCGAACAGGCATGACACAGCGTAGGACCTGTCAGCCAGGCATGACTTGACATCTTCACTGAAGCTCCGTGCAAGACGAAGCCGCTCCATCTCCTTCCTCTGTTTTCCAGTGCTGCTCCACGAACGATGCTCCCAAGAGAGAAATGACACCGCAGTGCCGCCATCGTCCGATCTGGAAGACCAGATCCTAGGGTTTCCCCCGGATCAGCACGAGTGGGTCGACAGCAGTTACACGACGATGCCTTCATCAAGGTAACGGAGAATGCCGCCATCGCCCGCCGTCGGCTCGGTTTTCACCGGCAACTATGTCTCCCCGACTCGCAGCTAGGACTAGATGACGGATCTCGAGATCTGACCACCCAGCCTAAGGCCGACCACCTCCGATGGAGGAGATGACCACCACCACCAAGCCCAGTGTCGCCGCCCCGAGCGTCCGCGTGATGCAGATCAAGACCTGGAGCGTCATCACGATCCGAAGCCGAACCGGAGGTTGAGCAGCTGCAGCATGGCCGCCGCCGCCACCTGCTGCTACGGCTATGAACCCGTCGCCACACTCCAGCCGTCGTTGTCCACCATCACCGTCGAGGAGATCAAGATCGGAACCGCCGCAACGATCTTGAGCAGCCGAAGTGTGAGAAGAAGGCCGCCGCCGGTGGTGGAGAGGAGAGTGGTGGCGGGTTGACCGGAGGAGGGCGGGGGAGGGGCGCCCTGGTGCGGCGCGGCGGCGTAGCACGGGAGCGGGGGTAGGGTCCCTTCGGACGAGGGAGCAGCAGTGTGTCGCGGGATGATGGCCTGGTCGGTCGCCGCCTGGAGATTAAAGGGATGGGTCATAATTGCTACTAGCAGGCGGAGGCGCAGCGGCACGCCGCGCCCAAGCTTAAGCCCATCATGGACAATTTGTTTTGCTCATATTTGTTATTGATAGTTTATCGGGTTTTGGTAAGTTAAGCAAGAATAATATAGTAGATAATATGGATCATTTAGTCGATTACATGACTTGGTGGCATACAGGATAAATAAAAAAGTACAATGAAGTGCTAATTTAAGAGAGTAATAGTGTATAGATGGCTGGTGTACATATGTAGTTAAAGAAAAACTTGGTGAAATATATCATGGCTTTTTAGCACTTTGGATTAGTTATTCTTGATCTTCACGTTTTGTCGTTGTTTTCTGTTTTCTTCATAAGAGGAGGTTACAATTACTAAACTGTATGATTTTTGGGTTTATAGACTAAAGTGTGCATTTTAATCGAGTTTATGAAGTTATAGGGCATTCTGCTTTGTAAAAATCAATAAATCAAAGATATGATCAAAGAAATTGTCCTTATTTTCAATACTTTTCGCCACCCTTCATACATGTACCTCCTGCCTACTCTTTGCACACAGATGGCAGGCAACTTGACATTTTTCATCTTCTCTAGTAAATTGTACCAGTGAGGCAAATTGTTGAACAGTCATGACACATTTATGACTTTGCGAAGAGAACTCGCGGCATGTGCATTGATGACTGGATGCATATATACGTGCATATTTGAATTGACTTGTTTTCCATTACATCATCACTGATATATAATGGTTGGCATTGGTAGTGCAGATTAAAGTACAAAGACAACTCCCGTATTATGTCGAATGGCCTACATTGATGGTCTCTGTAAACTTGTTGCGTTATATTGATGTGGATATCTGAACATAACACTTGATGCACATCAATGTTGTGGGATTTTTATCTACGGAGTATGAGTTGTGCGTCCACCTGCATGGTTTGTACCGTCGATGAATTAACATGAGGAAAATGCTAGCTGGTTCCTACGTGTTTGCGGTAGCCTCAAGTATGTACAAACAATGTCGGCGGCTTACCTCACTTAGGAAGCTGGGGTGTGCCTCGTAACCAAAGCATAGTACATTATTGCTTAACTCACACACATTAGTTAGCTTGCAAGATCACGCTAATAGGAAAGGGGCAAAGCTATCATAGTCATGTATTTAGAGGAAACAATAAGTCTCAGTCATCAACGTCTGAAATTTCACAGTCATGTATTTAGAGGAAACAATAAGTCTCGGCATCAACGTCTGAAATAATAAGGAGAACTTGCAACGCAAATGAAAGGATCTCGAATGATCTAAATCAACTATGATTTCTATGAATGAAACACAAGTCTCTTTCCACCGTTCCCTAAAAGTAGCAGCTATATACACTTCTACTTCATCCATACCACCTGTTGGAAAAACAAAAGACGTATGCAAAGTTAATATGCCCAGCAATATTATGCGCAGTGTTTTAACTATAAGTACTATATTGAAACAATCACTTAGTATTAAATTAAAATAGAATGATCAATCATTAGAGTCTGACTCGGATCACTGGAGATTTGTGTTCGAGAGAAAGATTTTGACTGAAAGAGAATCAGTCAATCTTGAAGACAGGTATGCTTCAGGGATATAAATATTAACATCCAATATAAATGGTGGCCTTTCATATCATCCATGTTGCTAAATCACTCTGCAAATCTTGTGCCCTCTCCACTGCAGCCCATCATACGTGTCGGCCCGTCCCCGCATCCTCCTTTTCTGGCTACCAGGAGACAGGCTCCTGCGTGATGGTCTATTCATGTGATGCCTTCCCTCGATGCGGGTCGAGTAGCTGGCGCCGGCTGCGGCGGGGCCGGTGTGAGCACAAGGAGGCAACCTCCCATCGACGATGTTGGGAGTCGTAGAGCGGTGGCTTCTAGAAAGCCGGCGATGCGTTACGGTGGTGCTGGGGCGAGGTAGAGGAGAACACGAAGGTGGTGGGCGCTTGGTCAGTGCAGGTAGGTGAGAAGTGGTTGTGGCAAGCAGTGGAGATCGAAAAGTCGGGGGGAAAGAGAAATATATAGCTCGTCAAAGCAGTGCAGCTGGACCATGTGTTGAAGGATGTGGTTTCTCGGAGCTTAATTTTTTTTCAAAAAATAATAAACTGGGTGCAAGGCAGAGGCTAGAAGAAAAGAGAATAGTTCGTGAGGACTTATTCAGAGCGGTGGCCACCTGAATAAATATGTGTCGGTCTAACGTAAATCACTGAGGGGAGAAATAAAATAAGAAAGGGGAAAATAAAAAGCTAATTTGAGCTATGATTTTTTATTAATTTTGATGTCATCTGAGCGTCAAAATTTGTACAAATCTAGTCGAAGGGTATATTTTCTTTGATATGTAAAAATCTCATTTTTATATTTTTTTGTATTTTTATTTCTAGAAATACTATTCATATGGAAATATTGTTTGCACAAGTAATTACGGTTCGTATATATACATCCGTATTTAGTTCATACTGGAATCTCTAAAAGCGCTTATATTTAGGAACGGAGGGAGTAGAACGAATAAGGGAGGGATTAGAAAAGAGAATAGTTCGTGAAGACTTATTCAAAGCGGTGGCCACCTGAATAAATACCTATCGTTCTAACGTAAATCACCCATGGGAGAAATAAAAGAAGAAAGGAAAAAAGAGAAAGCTAATTTGAGCTGTGATTTTATTTATTAATTTTGATGTCATCTCAGCGAAAATTTGTACAAACCTATTCGAAGGGTATATTTTCTTTGATATGTAAAAATCTCATTAAAAATGTTTGTATTTTTATTTCTAGAAACACTCTTCGTATGAAAATATTATTTACACATGTAATTACGATTCGTATGTATACATCCATATGTAGTTCGTATTGGAATATCTAAAAAGGCTATATTTAGGAATGGAGGGAGTAGAACGAATGAGGGGGGAATTGGTGGTGGATAGCAAGCCCTACATGTAGATATTTCAATGGTAATTATTAGCAGAAAAGGTAAAAAGAAACAAATAGGGAAAGGCAGGCCAACACGTGTCAGCCCAGGGGAAGCTCACGCCCAGTATTGGAATTGAACGTGAGGGCGCCCTGCTTAGCCACTTTTATTATCTTACTAGATCGTTGATGGCGTGCGTTGCTGCGCCCTTCAATTTTTTCAGTTGGATGATAGGAACTTTTTAATGCATGGGCTCTGAAAATAAAGTTAAGTTTGTGTAGACAAAGAATATATGTTCGACAGTAATCGAAAAGATAGATAATCTACATCATTAGTGTCTTATAGAGAACATGTTGACACATCCATTATTTGCGAACACCAGACAAGAATTATAAATCAACATAGCCAAAAGCTGCAACCTGCACGAAAGACAAACACCTTGAACTGGTAGTACTATCCTAGGGTTCCACCGGAAGATGGTGACACAGGCTCAGTAAGTCTAATGTAGAGGAGAGGGGCAAGCATTATCTGCGACGGAAAGGCTCCGTGAGAAATATGCATATGATGGATTATTTTGATGGAAGGAAAGGAGAAGAGCAAACTTAAGGTTTTTATTCGATAACAAATGAGCCCGATTACAATAAAAAGCAAATCAATATAGTACATACGACATGACCAAGCAAAACTGTTTAATAAGTTGTAACTAAACTTTGGTTCCATTTGTACAGTTCCTTATTACAATATTAACACCTTTACATTAACTTATAGGATGGGTACCATTCTTATAATTCTGTAAGAGAAACAAGTTACACCTCATAGTCAAAAGGTTTTGTTTCCTTCCAGGGAGAGGTCAATGTGATCTGTAGTTATGCATCTAGAAGCAAAGGGCAATACAATTCGACCATGCACTACTATTGTACTACAACTAAACTAAACATGGGAGGTTTAGTCGGCATCTGAAAAATACTGAACTATCAGATCATGGAGTGAGCAACATGTGTTACCTGAGCAGAGCAAAAGGTTGACACCGGATGTACCCATTGACAGGAGATGCAGAACCCCACCGATGATGCAGCAGAGAAGAGAGGCCGGCACCTGTATCTTATGTAAGAAGATTGAATGCCAAAGTATGTAGTCCCAATGGATTCAAATCCTAACAGTTGCTCCAATGATTAAATCAAGACCAAGGCATGTTCCTCCAAACCAATGAGAACAATTCGACAACCATGAACCCAGACTGTTTTGTAATTGTAGTTGCCCACGCATATCCGTAACCAAATGCATGATAACCAATCAAGGAAAAATAGAGAAAAAGGAATTGGTCGAACAAAACGGAACACTGTATAGGGCAGCAAAATGCTAACCTAGGGTCCGGCTCCGAACAAGAGCAGATTGCTGGTATGTGGTATTGATGTCGTTGATGGGGAAAAAGAGGTTCAACAGAAGTGGAACAAAAGCCTGCCATCATCTCCCTCACCTACAAGCCGCACCCTAGGTTGACGTCCCCTAGAAGTTGACTTGGACGCCACCGCAGGGAGAGAGCAAAGGATATGTCGCCCCTACCGTGTTCATGTTGTTGAGACTTATTTTTAACACAACCCACTACAGATAAAATATATAAATAGGAAGTTTAGTTTGACTGCTGAAGCTCACACTGAACTATCTATATATACCTACCAAGATAATAAGCCTAGTCGACATGACTCATCATAAAAAGGAAAATATTAGCAAATAAATTATTTAAGGAAGTAGAATCAGAGAATAATAAGACAAGATCCAGATAAGAGCAGACTTTGAGAAAATATTAGAGTAATTATATGGTGCAGCTTGGATCTTAATACAACAGATAGAGCATAAGTGGCACTGGCAACAAGCAAACAAATTTTTGACGGCATACTTAAATGTTCATTGAGTTATGTACATGTGCAGAGTAGTTACAGCAAGTAGCAGACGGAGCTCAGTGAGGGAAGATGATATTTACCTCTCTAATAGCTGATAAGGATTTAAGAGCCGAACCTGTAGGCTACCTTTTTTTCTCTGCCAATACAACAACCAGATGGGGCCTTGGACGAATTTGCGGGTCTAGCACGGGTGGAGGCAGAAATGAGACGACCTGCTAGCCTATGTGATTTGTTTGTGGGCGCACGTGCGGCCAGGGCACTGATCCTCATCTCCTGGAAGTGGTAGGATGGGGTGTCATCCGTGGCCGCTGCCGCTACAATGATTAGGGTTAGAGAAACGTAGCAACCATACATAATACCTATATAGAATTTCTGAAATGAGATCTGACAAACTTCGTAAGCAGTTACCTGTGCTTCTTGCTACTGATTGCAATGAAAATAGATAATACATATAGAAAATAGGTACAATCCGGACAGAACTAAGGAGAGATCCTTAATATAGTTGAAGAATTCAAGGGAAAAAGTTTAGAATGAATTTAAAATATATAATCGTACCTATGTCCGAGACCATTGAATACAAGAAGTTTCAATGGAGAATGTAACCAAGAATTACCTACAAGAAATTTCAATGGAGAATGTAAAGCATTCACGCACAATCTATCAACTGCAAGGGTTGGCACACGTACCAGAACTCTACCAAGCTTGACCACACTCTTGGCCGAAGCTTCCCTATCCATGTCCACTGTCACTTGTCAAGACTTGACGCCCATGCATGTTAAACTCAAAATCAACAGGCCAATCGAAAGAAAACAATGTAGATCTAAAAAATATTGCACCACTGGAACAGTAAGAAGTAAAAAAACAATCTAATTTCTTATGGATATGTGTATTTGAGGAGAAAAGGAGCAAGAGGGGAGATGACCTGGGGTAATTTATGGGACGCCAATTTACTGCTGAAACCAACGGATCTGGGTTGGATTCGCCGCTGCCGGTCTGCCCCGTAGGCGAAGGGACCATGTTGTCCACTAAGGCTCCATGGGGATCCCTTGCTGCCCTTACTGGCAGAGGTGGTGTCCGCAACCCGAGTTTGCGAGCGGGAGGATTGCGAGAGCGTGGAGAAGCTGCAGCGCCTCCATAGCCGTTGCCAGTCGCATGGAAGAGGCAGAGCCGTGGCCGCCCCGATCGCCCCCCTCCAGGACCGGGCCTGTTTGTTTCCATGGCCAACAGGAGGTGCTCGAGACCTTTGCCTTGCGCAACCGTGAGGCGTGACCTAGGGGTTTCCTCGTTTGGGATTCAAGCAAATCACATGGCAAGGAGAGAAGAGGATGCGCTGCAGCAGCGAGGAGGATAAGCGGCGATGGGGACAACGGGGATGGCGGCGGCGCTACAGGTTCGTCTCCCGAGTCGAGAGGGGCGGCTGCTTAGGGAATAGGGACGAAGGGAGTCGACCCACGAACGGTCACCACGGGAACCACGCAAAGGGTACTACCATGCTTCCTGTTGGGCCGGTTCGTTTGGCCCAATCAACCAGAAACCAGCGATTTTTCTCCTGGAGTAGCGTCCCCCAGGACAGTCGGCCCAGGAAACGGCAGACATGGCGCAAAAATTAGATCTGATGGCCAGGAACGCTCAGATCACAAAAACAAACGGCCGAAAATGCAAATCGCTGTGAGGGCTAGGATTAGGTGCGGTTATACTGTCCTTAATATATTTACTGAGCTACGGAGTAGGAGTATTTGGTTGGCCAGGAGTAGGAAGTTTTTGGACAACGTTGTGCAGTGACGGTAGCAAATCCATATGTGACTACGGTGAGACTTTGGGTTCGGCTTTGTGAGTTCGTGCAAGTAAACCCTATGAACCCCTACCCAACATTGCATATTTCCATCGGGAATCTTCACAAAGATCAAAGAAACTTAGAAAAAGATGGACACATATAGTAGCTAACAAAGAGCAGGAGCTTCATCAGATAGCCTGTGTTTTCTCTCAAGATTCTGTTTACACATAATGTTGCGTTGGATCCATCTTATATTTCTTAACTTTTGCAACAAAGAGTAGATGGAGGCATGAATGCTTCTCCATGCAAACCTTCCTCTCGTGAGGAAATTAGTACTGCTTTATTTCATATTGCTCCCCTAAAAGCTCCAGACCCCGGCCGGATGGCGGTCCGCATTCTAATGCCCGCCGGAGAGCCAACCATGCCCGAACACCGAATTCTCCCTGAAGCAATCGTCCATAAGCTTCCGATGACTGACTTTAATTTCTTGCTCCGGCCAAGTACTATATGCCTAGGCTCTGAACCTCCCCACTTCGGTTTTTGGTCTACCATGGTGTCCGCACACAACGCAATAGTCATTTCAAGTTCTTCATTCTCATCCAAGCTTGCGTCCTCGAAAAATAACTCAACGAACACCTTGAGGACGAAAGGAAACGAAGACCTGTCCAGCAAGGTCCAGCGTGGGGAGGTGGAGCCACGGGAGGCAAGGGCCCGCTCTAGTCGGTGACAGGGGCGGTGCGGTGCGGCCTGCTGGAATCGGGCCTCAGGAGGCAGGCCGGCACGGGGAGGGGAGGTCCAGCCGCTACGTGGGGCCGCAAGGTCCGGTGCATCGGTGATACGTCTCAAACGTATCTATAATTTTTACTTATTTCATGTGATAATTATATCATTTTGGCATAGTTTTGGTACCAATTTATATGATTTTTCTGGAGTAACCTATTACCTCAGTGCCTAGTTATTTTTCTATGCATGTTTTTCGACTTTGAGGAAAAATAATTTTACGGAGCTCCAAAAATCATGAAAATTATTTTACATCGTGAAGCTTCCGAGAATCACCGACGTAGGCCAGGGGGTGGCCCACAACCTCCAGGTGCCCCCACGACGTGCCCAAGGGCGCGTGGTGGGGCGGTGTGGGCCCCTTGGTGTTCCTTTGCACCGCCTCTTGGTGCCTATATTTATCTTACGCCTAGAAAACCCTAAATATATTGGAGTTCTTTTGTTTCTGCTGCCACACCTCTCTGTTCCATGATGATCCCATCAGAGGCCTTTTCTGGTACTATGTCGAAAGGGGAAATCATCACGGTGGCCATATCCATCAACTTGAAGGCCATCATGATCATCTCCGATCTATTCTTCTTTCTCCGTCCAAGTTTTCCAAAAGGGGGTTGTGTATTATAGTTGGGTTCAAGCAAGTAATCTACCGCGCTGACAGAAAGTGGAAAAGGCTTCTATTGTGTTGTTGCTGCTAGGGATAAAATGATGGTTGTGTAGTTATCCTTTGAACACAGGTGAAGACAATATATCATCTACTTCATCATCATACTTAATGCAACTCTATTTCATTTAATACTTTAAGATGCATGTTGGATAACGCTTTTGGGGTGGAGTATTAGCTATAGATGTAGTTGGATAACGGTCTATAGATATTGGGACGTCATGCTTATATGTTAATTATGCCATGGATATTCAGACTCATAAATATTGCAATTTAATTGATGTTGAACTGTAATTTGTTCACCCCACCACGCTATCTTTTGGAGAGAAACAACTAGTGAACCTATGGATCCCGCTCCATCTTCTTCTTATAATCTTTTCATCGCAATTTACACTTTCATTTTACTTTCTTGCTGCAATAAAATCTTTCATACACTTGTGCTTTTAATCCCTTGTAGTATTGTATCTATGTATGCAAGTGTTGATCATTAGTTGTGTACTCAAACTCATGTTGGTTCGATAAGCCTTAAGGCCACTTGAGGGAAACTGTTGCTTACTGTAAATCCTTACACTTGGGGCCCAACACCTACCAAATTGAGAGGAAACAAGCCTTTTTTCAGCGCCGTTGCCGGGGAGTTTGGAGAAGGTATACATCTCATCAATTTGTCATTGAAGGTAAAAAAATTCTAACAAGTTGTTGGGGAGTCTACTGCACAGTTATAGGTCCTACATGCCTTTATTTTACCTTGTTATCTACCTTGCTTAGTTACTTTTTGTTGCTTGTTATTTTGCTTTTCTGCTTTCTAAAAACTCTAAAAACATAGAAATATTTAAATTCCAGCAAGTAGTTACTTTGGTTTAAGGCTTGGAAACATGTCTACTTCAGCTCAGAATACCGAACTTTATGATATCACAAGTAGTGATGATAATGATTTCATCAGTACGCCAATTGTTTCACGAGCCACTAGTGCCGAAGCTTATGAAATTAAACCTGCTTTGTCGAATGAGAGAATTCCTTATTTGACTGTGACGCCCCCGATTCAATCGTACACTAATTATACACGCAAATATGTACGATCAAGATCAGGGACTCACGGGAAGATATCACAACACAACTCTAAACACAAATCAAAATAATACAAGATGTATATTACAAGCCAGGGGCCTCGAGGGCTCGAATACATCAGCTTGAAAACAAACGAGTCAACGGAAGCAACAATATCTGAGTACAGACATAAGTTAAACAAGTTTGCCTTAAGAAGGCTATCACAAACATCAACGATGATAAAAAAAGGCAAGCTCTCCTGCCTGGGAACCTCCTAACTACTCCTGGTCATCGGCGGCCTCCACGTAGTAGTAGGCACCCTCGGGGTAGTAGTAGTCATCGGTGGTGGCATCTGGCTCCTGGACTCCGTCATCTGGTCGCAATAACCGGGTATGGGGAAAAAAGAGGTAGCAAAGCAACCGTGAGTACTCATCCGAAGTACTCGCAAGACTTACATCAGATCTAAATTAAGTATGCATCAGTATCAAAGGCATAGGGCTATATCTTTGGACTGAACTATAGAAATGCTAGAATAGAGGGGAAGGCCTAGCCCATCGAAGACTAGCATCTTCAAGCATCTTGCAGCATCAAAAGAGATAAGAGTAAAATACCATAATAGTAGTAAGTATGTTGTAACAACGCCTAGAGATCACTTTCTTGACTCCCTGCGAGAAAGCAATCCCAGAGCCACATATCCATTTCATGCCTCAGCATCCAGTTCTAGTTGTATCGATCGGGATACAACTCCGAGCGTCCGTTACCGTGGACACGGCTATTTGAATATATATACTTCCTTGCAGGGGTGCATAGACTTACCCAACACGCTCGATCAACTCCGGCTGGACACACCATTAGGTCATGACCGGCCTCGGCCGATCAACACGCCGCAGTCCTACCTGGACTCAACAGAGAGGCCAGCACACTGGTCTACATCCTAAGCGCGCAGGGGTCTTGGGCCCATCACCCTTTGCACTCCTGCATGTTGCGTACACGGCCGGTGTCAGTCCTGGCTACCTCCTTATACAAGGCAGGTGCTTACGCGGGCCACCCGGGCGCGCTCCGCTCAGTCGCTGACGTCCGAAGAGCTTTCGGCTGATACATACGACGCAGAGTGCCCATACTTATTCCCGCGTGGTGGTTAGTGCGAGAAGGCTAGAGGCCTACTCAGATCACATATCCAAACCGTTAGTGTCTTGGGAGCGCGCGGTAACAATCAATGATCCACGATATGTGGTCCCGTTGCCCCATCTCAAGGACTTACGGCAACGGCTAAAATTCCCGGCCGTGCCGCGTAGAAAACTCGCGGGTACCCTCTAGGTCAACCCGACTACACATCAACTCACCGGTATACTCACGGTCAACCCGAATTCACATTTCTCTCGCGGGTACCCCTCGGGGTCGACCCGACTTCGTCATGGTTCTGTGGTAAAGTCAAAGTAACCGTGTGTCCAAAACAGCAAGGGGGGAACCCGAGGAATCACCCTCGATGGATTCTCACTCGATGTAATCGTCAAGGTGAACTTGGAGGAATCACCCTCGATGGTCCACACTTGAGGGGTTGCACGGCAGAGTCGTTGTCGGGAGTGCTGAAGGTGGAATCACCCTCGATGACCACGACCGGTTAACTACACTACAGAGTTAACATCGGAAATGCTATACGAGGTATCACCATCGGCACTCAATAGTAACCCTGGAGTGTCATACAACTAAGGGGGTGTGATGTGATGTGTCGGGCTCTGGACATCGATCACGTTGATCGAGTCATCGAACATAAAGCAGGGGCAACTGGGACCAGGTGAGGGATCACTGGTGGATCACTAACCAACCTATACTAAGCAGGTAAGGTAACAACTGCAGGTTACAAAATCAGGATATGCATCAGAATAGGATCATACAAAAGCAGTAGCAGTTCTAATGCAAGCATAAGAGAGAGGGGAATGGGCGATATCGGAATGACCAAGGGGGGTTTGCTTGCCTGGTTGCTCTGCCGAGAAGGAGGGGTCGTCGTCGATGTAGTCGATCACAGGGTATCGGTAGCAGTCGTGGGGTCTACTAGAGAAGAAGGAGGGGGAAGAAACAATAAATAACAGGCATACAATTGCAACAGAAAGCATGACATGACAGTAAACTATGCTAGGGGTGACCTAACGCAATGCTACACGTTACAGACGGAGCAGGAAAATATCCGAAGATATTTTCCGGGCTTCGGGCATTTATCGGCCAGACAAACCGGAGGGAAAGGTTCCATGTTCACTGTGTTGGGGGCATGTGGCAGTTATGTGGACGGCGTATTCGGATTCATCATAATCTTTTCAGCAACTTTCGTATATAAAACTTTTTCATCCGAGCTATGGTTATTTTTCTATGAATTATCAAAGTTTTAATCATTGTCTCAAATATTATTAATTTGAATTTAAGAAAAAATAGAATTACTTTTGTCACCTAGTACTCCTCTAGTCAGAGTCTATTACATGTGGGGCCAGGGGGTCAGTCAACAGTTGACAAGCAAGGTTGACTGGTCAACAGGGTCAATGTGGGGCCCATCTGTCAATGACACCGATTTTACATTTTCTTTTAATTAGATAATTAGAGGTGGGGGCCACATGTCATAGGGCATTTAGACTAATTTTTTTAGGCAACATTTAGACTAATTGGGAGGAGGGTTATCTAACAGGGGATTAGCCCTTATTGTTTGAAGTAAAAAGTAAAGAACGAGAGAGTTGAATGAAAGATGATCCATTAGTCTTTATTGATGATAGAAGTGGGGTATTTATACCAAGGCGGAAGTACACATGGTGCTTGGCGGTCAAGTAAACACATAGTTACTTGAGAGCCAAGGAATTACATAGTTGCCTTGAGAGCCAAGGAAGTACATGGTTGCTTGAGAACCAAGCAACCTATCTAACAGTTAACTCAATCCTAATTAGCTTAATTAATAAGCAACTATTTTATTCTTAACACTCCCCCTTGTACAACGCCTCTTCTTTGGTATATCCATCATCTTGACAAATTCTTTGAATAATCTTGAATGTCTCCTCCAAAAACCCTGTGGGAAAAATATGAGGAGAATAGTGCAGATATGTTGCTAAAACACCTTTAAACCCAGTGGGAAAAATAATAAGGAGAAAATGATGCAACATATAATGATTATTGTCTCTTGATAACTCATATGAGAAAAACCTTTGAAGAAGGAGAAAACCCATCAGTGAGTTTAAAGAACAATTAATATGTCTTGAGTACTTTCTTTAAAAAAAAGATAGGGAAAATAGAAAGTATGACGTATGATCTTTGATAAGATATTGCCTCGTTAAAAACCATTATGAGAAACTTTGAGAGAAAACTCATAAGGGAAAAGAGTGCGATATGATATGCCATTGAAAACTCCTTTAAAACCCAGTGGAAAAAATATAAGGAGAAAATGATATGACATATACGGGAACTTGTGTTTATATTATCTCGTTAAAAACCTTTATGAGAAACCATTAGGGAAAAACTCATGAAGGGAAAAAGAGTAGAATATATGCAATCTTAGGATTGTTAATAGGTTATAGATTTGGGAGATTACCCCCCCTGAACTTTGCAAACCTGGAGAATGTGTAATACAAATTCCATTGATATGGTCATGACATTATGAATAATATGTAGGACTTTCAAAGTATGTTGTTTGCATGTTGTTTCCTCACTTGTCTATAATTCGTGAGGATAAGTATTTTTTAGCAATGTAATTTATGATATTGCTCTTCATATAATCTTTAGTTTTTGAGTAACACAAGTGGTAGCATCTTGACAAATCAAGTTATGTGATTCCGATGAATCCCAACCACATGATTTTGAGTGTGGTTAATCATTCTGTTGAGCCATGCATATTTGGCAATGCTTTTAGATAAAGCAATTATGTTAGAGTGATTAGTGGAAGTAGTCGTTAAAGTCTATTTAGATGACTTCCATGAGAAGACTATTCCAGTGAATTTAGTCACTGATATGGCATTGTTGGGATCAAATAAAGAGCCAATATTATTTCATCATATCATGGTCATATCTTGATTTTCCTGATGGAATTGCCCAAGATTTATTGTGGGCTTGAGATATAAGTTAATATTTCTTATATCGACCATGCACCTTTTGTTGGTATGATATATCCACATTGAACTTCTCATATATGTTTTGGATATATGTAGACTGATATGTATTCTTGAGAGAATGCTCAAGTTGTAAACTTAAGCTAAATTTGGTTGAATCCAAATTTCCCATCTTGAGATGATTGTGTGCATGTTTAGGTCTTGTATAGACATTGATGATGAGGTCATCAATATACACTGAGGTGATGAAAGGAAGTCAAATTGATTCCTTTATTAAACATGTAAATAATCATCATTAATCGAGTAATCCTTTTTAAGAAGGAACTCATTTAGTCGGTAGTACCATATGATTTCCAACTATTTCAAGTCATGGAGCGACTTATGAAGTTTTACACAAAACTTGTTGCGATTTGCTTTTGGATTCGGAAGTATAAGCCCTTCAGGGACTTCAAAAAAAATTCCGAAATGAGTGACTCATATGAGTATGTAGCCACTTCATCCATGAACTGCATGGATAATATTATTATTTTTATTGCCAATGATATTTAGTATCGAAACATAAATCCACCCATACCAAGAGGGTATGTTACATCATAATTGATGTCGGGTCTCCGCGTGAACCCTTTTGCTACAAGCCTCGCTTTCTCACCACCTCGTTGACTTTGTCTATGAATGAGAAGTTTTTAGTATTCCATATGGAAGATACTTATGAGGAGTAGGTATTACTGCGGTAAATACCACTCATTTGTTGAGCGAGTGCTATTCTTCATTACTTGCTTGCTTTTATGTGAACCAATATGAGTGCAAGAGGCACTCTACCATGGATTTTGGTTCTGGGCACAAAAGGTTTTATCAAATTGAGAAGAAATATATGTCGACAAATGTAGTCTTTAGTTTATATGATCCTGGTGGAATCATTGAAGTTTGTGGATAAAATATTTATTCCTTTTTAACTCCTTGTGATTTCCTACAACAAATGGAGTCAAGGTGTTTCGATGTCCCGGCACCAAAACATTTGTGCACATTTATGCCGGGCTTTGGATGATGAGCATCCAGTGAGGTGTCTTTCAACTTGATGTTGAATTACATTTACTGGTTGAGGATTTGATTTCCTCTGTTTCTGCGGAAGCATATGAGAAGTTATATCTCGTCTTGTCAGATTTTGTCCCCCTCTTGCTCTCATTTGGGGAGAAGAGTGGTTTATCAGGTACCTCCACTCTTTTTGATACTTTACTGCAGGAATATAGAATTTAGTGACACCTTGTCATCAGTAAATTTATGTGGCAGATTTGCAATGTGTTGCAAATATATGATTCTCTAAACTTTCTAGTTCAGATTCTTTGAGTACGTGGATATAAGGATTGAATGTCAATAACATTTCTAATTTATTTCTCGGCATTCTTTGTGGTACTTATCTCCCCCTAATGCCAAAAAATAGCCTTATTGCTGATGCAATCAGCATACAGGCTATGAATAATTTTGATTGACGGATAAATTGTTATTCCTCACATAGATCCCTAATTTTTGTGAGTGCCCATTGATGTACGCTGGAGTGGTGATATCGGTATGTAACCGAATTATCGCAGATAAGAAATACTTTGTTGATTTCCACGTAGTAACTACAAGGGGAAAGTAGTATGATATGCAGTTGGTACGATTTAGATCATACTTACGGTGTGTAAGGCCGTATGTGTCCAGCAAGAGGCTGGTAAATTTACAATTCTTTAAAAGTGGTCATGTAATTCATTTAACTCTCTTTGATAAGAAATTTAGCTAAACCATTCTGGGTACGTACATAAAGTACTTAATGCAAAAAAAATTGCTCATTGAATGAGTTCAACAACATTCTTCATTCGAATGGGTTTATAGATCCTGTTTTCAGGAGAATTTGCTCTTACTTTGATAAGTTAAGCAATTTATTTAGTAAGATCATGCATGGTTGTGTGTGAGACACACTTAAAAACATTTTATGAATGTGTATATGAGTACCATGAAGTATCTAAATTACCCCAGATAATGGTTAAGCAATCCAGACATATCTTTTGAATGTGTTCAAGGAAGAATATGTGTCCTGCTTAGAATTTTAAGGTGAGAGTGCCTTAAAACTTATTTCCCCTATGGCACATGAGGTGCACATAAAATCTGATGATTTGGGAAAATTTGTAACTTGATAAGTTGTGACCAACAGGATTGTCAATAATTTTCTAATCATCCCCAAACCAGGATGGTTAAGGCTACCAAGCCAAATATTTAATTTATTAAGATCTAGAAAATTATTGTGTACGCAACAATATTGAGTATGACTTGATTCATACATTCAAAATTTATCGAATATCAAGTCCGAGAAATAAGATATTGAACATCGCACTACTTGTAGTAGAACAAGTATAGGCTAATAATATTTTGGGATAATTAAGAGATTACGTGAGGTCTTCATTGTTATTGAAAAATTTATTACGCAAACATATCATCGTTGCAATGGAATTCACCATCATTTTATTGCACTACATTTTTGGTTCTCTCCTTCTGATGAATTTGAGAAAAATGATTTACCAGAATATTTTCTGGTTGTAAGTTTGCAAATTTTAAAATTTATCCCAAATATGTGGTGTGGTTTGACTATGTATTTGAGGGTTTGGTAATCATAGGTATAATCTTTGTATAACCACACTTTTGACAAACTTGAGAGTTGTCTTTGTGATCCTTTGAAAACGATATATTCCCTATTAAGAGGTAATTTTGTCTTTGGTTGTCTATTAGCCTACACTTTACTTCGTATTCCTCATGGTTCTATTTTGTGACCACTGTCTTGCATAGTATTCTTAGTACCAGCAATATTTCAAATAATGGTATATCACCTGTTGGGTGAATTAATCTGATGATTTTAAGAAATTCTATGTTTCTTCATCATGGAAAATTGTAGTACCATCATAAGAGGATGTAAAGTGTATTAAGGGCATATGAAAATATTTGATCACAAGATCTCAACTTGAAGTTGATTAAGTGACAGAATTGTGGGCTGCGGTAGACTTGAGGTCTTGAAAAACGAATGGGTAATCATTCGCGATGTGCTCAAGGCATCATGTTTATATTAAGGGAAATACTCAAGGTGAATAAATATTCATCCATTATATGTTTAGTTTGAGAACTAAGTGGAGTTCATGACACATAAAATGCATACGAGCATTGCAACTTTAGAGTCACCACCAAAAACATAAACGTTGCATGTTTAACATTGGTTAGTCACTATGAAAGTATAACCACAATGTGATGTGGACATTGCAAAAGTGTTGAGACACTCAATCATTGCCATAAATTAGGGGATCCATCTTGATGGATGGACGACACTATAATTATAAATAGTGACATAGGCTCCATTGCCATGTATTTTACCAATGTAATAGAAGGTAATCACCATGGTATGCAAATATTTGCGTAATTTTCTATGAAATATTCAAGCAAAGTGAGGCTTGAATTAGCACAAGATTACCATTTCGGCATATAGTGATTGCAAATGAATAATATTTACTATGAGAGTAAATCATTTTCGTGAACAACAACAAATGCTTCTGAGGAGCAAATTTTATAAATGTAGCTGATGCTATCGGGGTCTTATGTGTATACCACAAATTAAATAGATAACACTTTGAAGATAATCACCAAATGCGGTGTAGATCTCGCAGTAATAGAAAACATAGTCTGACTTTTGTCAGTAGATGTTCATATCTCTATTACCTTATGTTATGCTAAATGTATGAAATCACTTTGAAGGTAATCATCTGTCAGAGTGACATGATGAAGACCTTGCAGTAATAGTGGATAGTCTACAAATTTTTGCAGTAGATGCCAATATTACCTTATGATATCTTGAGGTAGTCACACCTAATATTAATATTCGGAATAGCACGTTGAAGGTAGTCATCTTTGAAGGAAATATGCCCTAGAGGCAATAATAAAGTTATTATTTATTTCCTTATATCATGATAAATGTTTATTATTCATGCTAGAATTGTATTAACCGGAAACATGATACATGTGTGAATACATAGACAAACAGAGTGTCACTAGTAAGCCTCTACTAGACTAGCTCGTTAATCAAAGATGGTTATGTTTCCTAACCATAGACATGAGTTGTCATTTGATTAATGGGATCACATCATTAGGAGAATGATGTGATTGACTTGACCCATTCCGTTAGCTTAGCACTTGATCGTTTAGTATGTTGCTATTGCTTTCTTCATGACTTATACATGTTCCTATGACTATGAGATTATGCAACTCCCGTTTACCGGAGGAAAACTTTGTGTGCTACCAAACGTCACAACGTAACTGGGTGATTATAAAGGTGCTCTACAGGTGTCTCCAAAGGTACTTGTTGAGTTGGCGTATTTCGAGATTAGGATTTGTCATTCCGATTGTCGGAGAGGTATCTCTGGGCCCACTCGGTAATGCACATCACTATAAGCCTTGCAAGCATTGTAACTAATGAGTTAGTTGCGGGATGATGTATTACGGAACGAGTAAAGAGACTTGCCGGTAACGAGATTGAACTAGGTATTGAGATACCGACGATCGAATCTCGGGCGAGTAACATACCGATGACAAAGGGAACAACGTATGTTGTTATGCGGTTTGACCGATAAAGATCTTCGTAGAATATGTGGGAGCCAATATGAGCATCCAGGTTCCGCTATTGGTTATTGACCGGAAACGTGTCTCGGTCATGTCTACATAGTTCTCGAACCCGTAGGGTCCGCACGCTTAACGTTCGGTGACGATCGGTATTATGAGTTTATGTGTTTTGATGTACCGAAGGTAGTTCGGAGTCCCGGATGAGATCGGAGACATGACGAGGAGTCTCGAAATGGTCGAGACGTAAAGATCGATATATTGGACGACTATATTCGGACTTCGGAAAGGTTCCGAGTGATTCGGATATTTTTCGGAGTACCGGAGAGTTACGGGAATTCGCCGGGGAGTATATGGGCCTTATTGGGCTTTAGGGGAAAGAGAGAGGGGAGGCTGCGCGCCCCCCTAAGGCTTAGTCCGAATTGGACTAGGGGGAGGGGCGGCGCCCCCTCCTTCCTTCTCTTCTCTTTTCCCTTTCCTTCTCTCCTACTCCTACTACATGGAAGGGGGGGAATCCTACTCCCGGTGGGAGTAGGACTCCCCAGGGCGTGCCATAGAGAGGGCCAGCCCCTCCCCTCCTCCACTCATTTATATACGTGGCCAGGGGGCACCCCATAGACACACAAGTTGATCATTGATCTCTCTTAGCCGTGTGCGGTGCCCCCTCCACCATAATCCACCTCGGTCATATCGTAGCGGTGCTTAGGCGAAGCCCTGCGTCAGTAGCATCATCATCACCGTCATCACGCCGTCGTGCTGACGGAACTCTCCCTCGAAGCTCTGCTGGATCGGAGTTCGTGGGACGTCATCGAGCTGAACGTGTGCTGAACTCGAAGGTGCCGTGCGTTCGGTACTTGGATCGGTCGGATCGTGAAGACGTACGACTACATCAACCGCGTTGTGCTAACGCTTCCGCTTTCGGTCTACGAGGGTACGTGGACACACTCTCCCCTCTCGTTGCTATGCATCACCATGATCCTGCGTGTGTGTAGGAATTTTTTTGAAATTACTACGTTCCCCAACAATCTTGTCAAAGTGGCAAGACGTAGACCTCACAGTATTGATGGATAATCTGCAAATTGTGCAGTAGATACCACCATCACCTTGTGATTCACAAATTTCTGGGTAGTGGCATTAGTTTTGACACTAATTCTTGTTTGAATACGTCGACATTTGCAAGAAGAATGATTTTTTATTGCAAAGTATAGTCGTTGTATTAAAATGACATAATATAGACAATGCCGAGGCAAACATATGCCATAAGTTCTATGTTGTCTATGTTAGTCAATGCCAAAGGCAATACCACACTGTGTGTAGTAGTGTGCATAAAATGCATCGTGGCTATATATCATGAACTCCATCTTGAGCACGACCGATGCAGTCACATAAATTACATTGTGAACAACGCATGAACAACTTATAAATTGTATGTTTATAATTTTATGCACAATATGGAAAGACCAGAAAAGGTCTAAGTCATATAAGAGTGAGCCTGATGGCTACTATACTAATAGTTATGATGAGCCTGATGGCCTAAAAATGCAAAACAATACAGTATTGATGCCAAACTGTATAAATAATTGAGCCAAAGGACAGGTATCAATCGATTTATTTGTATGCAGCTTTGTACAGGGGCCTCCACTGTCTTGAGAGATCAGGATGGAGAGGCGTGCCGGCGAGCCAGAGGACGTCGTCCTCGTGCATGGGCCGTTGGCCGGCCTTCGCCGCGTCTTTTGCGGTCGCACGGTGGAGTACCGCAATTGCCGGCGCTGCTGTTCCGCCAGGATGTAGGCCGGGCGCCGCATCGGTCACCGCCGTTCCTACTTCCTAGATAGAAGGTCGAGCCATGGAGGGATGGATGAGGATCATTGTGCGCGATGGACCACGTCGATCGCCATGCGCCGTCTTGCCGTGGGCAATGCTTGGTCAAAACGGTTTTTCCATTTCGATCGGCAGCGAAAAGATAAAGTGGATACTGATTATATGAGTTCATCCGTTGAAATAAGTACATGATCATAATCAATCCTATCAAGGTAGTATTTTAATGAGTGCATGCAAACCGGAAGATGATCAATCCAATGGATTTTCCTTCAGTGTGTTGGCAAGTCGTGATTAGGAGCAGGTGACCGCTGCATGCTTCTTCCCGCTGATGGCCCTCTCGTCGATTCACATCGCCGTAATTTTTTATTTCGAATACTTGCTGATTCAGGAAAAATATAATTGGTCAATGAATCACTGATGCTAATCATAAATAGAAAATCAAGTTGGCTTTCTCCCGATGGATTTCTTGTATGCATGCATCATAGATGCATGTTCGTCTTTTCCATGGATGGTGTGCTAGAGCCGGCCGATGGCCAGGACCAGGCTGCGTGCCGACTGTGACCCGGGGCATGGCAGAGGGCCACGCCGGGGTTGTCTTGTTCGCCTCGGTTGCCGTGAGGACGAGTGCGCAGCGCTGAAGGCTGTACCGCCGCCCTAGTTGGTGCCGAGGACGCTGCCGTGCGACGGAGACCGACGCCGTGGGCTGCTTTTGCGCCGCCGCCGGGTGTGCAAGTCCGGCGCCGCTGCCTCTGCTTGTCAGAGATAATTCGCCTCTGTTCTACTCTGTTTTAGCCTATCGCTCTAATGGAGAGCAAAATGCATGATAACGTGTTTGAAGTAAAAAGTAAAGAACGAGAGAGTTGAATGAAAGATGATCCATTAATCTTTATTGATGATAGAAATGAGGTATTTATACCTAGGCGGAAATACACATGGTGCTTGGCGGTCAAGTAAACACACAGTTACTTGAGAGCCAAGGAATTACCTAGTTGCCTTGAGAGCCAAGAAAGTACATAGCTGCTTGAGAACCAAGCAACCTATCTAACAGTTAACTTAATCTTAATTAGCTTAATTAATAAGCAACTATTCTATTCTTAACACTTATAAGCTAACAAAGGGCCGGCCCCGATGTGCATTGGCCCAAGGCCATGGCTGATGTGTACGCACGGGCACAGGGGCCACGGCGGGTGCTCCTAGTTGGCGCTTCAGGGGCCAGCTAAGAGAGCTAGCGCTCACAGCCGCCAAATCGTGGGCCGGCCCATGTGATGAGCGGTCGACTCGCCCCCGCCTGGGTCGCTCGCTCGCTCGAGCGGGAGGTCCTATCTGCCGCTCTTTGCGGCAGAATGCCGACCGGACGCACAGAGGGTCTCCCGACTGGGCCGGCCCATATCGCTAGCGACCAGAATTGAACGAAAAAAATGCAGCGCTCTATAAAATAATGCTCCAAGCAGGGTTTGAACCTGAGACCAGACGTGTGAAAGAAGTGCAGCAAACCAGTTGATCTAGAGAGCTACCTGGTTTCTAACGCAGCACAACATGTTAAGAACAAAACCGAGCGCACATCCGAACGTTTCTGATATTTGTACGCAAAATGTTATGTTTGAGAAAAAAAGTGAAGGTCGTATGAAACGGCGAACACTTTTAGAAATTGTGAATAAAAATTGAAAAAACTCAACAATTCGAAAAATGCAAACAATTTTTGGAAACGGGAACATTTTTGTAAAATCTCCCAAAAATAGAAAACCTGAAAGTTTTTTTGAAAACCCGAACATTTTTCAAATTCGAAAACAATTTTTGGATACTCGAACATTTTTTGAACTCCCGAACAAAATTTGAACACATGAACAGTTTTTAAAACATGCATACATTTTTTGAAACTCCCGAACAAAAATAGAAACATGAACATTTTATAGAATTTGTGAACAATTATTTAAATGGAAACATCGTAACAAAATTTGAAAACATGAACATTTTTTAAAAACGTGCGTACATGTTTTGAAACTCCCAAACAAAAATTGAATCATGAACATTTTTTAGAATTTACGAACAATTCTCTAAATGGAAACATTTATGGAAACTCGCAACAAAATTTGAAAACATGAACATTTTTTTAAATGGTGAACAAATTTGGAAATGGGAAGATTTTTTGAAACTCCCAAACATAATTTTAAAACATGAACATTTTGTGAACTTGTAGATTTTTTTTGGAAAGTGAACAATTTCAGTAATATGCGAACATTTTTTAGAAAATGACAAACATTTTTTAAATTTATGAACAAAAATTAATAACAAGAACATTTTTTGAACTTCTAAACATTTTTAGAATTTTAGAGAAGAATTTGGAATTCTTAAGAACAAAAAGAATATAATAAGAGAAGAAAAAGGAATTAGAAAATGAAATAAAGAAACAGAAAAACAAAGAAAGAAAAAGAAAAAAAAGAAACTGACAAAACCAAAAAGAAAAGGCAAATAGAAAAAACAGTGAAAACTCGGTTCAAGAACCTTCTAGAAGGTTCCCAAAACCGTTCAGGGTCCCTCCAGAAGGTTCCCAAAACCGGACGCTGTAGACCTCGTAATTGGGCCGGCCCATCTTGATCGCTAGGTCGCTCCCCTCTATGCAAAGCCTCGACAACTTGACACAACAAGCGTCCGTTAGGAAATTCCCGCTCGAGCCTCGTGGCTGTTTGTACGGTCGCGGTTGACCCATTGACTTTTATAAAAAGAAGGAAAAATTTAAAACGGAAAAACCACAAAAAAGATAAAATCAAGATTTTTTTTTTACAGATTTTGAAAAACTTCATCATTTTTTTTCAAAATAATAATCGAATTTGGAAAAAAGTTCACAAAAATGAAAAAAAGTTCATCCATTTAAAGAAAAGTTCATCGAATCTAAAAAAAGTTCATCCTTGGCGTACTAGCGGGTCGATGGCAGAGTGGTTCGAGTGGAGCGGTCGCAACGAGTGGGACGCAAGTTCGAATCGCAGTTCTCGCACCTTTTTTAACGTTTCTGAAAACCAAGAAAAAAATATAATGGGCCGGCCCAGCTTGGACTGCTGCAGGCGCCCGTTTGCACATTGCACTGTAACGGGTGCCTGAAGTGGCAAGGATGGCGGCAACAGTAGCAGGCAAAGAGAAAAGCAGCATCAGCGACAGCACAGAAGCACAGCGCCAGCGAGCAGCGGTAGCAAGCGAGGCAGGCGCAGAGGAACAGGCAACAGCGAGTGACTGCTGGTGCGCGCGTGGACGGCGCGGGAGCAGCGGGTCGCGGCAGGTCCAGCCAGGTGAGGCGAGGCAGTGCGTGCCCGGGAGAATCGAGCTCCCGGCCATGGCGGACGAGCGCCGAGTTGGCTAAATGATGACGGATCGAGGCGGAGGAAGGGGGATCCGGACTGGTGCAGGCGCCCGCTTGCACATTGCACTGTAACGGGCGCCTGCAGTGCCAAATAGGAATTGCCGGCCACGGCGGCCGAAGCTAGCGGCAGGCACGGGAGCGGGCGTGGCCCAGCGTGCGTGAGCGGCGCAGCATGCGCAGGCGGGTGCAGGCAGGGATGGCGGCAACAGCAGCAGGCAACGAGAAAAGCAACATCAGCGCTAGCAGCGACAGCGCAGAAGCAGAGCGCCAGCGAACAGCGGTAGCAAGCGAGGCAGGCGCAGAGGAGCAGGCAACAGCGAGCGGCTGCTGGTGCGCGCGCGGACGGCGCGGGGAGCAGCTTGCCGCGGCGGGATGCACGCGGACGGCGCGGGTCGCGGCAAGTCCGGCCAGGCGAGGCGAGGCAGTGCGCGCCCGGGAGAATCGAGCTCCCGGCCATGGCGGCCGAGCGCCGGGTTGGCTAAACGACGACGGATCGAGGCGGAGGAAGGGGGATCCGGACTGGTGCAGGCGCCCGCTTGCACATTGCGCTGTAACGGGCACCTGCAGCGCCAAATAGGAATTGCCGGCCACGGCGGCCGAAGCTAGCGGCAGGCACGAGAGCGGGCGTGGCCCAGCGTGCGTGAGCGGCACAGCATGCGCAGGCGGGTGCAGGCAGGGATGGCGGCAACAGCAGTAGGCAACGAGAAAAGCAGCATCAGCGCTAGCAGCGGTAGCAAGCGAGGCGGGCGCAGAGGAGCAGGCAACAGCGAGCGGCTGCTGGTGCGCGCGCGAACGGCGCGGGCACCAGCGGGCCGTGGCGGGATGCACGCGGATGGCGCGGGTCGCGGCAGGTCCGGCCAGGCGAGGCGAGGCAGTGCGCGCCCGGGAGAATCGAGCTCCCGGCCATGGCGGCCGAGCGTCGGGTTGGCTAAACGACGACGGATCGAGGCGGAGGAAGGGGGATCCAGAGGAGGTTCTCACCGTGAGTCCATTGGCGTGCTCGGGGAGGGTCGGGATGGACCGGAGAGGCGGTGGTGATGGCGGGATGGCGACGGCCAGACGAAGAAGACGAAGATTGTGTCGGCTATGCAGCTCCCCGTCTCGTTCCAATGCCCTGAACGGACGTGGTAGAGCACGGTGAACCTCCAGGATGTACTCCCGTACGCCGGAGAGACCGGTGGACGCGTCAACGACGGGGATGCAGCGGTGACCGCGTGAGCTTACAAGCTCAAAATCAAGCCAGAGGAGAGGGGTGATGATGGGGATCGAGGGGGAATGGGAGAGGGCGAGCTAGGATTTTGGGGGGGGGGGGGGGGGGGGTTCAAGAGGTGACGTGGACGACATCCACGGCCATGGCACCGTGGATGGTCGCCACGTACCTGCTCTGCCTCCTATGCCTGTACATGGGAGGAAGAAGGGCCTGTGGTGGGCTGGCCAGATGCTCTGTGGCCACTTATGGCCCATTAGCACAGTGGTCTTTAGTATTTTTTTTCTTTTTCTGTAATATTCTTTCTCCACTGTTTTGCCTTTTATCTCCACACCAATTGACTGTTGTAAAATGTGAAACTTGCTAGATTAAATACTATGCAATATTTAGCACTGCCACAAGTAATTTGGAGCTCATTTGAGTTTGTTTGAATTTTGTATAAATGAAAATTGATCAATGGGGCTGTTTTGGTCACTGTTTTTTGGATGTTAGGGTCAATTTGAAATCCAAATAATGTTGGTTTGTTTTTATAATTTCTTTGGGATTATTTTAAATATTATGAACTATTTTATTTAATTATCTGAAGAAGTAATTATTTGACTTGCATTTCAAATGTAATTTGTACTTGATTTTGGACAAGTGGCTATTTGGCATGGAAATGCATGATGACATGGCATCATTAGTGTGAGGTCACTGTAGCATGACACTGGGAGTGTTACATTGACCATTTAAAAAAATATTCTTGCCTATTTGGCCCTAAGAATGTTTTTCTTCCCTATATGACCCTTTTTTATATGACCCTTAATATAAAATTTGTTCCTTATGGGACATTTCTGTCAATTTTGGCTGTTAACGGTGTTAAGTGTGACCTGAAAATACAGTTCTACCCCTGGTAGAGTATTTGACCAATCTTTTTGATTTTGCACACAACAACTGAAGAATATATATTACTACAAATTGTTACTGTTCAGCAATCGACCGAAACCAATCAACTCTAAAAGAAAAGTCTAAATAAAAGAACCTAAATACTTATTAGTGCAGCTGCACTAATTGGTGACATTGATCGCATCAGCCTGAGCCGTCCGATCGAGGAGATCGCGCGTCTTCTCCCAGCCAGAAACCGGCAACGGTCCCCCTGAATCGTGTGGCCCATAGAGGTAAAAACGTGCAGGTGGAACTGCCACGTCCAGCACACGCCGACCCCTCCCCAAAATCCCCCATTCCCCATTCGAGCAGAGAAGGAGAACGGCGAGGCGTAGATAACGACGGGGAGGAGCGGGGCGGCGCGATTCGCCGGAGATTCGCCGCGTTTTCGTTTCCACGACTGTGCTCCCCTCGCAGGGGGCCACACGGGCGGGGCTGCCACGACAGCTTCTAGGAATTCGGGGTGTGTGGTGCTGTGGGGTGGGGGGGGGGGGGGGGGTGGGGGGGGGGGGGTGGGGGGGGGGGTGTGGGTGGGGGTTGTTCTCGGGCCTTCTCGAGCGGCGCATTCCCGCCAAACAAACGGACGCGACCGCAGAGGTAAGGAAGCCCATCCCTCCTTCTTCCTCTCCGTTGAAGGATGCTTGGTTGTAGAGGAGGCAACTATTAAGGGAGGGAAGCCTCGTTTTCATGGCGATGGTGTGTAAGCAGACCGCAGTGCGCACGAGAATTTCACGGGGAAAGGGGAGTAGTGTTGGGGAGCTGGTAGCAAACCCGTCGCCGAGCTGTCAGTCATGCAGATGAGGGAGAGAGAGGAAGATGAGAGAAGGTTCGTCCGTGCGGTTGACGTACACGCTGTGGTAAATTTCTGCATATGTTGCAGACTTGCAGTTCACTGGATAGTATTTTGCTCACGACGGCTAGCTGTAAGAGTTGCTCAAAAAAATTGTAGCTGCGGAGGGAGGACATATTAGGGTGTTGAGGCAGGTCTAGCAGTTGCTTTTTTGCAGGGGTAAGAATTGCTCACAAATCAGATGACAGCGGCAGGATGTTGTTTTCTGCGTGCACAGATCGGTTTTGTCCATTCTAGGAGTGATTTCTTTGGGGATTATCCTTTTTGGTTGGGTGAACTAAGGATTTTTGTTGTGCGTTAGTGGATTTTTTTGAGAACCTATGTGATGCTAACGAGCCTATATGTTGCTGTAACAGTGATGGAAATGCCTTTTTGTTTTTGTGCTAATTTTTGGGGTAAGACTGTAGGAGTTGCTCAAAAACAAACTTTAGTCATGTTTGTAGGTGAACTTTCTGGAGGTGTTGCAAACTATTGGAGTAGTAGTTGTATTTTTTGGTTTGGGTTTATTGAGTTTTGCTCAATAAAGCCGCAACCAATGAGCAGGGTAATGGTTCCCCGTATCTGGCTGAGCTGAAGTTACAGCTGATGCTTATTCTTGGACTTGTTATTCTGCACTTGTTACAACTAGATTGTGTTGTGGAGGATTTGTTGCTTGATAATGGTCTGCCAGTCGTAACACTATGCTAAGCAGCCTAGTGATTATCTAACATCACATCCGTAATATTTGTTTTACTCTTTTGGATCGTGGTATTGGGATATGGGGGACTATCCTGGGTCGTATAGTCAGTGAATAATAACCTCATAATAAACCAGTATCCATTTATTATTTAGAAGTTTCAATCGGAGAGTAACAGTGCAATGTTCTTTTAGGAAAGGCTGTCGACTTATTCTGCATTCTGATATCCATACTAACTCGTTAGGACATGAGTTTACCTGGAGGTGGACAATGATCGTCATTCATTCATTCTTCACTTACTTGTAGGCTAAAATCACTTTACGGAGTCACACAGATTTTTTTGGTTTAATATATGTTCTTTACTCCACTTAGTTTCCTGTTCAGGCAAATATAGGATTTTCTATATCTTTTCGACATATAGTGTAATGCAATTCTTCTGTTCAGGCATAGCATCTGTTGATTGCAAAAAGAAGGTACTACTGTGCACTTGACAAGATGGGCGAATGACTTCCGTTCGTCATTAACCATTTTTAATGTTCACTTCTAGTTATGGCCCAAAGTAAAAAAAGGTAGGCATTAACTGTGCATTTTGCCACCGACTTGCACATTTCTGACCAAAGCACACTATTAGTCGAGCACCGGTCGTGTAAGAGTTGCTTTTAAAAACTCAAAGACACTGCATATTTTTGTTGTGCTAATCGTCTAATCTGTTTTTTTGTTTTTTCAGCAGGGGCAAAATCATGATGCATGCAACCAACAAGGGCAGGCTATGGCGGGAGCAAAGAGGAGCAAGGAGAGGTATATCTATGATTTCTGTTCATGGGAGCTTTAATATCAGTGATCTGCAGTTTACCTTTTTATTTGTACTCTACAAACTGATGCCTACTATCGTGGAACTACTTGCAATAGTTGCTCCAGTTTTTAACATGGTTGCCTGGAATTACAAGGAAAGTTGCTTTAATTTTTACGGAATGTGATAGGGCTTCTTCCAGTTATATTCAGTCTACCATCTTTATTTTGTGTCATTCCCGAACTGATTTACTGTCAGGGAACTGTTTGCAACTAGTTGCTCCTGTTTTTATCACAGTTGCCTACAATTACAATTAGAGTAGCTTCAATTTTTTAGTGATGCAGGAAATGGTGATTTATGGGCCTAACTTATTACCATTGTAGATTGATTGGGTAATTTTATTCCTAACAGAGCTTCCGAACTTCGTTGGCTGTAGCTAGAGTGCAGATGGAGCAAAGCAGTCGAGGTCCCGGTGAGCAGTGGAAGACTCTTTTTTAGCTGGTTAGCAGGTAGGCACCATTAGTCTTTTCTTTAAAGTAGAGATGTAGCTGGTGATGTAGAGATGTAGCTGTTGCAATTCTGAAAGAGCTATTTCTGAATTCCTGCCTTTGGCCTAGCTGCATCTAGCACAGTTTAGAGTGAAAATCGATTGCATGCCTTGCTCTCCACCAATATTTTTATTTTTGAGCCAAGGACACATACAGAGGTGGAAAGCATGTCGGCGCGATGCCTTGGAGGTCGATGTGGAGGCGGCGGACCGAAGGGCCCGGCGAGAAGGTCCGCCGGGAACTGGAGCAGCAGCGCTGCCGTCTCTTCCTCACAGTTTCCTGGCGTCGTCGAGCTGTCGAGGTACCTGCTCTCTTGCGCGCCGTGATTTTGCCTTCTCATCCATGCTGGCCGCGAGGTTTTTTTCCCCCCGCGGACCCTCTCCATATTAGTGTTGGGGACGCTAGAGACAGAGGAGGAGGCAATGGAGACGTCAACATTGTCGTCGGTTAGAGGTGATGACACAGTAGCACCTCCAAATCCAGGAGGGGTAATTCCACTTTAGACGTATGGGTTTGGGATCATCCTGTTGGTTTGAGTGCTTAAGTATTGGTTGCTGGCAGCCGGACCATATTGCTTATGCTGCAGTAAGGCTAGTAAAGAACTGGCGTGATGACAACATTCTGCTCGTGAACTTCTGTGTAAAAAACGAGCAATGGGGAAAGATGCATGTTTTTGGTGCTAAATTTTTGACTCACTGAACTCAGGGTCACCCATTAGTGGATTTTAGACTTGGTTTGTGTGGCAACATGTGGGTTTCCGATGGTGTATGGAAGGCATGATACAGTGATAAACTGATGGGTTATCTATGTACATGCAGTCTGAAGCTAGATCAATGCAAGTAGTAGTTGTGGTAAGAACATATCATATCAAATGTTGTTTTAGTCTAGAAATCTTACAATATATACTAACTTTGTTGACGAACAGAGCTACGGTTTAGCATCCGACTACCTATTGAGTTGCTGAAACCTGCAGTCTTCTTCTTTGCTCATCTGCTCTTCAGGCCACTTGTGCCAGGATAGTTTCATTATAGTTGGAACTTGTCCGATCGGCTTGATGTGTGGCAAAGAATAAAGGCCTTTTTTAGTAACCCAACACTTCTTCTTTTTGTACATCATGCAACCAAGCACCTAGCAAAATAAAAGGGCAGCAGCATGCATGAGCTCCTCATCGAGGATAGGGGCAGTCTGCTTTTGGGGCGGCAATGCATATCAGATACACACACATGCATCAATCACACTATTTTTCTCATCTTTTAGTTGTTTCTCCTTTTGTTTACGGTAGGATCGAAACCCTGCAGGATCACGGGACTGAAACGTGGATGGGAAAAGTCAGTAGCTGTTCGTGGTTCACGGCGAGGAAAATCTAGGTGAGGAAATTTGCTGAAAGCATATTGTACAGTTGCTCAAGGCACATGTATAGTTGCTCAAAGATCAACTAACATTTTCTCCTTTTTTAGTTGCTCAAAAGTAGAAAAGAGTAAATATACATTTTTCACATCAATGTTAATTCTGGTTGCCCAAAATATTATACATAAGCTTCATCGCCACACCATACATCCAAGACAAATTAGCAACGCTCTCCTCATCGCGTCCATGTTAACTTTTCTTAAACAGAACAAATGTTAACTTTAAATATAGCCAGGATCCTGTGCGCCTCCCCAAAGTGGTCGATTCTCTTCCATGTCACTGTCTTCAAACTAAATAGAAGCTTGGTTCGACGGCCCGTCTTGAATCCAACAGTCCTGCACCATCGTCCCTGTGAAAATAGCAACACAAAAAGGGGCTAGTAGGGATAGAGCAACTATGAACCAAATAGAGCAACTGCATGCCATAGATCATGAAACACCACAAAATAAAGCATGGTGTGATTGGGAAGAACTACCATACAACAAAGCAACAAACAACACACAAAAAAGACAGAAAGTTGCCCTACACAGTTTGGATCCCCTTTTAATGTACAATACATGGAAGATACATAGTTTTCCATAATCAACCATACAATTGCCTAAAAATATGTATCTAGTTGCCCAATCCTCATGAGCAAAACATGGTGCGATCGTAAATACTTGCCAAATTATCGTACAAGGAGGAGGGGGTGGAGCTAGCTGGGGACAAAACTAAAACCACAGTGTTTTTAGGAGTTATTTTTGGTGAACCCTCCAAAAATGAACATGTGTATGTTTCTTATCCCTTTATTATCAGGTCTCATAGTTGCCCACAATCACCATACGGTTGCCTAAAACTAGGTATCCAGTTCCCAACCCTCATGACTAAAACATTACCAAGACCATATTTTTGGCAAATATCTACAGTTTTAGGTACATTTCAATTAGGTTTCTATCAGAGATCCACGCCAAGAATTTCTTTTCCTTGGGGTAGGATCCTTGGTGCGATCCAGCTGCCCAATCCTCTGAGCAGAACCATTATGAAGACCATATTGGCCAATATCTAAAGGTTTAGATACCTTTCAATTAGGTTTGTGTCATAGAGGTGCGTAAGGAATTTCTTCTCCTCGGGATTGATCCCTTGTGCGATCGTAAATACTTGTGTGAATGATTGTAAAGGGGGGGGGGGTGGAGTTGGTCATGGGGACATAACTAAAACCAGGAAGTGTTTTAGGGGATTAAGTTTTTCTTTGAACCCCGCCAAAAACAAACATGTATATGTTCTTTATCCCTTTTTTCAGGTGTCATAGTTGCCCACAATCAACCATACAGGTGCCTAAAACCATATATCCTTTGCCCGATCCTCTGACAGAAACTTACAAGACCATATTTTCGCAAATATCTAGGTTTTGTTTCTTTCAATTAGGTTTGTGTCTAGGTGTGCCGATTATTTTCTCTGCTGTCCTTGTAATCGTTACTTGGCGAATATCGCAGTGGAGGGAGGGGGTGGAACTAGACTGGGGGCATAACAAAAACCACAAAGTGGTTTTAGGGGATTAATTTTTTTTTAACCCCGCCAAAAACAAAACATGTGTAGTTCTTTATCCCTTTTTTCAGGTGTGATAGTTGCCCACAATCAACCATACTTTTCCTAAAATGATGTATCCTGTTGCCCGATCCTCATGAGCAGAAACTTACCATGACCATCTTTTGGCAAATATATAAAGGTTTTAGATATCTTTCAATTAGGTTTGTGCCATAGAGATGTGCCAAGAATTTATTTTCCTCGTGGTGGGATCCTTGGTGCGATCGTAAATACTTGGTGAAAGATCGTAAGGGGGGAGGGGGTGGAGCTAGACATGGGGATAACTAAAACCATAAAGTGTTTTTAGGGGATTAATTTTTTTTTCAACCACTCCAAAACAATGTATGTTCTTATCTATCATACAGATGATTTGTCTAGTTGTATAGTTCGCTGAAACCATGTATCCAGTTGTCTAAACATGAGCAAAAACATACCAATACCATATTTTGGTCAATATCTAAAGGTTTTAGATACCTTTCGATTAGGTTTGGTGCATAGTGCGTCAATAATTTATTATCCTCGATCCTTCTCGATCGTACCTTGGCAAATGATCGTAGAAGGGGAAGGGGGTGCAGCTAAATCTACGGGCGAATGATTTAGTGGATTAATTTTTTCTCTGAACCCCTAAAAAATGAACATGTGCACATTCTTTATCCCTTTTTCAGTGTCATAGCTGGAGATATGAGGTAGTTGCCCAAGAAAAACAATGGAGTTGTTCGGAATACTCCACAGAGTTGCCCCTAATCACATCATCGATCACAGAGCAGCAACACTGGCTTGGCTGCCTTTACCGTGTGTGTTTTCTGCTATACTACTACCTAGTCGCTCGAGGAAAACATTAGAGTCTTTCAAAAAACTCCATAGAGTTGCCCGCTAAATCATATCATCGGATCATGTGCACCCAACGAAACTAGAAGGAAGTTGCTCTTTTAAAGTGGTAGGACATAATCATTTTCTTTACATTTTTGTTGTAAAACAAAAATAGTTCATAAGTTTGTGTGGACAAAGTTTGTTTGTATTTTGCGTTGAACAAGATTCTTATATTTTTTTTCATAGACAAAGTTGCTTATAGCATACATGATAGTTGATTTAAACCAGTGTATGCTGGAGGAGGAACACATGTTGTGGGGGATGCAAGGCTTAGGTAGTGTTCATTGTAGAGGAGTCGCGAGGGACGTGATTCAGTACACGTCCGGAAAGAAACGAACATGAGAGACGTAGTCCGGCGCCGGGGCCGTCAATCGGTCGTCCCGGCTCCAGGCCAATGGTGTTTCTCGGAGCGCTCGAGGCGCATCCCGCAAACAAATCGACGGCGACCGCAGAGGTAAGGAGCCCATCCCTCCTTCTTCCTCTCCGTTGAAGGATGCTTGGTTGTAGAGGAGGCAACTATTAAGGGAGGAAGCCTCGTTTTCATGGCGATGGTGTGTCAAGCAGACCGCAGTGCGCACGAGAATTTCACGGGGAAAAGGGGAGTAGTGTTGGGACTTAGGTAGCAACCCGTCGCCGAGCTGCAGTCATGCAGATGAGGGAGAGAGAGGAAGATGAAGAAAGGTTCGTCCGTGCGGTTGACGTACAGCTGTGGGGTAAATTTCTGCATATGTTGCAGACTTGCAGTTCACTGGAGTAGTAGTTTGCTCACGACGGCTAGCTGTAAGAGTTGCTCAAAAAAATTGTAGCTGCGGAGGGAGGACATATTAGGGTGTGGAGGCAGGTCTAGCAGTTGCTTTTTGCAGGGGTAAGAATTGCTCACAAATCAGATGACAGCGGCAGGATGTATGTTTTCTGTCTCGTGCACAGATCGGTTTGTCCATTCTAGGAGTGATTTCTTTGGGGATTATCCTTTTTGGTTGGTGAACTAAGGATTTGATGTGTTTGGTTCGCTGTAGTGGATTTTTGGTCGAGAACCTATGTGATGCTAACGAGCCTATATGTTGCTGTAACAAGTGATGGGAAATGCCTTTTTGTTTTTGGTGCTAATTTTTGGGGTAAGACTGTAGGAGTTGCTCAAAAACAAACTTTAGTCAATGTTTGTAGGTGAACTTTCGGGAGTGTTGCAAACTATTGGAGTAGTAGTTGTATTTTTTTGGTTTGGGTTTATTGAGTTTTGCTCAATAAAGCCGCAACCAATGAGCAGGGTAATGGTTCCCGTATCTGGCTGAGCTGAAGTTACAGCTGATGCTTATTCTTGGACTTGTTATTCTGCACTGTTACAACTAGATTGTGTTGTGGAGGATTTGTTGCTTGATAATGGTCTGCAGTCGTAACACTATGCTAAGCAGCCTAGTGATTATCTAACATCACTCCGTATATTTGTTTTACTCTTTGGATCGTGGTATTGGGATATGGGGGACTATCCTGGTCGTATAGTCTAGTGAATAATAACCTCATATAAACAGTATCCATTTATTATTTAGAAGTTTCAATCGGAGAGTAACAGTGCAATGTTCTTTAGGAAAGGCTGTCGACTTATTCTGCATTCTGATATCCATACTATACTCGTTAGGACATGAGTTTTACCTGGAGGTGGACAATGATCGTCATTCATTCATTCTTCACTTACTTGTAGGCTAAAATCACTTTACGGAAGTCACACAGTATTTTTGGTTTAATATATGTTCTTTACTCACTTAGTTCTCCTGTTCAGGCAAATATAAGGAGTTTCTATGATCTTTCGACATATAGTGTAATGCAATTCTTCTGTTCAGGCATAGCATCTGTTGATTGCAAAAAGAAGGTACTACTGTGCACTTGACAAGATGGGCGAATGACTTCCGTTCGTCATTAACCATTTATAATTGTTCACTTCTAGTTATGCCCAAAGTAAAAAAAAGGTAGGCATTAACTGTGCATTTTGCCACCGACTTGCACATTTCTGACCAAAGCCACTATTAGTCGAGCACCGGTCGTGGTAAGAGTTGCTTTTAAAAACTCAAAGACACTGCTATTTTTTTGTTGGCTAATCGTCTAATCTGTTTTTGTTTTTCAGCAGGGGCAAAATCATGATGCATGCAACCAACAAGGGCAGGCTATGGCGGGAGCAAAAAGGGAGCAGGAGAGGTATATCATGATTTCTGTTCATGGGAGCTTTATATTCAGTGATCTGCAGTTTACCTTTTATTTGTACTCTACAAACTGATGCCTACTATCGTGGAACTACTTGCAAATAGTTGCTCCAGTTTTTACATGGTTGCCTGGAATTACAAGGAAAGTTGCTTTAATTTTACGGAATTGATAGGGGCTTCTTCCAGTTATATTCAGTCTACCATCTTATTTTGTGTCATTCCCGAACTGATTCTTACTGTCAGGGAACTGTTTGCAACTAGTTGCTCCTGTTTTTATCACGAGTTGCCTACAATTACAATTAGAGTAGCTTCAATTTTTTAGTGATGCAGGAAATGTGGATTTATGGGCCTAACTTATTACCATTGTAGATTGATTGGGTAATTTTATTCCTAACAGAGCTTCACTCCGAACTTCGTTGGCTGTAGCTGAGTGCAGATGGAGCAAAGCAGTCGAGGTCCCGGTGAGCAGTGGAAGACTCTTTTTTAGCTGGTTAGCAGGTAGGCACCATTAGTCATTTTCTTTAAAGTAGAGATGTAGCTGGTGATGTAGAGATGTAGCTGTTGCAATTCAAATGAGTAGCTATTTCTGAATTCCTGCCTTTGGCCTAGCTGCATCTAGCACGAGTTTAGAGTGAAAATCAGATTGCATGCCTTGCTCTCCACCAATATTTTTATTTTTGAGCCAAGGACACATACAGAGGTGGAGAAGAAGCATTCGGCGCGATGCCTTGGAGGTCGATGTGGAGGCGGCGGACCGAAGGAGCCCGGCGAGAAGGGTCCGCCAGGGAACTGGAGCAGCAGCGCTGCCGTCTCTTCCTCACAGTTTCCTGGCGTCGTCGAGCTGTCGAGGTACCTGCTCCTCTTGCGCGCCGTGATTTTCCTTCTCATCCATGCTGGCCGCGAGGGTTTTTGCCCCGCCGCCGGGGAGCCGTGGGCGGGGTCTCCATATTGAGGTGTTGGGGACGCTAGAGACAGAGGAGGAGGGCAATGGAGACGTCAACATTGTCGTCGGTTAGAGGTGATGACACAGTAGCACCTCAAATCCAGGAGTGGTAATTCCACTTTAGACGTATGGGTTTGGGGATCATCCTGTTGGTTTGAGTGCTTAAGTATTGGTTGCTGGCAGCCGGACCATATTGCTTATGCTGCAGTAAGGCTAGTAAAGAACTGGCGTGATGACAACATTCTGCTCGTGAACTTCTGTGTAAAAAACGAGCAATGGGGAAAGATGCATTGTATTTGGTGCTAAATTTTGACTCACTGAACATCAGGGTCACCCATTAGTGGATTTTAGACTTGGTTTGTGTGGCAACATGTGGGTTTCCGATGGTGTATGGAAGGCATGATACAGTGATAAACTGATGGGTTATCTATGTACATGCAGTCTGAAGCTAGATCAATGGCAAGTAGTAGTTGTGGTAGAACATATCATATCAAATGTTGTTTTAGTCTAGAAATCTTACAATATATACATAACTTTGTTGACGAACAGAGCTACGGTTTAGCATCCAGACTACCTATTGTAGTTGCTGAAACCTGCAGTCTTCTTCTTTGCTCATCTGCTCTTCAGGCCACTTGTGCCAGGATAGTTTCATTATAGTTGGAACTTGTCCGATCGGCTTGATGTGTGGCAAAGAATAAAGGCCTTTTTTAGTAAGACCCAACACTTCTTCTTTTTGTGTTGTACATCATAGCAACCAAAGTGCGGACTAGCAAAATAAAAGGGCAGCAGCATGCATAGCTCCTCATCGAGGATAGGGGCAGTCTGCTTTTTGGGGCGGCAATGCATATCAGATACACAACAATGCATCAATCACACTATTTTCTCATCTTTTAGTTGTTTCTCCTTTTGTTTACGGTAGGATCGAAACCCTGCTAGGATCACGGGACTGAAACGTGGATGGGAAAAGTCAGTAGCTGTTCGTGGTTCACGGCGAGGAAAATCTAGGTGAGGAAAGTTGCTGAAAGCATATTTGTACAGTTGCTCAAGGCACAAGTATAGTTGCTCAAAGATCAACTAACATTTTCTCCTTTTTTAGATTGCTCAAAAGTAGAAAAGAGTAAATATACATTTTTCACATCAATGTTAATTCTGGTTGCCCAAAATATTATACATAAGCTTCATGCGCCACACCATACATCCAGACAAATTAGCAACGCTCTCCTCATCGCGTCCATGTTAACTTTTCTTAAACAGAACAAATGTTAACTTTAAAATATAAGCCAGGATCCTGCTGCCTCCCAAAGTGGTCGATTCCTCTTCCATGTCACTGTCTTTCAAATACAATAGAAGCTTGGTTCGACGGCCCGTCTTGAATCCAGACAGTCCTGCAACATCGTCCCTGTGAAAATAGCAACACAAAAAAGGGGCTAGTAGGGATAGAGCAACTATGAACGCAGAATGAGCAACTGCATGCCATAGATCATAGAACACCACAAAATAAGCATGGTGTGATTTGGGAAGAACTACCATAACAACAAAGCAACAAAAACACACACACAAAAAAAGACACGAGAGTTGCCTCACAGTTGGATCCCCTTTTAATGTACAATACTGGAAGATAACATAGTTTTCCATAATCAACCACTACAATTGCCTAAAAATATGTATCTAGTTGCCCAATCCTCATGAGCAGAAACTGGTGCGATCGTAAATACTTGCC